>JAECXC010000385.1:0-600000 GCA_018152125.1 Drosophila dunni | reverse complement strand
TATTGATCTTTCTCAAAGTGAGTGTTGAATGCAACCAACAGGCGCTACATCGACAACATTAATACTATCAGCAGCAGTAGCAACAGCCACAAACAAAGAGAACAACAAATAGGACAAAAGTGAAAAGGACAGATATCAGCATTCAATGTTATTAAAAACTCAACGGCACAGTCTTTGACATTTAGGCGTTTTGCAAGCTGTTGCAGATATAATAAGCAATGTCGCAATCAATTGGTAGCTTATAATTTTTCCAAAATGTTATAATATTGTGTTGATAGTTAAATGCGTTTTTCAATAATTTTCATTTTTGCGTTTTGCTTTGAATCTGTTGCTTTCGTTGAGTTTAGAATACAAGGGAAGATAACATTATTACATAAATAATGAAATGCATAAAAGCAAACACAAACTTATATCATGTGTAACTTAACATTTATAAATCGGATACACTTTGTCAAAATGTGGACCTCTTTTCCTACTTCCGAACATGAGTGTGCTTATTTTATATACATACCATTTTTTTTTTTTTTTTAATTTCATTTGCTCGGGGCCGCATCTGTGTTTAACAATAAATTATTAAATTAACTTAATTTTTATTTGCAATTTTTAATACATTAACTGTGCACTAAGTATTTAAAAAAAGTCGATGCCTAAGACGCTCACAGGGCGGGGCGATAGCTTACACACGCACACACACCCCCCTTCAACGATTTAAATTTGATAGCTTGTAAAAACTTTTAACACTGTATAAAACGTATTACACAGGCTTCTATAATACAGTATATGAATGTGTCGCCTCTTCCTCCCATGAAATTAAGCAGTAGAGGAAGAGTTAAGCGTTTATTAAATTAATACTTATATAAATACATGTAAATGGCAAATCATGCTTGTTTAGATTTTCTGTGTAATTAAAAAAAAATATTTTAGTACAGTCTGATCACTATTTTATTTCGCTCAAAGCCACGCGCGTTTTATTAACATCCTAAACAGATATACTACAAGGTGTAAACTAATTCTACGATATATATTGAAATGATAAACCACAAAATGAACTTAAATAAAATTTCTTGGGTTAGAGAAAGACACATATAAAGCAAAGAAAAACATTGATATGTTCACGCATTCAGCTAAATTTACTATTTTCCTATGTTTAAATTTTATGGTTTTGTTTATTTGAATTTTGGGCAAGTATAAAGTCGTGAACATAGTTTAAAATTAATAAATTCTATTATGTAGATAAGATTATTTCTCAAAAAAAAAAAAAAAAAAAAAAATGATTATATAATCGGTCATATATTTCGAGGCGATGCTGTTTCAAGTTCCCTTATTTTGCTATAAAAAAATAATAAATACAATTTAATTTAATTAATAACAATATATTATGAAACATTAATAACTGAAATTTGTGCTGCAGAATCTTTATTAATATATAAATAAACAAATTACCACACATAATAAGTATAGAAGTTATTTACAACTCCCCTTGCAAATTATTTATATAAAGTATATTTTGAAAAAAAAAAATAATAATAATAATAACAGAGTAAAAGAGCAACAAAATTATCCAGAAATATATTTAATAATACCGACACAAGTGTTTTATGTGAACAAAAAAAATGTGATGTAAATAAATATAATAAAGTTTAACGAACCAACTGGAAAGGAAAATATATTTGTAATAAGGATCAAATATTCCACTAATATATAACAAAAGTGAAAGATTATTATTGAAAACTCCAGAAATTTATACTTTTACAGTTTCTAATGCATTGTAATAGCCATAGGAAACTGGTAAAAAGTTTTTGCACAGCTGCCCAATTACTTCCATCAATATCAAAGGAATAAAATGCATTATGGCCTCACTATTCTTAATTATCTTAGAATCAAATCGGTCAAACTTCCAGCACTTTATTTATTGATATAGAAGGATGAACCGGCCGGAGATACACTACTCTGTAAGAAGCCCAGTGTGAGCTACTGCGTCAAGCCCGATCGATACCAAATAATTGCAGAAGCTCATTTGTGCCAACGCAAAACCTATTTAGACTTGTTCCATAGACGGCTTCATAGTTACATTGGACTTGCGATTATAAGTTCATATTTGGCATATAATTGATATTTGGAATATACTACATGGACTGAAGTCTTTGGTCTGACAATGAAAAAACGAAATTTTGAATGAAAATTATCCTTTACCATTCGACATAATCTCTATCTAGAGTAATGCATTTATTGTAACGGTCTTCCAACATCTCGATGCCGCTCTAATAATGCGATGCGTCAAGTCCTTCAAAAAAAGGCGTTGGTTTCCGTTTCGACCTCTTCATTTGAGTAAAATCTCTAGCCGGCAATCCACAATTTAAGTCGTGGAAAGAGGTAATAATCGCTGGGGCCAAATCTGGCGAGTACGGTGGGTGAGGGACGATTTCGTATCGCAATTCCTTAAATTTTTCGGTCGTATCGCGAGCTGAATGTGCCGAAGCGTTGTCTTGGAGAAAAACATTTTTTTCATCTCTATGTGAGGGCGGTTGACCTTGACCTCGGCATCCAATCAGTCCAATAATGCACAGTAATATTGTTTATTGATTGTTTTACCATGTTCTAGGTAGTCAATGAATATAATTCCAAGTGCGTCCCAAGAAATTCTATCCAACACTTTACCGGCTGACTGTTGCGTCTTCGGGCGCTTCGGACGACTTTTACCAGGCAACAACCACTCAGCAGACTGTTGATTGGCTTCAGGTGTGTAATGGTGAATCCATGTTTCATCCATGGTCACAAATCGGCGTAAAAACTCTTTCTTATCGCGTTGGAATAGGGCCAGATTTAGCTTAGAAAGTTAAATTCGATTCTCTTTTTGATCGATTGTGAGAAAACGCGTCACCCATCGCGCGCATAACTTTCGCATATGCAAATACTCGTGTATGATATGACGCAAACGTTCTTTTGAGATGCCAAAGGTGTTAGCTAACTGATGCAACTTCACTGCCTCATTTGACCTTCCAGAACGAGATGCATTATTGGTGCTCGTACGGTCACGTCGAAATTCAGCAAACCAATATATTACCGATGAATAGGCTGGGGCAGATCCATCGTAATGTTTCTCAAGCCATTGCTTCGCTTCAACGTTGGTTTTGCCCACCAAAAAAAAAAATGTTTAATCAAAACACGAAATTTACTTTTTTCCATGGTAAACAAAAATAGCAGAGATTGCGTCACTTCGAGAATAATATCTTGAGAACGGCTTGATGGAATGTCACCAAACTTTGACACTATTCTAGTTAAGATTTTTACTCTATTGCAGGCATACAGATTTTATGCTTGTGACGCCAACTCTGCCAGGCCACGGACTTTTCAGCCCATGTAGTATACTATATATCCTGACTAAATTTGGCTGGTGGGATAAGATGACAATTGAAGTAGTTATTCGAACACTAACTATCTCGCCCGATATATGTACATCGGGTTAGTTTAATATTTATGCGTTATTAATAAATGCTTTCTGTGTTTATAGAGGTATAAAGTATATACATATATCACTTTAGTTATCTGTGAAACTAACTGTCATTCTAGGTAACTGTATAAGATTTTTATTGGTTTTTTAGACTTGTGCATACTTTGACAAATCACCGTAAGCAGACTTACGCCTAAGAATGTTAACAAATAGAGGAAATTTATTTTTTGATAATACTCATCTAGCACGAGCACATACCCGATGTACTGAGCACGCCATTCGGGAGTGCGATGGTAGACCAATATTTATCGATTCGCCACCGTTTGAAAAAGAGGCAAAAAATTTGACTGATCGGCTGGTATATTTAAGACACAGCCGCTGTGGTAACATACCCGAAATTGTATTCGCACACTAAATGTCATCGAGTTTGTAAGTGTATAAAGCAAAAATATTGATTATTCCCTTGACTTTGTGTGGTATATTTATTCAATTGTTTGTGTCACTAGACGGAGGATATTAAGTATCCAAAATGCACAGAACGCAATACAAGTCGGCATACATTTTTAAAACTCTTAATAACGTAATTTGAAAATAAAAGCAATTTATCGCATTTGGTGCCATATTGGCAATTTTTAATGCGACAATGAAAATTAATTACAACTGGAACACTTAAAATTTCAGCTGTATACACATTAAACTCGTTGGCCCACTTAGTTATTAACGGAAAGGGCAGGAGGAAGCCGAGCGAGGGAGAGAGAGAGAGAAAGAAGCGGCCTAGTACCCAATTGCGCGAGAAACGTCCGTTTTTAACTCTAAAAGTTGAAAGGACTGAACACTCCGCTTGTGAAAACCCTCATATACTGGCGTGTCCACGTTCGTGTGTGACAGCCCGTCGCTACTCCGTTGTTTTAACTTTTTACTAGGTAATTCTTGTTCGGGGATACAACAGTTAGATATACAAAATTTATGGGTGTAAAAAATACGATAAATAACTGTTTAATTATATAAATAAACACGGGATTACTGATATGGTATGCTATCGTAGTTTATAGTCTTAATGCCAACATCCATCTATAGAAGACGCTTGAGAAGGACTTGAGAGTCGGATTTGGGTTTTCCTAAACTGATTCGCTAGCGGCAGCAACATTCTCCAAACTCTGGCCACTTCTTTGTCTCACTAGCATTGGAAAATTGTGTAATGAGCCTGTGGATTAAAATTTTTTCACTGGACGCTCAATTTTGATGTATTAGGACGGTTATGACCACCATAAATTGGAGGTAGCGCTCTTAAAGTTGAGGCCACTGACTCCGAATTTCGGTAGTACATTTTCTTTTCAGTTTCGACTAGTTGTTCGATCTGATATCTATCCTTGATGGAATGGTAAGCCTAGCTGGAGAGAACTGTCAAGAAAGCGGGAACAAATATGCCGTCGTTTGCTGCCAATATCGGTGTACCTTTGTAGCGTCCTTATTCAAAGACGCTTTATGGCAGAGATTAAAACTCTTACTATATATAATCTGCATATTGTTGTGTGTCTTACGACTGTTTTTCTAGCGACGCAATTAACAAACTTGAATTGAATCAACCGAGTCAGGCGCAGGAATAAAATAATTTTTTTTTTCCAGGAATACTTAAGGGGACCCGGTGGTCTAGAATTTTCGAAAAATCGATTTTTGGATAGATATGTGTTTCAAGAATACGTGTACAACATTTTATGACCATATCTTTTGAATTGCGGCAGATATACCCTATAACAAATCGCGCGCTCAAACGATTTTCTACTTCATTTGAACTTTGAACTCGTTTTTCTCGAAACTACTTTTTTTGGTCTACTAAAGCTAACAAAAAAAAAAACGGTTCGACCGATTCATCTGAAATTTTAACAGGCCATTCTAAATAGTACTGGGTCTCTATTCTTCTTCTATTTTTTTTGTATTAAAAAACATTGCAAAAAAAGAGTCGTTTTCAGACTCGTACTTTGAATTACGCGCTATTTTGTCAATTTTTTTTTTATTCTAGTCCCCGCCATAACTGTACATGTACTGATTAAAAATCCGTCTTCTTTTTTAGTTTTTGATTAAAGGGAGAGATAAAACCTCCTTCAGCAGCCAGGTCCTTTTTAGACCCAGTACTCTAAAAAAGTGTAGAGGGGTCTATTAGGTTTGTCAGAAGCGAAATGTGCGTAACAGGCAGAAGGAGGCGTGGCCGACCCCATAAAGTATATATATTCTTGATCAGCATCAACAGCCGAGTCGATATAGCCATGTCCGTCTGTCCGTCCGTCCGTATGAACACCTGGATCTTTTAAACTACAAAAGCTAGAGCCACCAAATTTATAATGAAAGTCGGTTATTATCTTACGCAGGTTAAGTTTATTTCAAATTTTTGCCACGCCCCTCACCGCCTCCGCAATAAGCAAAAAACCAGACACACCTCGAAAAAAAATGTAGTTTTAGGCAAATAACTCAGTAACTATGGCATTTAGGCTTGCTAGAGTTGCTAGAGACAGCCTTAATGCAATGCCATTCAAAATGTTGGCCTGCCACGCCCCCTTTTCTCATAAAAGCTAAAAAACTTTCAAAATTTCAAGCTCAAAATTTGCAGGATTTAGGGCATTTAGTCAAATAGTACAGTGTTTATAATTAATTATTCGAAGAGAGGAATATCATATCAAACTATATTCCAAGCGGCGTTAAAATCCGTCAATTAACAAAAAAGTTATTAGGTTAGAAAGTTTATGTAATTTAGCTGCAATTTCGCCGCCTGTGTGACGTCAGCGCTGCTCGCAGACGCTGCGTCGCTGCGACGTTGCGACGCCGCCGTGCCGACCAGTGCTAGGCACGCATACATACATATGTGCATACACATAATTTCAAACGAGTGTGTACTTGTATGTATAACATGTAAATGCGAATAAGCGGAACATGCTTGAAAATAGCGCGTTTTGCGAATGGTAGAGTTACAGCGCGATGTGAAATCGTTGCCTGAGGGTCGTAGGTTCGAATGATGGCAATGAGAATTGCTAATTTAATTTTTTTTTAAATATCAATTCAAAATATACAAATAAATTTTAATTTTTAAATTTCGTTATTATATTTAAATTCAAATTAAATACAAATGCGCATTATTATGGGTGTACGGGGTCTTTTGCAGTCGGCTCGATCGACTGTAGCCTTTCTTACTTGTTTTTTTTTGAGAGGGGAACTTTAGCGCCACTTTTGGAATTTAAAAAAAAAAATGTTTTCTTTGTTTGCCATCAATTTTGTATTGTTAATAAGTAATAAAACAAGCCTAAAAAATTTAAAACCCTTAGCCATTTCTGTCATCAAAAAAAATTTTTAAAAATAGGCTACATTTTAGGCCGCTAGACCACCGGGTCCCCTTAAGGCGAATGTGATTGAATCACTTCAAATGCTTAATTATTTGCTTACAACTTACCAAAGAGACAGATCAAGGGCTGCAGTCTCAATAAAATCGAATTGGAATGCCGAGCAACAACAATGATGGCCAGCGATTAGTATTTATACCCTTGCAGAGGGTACATTGTTTTTGTCACAAAGTTTATAACGCATTGAAGGAGGCGTTTCGACACAATAAAGTATATATATTCTTGATCAGCATCAACAGCCAAGTCGATATACCCATGTCCGTCTGTTTCTGTGCGAACTAGTCTCTCACTTTTAAAGCTATCTTAATGAAACTTGGTACAGATGTGTATACTCTCTGCGCGCAGATCTTTTGTAAAAATCGGATCGATTGGAATACTATATCATATATGTAGCTCCCATAGGAACAATCGGTCGAAATGCATGCAAATGTATGCAGTTTTCAGTGTCTATTGACTGATTTCAACGAAATTCACTGAAAATCAATTTCTAATCGTGTCCCATCTGTTGACCAAATTTCATTCGAATCGGACTACTTATCATATACATAGCTCCCATTGGAACAATCGGCGAGCCAAAGATAACCGTTTTTTTCAAGTTTTTATATAGTAGCGTGCATAAGTCTTTGTTTTTATTGAATTTAATTTTGCAAACGAACCGCAAAAACAGAGTGATGTCATAGCTGGATTCACCAAAGAGTGAAAGTCGTCATGAAAAGCGAAGTGGACGTTCATCTGTCGATGAAGCTGTTCGTTTGGAGTACCTTCTTAGAAGCTTCTCTCCGTTCCTGAGCAGAGGGGTCATTTAAGTATGTAAGACTTGAAATGTGCATAACAGGTAGAATGCATCTTTTCAGACCCTATAAAGTATATTTGATATATCCTATTTTCATTACACTACAACTTCGACACTATCAGGGCTAATTCACATAGAACATGTAAAGTACAATTATAACTATCCACACCAAGTTTAATTTGGATCGGACAACTGAGGCCTATAGGAATTGAGGAAAGTGCGCGCTAGAAGAAGTACGGCATCTTTTACAGTCGTCTCGCTTGACTGCAGACTTTCTTACTTGTTTAGTTTTGCCACCATAAGCCTGGAGTCTGGGTCTGTTAAAAGGCATCAAGGACCCTTTTCAGCATATTTGGTTGATATAGTCAGCCCAAAGTCCGGATCTCATTTTAATTAAAAATGGTGGCAAGCGATGCTTCCAAAAGCAGGAGTGGAAGGATGTACCAAACGAAATTTTACATAATACGGTGGAAAACATGCCATAATTGAAATAATTTAACTCATCAATTACTTTCTAATTGACCCTCAAAAACATTTTAAACTATTTTATAAATCAACAAAAACATTTCAATGTATTATTTTAAGGCGACCTTCTTATGGACTGGGTCGGCAAAATGGCAACGTTTGATCATTTTTTGTGGGACAATGAAGAGATATAGGAGTTGGCGGATTCGATTATTTTGTTTGTCAAAGATTTTATAACTTTTCCAAACTAAAACAAACACATAAATCAATATGGCGATTGCCTTCTACACGTGTTTGTTTGTGTTGCCTGTCGTGTCGTCTGTGTTTCCACAACATCACATGTGCAGCGATGGTGAACAAAAGTCTATTAAAGTATACAGATTGAAAATTTATTATATTTTCATGACTTTTACCTAAAGTCAAGTGGTATAGGCAAAAAAAGACCCAATTTATATGGATTTAAAGAAAATTGTGATGGTTACATTTTTTGAAATTAAATTTATGAAATTCAAATAACATTCAAATTGTTCTGCTGCGCCACCTATAAACAAATGTTTATGTCAGCTCGCTCACTCCATGCTACGCATTCGCCCTCACATTAACAACCCTACTCAGACATCTTCATTTTAACATAAGTTCATACATATATTTTTTTGTTAACGCTATACATTATTCTGTTCCTATTTACATATATTTTTCTTTTTATTCTATTAAATTTCATTTTTTTTATTTTTAATTTTCTTAAAATTTTTTTTTTTACTTTGCCTATTTTATTCTGTCTTTATTTTTATACTCTCTGCATGAGTATATTGGGTTTGTGGAAAATTATGTAACAGTCAGAAGGAGGCGTGACAGCCCCATAAAGTATATATATTCCTAATCAGCATTACAAGCCGAGTCTATATAGCCATGTTCGTCTGTCCGTCTGTCTGTCTGTCCGTCCGTATGAACAAACAGATTTCAGAGATGGTAAGAGCTACAAGTTCGAGCTTGGTCTCAATCGATCACATATTTAGTCAGTCAATACAAGAATCTTTTTTTTTTCGATGCCACGCCCCATTCGCCCACAATGAGCAAAAAACTAGACACACCATTATAATTGTATAACTCGAGTGGAGTCTAACTATATCAAACTATCCTGAAAGGCGCATTGAAATCGGATGAGCCGTTGCTTATCGCCTCGGCCTAGCGTAGCCATCTAGTGCTCACACAGGGACTTTAGCTTACGAGCCTAAGCGTACTAAGCCCCGTTCAGCATTAAATTTTGCCCGAATACGGCAAAGAACGGAGCGACTCGTGTTGCTGCATGGACGCTGTTACGCAGCGCTGCCTCGATCTCCGGGAGGTAAAGATCACATTCGCGATGATCGTTTATCTAAATATGCCCTAATTGCTGCTAGGACTGACCGATTGACTCGTTCCGCAGCATTGCTTTAAGAGTAAATGGCAGTCCTGAGATGCGTGATCCCATACGACGGCTTCATCTCTTCCAAAATTTTCCCTTTAAATTGTCAGCCATTATCAGAGTGATTTACCTTATGCACTCCAAGCTTCAAGAACACCTCGTGCACCAGGAATTCCACTACCGCCTTTGCTGTGGCTTAGCGCATTGCTTTCAAAAAGGGAAAAGAGGTCAACGACAATAAATATGCACGCATGTCCCCTTTTCGATCTCGGATACTTCCCTAAGAAGTCGATGTATGGCTTCTGGAATGGTCTTTTCGTCACTTATTTTCCTTAAGCAAGCTTCCAAACACAGCCCTCCAGTTCGTCCTCCAACTTACTTTGGGACATGTGTTTGAAGATTATGTCCTCTTCCACTTTTAGGCCTGGTAATTGCTGCTTGTTTTCCTCAATTTCCCGAGCTAATTCCCTATACTCCTCAGTCTCGAACTCATTCGTTTGGAACCCCAAAATTGCGCTAGGATCCAATTCCTCCTTTACTTCGGCCACTACCGCTTCTAGACTTCGTGAGAGCGTATCGGCCACTACGTTTTCTGACCATTTTCGATGCTCAATCACGAAGTCTAATGCCTGCAACTGCAATGACCATCTTGCTAGTCGACCACTTAGGTCTTTCAAAGACATGAGCCACTTCAGGCTGACATGGTCTGTGATGACAGTAAACGCCATGAGTTCTATATGGCCTGAACTTTTGGATTGCCATGATCGCCGCTAAGCACTCCTTCTCAGTCACGGAGTAGTTAAGCTAGTGCTTATTCAACTTGGCAGAGAAATACGCAATCGGTCTTTCATGCTCCGCATCGTCCAGTTGGAATAGCACCGCGCCCACTCCAGAGTGCGAAGCATCGCACTGGACATAGAACCTCTTTCGAAAGTCCGCATGCACCAGAATTGGAGCAGTAGTCAAAGCCTTCTTCAATGCCTGCACTGCTTTAACTCCTTCTTCTCCTAGACTAAATTTTCTGCCTCCTTTCGATTTCAACGCATCCGTCAGTGGAACTGGTATCGCGGCAAAGTTACGGATGAACCTTCGATACCATCCACTTGTGCCAAGGAAAGATCGTACTTCTCTCACCGATTTTGGCACTGGGATATTATCTATGGCTGTTACCCAAGCCGATGCGGATGGACCCGCAACGATTCTCCGACAATAATAAACCCTAAATACCTTAGCGATTCAAAGCAGAACTTCGACTTTTTTGGCCTTATCGTCAAATTCGATGTTTTAAGGCATTTTGCTACTCTGTTTAAATATGCCAAATACGTCTCGAAGTTGGGAGCTATGATCAGCAAATCATCCAGATACACAAAGACATTGGATCTCTGCTCCGTTGGGATCACCATGTCCATCAAACGACATAGACGTTGATCTGCATTGCACAACCCAAATGACATCATTCTAAACTGATACAGAGGACGACCTGGTACCGTGAACGCCGTTATGCCTTGTTCTCTTCTTCTAGCTCGATCTTCCAGAAGGCGAATTTGAGATCCACGCTAGAAATGTAGTGAGTCTGGTTGACTCTGGACAAATTTCCCCCAATGGAAGGTAGCGGATAGGCATCCTTGATCGACAGATTGTTGAGTTTCCGGACATCGAGACTGAACCGATTTTTGTTCGGCCTTCGCACCACTGTGGTACGGTTACTCCACGGACTGTTGCTCTCCTCGATGACACCGATAGCCAACATATTGACGACCTTGTGATAATGGCGATCTTTAATCGGCTGCGCTCCTGCCACTAAATCAATCTTGTGCCTTATCAACGTCATCTTTCCAAGTCCTACCTTCTCGACTGCCAAAAAATTGCCCTTCACAACTTCTAAAGAAGCCTCCTGCTTCGGTCCCACGCTTCCGGCTCGGCTTCTTCGGCCACGTCGTCTGCATAATGGGCAATGTTCTATCATCGCAGAGACTACCCTCAAGGGCTTCGACTCTGGCGCTTTAGCTCCGACTACTTCTGGAGCTCGACCAAAAGCGCGCCAGAAATCGATCCCAAAATAGGCTGCTTGCTCCCTAATCGTTCCCTGGTACTCGATCGGAATTTCCAGGCGGCCGATGATCGAGCGATCGTCGCCCAACGCGGTGCGCACTGACGACACGTAGGGTTGCACTGCCAAGCCCAGCTCGTCTACCAGCTAGCGACATCCTTTCCCGAGTAGGCTAACAGTTGCTCCCGAGTCAAGTAAGCCCGAGTCAAGTAAGCCCTACGGCTTCCACCACATGCTTCTTGACTCGGCGCCTTCTGTAGGATCTTTCGCGTGCCTTTCTCATCCTACGCGTGACCAGTCGCATCCCGTCGAGCAAGCGATCTTCGAAAATCCTATTCCGAGCCTCCTGGTACGCTCTGATCCGCAGCAACCGAAAAATATTCCTATCTCTAGCGATATCCCTATTAACTATAGAACGACAACCGATCTTGTTTCCTAATGCAAACCTATTTCTAATGGACTACACATATCCTTACTTCCTACCAAACCTAAATCAACTTCCTTTCGGGGTTCTCCTGGCGGTACGAGTCTCCCGTCTTCCTCGCACCCCTTCGACCATTTCCCTGGCACTCAGGACATTTTGGACAGAAAGTGTCCGGTCTGCCACATAGGTAGCAAAACACATTCCTCTCCTTGACCAAGCAATCCCTGAAAATGTTGTCCGGAAGACCACAATTCCAGCAACCTGGCCTCTGCTGCCTTCGTGCCCCCTCTCGCGCCTCCTCTACCTCGATATCGGGCTTTTCTGGTTCTTCTTCGGCCAATTTCACCCACTCACCCCTTGGCGCCCCTGCATTGCGCCATACCTCGGCGGTGGCCGTACCTCAAACTTCTTAACCGTGCTCCTCCTACCGTACGCCTGCTCCACCTCACTGCACTCATCCCTCAGCTGGTCGAGGGCATATAAGTAAAGTGCCAGATCATCCCGGAACCCCTTTTTGATGATATTGATGAGACGAACCTCAGGCAGAGTTTCCCGCAACCTCGATGCGAGCTTTCTCATAGCGTAGACAAAGTCGTCAGCACTCTCACTACCTCTTTGCCTACGCTGCATCAGCTCGTGCATCTTATCGTGCTCGGTCTGGGTTTCCTTGAATCCAGCCAATAACGCTCGCTTCAGTTCGTCCCATCGCTCCACTCGAAACTGCAGCACGTATAGCCAGTACCAATCCTTGGCCCTTCCTTTGAGGAGGAGGTGGAAGCGGCGAAGTACCTCGAAGTACCTCCCAAGGGCACCTATACTGGCGGTGGAGGAGCTCCACGCGAAAAATAAAGTCCTCGACGGAAGATTTATTCGCATCTCCGTCGAAGGACACATCCCATCGCTTTATTCTCATCCACAGATGCCTGCATGACGCCCCTTCGTCTGCTCGCTCAGCCCTATCGTCAGTCGGGTACTCATGGGCCCGTCTGTCCTTGGTCCTCCACTGTGACTTCGTCGGATTGCGCAAAGTTCGCGTTTGCGGATCGGCTGGCCTAAACCTAATGGGCTCATCCGGCGTCATCATTCGTGGTGGCTTTGAAAATGAAATGCCCAAACCTGCACCTAGCTCTGGCCCTGCCCTGTCGAACGCCATCAGCTCATCCTTATTGGTGCCTGCATGAAACCGTGGCAAGCCCTCGGCTACCGTCGGCTCCTGCTGTTCGCGTGGCAATTGGTTTTCGATGGGCCGCAGAACATCGTTGTTCGCTTTCATCACCTCCATGAAGCCTAGCCGCATCACCTGCTGGTTGGTCTGACAGATGCCATCGGCATGGGACTTCATGAAGGTGAGATGCGCCTGGGCAAGCATTGCATTTACGGCTGATGCCTCCTCCGATCGCAGTTCTGGCTACGGCTCGTCCAATTTTGCCCTAGCTGACTCCGGCACGTGCCACTGCGCCATACACGCCTTGCGGAAGATCGCTTTCCCATGAGCTGTCCCTTTGGACAGCCTTCTGTCGGGTATTATAACCGTGCGCCCCTTCGCATCAACAAAAAAATATCAAAAAAAAAAAATAAATTCTACCAAAATAAATATATAAATAAAAAAATAATAATAAAACCCACCCCCCTATATGAACATGAAAATAATGAATAACAAAAATGATAAATAGCCAAAAATAATAAATAACAAATATAATAAATATATTTTAAATAACAAATCAATAAATAAATAATTGTTAAATAGTAAATATAACAAAACAAATAGTCAGCAATAAATGTACACACATAAACATTAAATAACGAATACGAATAAACAAATACTAAGTAATGATTAGAAATATACAATTGTTAACTAATATCTATAAATAAATGTACATTAAATAACATATCTAAATGCACAAATATTACAAAATATTTATAAACAAATTAAATTACTATAAATACCTTAACAAACGAATATTCTTTACTAAATATAAATAAATAAATACAAATATAGTAACTATGGATAAATAGTTATTAATACGTAAATATAATTATAAATATTGTATAATTCACAAACACAAAGATAACTATCGTTACAAAAAAATGTCGTACCAAACAAACAGACAAACAGATATATTCTATCACATATAAAATAAGAAGGGGATAGCATTCTGCCGGCCCGAGCTGACTAAACTTACGTCAACCATATGGTTCGATAGAAATGGCCAGACATTTAATGTACAAAAAAAAAAAAACAAAACACGAGATATCCGTCGACATGTCAGACCATCAGCTGAGCTAACGATCGACAATCAAGGGACCTCCGTGGGCCAGTCTTACCCTTTAATTGTGTTTTATTTTGGTTTTGGCTGCCCACGGTGTGTGTCCAATGATGCAGCGCGCACTAGAGTTATTAACTGTACGGGTCACCTTTGGCTACTATGCCCCACCTAGCCAACTATCGTCGTCACAATGCATCGCGTGCTAGAGTTTCCATCCCCGCACAGGTCACCGTGATCAGCCGATAGTTTTGGTCGGACAACCAGTACCAGAAAACACAAAAAGACGCTTTACGTTGCTTTACAAAAAACATTTAAAGAAAACGACAAAGATGTTTGATTTGCAGATCGTGTCCTTTATGTGCAATTGAAGGCGTGCGCATACGCTCCCAACAAGATCCATTCAGGACCGACCTGCCGTCTGGGTCGTATGCTACGACGAGGCGCACCTCGTCGAGCTCCATTTCCAGATTAGGCGCCATATTGTTACGACTGGGCTTGTCATCCCTGGGGCTACCGCGTCTAGCTCATTTGCCTCAGAGCGGGGTTGTTACACTAAGCCCACCGAGCGTACAATCCACAATAATCGATTGTAGATCCTCTACATCACCAGTACTACTTTATACAAACACTACTAACGCTAAGCAACTATCGGCCATCTCTCCATCTCGGCCATCTCGGCCATCTCGGCCAACAACGGCGGCATCGATGTTTTGCCGCAACGTACCCACGCTACCAGTGGCGGCAACATTCAAATTGTTCTGCTGCGCCACCCATAAACAAATGATCAGCTTGCTTACTCCATGCTATGCATTCGCCCTCCCATTAACAACCCTACTCAGACATTTTCATTTTAACATAATTTTTACATATTTTACATATAATTTCCTGTTAACGCTATACATTATTCTGTTCCTATTTATATATTTTTCTTATTGTATTAAATTTAATTTTTTTATTATAATTTTTCTTTAAATTTTTCTACTTGTAAGATGTTTTAAATAAGTGAATATCGATAATGTATGTAATGTTTAGTGACTGCCGATATATCGTTAAGCAGCTATCCCGATGGCAACCGCGTCCGAGCTTCTGATGTCTACAATAGCCTTAACTGCTGCTAAATCTGCTGACTCGCACGTGGTCCAACACAGAGCTACGGCCATGGCTCCGTCGCCTTCTATATCTGTTGTCCAGCACGAAGCTGTTCTGAATGAATCACCGCCTGTCATGACTCCTGTGACGCCAGCTGCCCAACCCGAAGCTAAGTGTACTACCCAGCCAGTATCCGTTCAGCTGGCTGTCGTCTTAGCTGCTGCCCCGCCGTCGCTGCGCCGACTACCATTCCGGTTTGTGTCCGCCTGATGTCCATCCGGCGGTTGCCAATGATGTTTTTTGCCCACTTGTGCCTCAGCTACTGTCTCCGCAGTGCCGACTTGTTCCCACCCGAACGATGCCAAAGATGCCCCTCTGCTGACTTGCGTCTCAGTTACCGCATCCACCGCTGCAGCGACGACTACTGTTGCGGCTTGTGTCCGCACGCCTGATGTCCACACGACCACTATCCTTGATGTCACTGTACTGCAGAGTGCCTCAGATGCTGCCTCCGACAATGTTGCGCCGGCTACGATTGCGGCTTGTGTCCTCTCGCCTGATGCCCAGCCGGCCGTCGTTCACGGCACCTGTGTGGTGTCTTGTCCCCCAGAAGCCTCATCCGCTGGCGTTGCGCCGACTACCGTTTCGACTTGTTTTCGTATGCCTGATGTCTCCCCGACCGCTGCTCCAGCAGCCCCTCCTCTTTGTGTATTTTTAGCTGATGCCTCAGCCGCCGCTATGCCGACTTCCGTTGCGGCGTGTTTCCGCCGGCCCGATGCCCACCCAACCGATGCTCCTGGTGCCACTCTGGTGACTTGCGCCTCAAATTCCGCCGCTGGTGCGCCGACCAGTATTTCTGTTTGTGCCCGCCCGCCTGATGCCTACCCAATCGATAACTCAGCTTCCTCTGTTGCAACGAGAGCCATACCGGTAGCTACTTCCTCTACTGTCCGCCTGCATGCCGCCCCTGTAGTCCAGATGACCACTGCTGCCTCGAATGTACCGACTATCTTGGAAGCGTTTGCAAAGACTACATCACCCGATGCCGCTGCTCTGGACGATGTGATTCGATGGACCGCCTCGACCATAATAACGACGTCTACTATGAAAGCTTATTTGATCCCGCTGCCGTGTCAGTGTTCTCTCCGCCGTATCAGAGTTCCCACCGCCATCCAACGTGTCCCTGCGTTTGCTATCTGCTGTTGCGCCCCCGCAGTCACCGCGCCCCCCCATGTCACTCCTAAGTAGAATCGAGGGAGATTCTTTTTCAGGACGGCCGAGTTGTAAGATGTTTTAAATAAGTGAATATCGATAATGTATGTAATGTTAAGTGACTGCCGATATATCGTTAAGCAAGTAATGTTAAGTATCGACTAAGTAGTATCGTCTAGGATAAGTATCGATTAAGGAGTGCTAACAACCTGCTGACATTAGGATAAGCCTGGCTTGACTCCCTCTCTTCTTCCGGTAACCGTGATGAGATGCAGACGTGTTCTGACTCTGCTCTCATTGTGTTAAATAAAATCTTACGTTAACTAAACACCAAATTAATACAATTTTCTGACTTTACATACTTTTTCCTATTTCATTCTGTCTTTCTTTTTCTTTAATGTGATCGCCTTTACATGTTTACGGGGGGGTCTTGGATGTACCTAAAACAGCATAAGAGCTCAGAGGAGGTAAGTGGGCCGGACAGTGCCAAATAGAGTTAACTTGGCAGTTACTAAGTGTACCACAGTGTCATTAATATCACTTGCGTTGCTTTTGCAGCAACGGCCTATGCAGTCGCTGTTGGTTGTGTTCGTTGTTGCTGTGAGAGTTGCAGTTTTGTGTTTATGTTGTTGTTGGTTGTTTTGGTTTTAATTGTCCTTGGTTTTTAACTTGTGCTGTTGGTTCTTATTCTTATACTTATTTGTAATTGTCGTTGGTGTGAAGCAATTATTTTGTTTTCTTCATTTTATTTAGTTTTTGTTTTTAGCTCAACTATTGTCTCTGTCGTCACTGCTAGTTTTTAAATATTAATTTGTTTGACAATTTTAACGTGTTTTACGTCCGTCACAGTAGTGTCACAAACATAACCACTAGACGTTGAAACAAAAAAAAAAAAAAAAAAAAAAACAACAAAACACGACGAAGATACGCCCACGCAACTGCTCGTGCCGATCTCCAAAAACCAACTCCCCGTTTGACTCTAAGGCCATCTGATGCTATGTATAATTTAAATTCTTAATCCTCCTATTCCTATTCCATGCAACGGTTCCTTAGAGTCAACGGCCGTCTGCCCTTGGCATCTATCCTTTCTCTTTCTAATTCCTACTCTTATACCTTAACTCTCATATTTCCCCTCTCTTCTCAGTATGGCCACTCCAGCTGAGCAGAACAGTGTGCGATGAATTCCCAACACTTATCGATATTTCGATTCTGCTCAGCCCCAGATGCAGCAAAAACGCGTTACATTTTTTTTTAACGCCTTCAAGCGCGTGGAAGGCACATGAGTTCGAGTCTTTATCTTTAGTTTCTTGAAAAAAAAAAATTAATTTAGCCAACCCAATTTATGAGAATTATGATTTACGAATTAATAGAAACCTCAATATGTGCAAACATATTATTATCTGTATATATAAATATAGAAAGCATTTTTTTTTGTCCATTCATAAAACAATAGAGTTTTCTTAGCTGCAAAACCCAAACCTATCCAAGGCTATCAAATATTATGACGATTTGTGAGGTAAGGAATGAACAGTCGGGTGATTTTTCGCACTACGAGTACAAAAATTCCAAGCAGCAACACAAACAGTCAAGTACATACATACATTGAAATTAATACATACATATACATATGTATACATACATAAATGTACCTAAAACAGCAATGGGATTTGTAAGTTTAGCGGTCTCTTGATAGCGTTTATTTCCTGTTACCCAACAAAAAAATGAAATGCTGCAAAACCAATAGAATAATTTACAAAAGCTTTTTGTAGACTGCAAACAAATCAGAGCAGCCGGTAATTCACATTGGTAAATCATAATTAATAATTTCCCGCTAAGCAAGGGATGAAGTCCCTTTAACTAAAAAATTGTTTACCGCTGCGGTAGAGAACTTTTCTACACGTGAATTAGCTTCCTACTGGGTGTTGTGTTTAATGTGAAACCCCTACGTTCAACTGCAAATGTGTTAATAAGTGCAAAATGCCTAACTATGTAGCCTAGCAACTAACACACAAATAGTTTCAGTGTGCGTGTGTGTGTGCCAACTTGTTGCTTGAAATTAAAAAGTAAAAGTCAAGCACATTTTTATTTCTTTCCTTTATATTGCTGTGAAATAATTTGAAATAATTTATATTACCGGTGCCAAAAAGTGCGTATTAAATAAGGCAAAAACTGAGCAGTCGCTGTTCTCATAAGCTCTCTCAGTGTCTCTCATCACCAGCTTTTCTTATTTGCTTCTCTTTAGCTCTTTCCTGTTCTCGCTTTCCCTGTCCCTTTTTCTTATTTTCTTGTGCTCTCTCCCTCTCTTTGTTTGTCTGTTTAACTGAACAAATATACTGCGTCGTTTTAAAGAGAAAATTTCCTTTTGTACTGTATGCGTTTTTCCCATGCAATTTATTTTTAAACGCATGCAACAAAAGACATTATTTCACATAATTTACATCTTTCCGAAGCAGAAACAAAATATTTCTGTACAGCTACAGCTGTATACAAACAATGCAGTCTTTAATATAAAACAGGTTGAGATCTTTTGAGTACATGAAATTTGAACGCTTGTGTAAGTTTTTTTTAAAATACAATTTTTAAACAGAATATTATAATTTAAAATTGTGATAATACTTGAGCGATGGCAGCACAAGGAATCTAAAAAAAACGGTAGCCGTTGTTCTACCCCAAGTTATTTAGCCTCTGTACAATAACCCAACAATTCATTAATCTGCAGTTTATTTGATGAAAATTTAATTAAAGTTCTAATTGACGAACCGACCGACAGACCGTGTCAAAGAGAAAACAATATAAATCATGTAAGAACCTTTTCCTCTGTTCTTCTATAAAATGTTTGTATGTACAGGCAGAAGTCGACGTGGCCGACCTCGTAAAGTATTCATACATACATATATATTCTTGATCACCATTAACAGCCGAGTCGATAAAGTCATCTTCATCTGTTTCTATGCGAACTAGTCTCATAGTTTTAAAGCTTTCTTGATAAAACTTGGTACAGTTGGGTATTCTTTCTGCTCACGTTACATAAGCTAAAGTCGTTTGTCAAATCGGATATGATATAGCTGTCATAGGAACAATCGGTTGAAATAATATCACTTCCTTTCTGCTGTTTATAATTTAATTAAAACAGATAAAGTCGCTTGGCATTACTTAGATATAAAACTTTTGTGCAAGATGCATAACTTAAAGGTTGTTTATAAGAAAATGTTTTTATACTCTCTGCAAGAGAATATTTGGTTTGTGCAAAAGTGTGTAACAGGCTGAAGGAGGCGTGGCAGACCCCATAAAGTATATATATTATTGATCAGCATCACAAGCCGAGTCGATATAGCCATGTCCGTATGAACAAAAAGATTTCAGAGACGGTAAAAGCTACAAGTTCGAGCTTGGTGTCAATCGATCACATATTTATCAGTAAATACAAGAACCTTTTTTTTTCGATGCCACGCCCCATTTGCCCACAATGAGCAAAAAAATCGGAAAAAATCGGTGTTTTTGGCGAATATCTCAGTAACCATGGCACATAGGATCACCATTTTTGGTATGAAGGTTCCTAGCAACAGCGTTAATGTATTGCCACGCCCCTTTTTTTGAAAAATACATAAAAATAAGTCTCAACTTTCGTTCAGTTTTTAGGCATTTGTTCATATAGTACAGCATTGTAATTGTATAATTCGAGTGGAGGCTAACTATATCAAACTACTCCTGAAAGGTGCATTAAAATCGGACTATAAACAAGAAAACTAGAAGCATTACAATATTAATAATTGAACGCAATATCAACGCTGCTTGTGTAGCGGCAGCGCTGCCCGCAGACGCTAGCCGCGTCGAACACACACATACATACATATATGCATCACATATTGTCAAACGTATGTGTATTCGCATACAAACAGATACATGTGTCATTATGCTAAGATTGTTTTTGTTTCAACGTGTTTTAATGCAAGTACAATACATTGTAATATCTCGATACCGATTTTAATAATTGAATCGGGAAAAAACTACT
This sequence comes from Drosophila dunni, assembly GCA_018152125.1. NCBI lineage: Eukaryota > Metazoa > Arthropoda > Insecta > Diptera > Drosophilidae > Drosophila > Drosophila dunni. The sequence goes on along the minus strand of JAECXC010000385.1, from coordinate 579,443 downwards.
GAGTATTATACTTTTCTTTCTTGTTATATACAGGAACGTCTAGAGATTTAAATGCTTAAGTAAATGTGTAAGATGCAGTACTAGAACGATAATTTTAAATACATTTATTCTGTTCTATGGCTATTCAGTTTCCGGCTCATACGCATGTATTTAAAAACATCTTTTGAAGCAGCACAGTTTAACACTCCATCAACCTTTTGTGGCACAAGAATCTTCAGTGACTTTACTATGACCACGATAGAATTCTGCAAGCCAGCAGCAAAATGTCATTTTTGATTGTGCTCCCGCGCCATACAAATACCTAAGTTTATCAAAACATTCTTGCTGGGATAATCTACATCGAAAGTTGTACAAATAATTTAATGAAAACGCTTTTGAGAAATTTCTACCGTCTTATCAAATTGATTTTTTGAACTTTTTGTATTAGCTACAAAAACCATTTTTACATAAAAACGTTGTGAGTACATAGGTATGTGCAAAATAATGATAGATTTTAGGTACTGACTTTAGTGTGGCCGATTCCCGAAATATAAATAGCAGCCCTCGTATTGATTTTCTGCAAATGTCTGTCTCTCAAATTCACACCCAAATGATTTGATTTGTGAGTCTGTGCCTGTTCGTGTATTCCAACATCCATGGCGACCCAGGGATTCCAGAGAGACAGAGAGAGAAAGAGAGAGAGATTGAAAAAAAAAGTGATACAGAGAGAGAGAGAGAGAGAGGGAGAGAGAGAGAGGGAGAGAGAGAGAGGGAGAGAGAGGGTAATATTTCTTCTGGCCTTAGCAGTGCTGCCAGTTTAGCAATTTAGTAGCTAGATCTGTCAACTTTAAAAAAAAATTGCACCTTTTTTTAAATGCTATTAGCTACAAATCCTTCGACTTTTTATTTCGCAATTTTATCAACTTAACTAACAAAGTAGCAATTTTTTATAATTTTTATATTTTTATTTCGATTAATACTGGTTAGCAAAATCATCTGAACTTGAATTATACTCAAGTACTCGATTAAATGAAAAACTTGATAGTTTGATAGCTCTTTCAACGTGTTTGGTTATAGTAATGGGAACATGATGATAAAAATGTATAAACCAAATTGTCGGGGTGCATGGAAATTTTTCTTACCTATTCTAGCAATTTTAGATTAGGAGATTCTGTCAGCAGTGACACATAGCTGTGCTTCGAGAGTCCGAGTAAGTGTCTTACAATTAGCCAAGCTGAATTTCAAAGCATATTTAGACCCTGTACTAAAAATAAGTTCGCAATATGCGTAACATGCAGAAGGATCTCAGATTTCAAATTGTGGCAAAAATTCCCATTCGGTCGATAATAGGAAATGTGTGTGAATAACTGTAGTGTTAGTTTAGTGGTCAAGTGGGCTTAAGAGACTTAAATTAAGCACTTTTATACAACTTTTTTACATGTTCCCAATAAAATATTTTTTTCCAACTAAAAAAAAAGTTCAAAACATTCACATTTTATTAGTCATATAAGATTTTTTTCACAAAAAAGGTGCAAAACTGGCGGTTGGGACCAAGATGTCCACTAACCCAGAAAAAAAGGACTTCCGTGGTTTACCAAGCAATCTTACTCATTACCAACACGATTGCACTAATATTATTATTATGCCCCATTGTTAATAACATATTGAAATTAAGTAACGGGTATCCTAAAGTCGCGACGCTACTTTATACAATCTCACTTTATACAATCACTGTATACAATGAACACTCCATGGTACGTTCCAAGTAGAGCGTCAACATACATTTATTAAGATTTTCTAACCTTGTATCCCGTGCACAGACCTTCTTTTCCATGTTAACCCGCCCGTTTCCTGCCTAAATGAAATTTATGCCACTCTTACATAAAATTTCAATTGCATTTGCACTTTGTCTCGCGTTGTATGACAGCTAGAACTCAAGTACCACCCTTCATGTTTCCTCTGTCCGTGCCTTATCTGCGAATAATACTTACCTTTACTTGAATTTTCCTTTTCCTTTGAATTGATTATGTGCCCCACTTTGTTTGTTTGCAATAATGCAAGAACGAATGCTTAAGTCGCCTCCCGACTTAAGGATACCCCTTACTTAATTTTAATCTGTTATTAACAATGGGTTATGTTAATAATATTCGTGCAGTCGCTTAGGTGTTGGGTAAGATAGATTGGTAAATACTAAAAAATGTTCATACAAATTTCTATTTAGAGCAAATTTCAACCGATTGTTCATATGGGAGCTATACGATATGGTCTTTCGTTCCAAATGAAACTCGGTCAGTATGTTTTGATTATAGATGAAGCTTTGTAAATACAGACATTTTTCCTTATAGTTCATATTTAGGGGTCATTTTTGGCCGCCTCTAGACTAACACGAGTAAGAAAGGCTACAGTCGAGTGAGCCGAATGTAAAAGATCCCGTACTCCTTCCGTTTCTACCGATTTCTCCTATAACAGTTATAGGCTATAGTTGTGAGATCAGGATCAAAACTGTTCAGTATATGTACGCCCTGGACATGTGCACACTGTGTCAATTTGATTTAGATACATAGCATGGCTATATTGAAACGAGCTATTTTTACCAGTTTTTAACTTTGCATGTACATAGAACATATCCAGACTCTTAAATAAAATATATACAATTTAACAATTTTAATTTACAAAAGAATAAAAGGAGGCGTTTCCGATTTCATAAAATATATATACTCTTGATCAGCATCAACAGTCAAGTCGAAATAGCGATATCCGCCTGTCCGTCGGTAGTAACACCTAGATCTCAAAGACTATAAGAGCCAGAGTTAACAAATTTGGTATGAAAGTTGGTCCATTTTGTATGCAGATAAAATTTGACTTACAGGTCCACGCCTCCCACCGTCCCCGCAAATTGTCAAAAACTATTTTCATAACACGATAACTGGAAAACTACTGATGCTCTCGTGATCAAATTTGCACATTACCTATGTGTATTTTATGGTTCTATAGCTCCTACCGAATTTTAGTTAGATCGGCATAGTACTTTCTATAGTTTTATTGCATGGAAAAATTGGCATTTCAATGAGTACGAGGTCTTTTACAATCTGCTGGCTTAGTTGTACTTTTTCCTTCTACCTTGTATTAACTTTGGAAATGTGTTGTTTCAAAGGATGTACTTGAACTTTTAACTATTGAGGGCGACTAAAGTGGCAATAGCTGTATAAACGGAATTTTATGGCATTAACCTCAACCGGATCTCGACCTGGGCTTAAGGACCTTCTAATCCAGATACTCTAGATGCTGCTGAAGTGTTGGACACACCCATAGCCAGTCTAAGTGTTCATTTTGTTGCATATAGGGAAATAATTTAATATCGTGATTGAATTTGTCAAACGGATATTGACAAAGCTAATTTATTAGGTAATCAATCGGCTAATAAATTATAATTTTTTATTTAAATATTATGATGGTATGCAATGCCTTATTATACGTTTATTTCAAATCCCAAGTAAATTGTACAAAAAGAGGCTGCGAAAGTCCTTCAGCGATTAACTTTAAGTCTTTGCAGATTACGTAAGGATATGAAACAAATTTTGCCATTTAACAAATCAAACTGTGAGACACTGATATCAGTTTCATTATATTTTTAGTTATCACCGATCAGAATGATGTTGCATAAAACCTTCAGTAACATTAGATGGCCAAACTCATGTTTTTTTACATCATGCAAATTTTTTATAAAAAGGAAGGAAAACAAAAAACAATCTTGTGAAATTTATTAGATCCGTGTAAATACATTTTAACAAATAACATTTCATTTTTGGTGGAGCGCTTAAGCTGGTTCAGAATAAGTAATGTTCAGCGAAACACGACCGTATTTGCTAAATTTTTGATTTAACAAGAAAGAAAAGTACAGTCGAGCAGGCCCGACCGTATAATACTCTCTGCATTTTGATCCCGATTAAATTATTAAAACCAGTATCGAGATATTACAATGTGCAGTACTTCCATCAAAACACCGTGAAACAAAAACAATCTAAGCAAAATCAAACATCTGTTTGCATGCGAATACACATACGTTTGACATTATATGATTGTATGTGTGTATTCGGCGCAGCCAGTCTGCGGGCGGCGCTGCCGCCACACAAGCAGAGAAAACGTTCGATCACGCTTGCATGTTTCTGTCTCGCTTGCACTCAGTAGTGATATTGCGTTCAATTATCTATATTGTAACGCTTATAGTTTTCTTCTTTATAGTCCGATTTTAATGCACCTTTCAGGAATAGTTTGATATAGTTAGCCTCCACTCGAATTAAACAATTACAATGGTGTACTATATGAAAAAATGCCTTAAAACGGAACGAAAGTTGAGAAATTTTTTTATGTATTGTGGGAGAAAGGGGCGTGCCAGTCCAAAATTTTAAATGCCAATGCATTTGCGCTGCCGCTAGGAACCTCCACACCAGAATTGGTGATCCTAGGTGCCATGGTTACTGAGATATTCGCCGATAACACCAATTTTTTCCGAGGTGTGTCTAGTTTTTGGCTCATTGTGGGCGAATGGGGCGTGGCATCGAAAAACAAAAAGATTCTTGTATTGCCTGACTAAATATGTGATCGATTGACACCAAGCTCGAACTTGTAGCTTTTACCGTCTCTGAAATCTGTTTGTTCATACGGACGGACAGACAGACAGACAGACAGACAGACAGACGGACAGACGGACAGACATGGCTATATCGACTCGGCTTGTGATCCTGATCAAGAATATATATACTTTATGGGGTCTGCTACGCCTCCTTGTGCCTGTTACATACTTTTGCACAAACCCAATATACTCTTGCAGAGAGTATAAAAAGTTACCAACAACAAATCCACTTACACAGCTATACATTTAAAACCATAACATATGTACTAACACAAAGCATTGATTTAAATTACCTTTACGAAGATTTAAATCAGGCGCTTAAGTGCAATCTGAAGTTTGGAACTTTTCGACCCACTTCAGTGGGCAGATCTCCTTAACCAACTGACTTACCGGCAAACCTGCCTTAGAATGAGTGTAGGGGAAAGGAGGTCTTTGTTTTTTTTCCCTACATAAATATACCTAGAACCCCATCTTATTTTCTTTAGATACAAGATGAAAATCAAAATAATAGATTCAAATGATCATAAAGATATTCGTCATCTCTAGGAATACCCATCATCATTCTTTTTTCTATCCTGACCTTATTAAACTTAACTCACATTCTTCCAAATAATTGAAAACACGGTAAGTATTATTTCTTTTATTACGCAATTATAATTCATACATTGTTCTTACATTCATATATGCATATCTTAACATTGAAAAAAGTTTTTTGTCTTTGGTAATAATTATTTTTATTGCGTTTTTGACATTGCTGCAGGATCTAAACCATATCGTTTTTAGTTTTATAACTGAGCATTTATTTTTTCAACGAAAATAAAATGATTATAAAAAAGACATTAATACGTATTTTATCAACTAAAATATGTCCGAGTATTGATGTTAAAGATTTCATTTAAAACTTTTGTTCAAGGGTCTGATTTGAAATCTAAATAAGTTGTGACATTTCCAATAAAATGACAACCCTTAAACCCTTAATTGAATCATCTTTTTTAAAGCTAAAATACCGTTTTGGACTTAATACGATGGTCAAGTTTGTGTAAAATTTAGTCTATATGTTGTATGTACTTTGTAGGATATTAGAGCGCTAGAATTTTTTCGGTTAAAAGTTTCTGTGCTCTTGATTAGAATCAATAGCCACTTGCGATATAGCCATCGCCACCTGAATTATGTGTCTAACAAAATTAAATGTATCCTCCGTCAGTTTGATTCAGATCGGACAACTATATCCCATGGGCTATATCTATAGAGTGAGTACGGGGTCTTTTGCAGTCGACTCGCACGACTGTACCCTTTACTGGCAGGAAAGCTCAGTGAAGGGCTGATATTGTATTTTTAGATTTGATAAATTTTGGACAAATTTTCTGACTTTGACGTACTGCCTTGGCTCAAAGCAAATTTGGCCTGCGTACGATTCACGATTTAACGATTCACTGTACGTATATTAGATCCAGCAATTTAGAAATATGTTATAATTAAAATTAGAGCATTAAAAGTGTAGTAAATGGAAATAAAATATATGCAGTTACAAATGTCTAATTAGAAATATGAAAATTCGAAAGCTACACACTACTTATAAAACTGATAGCAAGAATTTGAGGTAATGGAGTTTTCAAATCGGTTTCTTACGTCCTTTCGGTATTTTACGCTAATTGTCAATCAGCTGAAGATCTACATAAAACTAAATAACATCAGAGTGCTAAAAGTTGCGTTGTATTATTTAGTTTCAATATAGATAAACCTAAATTATGATTTAAAAAAATTGAAATAAAATTGTATTTAGACCCCGGTAACACGAAAAAGAAAAATAAAAATAGGGGTCTGTTAGGTTTGTCTGTCGATATAGTGATGACCGTCTGTCTGTCTCCCCGCACGTCCGTCCGTTTAAATGCCTAGATCTCAGAGACTATAAGAGCTACAATCACCAAATTTGGATCGAATGTTCGTATACTTCCCGAGCAGATTAAGTTTATTTCAAATTGTTGCCACGTACCATATCGCCCTCGGAAAGTGTAAAAAACTATGATCCCATTACGATAGCTTAAAAATTACTATTGCTACTGGCCAAACTAACACAGTATTTGCATGGTTCCATTGAAACTATCTTCACCAACTTTGATTCAGATCGGACAACTATAGCCGATATCACACATACAAAGACCAAATCGGTAGAAAATAGGACATGGGAATACATGTAGAAATAGTTGAGCTATCGCAACGAAACTCACATATTATGCGTATGGTACTCTTAAAACCATATTTACTAAATTTATTTGGGATCGGACAACTTAAGCACATAGCCCAGGTCCCACAGGACAAATCCGTCAAAAAATTATGATTTGTATCGAAAACGCGTATGGGAACGGGGTCTTTTACAGTCGTTTTAAGGACGCAGCTTGTAAAGTATTTGTACAAATGTACGGAATATTACTTAAGTTTTTAATACTTCGTTCCATAAATAACTTTAATTGATTTTTTGGTTTTGTGAGTAACAGTTGGAGACTTATAGCTTGTTGAAACCCATAAAAATGTAAGTTGAACCAAGTCAATTATAATATAAAACACAATCTATGCTTATAAATGAAATAGATATACAATAGAATGTCCCTATTGTATCTATTGATATTTCGTGTTATATCTCTTAAGAGAACACATCTGTACTATAGATTGACATATTATTTTAAGTCTGTCAGGTCACACACTCTAATCTCCTACACTTTAGTCATAATTTTTTAAGTTACACTAAGACTATTATATATAGTCTAATTTAATGACATGTATTTTTTAAAAACTATTTTTAGTTGTTTTCTAAAAATTCTGAAACATTTAATTAAGCTGTCACAATTAATGTAAGTTATTTTATAAATTTGGTACCATGTTCAAACAACTTATTTGGCTAAACATTAATAATACATAGAAAATGGCATTTCAAAGAATAATAAAAAAACATTAATAGAAACTCTCTATAACGAGATTTTTGTTCACATTTAGATCTTTTATTGGCTTGTTTAATTCTCGAAATCGTAATTTCTACTGACCAAAAGGCTTAGTTTTATTTTCATGTTTTGTATTTTTTTTTTATTGGTAACAGTTAACAGTTTTATAAAATTTAGTTAAAACATTAATGAGTAACATTTTTTCCTTATATTGATTTTGAATTAGTCTTAGGTCTGGAAAGAATTCTATATTATATTATATTATATATAATTATATTCTGTTTTCCGTATTCAAGTCATCTCGAATGCAATACAAATTTTATAATTATTAAGTTTTACATAGGGATTTAAACGTTAACATTATTGCTCATTAAATTGTGAAATTACATTTGGTATACATATGTGGGTATTCCATACATGTCATAGACTCGTTAAAGATTATTTATGTTCATCAATCCTATTGAGTTTGAAGATGAACACCCATATCAATTCAACATATCGAACCCGTGGTAGTCTGTTTATTTTATTAACGAATACCCTGATTTTCGCATAAGCAGTTTAATTTATGCCTGCGTTCCGCAGCTCATATCCATTATTTCGAATTGATGGGCAATTTGTTGATGGTAATACTGCACTTGAGGCACAATGAGTGTCACTAAAAATTCCACTGCATCTGCTTTCACTTACAATAATTTCTTATTTACCAGCTTGTACCTAAGAAATGTGGTATAATTTATTTTTATTTCAGATCAATCAACATAGAAAATAGCCAGAATGTGGTACTCTAGCCTATTTAGATCGTGGGTGTCTGAAATTTTGTATTCTTTCGTAAAAGTAAATTTAAAAAATAAAAGTAATGTGAACATTTGAAATTTTTACAATTTTAGTGACAATATCTTCCCCAATATACACAATATAGGACTAACTTGTCACATATCATATTTCCATTCGCTTGACTTATAAGTAATTTATTACTTTACTTTAAAACAACAATAATTCAGGTGTGAAAATACAAGATACGACAACTTTGATTTTGCCTAAACCTTCATTAAAGCTTTCACCAGCAGACTATCATTATTTCGGTATTATTTATGATAACTTGATTATTGGAGTAAATTTGTAACGCAGACTCTGTACAATTGGATTCTAGACATTCTTAAAACTGAAGTTTGCTTGGGTGGGAAAAGTTCAAAGTGGGTAATTATAGCTTTGCTTGGCTTTGAGTTTGTTTGTGTGTTTTTTCCTGCAGTGTAGGAAAGTATTCAATTAAATTATTCTTCCAGTATACCATTGATTTTAATATTGTTGTTTATTTGTAAAAGCTTGTTCGAAACAAAGAAGAAAGAAATAACAAATGTTTCCGAAGAAGCAAAGTTAGTTATCTAGTTAGATTATTCAGTAGATATCTTAAAATGAATTTAAAGTTTAGTAATTATTTTGTTTATCAAGAAATATGGTTAAGTGTAGACATGTAATAACCAATGCATTTTATATATAGTTAACAATTAGCTAGTATTTATGATTTAGCAACACACTTTAATTTCTCAAAACTATTCGGGCTGTGTCAACGCTTGTCTAAAAATAATTTTATTTAACTTTGATACTTGTAATACTTCTCTTCAATTATCTGTAACATAATATTTGTCAATATCCAGTTGTAATTATGTTCATGCTTGATTCTCTTTGCTTGGGAATAGTTTTTGATGACATGTGGAATCATTGGTTTTCATTTTTTGAAAAGTGGGTTCGATTTCCAGCCCCACGTGACGCATTCGTTCTACATATAGTATATATGTATGTCATTACACATACATATGTATGTATGTAATTGCTTACGTCAGAAACAATAAGGTTTTTTGAATTTTAACTAAGAATTTATTTTATTACTGTTTAGTTTAGGCTACTGGTTACATGAAAGGTCACTATACGCAAACATTTAATATCATTTAGTTTATTTTTGAATTAATTTACTCTTTGGTTCTTTTCTTGCATTTATAACAAGGCTTATAGGAGATCTGTTGACATTTGTTTTGATTTTAATTGGAAGACAACAGCTAATACAGATATTCGTGTGTTTGTGTGTTTGTGTGCATGCGTCGTATATATAAAGACTATATTAATATACATATATGTATATTCCAATTTGAAACATGATTTTCAACTCTGCTCATACCGTTTGCAAGTTTCTCTTAATATTTTAATTACCTAATAACATCGATTTAGTCGTCACTCTGTTTTATATAATTGTTTCTTTTCTATTAAACAAAGCTGAAATACTTATAAAGATACAATACATCAATATTTTCGGAAATAATTACACATGCAAATATATATTTATTTTTATATACATATATAAAAACGATTTTATTATTTTTGGTTATTTACAGTTAATAACAGTTATTCTATTTGGTTGTTTGACATTTTGTTTTGCTGAGAATTTCTTTGGTCCAATTTATAAATTTAACATGGATTTTATAGTAAATGTATACTACGCATACAAATATATAAACATTTTGTGTACATACATACATACATATATACATATGTACATATGTATATGTTTATATTTAAAAAATTGTATCTATTTGAATTTTATTGAATCAGCTTCAATGCATGTTTAGCTTCATAGACCAACGGTAATATAAAGTAATTTAATATATATATATATATATATATATATAAATATATGTGTGTGTTATTCTTTGGTATTGGTTGCAACCCCAACACAGATACAGAAGACCTCAATTTTATTAAGGTTCGTATAGCCAACAATTTTTTGAGATTTTGAGAGTGACTTTAAAAGCACAATCAACCCATTGTTAGGAAACAACTTGGAAACAATTAATACTTTTTATTATTTAATATTTTGTTTTTATATATGCAATTAACTGCATAATTAAAATAATTTAAATAATCTTAAAAATACTCTTCACTGTCGAATGGAACTGGGTTTTGACATTGAGTATTATGACGGATAATGGCAGTACCCGAAATGAGACACTTTCTGTGCATTTTAAATATATGTATGTATATGGTCTTTCCTAAAAATGACTAAGCATTTATTTAGGTTTTTGGTTACTACACCGGAACTTGGTGGTTTTGGAATTTTGCATTTCATTTCATCTGCAGTTTTCTGAAAAACTAATGTTTCATACTACTTCTGCTCATTAAGCTTAAATTGGAAAGGGGTTTCCCGAAAATAGCAATGATTTGTTTTGGGGTAATTTTAGGATAATCGATCAGTTGTTAAGGTGGACTTTTTCTAATGTTTCTGCAGAATTGTTACTGTTAAACAAAATTACCTCTGAAGATGAGTTCAATTTCGTAATTTTTTGATTTTTTACTATGTGATTGTACTTTTCAAAAAGAAGTCGTTAGGAAATGTATTGAATGTACATATATTTTAATTTAATTCAATCGATTGCATTCATGACACCTTTAGGTATAAGCATAAGTATATACTAAAATGTATGGTAGTCCGGTTTGGACAGAGCTTGGTGAGTAAGTTTTAAGAGTTAGGAAATCTATGCATGAAACTATATGGGCTCACGCATATTCAACGCCCTGAATCTTCATTATACTCGGAAAATAGCTGGTTTACAGTTTGTGCTAAAAGACATTTAAAAATAAACAAAAAAGAAAGCTTTAGTGGCCTCTTGACTTTAGGATATCTATTACTCAGTATTAAAATGCTATTAACATTGGGGTATGATATTAATAAAAGTGCAATAATTTAGTCGACGGACCATTGTGAGTTTGAATAAGATAGCTTAGTCAACGCAATAATTTTTCACACAAATTCATATGTATGTATGTATATATATACGATATACAATATGTAGGTCCGATTTAAATAAAAATTGGTCAGTATGTATATATCAATGACGATAGTATTCTGTGTGAGATTCATTCAGATTGCTTGGTCAACGAAAAAGTTCTTCATACTTGGAGTGTATTTTCAACCGATTCTAATGAAAAAATCATATAAATATACGTAGTTGTTTGAGATGGATCAAACTTGGTCAGTATATGCATGCCCTTGACATTTATATCCTGTATAGAACGCCCTTAAGTGGAAGTGTCAAACAAAAACAAACTTGTATCTTTAATTTACGACCACTTGGAACTTAATAATCCAAAATAAAAAACCTCACCTGTAGCAACTGAGGTGCATGTTATGACTTGAGTCACTATACGACTTTGCACCTGTTACACTCAAAAGTTTTGATGTATGGTTCATGTTCTTTGTTTTTGATGCAATTCTGATTAAATGTAATATTTAACACAGATACTGCAATATTAACTAATAAAGCAATATTTCACATTTATCGTGGTAATTTGTTTGGATTGGCTGTCAGGTGTGCACAATCTATGATGTGCTTTATAATATCCCAAGACTATTGGATATTAGAGACTATAAGACTATATATAAATATAGACTATAGTAAATATATAAATGTACATAGTCTTATATATATATATATATGGTGATACTAGTTGCCATGGGATATTCGCCGAAAACAGACGGACAGACAGACGGACATGGCTATATCCACTCGGCTTGTGATTCTGATCAAGAATAAATATACTTTATGGAGTCTGCAACGCCTCCTTTTGCCTGTTACATACTTTTGCACAAACCCAATATACTCTTGCAGAGAGTATAAAAAAAATATTTATTACGATAACTTAAAAATTACTATAGCTATTGACCAAATTCCCACAGTCTAATACATAATACCATTAAAACTTTCCTCCCCAAATTTATCCCAATCGGACAACAATTTCAAATAGGCCAAATTGAACGAAAATTCTTAATTTATATGGAAAATGGGAATTAGAACGAGTATGGGGTCTATAAATAACACTTACTTTTAATTTTCGTGTAAACATTGAAATTCTTTATGATTTCCGTTACGTTTTTGACTGTTAATACCCTGAGCACATTGCTTCAAATTTTATATTGAGGTGAATCATCTAAGTACACAACTGTGATTTATATTGAATATTAACTATATGTAAATTTATGAGTTTATTAGTTTATTATAAAATATATTCGTTAAATAATATCACCTTTACATAACTAAAATCCGCTTAAAGCAGGTCGGCATAGCTTGTTTTAGTATGTATAATCAGTACGTTCACTGATAATTGTTAAATTAATTATTAAATATTAGTTAAGTCGGACCACTATCTCAGCTTGTATACAGCTTTTGTTGTCTGAATCAGTCCAAAGTTGAAGATGAGCGAAAATGAAATCTTTTCTGCTAATTGTTAATCACGCTCACAATTGTTACATTTTAATTGGCATATTATAAATGATAAATGTTGAACTACATTTATTTGAAGGAGCAAAAGTTGCTGATTTTTGACTTAGTATATTAAAAGTATATTAATTATATATTAGTATATTAAATTTTATTCGGTTCGAACTTAAGCAACAATTGGAACAATGTTAATCTTTAGTATTCAAAACTATACATCCATTCTAATAAAATGTACTTAACATACGAAAGGTTTAAAAACTTAAATTTTTATTACATTTTGCAGTAATTGCGAAAGTTTGGACAATAAGTAGTAGGATATAATGGGTTTGCACAAGATAGTTTTTTTAGACGCCGTACTCTAAACAAAAGTAGTGGGGTCTATTTAGTTTGTCAGAAGCGAAATGTGACTAACAGGTAGACAAAAGCTTTTCGGACCCCATAAAGAATATATATTCTTGATCAGCATCAACGTCGATATAGTAATGTCCGCCCGTCCGTCTGTCCATGGAGTTAGAGCAACAAAATTTGTAACGAAAGTACGTCTATAAGTACGCTGAGCAAGTTTATTTTAAATTTTTGCCACGGTCCTAAAATAGGGCATTTGTATGAATGTAGTGTTAGTTGAACTACCGAAACCAAACTCACATAATATATGTATGCCAACATTATAACTATCCTCTCCAAGTTTGATCCGGATCGGACAAGTATATAATATAGCTTCCATAGAGCATATCTGTCATAAGTTAAGGAAAATGCGCCTTAGAAGGAGTACGGGGTCTTTTACAGTCGGCTCGCTCAACTTTCTAACTTGTTTATATCTGCCAAAACTCCGATGAAAGATGTAGCGCAGATGTTTAGTGGTGGCTTTGAAAAGCTGGAACGGACAACTATATCCAATAACTCAAGTCGGTTGATAATCAATAAGTTGGCCATATCATAAAAATGTTGATCATAGCAGGTGCAAAAGGAAAAATGACATATGTAAGTATACTTAGTACATATTAGAAATCTCAAACTCAAACGATAAGTATACTTAAGCTCCTACGACTGTCTACAGACTGTCTAATACCTCCATTACATACATCGTACAGGTGAAAGAGCGGTTTGTTTTTTTTTTTTCGTGGTTTTCTGCATACTCAAAATTTTCATAACACAAAAATTATTCGATTTTTTCTACAGAGGGCTAAGGGCTAAGATATAGCCAACTTTTTTGTTATCATTATTTTTGTACAGGGTACGTGCTCTGACCAAGTTCAATCCAAGTCGGACTACTATATTCAAATATAAAAATATGAAAAACTTATGCGATGACTAAGCTATCTTATTAACAGTGATAACACAATAACATCAATAATATAAACATTCTGAAAACGATTCATCCAAATAGGTCTACTATGTCGTATAGCTGCCATAAAGACAACAAAAAATACTTTCCAAATATGAATTAGAATAAGTTTTTGTGTTAATAAAGATATCTTAATTAAACTGGCACAGTACACAAAGGATAATAAAAATATAATACCCGTGCTCGACTGTACTTTTCTGTTCTTTACAGATTATTGTGCTGTAGCGAGAACAAGTTCTAGAAAATATTTCTTTTTAATTGAAGATTCTTTTTTAGCTCATAAAATTTATTTTTTCTCAAACCCCTTACTAAAATAGAAGCGAAACTCAGAAACTATAAGAATTAGGCCACCAAATTTGAATTGAGTGATTTTATATGTTTGGCAAATTAAGGGGACCTTCCATGCGTCGGAGGGCTGTAAAAACGTTAAACGGGTTTTTTTCGAGACACTTATTTACAACCGAACTTCATGTGTATGTCTATGTCTTTTACTTAAATTCAACATAAAAAATTGTTTTCTTTTAATTTTTTTGAATCGCCATTTTGTATATTTGTTTTTTTTTTTTTAACATTTCAAATATACTAAAATTTTTGACAAACAAAATAATTGAATCGTGCAGCTCCTATATCTTTTCATTGTCCCACAAAAAATGATCAAACATTATAACAAAAGTTATAAAAAATGAGACAACTGCATGATCTGCATAGAACAGCAACATCTTAAAGATTCCATAGGCCAAATCGGACGAACATTACTTATTTTTATGGAACAATGGGCATTACAATGTGTTCTATGTGGTCTATTATAAGCGACTGCAGCCTTTTTTACTTTTCATAGCCTTTAGTATGGCGAAGGCGGCAAATGTTCAAGCGTGACTGGCCCAGTGTGACACCCTATATGCTGAAAGTTGCCAGATACATTTGTGCATTTGTATCCCCTTGGTACTGTTAATCGGTGGTACATTGTTACGATTTTTGTATCAAACAATATAGATTTCGTTTCATTATCTTCGTTCAGTTTATTTTTGGCAAATTTTGTAACAAAAACTAAGTTTTAATTTAGACACTGGTTTTGGCATGCATGTTGGTAGGATATATAAGAGAAACTTTTATTTTATTATATTTTATTAAATATTAGTTTGTGGAGACTGGCTTTGGGGCTCGATTGTGATCTACATGATTTGATTTTATTAATTTATGGATCCTTTTGCAATTGATATGTAATACACATATGTATGTTTCTATTTTATTTTAAATACTCAATAACTTTCAACAATTACTATAACATCAAATTAATGAATACATAGAAACAATTTTGTCATCCATTTTAAATTGAACTGCATATGTGTTAAAAATAAACAGTTTAATCTTGTGTTTCTCAACATCCAAAAAAAAGGGTACATTAAAATCTCAATATTCTAATCACTTTTTTTTAAATGATTTCGAAATTTGGCAGATGGAACTAGCTGTGTACTGAGTGAGTGGATGTATGTGTAAGTCGACACTATGTAATTTAAAAACCAAATAAAGTTTTGAATCGATAAGCTTAGTATTCTTTGCAACACTAGCAGGAGACGCCTTGCTTAGCCACTGTGTACCAAGTGCTGACCGTCACCAGCGACGGAGAGCCTTGTATACTGGCCTGCTCTGTCGTCCCTTGGCTAGGGGATGAGTTGCTTTCCAAGGCCACAAAAGCAATTAGTGGCGGTGGTGGTGGCTGTAGCGCTGCCGGTTGTGCAACAGCATTTGCTATTGAAGAAGCTGTTGTTCCGTTTGCAGCTATAGACTTATTATGTCGGTGCTTACGTTTGTATTTGCTTTTGGTAGGCTTATGCACCACCTGCGACTGAGTTAGTGCTTTTAATTGGGCCGGACCAGCCCCACATAATTGTTGTGGATGATGGAAATGCATCGGCTGTGGAGTATGCAGATCCCGTCCTACCAGCGGACCTACTTGTGGACAGCGAAACCTTATGGCCTGCTCATTAGCCACGTTCAGCTCTGGCCATCGGGGCATCACTCCGGAGTGATTATAATTCTGATGGTGACGTTGCTTGCTCCTGCTGCGTTTTCGTTGTCGTGACTTTGATTGAGACTTGCGCAGGCGTACCCCTGGTATTTGACGAGACGTCAGTTCCGATTGCAGGAGCAGACAATGCCGGCAAGTGGACATATTTAGGTGTAGTCTGCTGAGTATACACTGCTCCTCATTTGCATAATTATCCATGTCCGCGTTGTCAACATCCTTGTCGCCTGCCTCGTTCTCGTCGGCATCCTCGTCCTCGTCCTCATTTCGAACATCGTCGTCGTAGTTGTTCTTCCCATTCCCTTTCTCCCGGTTTTGCCACTCTTTTTCAAAGTCATCTATGACACGTGCGTTAATCATTCTAGGCCTGTAACTATTTTTGTAGTTCTTCTTTTTGCGAATGCTGTTGGTAACTGTTGTAGTGGTTGTAGTTGTTGTTGTACTGCTGTCATCTATGTCAATGACATGACGGCACTTGCCATGCACTTGGAATCTTGTGCCATGTGTTTGTTGCATTTCTTGTTTAATCTGGTAATTGGACTTACGGTTCTCCGGTTCCATTTGTTGATGCTGTTGTTGTTGTTGACTGGCACAACGACACCGTGTCCGAACCGTATACTCATCACCCTTGTCAGTTGGATATGGTCAGAATGCTGTATCAAAGACAGACATTGACCTTGATATGGCATCATCACTACGACAGGCCTCCAAGAACTCTTCTATGGTCACAACTCCATCGCGATTAATGTCCATTTTCTGCAATACACAAAATGCGGATATATGTATAGTAGTAGATTTGAAATACATATTAAGCATAATTTGCATTTATATTTAGATTAATTTATATTTAAATTAATTTTAAAACTGGATTAGGACTGGAGCTAGCAAACTTTTGAATGCATGCAGGGCCGGGGCGATGAGTCAAAGTGCAGGTTAAATATGGGTGTTCACCAGATGGTACAAGTTTTAACAAGTAAGAAAGGCTGCAATCCAGCGAGCCGACTGTAATTAACCTTGTACTTAGTCTAGTGCCTATTTTCTTTACAAATACGTAATTTTTGACTGTCCATTGTGGCATAAGCTTTAGAAAAACTTATATCAGCTATAAATGATTTAATAAATCAGTTTGCCGGCAAGGAGAGTGTTCATTAACGTATAATTGTTTGTACAAATTTTGGAAAGAGTAATAAAGTAGATACATACTTAGATATAGATATATAACAAATACATTTTCTTAGTTTTAGGCAAACATTTTTTTTCTTTTGTGAGAAATCTTTGCTTTCCATCAGGGCAACCAAATATTTGGCCTCGCCAAGCACTATGGGGAATTTGTCTGTTTTTTGAGCATTTAATTTATTTTTTAAAAGTTATCAATTTCGAAAAATTTTGATGCGGATTAATAGATTTAAAAATTTGCTCAACTTTGAAGGCATATATAAGGTTGTCAAAAAAGTCTTGCGTTTTTATACCCTTGCAGAGGGTATATTGTTTTTGTCACGAAGTTTGTAACGCATTAAAGGAGGCTTTTCCGACCATATAAAGTATATATATTCTTGATCAGCATCAACAGCCGAGTCGATATAGCCATGTCCGTCTGTCCGTCTGTTTCTATGCGAACTAGTCTCTCAGTTTTAAAGCTATCTTAATGAAACTTGGTACAGATGTGTATTCTCTCTGCACGCAGATCATTTGTAAAAATCGGACAGATCGGACTACTATGTCATATAGCTCCCATAGGAACAATCGGTCGAAATGCATGAAATGAAATGATATGTATGAACATTTTCGGTGTCTATTGACCGATTTCCAAATTCACGCTATATGCATTTATAATCGTTTTTCGATTGTTGACCAAATTTCATCCAAATCGGACCACTTTATCATATAGCTCCCATAGGAACAATCGGTTCAAATGCTTAGTATGAACATTTTCGGTGTCTATTGACCGATTTCAACGAAATTCATACAGAATGTATTTCTCATTGTCCCCCATCTGTTGACCAAATTTCAAATTGGACTACTATATCATATAACTAGCATAGAAATAATTGGTTTAAAAAACCAAATTAATGCAATATTCATGACTGCAAGGGTATTTAATCTTCGGCGAGCCGAAGATAACCGTTTTTTCTTGTTTTTTATTGAATTTTCAATTGTTCATAAAATTGATCAAAGATGGCCTCTTCTGCATGATTGCTGCATTTAAGCGGTCCAGTTGATGGCAGTACAGATCCGAATTGAGCGTTTGGCCATAGGGGAGCAGCTCATAGTGGATGATTCCCTGCCAATCCCACCAAACACACAGAAGAACCTTCCTGGTTTGCAAAGACAAGCTTGCGGAAATACCGCAAGACTTTTTTGACAACCTGATATTTAGTAAAATACGAAGGTTTTGGAACAAAACTAAGATGGAAATTATGAATTCAGGTTTGTTTTATGTGTATTTTTATTGTAAATTTCTTGATTTTTCTGTTAGTTTGAGATTGCTTCGAAGGGAAAATTGGAAAATAAATCTCAACTTTGAGAAGACTTTTAAGAAAATATGTTCTTTGATTTTTTATAATTCGAGCGAGCGAGCTCATTTAAGAACCGATAAATCGGTTGCTTGCTGAGTCTTTTCGTAAAGAGTGAGAAAAAGACACTTATTTGCAGACAACAAGAAACGGTCGACAGTTATTTGCGAGCTATGCTCTTATTAGTTGCGCTTTGAATGTATCATGTTCTAAACTCCACAAATCTCCACGAACTTTGTAATTTAATTTTTTAGGACATAACCTTATCTTTCTCCATATTGATGTGTTTTCTGTATGGAACATAAACAACAAGTAAGAAAGGCTACAGTCGACCGAGCCGACTGTACAAGACCCCTTACTAATAGTACTGCGCTATTTACACACAAACATAGAAAAAGAGGCAGCAGAGTGATTTATAGGTAAAAATATAAATTTAAAAAAAAAAAAACAATAGTTTAAAATAAAATTAAAACAAGAAAGAATGCTATAGTGGCCTCGCGACTTTAGGATACCCGTTACTCAGTTTCAATATGTTATTAACAATGGTGATCGATAAGATAGTTTGGCAAACAGAACACTTTCATACAAATTCATGTTTAGAGCATATTTTCGACTGATCGTTCCTATGGGAGCTATACGATATAGTAATCCGATCAAACTTGGTCAGTTTGTGAGTTTGATAAATATAGCTTAGTTAACGCAAAAGTTTTTCATAATATTTCATATTTGGAGCGTATTTTTGACCGATCGGCCGGATCGGACGGACGGACAGACGGACATGGCTTTATCGACTCGACTATTGATGCTGATCAAGAATATATATACTTTATGGGGTCTGCCACGCCTCCTTCTCCCTGTTACATACATTCGACATACATACAACGATTACAATATACCCTTTTACTCTACGAGTAACTGGTATAAAAAGTAAAATAAAAAGTTACGCTTGCCTGTAATCGAACCTGCGGTATCATACGCAGGTTTCTAAACTGACCACAACTCTACCATAAGTCCGGATGAACACCTGGATCTTCTAAACTAAGAGCTAGAGACACCACATTTGGAATAAAAGTCCGTCCGTGTATCAGGCAGATCAAGTTTATTTCAAATTTTCGCCACGCCCCCTGCCGCCCGGCAAATTAAAAAAGAACGCAGGTATCAGGACCAAATTCACACAGCATGTGAGTGGTTCTATGATAACTATCATCACCGGATTGGACAATTATAACCTATGGCTCCCATAACACAAATCGGAAAAAAATAGAAAATTTGTATCAAGAGAAGTAGTTTTAGTTGGGCTATCGCAACCAAACTCATACATTATGTGTATACTACCATTATACCTATCCTGACGATATTTGATCCGGATTGGAAGAGTTTAGCCTATAACTCTTATAGGACATTTCGGTTGAAAACTGCTCATATGTATGGAAAAACTCGCATTCGAAAGGGTACGTGGCCTTTTACGGTCGGCTCGCTCGACTGAAGCCTTTCTAACTTGTTTTTGGCTGTGAAAGACCTCATATTCCTTTTGCCTCACATATAGACGGAATTAATTCCAAATTTAGTGGCTCTAGCGGCCACGCCTCCCTCTGCCTCTCTTTTTTAGAGTACGGGGTTTAAAAATGCATTTTGGGTCAAGTGCGAGTGGATAAGTGAGTAATATATAAGAAATGACATTTGAACAGATGTCGATAGAGATTATCACCCACCTGGAAGATAAGCTCCACCTTGCCTTTAATTTTCTCTTCCTCAGGACACTCGTCGGGCAAGCGTCCCATCAGCTCATATATTGCAGTAACAATGTCAGTCATTTCATCCCTTGTAATAAAGCCATCGCCATTAATGTCGTAAAGTGAAAATGTCCAGCGTAGTTTTTCTTCTACAGAGCCTCGGGACAGTATCGAAAGTCCTTGAACAAAATCCTGGGGCAAATAAAATTACATATTTACATGTTAAAACAAGTAAGAAATGCTACAGTCGATCGTGCAGACTGTAAAAGACCCCGTACTCCCATAGTAATGCCCATTTGTATATAATTTGAATTAAAAATTTATAACGAAATTTAAAAACTAAAATTTATATTTACTTTTTAGTTAATATTTAAAAAAATTAAACTATTAATTAATTAACTAAATAATTATTAAATCAATTTCAGCATTCGAACGTACGACTCTCAGACAAAGATTCCACAAAGCGCCACAACTCTAAAATTTGCACCACGCGCCAGTTTCAATCATGTTCCGATTATTCGCATTTACATGTTATACATACAAGTACACACTCGTTTGAAATTATGTGTATGTACATATATATGTATGTGTGCCTAGCACTGGTCGGCACGGCAGAGTCTGCGAGCAGCGCTGACGTCACACCGGCGCGAAAACAAATGATTGTATGTTGCTGTCTCGCTCTTGCGCAGAGGGTTATATTGGAGCTAAATTACATAAACTTTGTAACGTTATAACTTTCTTGTTAATAGACGGATTTTAATGCCGCGTTCAGGATAGTTTAATATGATTTTCCTTTAAACGAATGTTTAATTACAAACACTGTACTATTTGATTAAATGCCTTAAAACCGGCGTTGAAGTTTAAAAGTATTTTAGCTCTTATGAGAAAAGGGGGCGTGGCAGCTCAAAATTGAATGGCATTGCATTAAGGCTGTTTCTAGGAAACTGCATACCGGAATTGGTATTCCTAAGTGTCATAGTTACTGAGATATTCGCCTAAAACATACATTTTTCCGAGGTGTTTCTGGTTTTTTGCTCATTGCGGGGGCGGTAAGGGGCGTGGCAACAATTTGAAATAAACTTGATCTGCCTGACATAATAAAGGACTTCTATTCTAAATTTCTAGCTTTCTTCTTCTAGCTTTTGTAGTTTAAAAGATCCAGGTGTTCATACAGACAGACAGACGGACATGGCTATATCGACTCGGCTATTGATGCTGATCAATAATATATATACTTTATGGGGTCTGCCACGCCTCCTTCTGCCTGTTACTCACATTTCGCTTCTAACAAACCTAGTAGACTCCTATACTCATTTTTCCAAATTTGGAATGAGAGTCCGTCTATATGTCAGGCAGGTTAAGTTTATTTCAAATTTTTTCCACGCCCCCTACCGCCCCCGCAAATTGTAAAAAACTATTTTCATTACACTACAACTCCGAAACTATCAGAGCTATCGTGATAAAGTAGGTGTAAGGTACCACTATAACTATCCTCACCAAGTTTAATCAAGATCGGACAACTATAGCCTATAGCTCCCAAAGTCGCACAGAATGTTTACAAAATTAAAAAAAATCCTCACCAAATTTGGTCCAAATCGGAAAACTACAACATATGAAAAACAAATTGGCCAAAAATTTTAAAAATTGTAATTTATGTACTAAGCACGTGTACTAAGCCGCCCTTATTGTACAACTATAAATCACTAAGCTGCCTCTTTTTCTATGTTTGTATGTAAAATGCGCACTACTATGAGTACGGGGTCTTATACAGTCGGCTCGCTCGACTGTAGCCTTTCTTACTCGTTTTCGCGCACAATGAGCAAAAAACTGGACACACCTCGGAAAAAATCGATGTTTTCGGCGAATATCTCAGTAACCAAGACAACTAGGATCACCATTTTTGGTATGGAGGTTCCTCTTTCCTTTTTTCTTTCCTTTCCTTTCTTTTTTCCCACAATACATGCAAAAAATTCTCAACTTTCGTTCCGTTTTTAGGCATTTGTTCATATAGTACAGCATTGTTATTGTATAATTCGAGTGGAGGCTAATTATATTTAACTATCCTGAAAGGTGCATTAAAATCGGAATATAAACAAGAAAACTAGAAGCCTTACAATATTGATAATTGAACGCAATATCAACGTATAAGTGCAAGCGAGACAAAAACATACAAGCACGTTTTCGCTGCTTGTGTGGCGGCAGCGCTACTCACAGTCGCTGGCCTCGCCGAATACACACATACATATATGCATCATATATTGTGAAACGTATGTGTATTCGCAGACATACAAACAGATGTATGTGTGATTATGCTTAGATTGTTTTTGTTTCAATGTGTTTTAATGCAAGTTCTAGATATTGTAATATCTTGATATTGATTTTAATAATTTAACCGGGAAAAAAATGCAGAGAGTTTTATACGGTCGGGCGTGCTCGACTTTTCTTTCTTGTTTCTTAGGTATAATTATACAAACTGGTGAATACAATTTTAATTAATACAAATTGGTTAAAGCCTTTTAAATGATACTCATTTCTGATATATCATTTATAAGGGCGCGGTTTCTGATTGTAATAAATAACATAACGATTTTAACTTACCTCAAAACTCACAATGCCACTGTGATCTTGATCCAGTGTATTGAATACATAATGCGCATATAAGGTTGGATTTGCTGTTATAGTTGATGTAATTGTATAAAAAAAAAAAAGAAAGGCGTTAAATGGGAGATACAATTTTGCATTAAACTTTAGGAGCTTAATTAAATTAAAAGCTATAGGCTTATTTTATAACATGTTTAAAATTGCTATTAACTATTAACAAATGCATATAATTAAAATACTGATATACTAAAAGTATATACATATTTACAAATACAAACTCAAATATTAAAGCTGATTAAACACATTTAGTTATGTCATGGGGCCAGGTGTAAATGCAATGTATAAAAGAATCTTATGCTAATGACTGTAATACGATTTAAAAATGCGTAGCTAATATTAGTTATAGAACATTAGCTTTGTGCTATTTTTGTGCGTAAAACTTGTAATAGGGATTCAAAAGAGTGATTGGTAGTCATGGTAGTTATTGGTCATTATTTGACGAGTGACCAGCATTGACATGTACAGCGTTGGGAAACGTTAAACATGCCATACAAAAAACATAGAAAAGATTTATCAAGATATATTTTAAACTGCTGTGCCAGAGGGGCAAATTAAACCAAAACATTTGCCAAACTTCTTCCAAAAGTAAACTAAGCGGTACTCTCATTTCGAGTGCGTACGCGATCTCTTTTATGAAAAAAAAAAATTTTACAACTGTATAAAGGAGGGATATAAATCATTAAAACTTTCATGATTTTCGTGTTTATTTTTTTTTTTAGTTAAGAGTCCTGATATGTTAATTATTATTTTAACATATAATGACATATTTTAAGTCATAATGGCGGCTATTCGAGAAATTCTTCTAGTGAATCCAAACATTTTACTTTTAGGTTTACATAGAAAGTAACAAAATTTTAAAATTTATGAAAGATCGGTCAATAACTTTTCGAGTTATCGTGCCCACCGATTTAAAAAAATTTAGTTTTGAGAAAAACACGTTGAAAGTTCACCCGCTCAAGCATAGCCCTACCAGCGCTCCAATGTAAAATGCTCTGTAATATGAGAAAAACTAAAAAATTGTTGATATACTCGTAAACATATTGTAGAAAAAACAATTTTTTTTTTTCAACATTTCACATTTATCTGCCCCCTTAGAACCCCCTTAGACTTTGGGGATACTGGGTAATTGCATCGAATCTTTTACAAATTTCCGAGCATAAAATCATATATGTTATTGTTTCCAAACGAAATATGATTTTTAGTAGACCACCATCTCCTTTTTTCCGTATCATTTTTAAAGCTTCTAGGAATTTTCTTAAGGCTAACTGTAATGTATGTAACAGGAAAAAACAGGCATGGCAGGCTATATTACTAAGGTAAGGTCACCTGTCGTGGGCGCCCTCCGGGTTGTAGGCAACCCTACGTAAATTTTAACAGGAACTGTGCAGTACTGATCTGAGAATAGTCAGTCCTGCTTATTGGTAGTACGAATTTTTAAAGCTGCTAATAAAACGAGTTCACGCATTTGTGTAGTAGCTGAACATTAGAAAAAGAAATCACAGAAACGTGATTTACACTATTTTGAAATTCTTTCAAAAAAATAAGTGATAGATTTTATTTGCATCATTTTTTATGGTATTTTGTAATTTTTTTGTCGTGTTATATTAATATTTATTCCTTACATAATTCTCTTCTCTTGTCAGTCTTTCCGATTGTGGACACCGTCAAAACGCCTGTTGTGGGCGCCCTTGCTTTTTTATATTTTCATGCGCGTGCTTGGTTAAGAAAGTCCGTAATATCATTGTTTATATTAACGTTACTATTTTTATCATAATTTAAATGAAGCGTTTTTTTTTTAATTCCACTGAAGGTTTAAAAAATAAATACGTTTTTATTCTCTTTTTATTTGCGGTGGTCACTTCACGAAATTCTTTATAGAATTTTTATATTTTGTGGAATCTATTTGGGCCCTTTACTGGCAGGTTCTAAAGTTGTATACCTTTATATTTGCACAGACACGTCTGCAATTAATGCTCTTTTAGTGAAAAGTTATAATCCAAAAACAAAACGGTGCCCACAACTGGTAATCTTCCCCATACATGATCAGCATCAGAGAACTGCAGCGATACACCGCATGTAAAAATACACAAAACACATACAGTGTATTTCGCGTCTCGAATCATATTTTACTCTACCCTGAAAGTACCGAAAATTTTTTTACTTCTTTTCGTTTGAGTATTTTCAGAAAAGATATTTTTTTACCCACTCATATTTTTACCTACTCATGTTTTTACTTACTCGCGTAAACACCGCATCACATTTTTACTCGAAAAAGCCACTCTTGTGAAGTACAAGTAAAATTTTACTTGAGTGTTTTTTTATTTTCATTTTTTTTACTTGATCGTTTTGAGCGTTTGTCGTCATGCGCTGATCTTTTGTTTTGGGCTTGTTAAATGATATGAATTATTAAATGATTGTTTTAGTTAGAAGTAATGTAAATTGCATTAGTAAATGGTTTTCATCACAATTGTACATAAAAGATAATCGCAATTTGTATATTTAAATATTTACATTAATAAGAATCGAGATGGGCAATAGATTAAAGGTAGATTGTGAGACACCTGTTTTATTATTGGTTGCCTGGGTTCTCCGTGTCTGGCCTGAAGAAACCTTGTATCGAAAAAATCTCAACTCTCAAAATGCATATTAATGCATATAAATGTTGGCTATTTGGTTTTTTGGGCTAAACCCGAAAACTGGTATTTGCTACCTGTTACATACATTCTCCCTAATGCAAAAACCCTTTTTATCATCTAACGCGCGCTGTTCAATTTCCCGACGGCAAACCGTCGCTCAAGTACACACATATTATGTGTATGTATTTTTCATACTCTGTATTTGCCTGCATATTCATTTTCTGATGCTTCAAAAAATGAATCGCACAAGCGACACCCATTTCAAAAAGAGTATTGACGATACTCGGAATTTCGGGTACGAGTAAAACAGATACACGAGTCATTTCGCTTCGTGTAAAAAAATATCCGAGTAAAGAAATACCGGATCACGTTTTTACTCTAAATGTTTGAGTATGAGTAAGACCGCTACCGCATTTTCTGTGTGTATGACTCGTGTACAAAAAACCACCACCCGTGCAGTTCTCTGATCAGCATCAGTAGCTGAGTCGATATAGCGATGTTAGCCTTTCCTCCGTCCGTATGAACACCTGGAATTATACATTACGTATATGGTACCATTATAAGTATTCGCTGTTTGATCAGCATCGGACTACAAAATTAAAAAGTTCCTATTAGAGATGAGCGTCGGGATTTTCGCGGTACTGCTGTACCGAAAAACCAATTGGGACCCAGAAAAATGTACTCGATACAATTTCCTTTATTTATCGAAGTATTTAATCGATTTCATAATTGTGTGATATATTGCTCGTGTCTCAACATCTTCTGCAACAAGCGAAAGAGAGTTTTTTACTTCTGGTAGAATTTTGAAAAGACAGAAAAATTCGCCTAATTGGAAAATTAATTTTGAAAGAATATATGTAGAATGAGTTAATTTATGAAATGACTACTGACGAGTATTGTGAAAAAAATATTTCGGGATAAACAGAAAAATGTTCGGGACAATCGGGGTGGGAAAAGAAAATTTGATTTCGGGACGGGATGGGTCGTTCCTATGGGAAAATCGGGTAAAAATTAATTACAGTGGAATCCGGTTATAACGACTTCGCTTAAAGCGTCCGTCCGGTCATTGCGACGAAAATTCGATGACTTGTTTGGTCCCCATACAAGCTGGTATGAATAGTCCTCCGCTTAGTGCTTCTCCGCTTTTAACGACAAACCGCTTATATCGACGATATTTTTCACAATTCAACCGTCTATTGCGACGTGCCGAAAAAAAATACAGCGAAATAATGCCAAAAAATATAAGCATCAAACGACGCTGTAAGAAAAATATGTATGCACGTACATATGTATTTATTAGTGATCGGCACTCATAGGAGCGTCAACAAGGTTCTTACTCTCTCACCCTCATTATTCTCCCATAGTTTACTCTGGGAGAGAGAGACTCGAAGCACAATGCCGTCGCATACAAATGTTTTCAGCGTGAGTGCGCGGGTATATTCCATATGATGACCCGTTATATTCCTAGTTTTTTCTGCTTTTTTCCAATTCAAATTTATTGCGTAAATGCTCAAAATGTGAAATAGAGAGCAAAATGCGCAAAAGAGAGCTCATTTAGTACAAGCTCGGAAATTAGGCAATGCACGCAAATAATGTCGTCAAAACGGAAATGCTTCTGTTGAGCAGAAAATGGAAATAATTCTCTGGAATGGAAATAGTTCGGTGTGTGCCACACTACAATTGCCACAATTAACAAAAATAAAGAAAAAAAAAAACATTGAATTAAATTTATTATTTGTTTTGATTTAAAAATTATATTGTTTTATTTTAAAACCTATTGTAAACATGACAGCAATAAAAGAAAAAAAAATGTTTTTCTTTGCTCGTTGCGGTTAAAGCGTCTACCGGGTATAATGACGTAAAATAGTCGGTCCCTTGAGTGTCGTTATAACCGAATTCTACTGTAATTGTGTACAAAATGCGCTTTAGAATGAATTCAGGGTATTTTACAGTCGGGTATTTTATTCAAATTCTCTGAGATCCACGTAATAACTCCAATTAGTGAGCATACATTTTTAATTATAGCGTTCATATTTGTTTTACTATAAAGGACATTAAATGCATGTGACAAGCTTCGTTAAAAGTTCGCCAAATGTTCGGAATTATACACAAAACATAAAGGATTCGAAGAAAATATTTACACCGAGAAATCGGTGTAATGTCTTGAATTTGAAAAGTTTACGACACTAAGCATAATGGCTTGAACCAGGAGCTGTGCTACGGAATGACACCGCATCGTAATTTCTAATGACACAAAAGTGTTATAATCGATGGCCTTGTCCCCTGGTCTTTCCTTGTTCCGTCTTCCCTTTGGAGTCTCACTCTTTACCAAAGTCTGAGTTAATCATAGTGGAAAAGCGACTTATCAAAATAAAAAATTATTCCATAATTTATTTTTCGTCTGTTAAGAGAGGCATACTATGTCTTGTGTTTACCTCGCTGTTTTTACAAGCATTTCGGTCTGCGCATGTTCGTACTTGTTTGTCAGCTTTACCCCAAAAGTTCGACATCCACTTTCGCCTTGATAGACCCCCATATTATAAACATATGTATGTATACTGCCAAGCATGTGAAGCAACTTATTTAATTTCCTTTTTATCTTTATACCCTAGCACTAACACTTATGCAATACAAAACAAGAAAGAAAAATACAGTCGAGCACGCCCGACCGTATTATACTCTCTGCTTTTTTTTCCGGATTAAATTATTAAAATCGGTATCGAGATATTGTAATGTATTGTACTTGCATTAAAGCACGTTGAAACAAAAACATTCTTAGCGTAATTCAACATACATCTGTTTGTTTGTATGTAAATACGCACACACATACGTTTGATAATATATGATGCATATATGTATGTATGCGTGTATTCGACGCGGCCAGCGTCAGCAGCACACAAGCAGCGAAAACGTTCGAACATGTGCTTGTATGCACAGATATTAACTGAAAGCACCGATTTTTTCCGAGGTGTGTCTAGTTTTTTGCTCATTGTGTGCGAATGGGGCATGGCATCGAAAAAAAAAGATTCTAGTATTGACTGACTAAATATGTGATCGATTGAGACCAAGCTCGAACTTGTAACTTTTACTATCTCTGAAATCTGTTTGTTCATACGGACAGACAGACGGTCAGACGGACATGGCTATATCGACTCGGCTTGTGATGCTGATTAGGAATATATACTTTAAGGGGTCTGCCACGCCACCTTCTGACTGTTACATACTTTTGCACAAGCCCAATATACTTTTGCAGAGAGTTTAAAAACAGAAATGCCTGCCAGTCTGTGCTAGCGTTTGAACTGCAGATTTACGGTTTGCCTCCAAGTCCGAAAAGTAGTAACAGGCATCTTTATCACTTGGATCACACAACGGTTGATAATAAGAACGGCTAATGTAGATAAACTTTAATATTGACATAACATTTTTGACCTTTGTTTTATATGTTGAAGTTGTCCAAATTTGGTAAAAATACTTTCATTATTACATTCACATACTGTGTAAGTTTGGTTGCGATAGCTCAGCAAATACTACATGTCTTCATTAAAATTTGTTGCTTTTGGCCCCATATTAATTCTACCCCATAATTCACGTGTTATCGTGTCAAGTTTTCAGCGAAAATATATATTCAACAAAAACACATATACAACATAGAAAATAAAATTTATTTACATATGTTATTAACTATGGGATATGATAATAATATCAGTGCAATCGTTTAATTTATAAATATGATAGCTTGGCATATTTCCGCTATTCTTGCTACGTCAGCTATACGATATAGTAGTCCAATTTGGATTAAACTTGGTCAGTATATGTACTTTGAGGACATTTACTACCCGTGTAAATTTAGTTCAGATAGTATGGATATCAAAAGATAACAAGTTTTCTATACTAAAACATGCTATTTGTATGTGTCAAAAACCAAAAACAAACTTGTACCATTTGCGATACTCAACATGTTTCACGTTTTTCTATACAAATCACAAATTTTTGACCGATTTGTCTAATGAAAGCTATAATGTATAGTTGTCCGATCCGAACCAAGTTTGTTAAAAATATACGGAGTCAAAATATACAGATAATTTATGAACTTAATTGAACTCGGTTAGATTAAACTAAATTTTATCATAAAAATCATAATTTTTTTACCAATATGTCCTATTGCAAATATTCGGATTAAACGTGGTTAGTATAGTTATAGTGGTACCAAACACATAATGTGTGTTAATTTAGTTGCGATCGCTTTACTTATACTACATGTCTTCATATAAAGGTTCCATTATAATAGTAAAATATACGCACATAAAAATTGTCGCAATTGCTTAATTAGTTTCCAAGTTATGAAAAAAATTTGAAATAAACCTGATCTGCGCACATAGACGGACTATCATTCTAAAATTGGTGGCTTGCAGTATAAAAGATTCAGGTGTTCATACGGACAGACAGACAGATGGCCGAACGGACAAACTGACACAACGATATCGACTCGGCTGTTAATGCTGATCAAGAATATACATATATACCAGAGACCTGCAACGAGTATACTCGAGTACGTTCGAACTTTTCATCAAACGATCGGGTAACGAGTAATTCAACGGGCTGTCCGAAAAATGTTCGAATCACAACGATGAATTGCCCGTTTTCTGAATAATTCGAACCTGATCGTTTGATATCAAACAATTTGGTTGCGATCAGAACGATCAGCCCCATAGATCGTTTGCTGTTCGTTCGAGTTGTCAAACGAGTATTCGAACGAGTATACGAACGCAACCTGCCCTGATCGTTTTTTCAGTACAAACGTTCGAGTAACAAGCAAGTTCGTTGGTTCGCTTGCGTTGCGTGACGTTCGCAGTGTTGTCATATATTAAGATGAAAATATGCTAGTTCTAGCGGAAAAAAGACGAAATGGCTAAATTCCAATGACAATTAATAAGAAAAATTTTTAAACTTATATTTTTTCTTCTTCTTTTATTATTAATAAATTTAAAACCCATAATGTGTTACATGAAAAATGAAATAATTGTAATGTATGCGCATTGATTTTCCCATGTACACATAAGTAAAAGCTAGATCTGGCGGAAAACAATTTGGAGAGCAACACTGATGGCACGCGCAACAAGCCCGAGAGTTGTCTTTGTTTGTGTGTATTAGTGCGAGCAAGTAATAATATGTTTGGCATATCACGCATTTCGCTTATAGTTTTTTTTTAAAGAAATACTTTTAATTGAATATAAGAAAAGAGAAATATTTTATTCGAAATAAAGGAAAAAAATTAAACCTTAAATGTCAATGTATTTAAATTACATTCTTTAAAGCCGTCAAATCATTTAGTCTTGTACCACCGCTGAGAATATTTCATGCAAAACATTATAAGTTTCTGTTTGACTTGCTTACAACATGCCGTATAACGGCAAAATACTCGAGTATATACTCGAGTAAAACGAGTATAAGCATGCCCGCGGAATGCACACAAACGATCGGGTATCAAATTTGTTCGAACAAAACGATCACGAGTAAGCGTTCGAGTATACTCGAAATTTTTATACTCGTTGCAGGTCTCTGATATATACCTTATGGGGTCGGATATGATTCATTCTGCCTGTTACGCACATTTCGTTTCTGACAAACCCTTTACTCCTTTTTAGAGTACGGGGTCCAAAAGAACTATTACGTTTCAGTACTTTTTAACCAACTTTTCCAATTGATAGCAACACCACCAACAAAAAAATGTAAAAATTAAAAATGTTAAAATTAAAATTATAATTTTTGGTCAATAAAAGACGAAATTTTTAGGAGCAGCGTATATAACTTTAAAGTTTAAAGTTTATTCGATTTAAACTAATCTTAAAGTAAAAATATTAATCAATTGTTAATGCTGAATTGGTAAGGCACGTGTTAATTTGATGATGACACCAAACATTGCAAGTAAACGTTAGATTTTTCACTAGTTCAAGTCACAAAAATAACAAAACAGATTATACTGTACCGCACGAACCTCCCTGTGGAAAGAACTGCGAGTAGATCACTTTAAATGTATCTTCCTTAACGACGCCGGTGGGGCATTCAGCCTTAAAACCGCGATAAATTCTTTTAATTTCATCTTCTGTGAAGCGGGTGGCACGGCTTAGGGCGCTCAATGAATCTGGTCTGTACCGGGCAGGCGTCTCAAATTCTTCCAGCTCGGAATCTGTAAGATATGGTTACCACAGGAAAGAGACGGAGAGAGAGAGGGAATGGAAAGAGAAAGCAATAAATGAGAGAGTGGATATATTGTTTCAAGCAATATAGTATGTGAAGCTATAAGTATATTTAGTAACTGAGGACGCTAAAAATTAAAGCTGAATTATATATACATATACTGCAACAAAATATAATTTATCGAAATTTTTCGATTCGCAATAAGATTCAAAAATGTTTTTGATTATGTGTGGGCTTGTACAAGCTTGCTAACCCGCCGACATTCTTGCGGAGTGAAGTAAATTATTATTTATTTTATTATATTGGTAAAAAGAAGAAAAAAACAATGCAATGTTTAAATTCTTACTTGTTTAAATAACAGTTTTTTCTAGTTCTAGTATCTATCCAAATATTTAGTATCCGTAACATTCAGACACCGGATTAGTATATACGCTAAAGAGGAAAATATATTTCTTGAAATACTATCTGTTATTCTAGTTAATTTATCAAATATAAGTTATTAATGTTAAAGACATATGGAAGTTTACAACTATATTCCATAGCTCTAATAGGTTAAATCGCCACAAATTGTTATTTGCATGGTAATTTGAGCATTTGAAGGAGTATTGGGTCATTTATAGTCCTTATGTGAAGTTAGTGAATCGGTATTTTATAATTGACTGATATGTTTTTAGGTTTTGCTACTATGCAATAGATTACAAATAAGCATCCTCTCTCTCATTCCCATCTCTCTTATCACATCTTAGAGAATATAAGAGGTAGGTAGAGCCACCAAATTTTAAACATCGGTCTGTATAGCAGCATTTTATATTATATATCTTTTTAAAGGCATATTGTATTCCACATAACTTATCAAACTTATAACGAAATATAAATACAATTTAAGAAAAAGTAAATCGTTTTTTTAGAAGAGGCATAGAAATTGTTAATTTTCAAAATATATTCTTTATAACGGATAATTTAAATTTTTACCGTATAACCAATATTTTTAGAATGCTCTTTAAATCCAGCAGATATTCAATTCGTGCTAGTTTAAAGCTTTTCTTAACTCACAAATACTCGCTTTCACATGCATATGTAACAAATAATCTACTTTCACAAAATTTGCTTTTAATATGCAAGTGCCCAACAGTTCTCACGCACTTAGCAAATGACATTAAAAAAAACCACGAAGTTGGTAAAGCAGTTTTTCATTAATCTTGAAGACAGTTAGTACTATATGTCGCTCACTTATGCTGACAAGTGTAACTATTTTGAATGTTCAGTTAATTGTTCACAGCTGCGTTGCTTGCACGTGTTAGGGTTCGACTTCGATTTTTACTATACTGGTATATATACAGATATATATATCTATCTATATATCTATATATATATATATATATATATATATAAAATATACCAGTATATATATATATATATATATATATATATATAAAGATAGGTATTCGCCGAAAACAGACGGACATGGCTATATCGACTCGGCTATTGATGCTGATCAATAATATAAATACTTTATGGGGTCTACCACACCTTCTTCTGCCTGTTACGCACATTTCGCTTCTGACAAACCTAATAGACCCCTATAGTCTTTTTTAGAGTACTGGGTCTAAAAATGATTATTTGAAGTGCTTCGAAGATTGGAAAAAATGTTGGCACAAGTGTATAACATCCCAGGGGGATTACTTTGAAGGGGACAAAATAGATATTCACGAATAAATAAATGATTTTTGAAAATACACAAAATTCGCGATACTTTTTGAACACACCTTTATTTATATGTATATGTGTATATGAATATATACATATCTAGGTTTTCTTACATGCTTTGTTTTTAAATCATGTATTGCAAAAAAAAATCCTTGTATTACAATTCGAAATTTATATTTAAATTTAACTGTATTTAAATTAAAATATACATTTTAAAATGAAATTAACAGAAACAAGTAAGTAAGGCTACAGTCGATCGAGCCGACTGTAAAAGACCCCGTACTCCCATAGTAATGCGCATTTATATTTAATTTGAATTAAAATTTTATACCGATATTTAAAAATTAAAATTTACATGGTCATTTTGAATTGAAATTAAAAAAATGATTTAAAAAAAAAAAAAATAGAAATACTCAACGGAAAATATTTCTTCTAGTCCTGACGAGAGCCAGTATTATTATTATTATTATTATTTAGAATGACGAATCGGTCGAACCATTTTTTTTTTTTAGCTTCAGTAGACCAAAAAAAGTAGTTTCGAGAAAAACGCGTTCAAAGTTTAAATTAAGTAGAAAATCGTTCGGGCGCGCGATTTCTTATAGGGTATATCTGCCGCAATTCAAAATATATGGTCATAAAATTTATTACACGTATTCTTGAAACATATATCTATCCGAAAATGTAAAAAAAAAAATGATTTTTCGAAAATTCTAGACCACCGGGTCCCCTTAACAATGGCAAACAGAACATTTTCATACAAATTCATGTTTGGAGCATATTATCGACCGATCGTTCCTATGGAGGCTATACGATATAGTAGTCCGATTTGTATCAATTTTGGTCAGTACATCTTCCTAGACATGTGTTACCCGTGCAAATTTGGTTCAGATATCATAGCTAACAAAAATTTTTCTATACTAAAACATTCTAGTTTTACCTGTGCATTTACCTTTATATGAAGATAGAACGCCCTAAAGTGGGCGTGTCAAAAACAAAAACAAACTTGTAATTCTTGGGTATTGTACCTTTCATTTGCGACCCTTTCACCTTTCTAGCTCTTATAGTCTCTGAGATCCTTTTGTTTATACAGACGGACGGACAGACAGACATGGCTATATCGACTCGGCTATTAATGAACTTTATGGGGTCTGCCACGCCTCCTTCACCCTGTTACATACATTCCAACGATTACAATATACCCTTTTACTCTACGAGTAACGGGTATAATAAATTAACAATTCTATATATATTTGTATGCGTGCCTAGCACTGGTCGTCATGATATGATATCCCTCTAAACAATTGTTAAATTACAAACACTGTACTATTTGATTAAATGCCTTAAAACCGGCGTTGAAATTTAAAAGTTTTTTTAGCTCTTATGAGAAAAGGGGCGTGGCAGTCTCTACTCTTGTTTAGAGTACGGGGTCTAAAAAATAAATTCACTGGCGGTATTCGAACCTGCCTTCATAATTTAAACTTTCAATTGAACTTTAAAAAAACAAGAAAGAAAAGTACAGTCGAGCACGCCCAACCGTATAATACTCTCTGCACTTTTTTCCCGGTTAAATTATTAAAATCGGTATCAAGATATTACAATGTATTGTACTTGCATTAAAACACGTTGAAACAAAAACAATCTAAGCAAAATCAAACATCTGTTTGTATGCGAATACACATACGTTCGACATTATATGTGTTTATACATATACATATGCATGTGTGTATTCGGCCAGCGACTGCCGGCCGCGCTGTCGCCACACAAGCAGCGAAAACGTTTGTCTCGCTTGCACTCATTAGTGATATTGCGTTCAATTATCAATGTTGTAACGCTTATAGTTTTCTTGTTTATAGTCCGATTTCAATGCGACTTTTTAGGATAGTTTTATATAGTTAGCCTCCATTCGAATTATACAATTACAATGCTGCACTATGTGAACAAATGCCTGTAGGCGGAAGGAGTTATTTTTATGTATTGTGGGAGAAAGGGGCGTGGCAGTCCAAAATTTTAAATGCCAATGCATTTGCGCTGCCGCTAGGAACCTCCACACCAGAATTGGTGATCCTAGGTGCCATGGTTACTGAGATATTCGCCGAAAACACCGTTTTTTTCCGAGGTGTGTCTAGTTTTTTGCTCATTGTGGGCGAATGGGGCGTGGCATCGAAAAAAAAAAAAGATTCTTGTATTGACTGACTAAATATGTGATCGATTGACACCAAGCTCGAACTTGTAGCTCTTACCATCTCTGAAATCTGTTTGTTCATACGGACAGACGGACAGACAGACGGACAGACGGACATGGCTATATCGACTCGGCTTGTGATGCTGATCAAGAATATATATACTTTATGGGGTCTACCACGCCTCCTTCTGCCTGTTACATACTTTTGCACAAACCCAATATACTCTTGCAGAGAGTATAATAAATAGACAAAATTCATCGAACGCATCAGACGCCAGTCGGGAACATACCGCACCACCCCTTCTTTTTCTAAGGTTCCGATTATCTGCATTTACATATCATAATTTTTTGTTATGTAACAAAAATTAATGAAAGACCTTTAGTTTACATAAAAGAACGAGAAATGATGAAAGCCATCTCTACTTGGACCACACTTCGCTTGATGATTAGCACGGCTAATGAAAATAAACTTCGCATTTTGTATGTCTTCACACAAATGTCTTAATTTCGAGCGATTTGCCCAATGGGAGCTAAAGGCTATAGTTGTCCGAAAGTTGTTTTGGTGAGGTGATCGCAATTTTTTACAATTTTCGGGGGCAGTCAGAAGCGTGGCAACACTTTAAAATAAACTTGATATGCCCTAACGGACTTTCATTCCAAATTTTGTGGCTCTATCTTCTGTAGTTTAAAAGATCCAGGTGCTCATACAAACAGATACACAGACGCACATTACTATATCGACTCGGATGATTCTGCTAATCAAGAATATATATATACTTTATATGGTTGGAAACCCTCTTTCTACCAGTTACACACATTTCGCTTTAGACAAACTTAATAGATCCCCCTACTTTTTTTAGAGTATGGGGTCAGTTTGCCGAAAATGAATCCAGCAGACTGTTAATTTGTTTCGAATTTTTTGTAAAAAATTTGGATAAAGAAAATCTACCTTGAACAAAAAGTTCCTGGAATTGTATTTATGATGGCATTGTGCGATGAAGCGTTACCGCGGTATCAATTTAAACTAAACTGGTTAATTAATTAATTAATTTAAATTACAATTTTTGTTTTTAAATTTAATATTAATCTTTTTTTTATTTTAATATTTTATTTTAATTACATTAAGTTAATTTATTTTTATTTTTGTGTCGACTGCTCATAGTCTGACAATAAATAAATATAGTCGCTTTGCGACTTTAGGATACCCGTTACTCAGTTTCAATATGTTATTAACAATGGGTTATAAGGGTAATACATATTAGTGCAATCGTTCAGTTTACAAATAAGATAGCTTGCCAAACACAGAACATTTTCATACTATTTTATATTTGCAGCGTATTTTTGACCAATCGGCCCTATAGGAGCTATACGATATAGTTGTCCGATTTGGCCAGTACATGCACTTCCAAGACATTTACTATCTGTGTAAATTTGCTAACAATTTTAAAAAATCGTTAATATGCTCAGAGCCAGGTGTACTAAAGTCGACATAACTTTCACAAAAGATGATAAAAACGGGTTCAAATTGTTGTGAGTGGATCAGTGATAGTTGATTAAATATAACACAATAAAAAAATAGACAAAAGGCTGCTAGAGCATCGCTTGGCGATGATTCCGGGAACTTTTTGATCAAGGTAGTAGTAGTTATATAATTATAATGAATAAATAAACAAATTGCTATACGGGGCCCGCAATAGATTTAGTTTCCATGCTATGGTGATGTGAAAGTTGTTTACGGTGAGATTAACATAGTTTTTACAATTAGCGGGGAAGATAGGGGGCGTGTCAATAAATTTAAATAAACTTGATCTGCCTGACATGTTAACAGACATTCATTCTAAATTTGGTGGCTCTAAGGCAACATACTCAAAATTCAGAGTAGAATAGCATGTTTTTCAGTATCGAAAATAAAGTTTTTATACAAAAGGTATTTATTTTCTTTATCAGCATCAATAAACGAGTTGATTTCGCATTTGCGTCTGTCCGTATCTCGAAGATTTTAAAGGCTAGATTCGCCAATTTTTAAATGGTCTTATTTTCCACCAACCGCCGTAAATTATAAAAAATCATATTTATATCTTTAACTTGGAACTTACTAGAGTTACCACAAATTAACCATTTTTATCTTATTGGCTGTATTTCTGTTTGTTTGGCAAATATTCTAATTTGATGTGTTTTAAATGCCAAACATTTTATTTTACAGCTCAGTTCATGTTATACATGTTTCTCACTTACTATAATATGTATATTCAAACAAAAATTAGTTTTTTTTTGTCGCGAGCGAGCTGACCGTTCTAATTCCAGTGGAAATTTATTCTTTCGATTTGGCCTATACAAGCAATATTTATCCAGTCTGAACTAAATTTGGTGTGTGTGCGTGTGTGTGTGTGTGTGTGTGTGTATTACACACTTAACGAGATCGCTCATTAACACTCCAACGATTCGCCCAACTTTTAGGTCAAAGATATGAGAAAAAATTCTAACCTCAAACCGAGCGAAGAATGTGATTTGATAATTAGATTGGCATGCTGTCAGCTGCGGACCAGAGGCCCCCAAGGCCAAAATGACCGCTCTAAAAACTTCACAACCCACAAAAAATTAAGATAAACCGTATATCTTCGACCTGGCAGTCATGCGTATGTTAGCTTTATGATATACTGGTCCGATATGGAAGAAAATTGGACATATTTTCATACTATGAATTTTCAGCATTTTCAACTTATTATTCCAATGGCAGCTATATGATATAGTGATCCGATCTGGATATTTCGTTTACAGTTGAGACTTTTTACTTAAAGTATATGGAGTGAATTTGGTTAAGATTGGTAATTTTTTTTTAACATTTTGTTCTTATGTGAACTTAATAATATAGTCGCCCGATCTAGCCGATTTTAGCATATGAACTGCGTGCAGAGAGAACACACATCTGTACCAAATTTCATCAAGAAATTTCATGAGAAACTAGTTCGCTTAGAAACAGACGAACAGACGGGCATGGAAATATCGACACGACTGTTGATGCTGATCAAGAATATATATACTTTATGGGGTCGGAAATGTCTCCTTCAATGCGATACAAACTTCGTGACAAAAACAAAATACCCTCTGCAAGGGTATAAAAAGGAATGAAAAAAAATACTTTATTAATTGTTTAGAAATTGATACATCTGAATTGTAAAAGAATATAAATAGGTGATTGATGTATCTATATAAATATCTGAGCCGGGCAACATTGCTTACCATTCTGTGCATCACTGCCTTGGAACAGATTTCGCAAATAGCTGATGAGACGTCGATGCAGGGGCCGGTCACGTTGACGTGACAATTTGTTGATAGACAAGAATTCCTGGCCGCTTTCGACCTGTTCCACATCGTCAATGTCCACGGAATTATTTCCGCATTTCGACGCATCAACAATGATCTCAATGTTTCGCTGTGTATTTGATTTTTTTAAAGCCACCTCAGAATGACTGTTCAGCGCTGCTAATGCACTACTGCTTCCGCCTCCAACATTGGTGGCAATGGTCCCAATGAGCGAGTCTGACGGACAGCTACCAGCCCCGGCTATGCTTACAATGTTGTCCCGCGTATTGTGTTTCGGTTGTTGTTGGATAATACGATTGGAGGACGACACCGGCAGCTGTCGCCCTGTCCCGAATTCGGGAAGCTCACTCACGTTACCATTGCTATGGCTGCCACGATAGATCAGTTCCGTTTCGTTGGACACCTGACGAAGTGCATGCAGACCCAGGCCAGTATGAGAGGCACTGCTGGCAATGCCACCGGCTCCGGATACAATACCAACACCTCCCACACCACTAGACCCGCCGCTCCTATTTAGTCCCGAATAATTGGCGCTGAGGGGTCGCTGCGAGTGCTGTACCTGAGGCCCGGCCATTGCAATCTTGAAAATCTCAAGGGGTTTGCCTGCCCCTGCTCGAGCGGATAAGGGCCTGACACCTGGTCCCCTCGTTTGGTTGTTGTGTATTAGGCGTTGGTTGCTAAGGTTAGTAATTTAGTTGAAGTCATTTACATTTTGATTCTAGTGTGATCGTCTTGTTAAGCTCTAAATGATATTAGGCGTTAATTTGTGTAAGCTGCCCTTATGTGTGATGGATAGTTCAGGCGTTTCAGCCAGACACTCGGCCGTTGGTTAATAATAAGTTCTCAACATCTGCGCGGAGAGAGAGAAAGATTGGGGAAAAACAAAACAAAATTTTATAAGCGAGATTGTTTATAAAAATTAGTATTTAATTTGTTAATAATCAAGTAGCGGAAACCTTGCATATGCTTGCGTGTAGGCGTGTAAAACATATTGGGTACGTATCTGTATTTGATAAAATCGTGAGTCGAACCGAAGGTTCTATAAAGAAATCCGGTCGAAAATTGTTAATTTATAGAACTGGGTCTTTCACAGTCGGCGCTCTCGAATGTAACCGTTTTTTTACTGTGTGGTTTTAAACTCGATGTTTATGCAAAGTAATAGCGGTGATAGTAGTATGGTAGTACATGTATTGATCTAAATGGCTTGTGAGGGATTTTGGGCCACCCACAACCAGAAGAACGTGATTCTGCTGATGATGACGAAGATGCATACTGTGCCGAGGAAATGAGGAAATGCCGAAGGAAGTTGCGAAAAATAATTCTATAATATGCAGTGCATGTGGTCGAGAAGTTCACCCAAAATGTGTTCGTACCTCTGCCAACACGTTTACGTGCCCATATTGTGAATCAGATTAATTCAAGTCCAATAACCTGATTTGTCATTCTTAATAATTCCAGAAAAGTTTTGTATCAAAATTCTTTGGTTTTGTCTGGATTATGTGAGTAACCCACGTTTCACCAACATTTTTTTTAAATTTCAAAAACCTTAATTTTTTTCAAACAACAGAAACTTACGGGAAAAAAATTAAATAAAAAACTGTTGTGGTTAGAAGTTACGTTTGTTCCTCAAGAATATCATTCCATATTAAAAAGTTCAATTTTAAAATATTTCTCAAAAATATCAACCAAAATAAAAACGTGGCCAACGATACCCCACTTTCCCATATAGCTACAGCTCCTGTAAGACAAAATCGATTAAAATCTAGTTCTATATATGCATTTTTATACTCTCTGCAAGAGTATATTGGGTTTGTGCAAAAGTATGTAACAGTCAGAAGAAGGCGTGATGTTTGTGCAAAAGTATGTAACAGTCAGAAAAAGGCGTGATGCCATGCCCCATTCGCCCACAATGAGCAAAAAACTAGACACACCTTGGAAAAAATCGGTGTTTTAAGCGAATATCTCAGTAACTATGGCACTTTGGAACACCAATTCTGGAACGAAAGTTTCTAGAGACAGTATAAACGCATTGCCATTTAAAATTTTGGACTGTCACGCCCCCTTTTCCCACAATTAATAAAAATAATTCTCAACTTTTAATCCTTTTTTAGGCATTTGTAATTGTATAATTCGAGTGGAGACTAACTATATTAAACTATTCCTGAAAGGTGCATTGAAATCGGACTATAAACAAGAAAACTGGAAGCGTTACAATATTGATAATTGAATGCAATATCAACGTATGAGTGCAAGCGAGACAGAAACATACAAGCACATGTTCGAACGTTTTCGCTGCCTGTGTGGCGGCAGCGCTGCCCGCAGACGCTGGCCGCGCCGAATGCACACATACACATATATGCATCGTATATTGTCATTCGTATGTGTATTCGCATACAGACAAACTGTTTCTTCTGCTTAACAGCAGCTGTTAGACCAATCCGGTGAAGTGCCCGGTGTGCTGTCCACTCACTAACTCTCTTATTCAAGGAAGCTGCAGCTTGTTTTGGTGTTGTCTTCGGTCGGTTGACCATTATTCGTTCCATAGCTCGAGCATCTCTATCGGTCAGTAGTCGTGGACGGGAGATTTTCGGCTCAGGTGGGCTTATATTTCGCCGCTTCCTCACCTGAAGCACCGTTCGATGGCAAATTCCCAATTGCTTTCCAATTTCACGAGCTGACATAATATTTTTGGTCATTTCAACCACCTGGTTTTCTATACTTTCACTAATTTTCTTAATTTTTCAGCTTGACTAGATTGAATCGTTTACAGGGAAAATTACAGCTTTTGGTGTACTCAAAACTCGACGATTTTCTTGCAAAGCACTACCTTAAGCATTGGCTATTCTAGAATTTTTGGGAATACTCTTTTTCGGTTGCTTTCGATGAAAAAAACGAAAAACTATCGAAACGTACAAAAGTGGATATTTGCTAATTGTAATATCGTTTTATATATTCTTAGTAGATTTTTGTTAAAAATTTGGAATCGAGTAATGCCTTTTTGTGGATTTTACAGCCACTCAAAGTCACAGTAACAAAAACATGCATCCACATGTGCTCGCCACTGTATGTGTGATTATGCTTAGATATAATTAATAAATTAATAATTTAATTGGAAAAAAAATGCAGAGAGTATTATACGGTCGGGCGTGCTCGACTGTACTTTACTTTCTTGGTTACAATCAGTTTCGAGTCATATTCGAGTCAAATTTTGTATTATACGCGACTCTTTTTTGAGTCTTTATATTAGTCATTTCAAGCATCTTCTTCAAACTGCATAAT
The DNA here is from genome assembly GCA_018152125.1 of Drosophila dunni. NCBI lineage: Eukaryota > Metazoa > Arthropoda > Insecta > Diptera > Drosophilidae > Drosophila > Drosophila dunni. The sequence continues at coordinate 537,024 of JAECXC010000385.1, read as the reverse complement.
ATTACTGCAAAGCAGAAGTAAAAACAATCGCATTTTAATCCCCTGCGTGATCAATTGGCGATTGATTTACATTTTGTTGCTGTGCTTTAAGGTAGTAGTCTGGTAACTTGGGTTCAAAAATTCGAAAAAATTTTTTTTGCTTAATTTGAAAGTACAATGTCTTGAGAATATACTGTGAAAATTTCAGACAGAAATTCGAAATATTTCGGGAGTTACAACGAGTTTTCTAGGGCGCCTCGGAGTCCAACCAAGGTCGACCGGCAACTTTAAACGCGTTTTTCTCGAAACACTGTTTTTCTGGTCGGCCCGGGTCCTAACTTTTTTTCCACTAAACCGATTGCTTTCAAATTTTAACAGGCTGTACACTTATAGTTTTCGTCGGTACTATCGAAAATTTTTTTCACTCCTAACTTTTTATTTTACAACCCTTTCTTTGCTAAAATAAAAGGACTTTTTCTTCAAAGTCCGCCATTTTGTTATTTACCCTTGAAATTTAACTTCAGTAGTTCCGACCAGAATGACATGTCTATAGATTAAGAATAATCAAGAATATTTAATTTTAGATAACATCAAGAGCCAAAATCACCCGGGCCACCCACGTGCATTTTTTTTTGAGGTTCCAACTTCGGGTGGGAATAATAATAGTAATAAACTATTAAATTTTTTCAAATACATTTTTTTTTATATTTTCAATATGTAAATAAAAACACTCTAAATATTCAAGATAATTCATTTTTATTTTCCTATAAAAAACCACCCTTCAAATAAGTCATGAAAACAGGCATAAGTTACCAGACTACTACCTTAAGTAAATCACATTTTGATCATACAGGTGAGTCATTTTTTACTCTTCCTTGAATCGCGCATATGAGGAATCATTTTATAATTGCCACGGGGACTCAAAAACGACTCGCCAAATTCAAACAAAAACAGTCTGCCAAATGCTAGGTGGGAAGTAAAGCAAATTGCATTATTAAATTGTTTTCATCAAAATTTTACATAAAAGATAACAATTGCAATTTGTATATTTAAATATTCACATTAATAAGAATCGAGATGAGCAATAGATTACAGGTTGATTGTGGGACACTTGTTTTATTATTTGTTGCCTGGGTTCTCTATGTCTGGCCTGAAGAAACCTTGTATCTAAAAAATGTCAGCTCTTAAAATGCATATTGTTTTTTGGGCAAAACCAGAAAACTGTTATTTGCTACCTGTTACATACATTCTCCCTTTTTATCATCTAACGCGCGCTGTTCAATTTCCCGACGGCAAACCGTCGCGCAAGCACACGCATATTATGTGTAAGTATTTTTCATACTCTGTATTTGCCTGCATATTCATTTTCTGATGCTTCAAAAAATGAAGCGCACAAGCGACCCCCTTTTTAAAAAGAGTATTGACGATACTCATAATTTCTTCTACAAGTAAAAAAATACTAGAGTCATTTCGCTACAAGTAAAAAAATATTGAAGTAAAGAAATACCCGATCACATTTTTACTCTAAATTTTGGGTATGAGTAAGACCGCTACCGCCTTTTCTGTGTGTATTACTCGATACAAAAAAACAACCGCCCGTGCAGTTCTCTGGTACAGATGTATATTCTCTCTGCATGCAGAGCAAGGGTATAATGAGAATAACCAAACCAAAATAGATTTCAGCCAAACCTTGACATTGTAATGGGTATGAGGGGCTCGACTGTCTGAAGAAACTGCAACCCACAGGCGAATGTAAACAAATTACAAAGTTGTATGAATATATTCAGAAAGGCAACAGAATCACTTATTCCAGCACAGCTGACTCCTTAAGCTCTTAACCAAAACTGGCAAAAGGAGCTGTTTCAACAGCATCCACAACCGATTCGATATAGGTGGGTCAGTCTGTCCGTATGAACACTCGGATCTCAGAGACAATAATAGCCAAAGCTACTAAATTTGGAATGAAATTCCACAAGAATTCTAAATCTTGCCACGCCCGCCAACCACCATAGAAAATAGTAAGAAGCATTTTCATATTACTATTGCTTGGAAAATACTTAAGCCAAATTTACACATTGTTTGTGGTATTATTATTACAACACGTTTCATTTTGATCGGACAATTATATTTTATAGCTATAGTAGGCCAATAAGTCTAAAACAGGGAACTTTTATGGTGTTAGGTGAGTTTTCGAAACCAAACTTACACAATATCTGTATACCACGATTATAAACAACTTCAAGTTTGATTCGGATCAAACGATTTTATCCCATACAATGAGCATGGGGTCAATTACAGCTGTCTCGTTCGACTGCGGCTGTTCTTACTAGTTTTTGACGTCGTCCTATAAAAAAAAAGGATAAAGACCCCTTTAGCGATGCCCGTCTGTCCGTCCGTATGAACACCAACAAATACGAAACTTGTAATAAAGGTCTGTCAAATGTGTACGCTGATCAAGTTTAAGCCAAATTTTTATCACGTCCACAACCGACTTTGCTAATTGTATAAAACCATTTTGACATCTTGAAGATCACCAGAGCTATTGGGACCAAACTTACACATTATGTGATTGATACGATATTAACTATCCTCACCATGCTTGATCGAACAACTAGCTCGAATAACGCCCGGTTGAAAATAGCTTATTTGCATGAAAAAATGAGCACTGGAATCAACGGGGTCTTTTACAGTCGACTCTGTTATATAATTAAATGTTGTTAAAAGATTATGCAGTACAGTGAAACCGAAATAATCTTATTCTAAACCCGTATTCTAAATCTTAATTACTTGTTATCGATCGATTTCGCTTATGGGAGCTATGGGATAAAGATGCCCGATCCATACAGAATTGGTAAGGTATATATATATATATATAGCAAACTTAAAATAATGACGAATAATTTGTGTCTGAAGGATCTTTATTTATTTTTAATTTTGCTAGTTCGAATTGATACTTCGAATTGGGTTGGAGCTAAAAAAGTTATCGAATGACTAATTAATTGCAAGGATACATGCTGCACGTCGCTTAAGGATTCGACTTTTCAGCATTGTTTGATTTAGATACGCTTCCAGAAGCGTTAAGCGGAGTTGCAGTTGATTTATCAGCTTCTTTATCTGGACATTTGGGTGAACACTGATGTGGTGGTGTTCCTTCTACCGCACACGCCATGCTCGGATGCGGCCCAATGTAAAAAGGATTGAAAGGCCGATCATCTTCCATATTGGCTTACACCTCTCTGGCTCCCAAAGTAAAAATAATTTAAGACTATATTTTAACGAACTAAACTTTTAAAAATGATTGTTAAGCAAAGCCTACATATACATAGGTTACTTTGATCAACAATTTAAAATGTTAACCCCAGAACTTATCAAGAAAAAACGGTTATCTTCGGCTCGCCGAAGATTAAACACCCTTGCAGTCATGAATATTTCGTTAATTTGGGTTCAATCACCAATTATGGTAGCATATGGTAGCTATATGATATAGAAGTCCGATTTAGATGAAATTTGGTCAACAGATGGGACACGATAGAAATTGATTCTCTGTGAATTTCGTTGAAATCGGTCTATAGACACTGAAAATATTCATACTCAGCATTTCAACCTATTGTTCCTATGGGAGCTATATGATACAGTAGTCCGTTTCGACTGAAATTTGGTCAACAAATGGGACATATCGCGAGCATTTGGTTGAAATCGGTGAATAGACACCGAAAATATTCATACATTTGCATGCATTTCGACCGATGGTTCCTATGGGAGCTATGTATATGATATATCTGTACATCTGTACCAAGTTTCATTAAGATAGCTTTAAAACTGAGAGACTAGTTCGCATAGAAACAGACGGACAGACAGAAGGACATGACTATATCGACTCGGCTGTTGATGCTGATCAATAATATATATACTTTATGTGGCCGGAAACACCTCCTTCAATGCGTTACAAACTTCGGGACAAAAACAATATACCCTCTGCAAGGATATAAAAACAGTTTTAAGAAAATCCGTGCATAGAAGACAATATTAATGTATATGTTAACGAAGTTTGATCTCGATTAAGAAGTTGATCCAGAAAACCTCTTATAAATCTATGGTTAACTGCAGTTCCGGGTCATGCGCTAGTCGATTGGCCAACACATTAGGATGGCAATAGTGACGTGTATTTTGTTTGAAGGCAACTTCATTTATTATTAATTAATGATTAAGCCGTCTTCATTTTTAAATCCTTTCGTATGTGAGCACTGCGCGCAAAAGGATAATCTTTTCAATGCAAATATTTGATATTAGTGACTTCTTGTATAGCAACTCCATTTAAAACAATATTTGGGCACACTTGTTATCTTTTAGTAAAAGTTAATTTGTACGATCTTGTTTGTTGACATCTTGTTATTCCAGTTTTTAGTACAAGTGACGAAGTTTACAAAAATTTGCAGTCAGCGACTCCTTCTGTACAATCGACATAAATGGCTAAAAAATCACTTGCTTTCAGCGGAATTGACATGCCATATGTAAAAATATGATACAAAGTAGAATTAAGCACACTGCCTTGTGGAACTTAGATTTTCTCTGAAGACATTACACCATTTACATCTACAATAAGATATCTGCCCAATAGACAAGATTTTAATATAGTGTAAATTGGTGTAGATGCAAAACGATTGAGCTTAAATAAAAGTCCTTCAAGCTATACTCTGTCAAACGCCAGCTGAATATCGAAAAAGACTGCTGCACCATATAATTTGTATTCACAACCCCAGTGTATACTGCCATCTTAAGAACGACAGTTCAGATGATTGACGTAGTGAATTTGTTAACAGTAAGTTCAGTTGACGTTTCAACGGACATTAATCAACTAATGAAATATTTTAAGCGACCATGTACCTAGACAATCTACGGGTGAGATTGTAAGTTATCTTATACTTTTTTATAATGTGCAGGGAATTGCAATTTATAGCCTGAGCCTAGGATGTCTTATAGAATAGACATTTTGACTAGAGCTTTTGTACTTTTAAAATCAATTGCATAAAAAGCTTCAGCAACTTGAATAAATAATTCTACTTTATTGATTTCCTTGGTTCACGCCTACACACTTCCACATCGTAAACACCCACGGAGTAAACAGTTCACAACACATTTCATTGCTCTTGTTCTCGTATATTTGTATATACTACAAATATGTTTGTATTGCGGGTGTTGCTGTATGTGTAAATGTTTATTCAGCGTTTGACTCGGCCTCAGTTTCCGAGCTAATCCTTAGTCGCATACCTACTAATACCAATTGCAGCGATAAATAAGTATGAAAACTACAATTGGGGGATTTTGCGAAGATCCAGGTGTTCTTACGGATAGACAGACAGACTGACGACTGTCTCGGCTGTTGATGCTGATCACGAATATATAAACTGCATGGGGTCGAAAACGAATCACTTTAATGCGTTGCAAACTTCGTGACAAAAATATAATACCCTATGCAAGAAAGTAAAGTACAGTCTAGCATGCCCGTCCATATAATACTCTTTGCATTTTATTCCCAGTTGTTTGATTTGATTACAATGGTTAGTACTTGTATTAAAACACAATTTCAAAGTCGAAAAAGTCAAGTTCAACGTTATTTATACAAAAGTTTTTTAATGCAGTCTCTTAAATTCATAATTTTTCTACATAGCTCGCAAATAACTGTCGACCGTTTCTTGTTGTCTGCAAATAAGTGTCTTTTTCTCACTCTTTACGAAAAGACTCAGCGAGCAACCGATTTATCGGTTCTTAAATGAGCTCGCTCGCGCTCGGAGCGAAACCGTTTTTTTCTACTGAGTTTTGTTCTGGTTGCACCAAGACCGTTTCGTCGTGTTCAGTGAAGCAAAAAGTCTTTTGCGCATGTATTGGTATACATTCACACGCATAGGCAAGCAAATCGGTAAGCGTCTGTTTTGCAGATTTAATACATTGTAAATTAATTTAAATATAAATTTAAATTTAAAAAAAATTAAATAAAATAAAAAAATTAACTTAAATTTAAATATAAATTTGTTAAATTTGTTAAATAAATTATATTATTTCTTCTTTACAACAACGAAAATAAATTTAAAGACCGTTTGCTTTGAGTTTTTCGGTCAATCGGTCTTTTGCTGAGTCTCATTGTGCGAGCGTTTCTCGTTCCGCTCTTTACGCAATGCTCACTGAAAGAGCGACATGCAAAGTGCTCAACGAAAAGAGCTCAACAGAAAACATAAATGAAGACAGCAAAAGTCTCTTGTCAAACGTATGTGTATTCGCATACAAACAAACAGATGCATGTGTGATTATGCTTTCAAGGTGTTTTAATGCAAGTACTAAACATTGTAATATCTTGATACCGATTTTAATAATTTAATCGGGAAAAAAAGGAAGAGAGTATTATACGGTCGGCCGTGCTCGACTGTCCTTTCTTTCAGATAACAAGATAACAATTTTTCAGATAACAAGAAAGAAAAGTACAGTCGAGCACGGCCGACCGTTATATTGTGTTTTCTAATATTTTGCTCCAGCTTATTCCACATGTGCTCAATACGGTTCAAATCAGGGCTTTGAGGAGGAATTTTTGGTAGGTGTGGAACATTGTACGCAAGGTACATTTTGGTGTTATGCTCTGTATGCTTAGGGTCGTTATCCTGCTGAAAGTAGAAACTTCTCGATAAACCCAGCTTTTCGGCACTTGGTGATAAGTTTCGTCGAAGAATTTCGATGTAGGCACGATGGTCCATTACTCCTTCAATGATTTCCAGGCTACCGACGCCACTACCAGCCATGCAGCCCCATACCATTACTCCTCCTCCTCCGGGCTTCACAGTTTTTACAGTGTGTTTTTTTTTGGTTTGAAGGCTTCGAGAACAGTTTCAGGATGGACCTCAATATTTCTTGTTCGGCACTAATGGCGATCTACCTGTTTTACGCAAATTCTTCACTTTACCCTCATTTTTTAAGCTCACGATCACAGTTTGAATTGTGGAACGGCTTCTGAATAAGATCTGAGAAATTTCACTGTACGATTTGAGGTGTTTGACGTGCAAATTCAAGATTATTTTCCGCTCTTCAAGAGATAAATATTTTCCGAGCATTTTGTCTGTTATCAAGAAAAAAAAATTATAAAATACAATTTTTCATTAGAATTTTCCAAATAAACCCTTTATTAAAGAAACGGTTAGTTTCCAAAAACCGTCTAGACTAATTGGCGCCGATCTCGTCGCAGGTCATTAAATGTACGAAGACCGTTTTGGTGCCATTTGTGCGTAATATTATTGTTTTTAGTTTATTGTTAATAACTTGAACAATACAATTTATTTTATATTTATTAAACTGAAATTATGAATTTAAGAGACTGCATTAAAAAATTTTTTGTTTAAATAACTTCGCACTTGTTTTTTTCGACTTTCAAATTTTAAATTTGCAGTGTACGAAGACATTATTGGTAGACTGTATGTACAGTTGCGAGCAAAAAAATAGTAGTGGTTTATACTGTCAACATATTGGTCGTGGTTTCGCATGATACCAATCAGATTGGCTTATAACTCAAATTTATTTTGATTTTGTAAGTATTTATTGATGCTAAAAGTTGAAAAAAAAAAACCGATTATTAATGTGATACACTGTATACTTTATGGGGTCTGCCACTCCTGCTTCTGCCTGTTACATACTTTTGCACAAAGTATAAAATGAGAAATGAAAAATGAAGGAATTCTTATGAATTTGGCATTAAATTTAGCACAGTGACCACACCATTGACTACAGACTTAGGCTCTTTGGCCGCCATAGCGCGCCATAGTCAATTAACTTCGAATTATGAATAAGGTGACCGCTCAAAGTAACCACCATAATCCCGTGACCTGGCAAGTGTATGCAATCTTGTTAAGCAATTCACACATGCAAGTCAAGTCTTGCCAGCAGCAGTAGAAAGTTATTAATGCTTTAGCCAGAAATTGTACTGAATGCATTCAATCAATGTTTCAAAAAATACTTTGGTATTTATAGTTTTTGAACGAATTCCTAATAATTCTTCAATACAACACATAGATGCGTCAAAATCAAGATTTTTTGAATGCAATTGCTTGCCTACTTAAGAACCCCAAAGAGCTTTAGCGAAAAGACGAACGTCGAATCAAATCATAGTCTGTTCGTTCGGAGTTGCTAAAAAGTAATTAATATTTTATAGATTTTAAATAAAATAAACTTTAAAGGCTGCTAATAGATTATTTATCAATAATTAGATTTTTTATTTGAACACCGGCCTAAAACCATAGATATCCCTAAACTAGAAAGAAAAGTACAGTCGAGCACGCCCAACCGTCTAATACTCTCAGCATTTTTTTTCCCGATTAAATTATTAAAATCGAAATAGTTAGCCTCCACTCGAATTATACAATAACAACACTGTACTAAATGAACAAATGGTTAAAAACGGATTGAAATTTGAGAATTATTTTTGTTAATTGTAGGAAAAAGGTGCGTGATGGTCCAAAATTTTAAATGCCAATGCATTTACGCTGTCGCTAGGAACCTTGATACCAGAATTGGTTATCCTAGGTGCCATAAATACTGAGATATTCGCCGAAAACACCGATTTTTTCGGAGGTGTGTCTAGTTTTTTGTTCATTGTGGGCGAATGGGGCGTGGCATCGAAAAAAAAAGATTCTTGTATTGACTGTATTCACTATATGTGATCGATTGAGACTAAACTCGACCTTGTAGCTCTTACCATCTCTGAAATCTGTTTGTTCTGTACGGACAGACGGACGGACGGACAGACAGACGGACATGGTTATATCGACTCGGCTTGTGATGCTGATCAAGAATATATATACTTGATGGAGTCTGCCACGCCTCCTTCTGCATGTTACATACTTTTGCACAAACCCAATATACTCTTGCAGAGAGTATAAAAAGATTTTTACTTCCTAGCTCAATCGCTATTTTGTCGAAAACATACATTTTTGCAGCAAGCCGGTTGCTGAAATTTTCGGTTGAGATACTTTGCAAAATTTGTGTATCAGGCATGCTAGAAAGAGACAAGCATATAACAAAAAAGAATGCTATAGTCGCCTCGCGACTTTTTGATACCCGTTACTCAGTTTCAATATGTTATTAATAATGGGGTATAATATAAGAACACTTTCAGACAATTCAGTGTTTTCAATCCATTGTTCCCATAGCAGCTACACGATATAATAGTCCGATTTAGATCAAACTTTCCAACACTAAAACATTCTAGTTTTAACTATACATTTACCTTTATATGAAGATAGAACGCCCTTAAGTGGGCGATCCCAAAAAACAAAAGCAAACTTGTACTGCTTGGGTCATTTATTTTGATTTGCGACCTTTCTGGCCTTTCTAACTCTTATAGTCTCTGAGATCATGTTGTGCATACAGACGGACGGATAAGGCTATATCGACTCGGCTAATCGACTTGATGCTAATCAATAATATACATATATATTTTAAGGGGTTTGCCACGCCTACCTGTTACATATACTCCAACGAAAATAGTATACACATTTATTCTACAAGCATGATACCCAGGAATAGGAATTTGCATAAATTTGTTAATTAAGGGCGGATCAAATCAGCTGTTGTAAATACATGTGGCTAAAAGAAGAAGATTTTCTATCCGATCCACACTTGGTAAGGATAGTTGTAAGATTATAATTCTCGTCTTTGATTGTTAAGTCATATATTGCTTTTTGCTTGAAATTTCATTGGTTTAAATCATTGTCAGTAGTTAAGTTCTTAACAATATACGTAAATAATTTATATGCAAAATCAAATATCACGTAATTTATGTTTCAAATAGCTTGTTAATACGATTTGGTCGTAAAATTAAGAAGCGCGTTCGACGGCCCTGTTTATTGTGTCACAAATTTTATTTCACTTTCCCTATTTCCCTTCTCTTGTGTATTCCTACTTACAGCTTCTTCCTCCATGCATATTAGAGCGCCCTTAAAAACCCTTCAGTCCACAGCAGTTTCTGTTATTGTAACAGCTGTGCTTTGTCCGGCTCCTTGAAACCTTCTAACACCAACAGCATCATTGGGTTTCACGGCTGTCATTGCCGTAATCGACGACTTAATGGTCAAATGTGGCTGGAAACAATTTCTTAAACTGCAATTCATGTCCAGCAATTGCAATGATGGCGCGTTTTTATTGTTCTTTTGGAAATAAAATAAGCTCTGAGCAAAAAGCACTTCAGAGTGCTTATTAGGTTTTATTAGTAATAATTGCGCCACTGACACAATTTACGCATCTTCTCCCGATTTGCACCATTATTATCAGTATCCGTGTGTAACAGCAAAAAGCACTAAATGCTAAAGCTAACTTACGCTTATCGTTTTCCGAAAACTAATTGGTTCAAAATTAAGTTCGTATAAATTTATTTAAACAATATTTGATTTTTATTATTCTAAAGTATTGTATCAAACCTTGATTCAAATAAATACAAACGGATTATTTTTGTACCTATCACTCGTAAGATAAAATTATATAATTAAATCGCTTAAATGAAAGTAACCGGCTGAACGAGACATAGCTACATAGAGTTTTTGGTTGACTATTGACTCGGCTATTGATGCTAATCAAGAATATTTGATGTTGATAAAAAATATTCATTTTTCTGTGACGCATAACTCGCTTCTGACGTACTTAATCGACCCGTCTATTCTGTTTGTATTTGTATCTACTCGGTTGTTAAAACAAAAGGCAACATATGCCAGTACTTTTAAGGTACATTCACGTATCTATAAATATCAGCCCAAAATACATTTAGCTGCTTGGTCACTTATCTGGGACGTCCCTGATTGCCATCTGTTTAAAAAAAAAATAATGAAATAAAACAAAATACAGAAAAATTAATTGCAAACAAAGTTGAGAAATAATTTATAGTACACGTCCCATATGTGACAAGTAAGAAAGACTGCAGTCGAGTGAGCCTACTCTAGAAAACCCCGTACTCAATCTATTGCGCATTTTCCTTAATTTTCGTCCGATTTGTCCTATGGAGCTATAAGTTATAGTTTTCCGAACTGAACCAAACTAACTGAGGACAGCTATAACCATGCCATATACATAATGTGTGAGTTTGGTTTTGATATTTCAACTGTAGGCTATACTTGTCCGGACCAAAATTGGTGAGGATAGTTATAATGGTACCACACACACTCTGTTTGTATTTGGCCTTGATAGCATTAGTCATTTCCAAGTTATTTTGTTGTTTTTGGTGAGATATCCGAAATATTTTACCATTTTCGCGGGCGTTAAGGGGCGTGTTAACAATTTCAAATATATGATATCCACAAAAGAAGTGAAGATGGGAAACTTTCGAAAGACCATGATTAACAGATTCAAACGCTTTAGTAAAGTCAGACATTAATTTGCGTTATATTTTCGTATAGTAAGCCTAATTTTTAAGAGGTAAAATCCAGCAGATTGGTAGAGTACGACCGACTTTTAACAAAGCCGAGTTGGGTATGGGTGATAGTTGAAGTCGATGTAATTATCTTTTCGAAGAGGGAATGAAAAAAAAAATGAATAAGGGTAGAATATGTTAGTAGGCAACCTATTGAACAAATGTGCATAGAGATCGAAAGCAGCGGAGTTCACATTAACTTTATTAGAATTATAGATAAAAGAAAAGGGTAAACTTTAAGATATTGGTTTGAAATAAAAAATGTTTGTAGATTTGTTTCGGATCACGCGCAAGATGTTCGAGATAATTTGCATAGCATTGAACATTTTGCAGAAAAAGCGGCTTTGGTTTTAGAATTCTAGATCCTATCTGCTTAACCTTTTTATATATTTAGATTAAACTCCTCTGCAGCGGGTATATGGTTTTTGTCACGAAGCTGGTAACGCATTGAAGGAGACTTTTCCGACTTATATATATTCTTCATCAGCATAAATATGTCAGAGTCGATATTGCCATGTGCGTCAGTCTGTCCGTCCGTTTCTATGCGAACTAGTCTCTCAGTTTTTAACCTGTTTCGATAAAACTTGGTACAGTTCATATTCCAAAATCGGCGCGTTTGGATGAACAAATAAAGGTATGTATGACTGCAATGGCTTTTAATCTTCGACAAAGAAAATCGTTTTCTTGATGTTTTCGACACTCCCTCTTTAGGGCGTTTTATGTAAAAATATTATAACACGTTTAAATACAGACATTTTTTGGACGCCGAACTCTAGAGTTGATGGGTCTATTAAGTTTTTCAGAAGAGAAATGAGCGTAACAAGTAGAAAAAGGCGTGTCCGACGTGTAGCGATGTCCGTCTGTTTGGATGTCCGTCCGTATGAACATCTGGATCTTTTAAACTACAAGAGCTAGAGCCACTAAATTGGAATGAAAGTCACTCCTGACATATAGACTGACTTTCATTCCAAATTTAGTGGCTCCTAGCTCTTGTAGTTTAAAAGATCCAGGTGTTCATACGGACGGACATCCAAACAGACGGACATCGCTACATCTACTCGGCTGTTGATGCTGGTCAAGAATTTATATGCTTTATGGGGTCGGACACGCCTCCTTCTACTTGTTCTAGGTTCATTTCAAATTTTTGCCACGTCCTCTACCGGCCCCAAATCCTACAGCTCTTATAGGACAAATTGATTGAATATTACTCAAATGTATGGAAAGTTTCTCACTAGAAAGAGTACGGGATCTTTTACAGTCCGCTCGCTCGACTGTAGCCTTTTTTACTTGTTTTTTTTTTATTTAGCTTTTTTGATAAAAATCCAGAATAGGTTAAAAATTAATCCTAAGCAGTCTAACACGCCCGACAGTTAATACTCTCTGCATATTATTTTCGATTCTATCATTTAAATCAATATCCTAGTATTACAATTAATCTGTTTGTATGTTTTTGTCCCGTTTGCACAAATGCATTGGTATTACGTTCAAATAGAAATAATTATATATAGTTAAGTAATTCATATAATTGAATGTAGTCGCATTTTTATATAACTTTCAGGACAATTTGAAATTCAACTAACAATGCTGTAATATAAGAATATATGCAATAAATGAATGCCCTAAAGAATATATGTAATTAGTTTTTGGCTCATTGTAGGCAAATGGACCGTGTCTTGCGATGATGGACAAGAATTAAATTTTAGAAATTTTGGTATCAGAAACGCCTATTTCTGCTTGATATATACTATTGACAAACCCAATATCCTCTTGCAGAGAGTGTAGAAATTTTTGTGTTAACCAAGTCATCATATTAAAACAAGCGCAAAATACGTTCGTCAATAATATTAACATACTGACCATGTTTCACTTAAATCGGACTACTACGAGTATATCGTATAGCTGCCATATAACCGGTCCTTCGAAAATACTATTTACATATTAATTAGTATGAAAAACTTTTGCTTTGATCCAGCAATCTTTATTAATCTCTAATAGAACACATTCAAGTCGGACGACTGTATCATACAGTTACCTAGGAACATTCATTGGAAAATGTTCTGTGTTTACCAAGCTATTTTATCATGCCCCATTGTTTATAACATAAAGCAGAACAACGGGTATGCTCAAGTTGTAAGGCGAAAATAGCATTATTGAACTTATTTTTTTAAGAAAGCAAGGATTGGCAACAGCAAAACGAAAAAAAAACAAGGTTTAAATCTTGGATTGATGACGATATTACAACCCTTAATCTCAACGACCCTAGAAATGGCTGGTATTGGTATTGGTAGCAAAAGACGGGTACTTGGGAGCAATAGTTGTCTTCACCAAAGGAATTTACCTTTTAGCCACAAACCAAAGTCAAAACTTAAAAATTAGCAATTTAACTTTTGGTGATAATAACAAGTACATTAGAATTATATTTGTTTAACAAAACTTTCATTTATTAAAAAAAAATCCAAATCGGTTACCTAGTAAAAATTTGAATAGGCATAAAATGAGTCAGTCGACTCATTTAAAACAGAAAACTTGTTATAGTTGGTCGGTTTATTGCCAATTTAGCCTAGTAGTTGTATGCCAAAATATATATTTCTCCTAAAATGAATAGCTATTTCAAAACTTTGAGCACCATGAAAATAATTCACAAGTTTGAAAGAAGTTCAAATTAAAGATTCTTTTGTGACTACTTACAGCGTTCTTGGTTGTTTTGTAGACAACACTTGAGAAAAACATTTTTAAGATTATGAATTCTATAGTACTTAAACGGTTTTTATGATATATAAACGTACATCTGTGGTGAATGTAAGGAAAATAGCATTAATCTGTGTAGAATTCAACCCAACAATATTGAAGTTTCGATAAGCTTCAAGTTGTAATCATGGAGCACATACATACATGTGTATGCATGACTACTTAAGTACATACAACTAAATGTGTATAAATGTATGTATGTACAAGTATTTTCAATATTGACATAAAAGTGAAAAGAATAGTTATTGGTAATGACAACTTTTTCGCATTCTGTATATTTGCTAAAATTATAATCAGTTGATAGTTTTATTAATTTATTTTAAGCTTCCAATAAGTAAAATTTGTTTGAATTAAATTTTACAGTTGAAGGTATATAATGTAAATAATTTGGCTTTAAAAAAAATACTGCCCCAACTATTAAAGATAACACTTAAAAAAAATTAGATAAACACATCAACTTTGTCCACTAACCAACAAAAAATATTTTTATTATTTGGATTTGCTTCGTTTGGTTGCCGATTGTCGTTGTCGCTGGCACAGCCAATACAACAGAAATTGCGCTTCAACTTTTGTGACTTCGGTGACCGCGTCCGCACTGACAAGAACAAACACGTCGTGCCGTCGGCAAAGCTAAAAGAGAACTAGAAACTCAGAGCACCTTGCGCCAGAGAAGCAGTCAGCAAAGCGTTTGGTTTTTCCCATTTTGCCAGTGTGCGGCAACAAAATCAGCAGCGCAGAAATAGTAGTCATTGTTCCAAATTTACTGACGCTGCGCCGCGTGGCATTTATCGCATGCGAGAATGGCCCTCCGATAATGAAGTGGTCGTAAATGCGCTATAGGGAAATTTCAAGCACAACTTAAACATTATAGAGAAAAAGAAACAGTGCGCGCGTTCGCATATTCTTAAATTTCCCTCAACTTGTCGCAGAGGCGATAACAACCCGAGGACTACGAAGTCATCCATCTAAAATTACGAGCACCAAAGGGATGTAAGTTGTGTTGTGCCTCTCAGTTTAAGGTTAGCTTTTGTGAGCGAGTGGGTGGTTTTTTGATTAAGGCCACTTTGACTGATTTTAAATGTGGGTCTACCTGTTGCTTAGCATATCGGAAATGCGTCCAGACACTTTATTATCTGTGTAACATACATATATGTATGTACATGCTTACATAAAATTAATATGGTGGAGCAGGAAAGACTAGTGGGCTTTGCAAATAGGTGCTGTGACAGATGTTGCCATCTGCCTAATACATATTCTGTAACGATTGGTCGAGTGCAAAAGAAAGTGCTAGACAAACTATTAATATTTTCAATATCATGCGTTCTACAACTGTTATCTTAGCTGCCAATATTGTTGGTATTTAAAGAGGGTGCAAAAAATGTTCAAGTTTACAGGGATGAAAACATGGGTTAACTGACAGACAAAGACAAAAGCAGACAACTAAAAACTTTGCCAACGTGGTACTCACTTTTCCAGTTCTCGTATATCGGCAATTATTGGATATAATCAACAAACAACTCACCAATAGCTACAATTTTTTTCATGCAGTTTGACTGTATGAATTACCTTATTTTTTAATGATTGATATATCAATAATATCAATAACACAGTGCTAGACGAGACCTGCGTAAAAACCGTTTTTGTACCCTGTGAGAGTATAATGAATTTCTTTAAACAAGCCTTGAGCGTCTGTCCGTTCGAAATTTAGCGGTTTAATTGAACTAATCATAATTATTGTATTCTAATTAATGGATCTTAAGCGGTGGTACAAGTTGTGTAGTGTCAATTTACATTCGAAACAAATTCTTTAAAATACGTAGTTTTCATTTTTCTAATGACTTTAGGATACCCGTTACTCAGTTAGGATACCCTTTACTCAGTTTCTATATGCTAATAACAATGGTGATAGATAAGATAGTTTGGCAAACAGAACACTTTCATACAAATTCATGTTTAGAGCATATTTTCGACCGATCGTTCCTATGGGAGCTATACATTATAGTAATCCGATCAAACTTGGTCAGTTTGTGAGTTTGATAAATATAGCTTAGTTAACGCAAAAGTTTTTCATAATATTTCATATTTGGAGCGTATTTTTGACCGATCGGCCGGATCGGACGGACGGACAGGCGGACATGGCTATATCGACTCGGATATTAATGCTTGATCAAGAATATATATACTTTATGGGGTCTGCCACGCCTCCTTCACCTTGTTACATACATTAAAATAATTACAATATACCCTTTTACTCTACGAGTAACGGGTATAAAAAGTTAAAAAAAAAAGTTCCGCTTGCCTGTACTCTAACCTGCGGTATCATGCGCAGGTTTCTAAACAGAGAGCAATTCTAACGTATACACCACGACTCAACATTTGCATACTTCCGATTATCTGTATTTACATATAACAATGTATTGTAATAGAAAAAAATCAAGAAAAACGGTTATCTTCGGTTCGCCGAAGATCAAATACCCTTGCTGTCATGAATATTTCGTTAATTTGGTTTCAAACATTTCTATGGTAGCTATCAGAGAACTGCACGGGTGGTGGTTTTTTGTACTCGAGTCATACACAGAGAAAATGCGGTAGCGGTCTCATACTCAAACATTTAGAGTAAAAACGTGATCGGGTATTTCTTTACTCGAATATTTTTTTACTTGAAGCGAAATTACTCGTGTATCTGTTTTACTCGTACCCGAAATTCCGAGTATCGTCAATACACTTTTTGAAATGGGTGTCGCTTGTGCGCTTCATTTTTTGAAACATCAAAAAAAGAATATGCAGGCAAATACAGAGTATGAAAAATACATACACATAATATGTGTGTACTTGAGCGACGGTTTGCCGTCGGGAAATTGAACAGCGCGTGTTAGATGATAAAAAGGGTTTTTGCATTAGGGAGAATGTATGTAACAGGTAGCAAATACCAGTTTTCGGGTTTTGCCCAAAAAACCAAATAGCCAACATTTATATGCATTGATATGCATTTTGAGAGTTGAAATTTTTTCGATACAAGGTTTCTTCAGGCCAGACATAGAGAACCCAGGCAACAAATAATATAACAGGTGTCCCATAATCAACCTGTAATCTATTTCCCATCTCGATTCTTATTAATGTGAATATTTAAATATACAAATTGTGATTATCTTTTATGTTAAATTTGGATGAAAACAATTTACTAATGCAATTTGCTTTACTTCAAACTTAAAAAATCATTTGTTAATTTATAACATTTAACAAGCCCTAAACAAAAAGAGCGGTGCAACACTACACACGCTCAAAACGATCAAGTAAAAAAAATGCAAATTAAAAAACACTCAAGTGACAAGGGTGGTTTTTTCGAGTAAAAATGTGATGCGGTGTTTACGCGAGTAAGTAAAAACATGAGTAGGTAAAAATATGAGTGGGTAAAAAAATATCTTTTCTGAAAATACTCAAACGAAAATAAGTAAAAAAATATCCGGTACATTCAGGGTAGAGTAAAATATGATTCGAGACGCGAAATACACTGTATGTGTTTTGTGTATTTTTACATGCGGTGTATCGCTGCAGTTCTCTGGTAGCTATATGATATAGAAGTCCGATTTGGATAAGATTTGGTCAACAGTCGGAGAACGATTAGAAATGCATATGGCGTGAATTCGGTTGAAATCGGTCAATAGACACCGAAAATGTTCATACATTTGCATGCATTTCGACCGATTGTTCCTATGGGAGCTCTATGATATAGTGGTCCGATCTGTCCGATTTTTACAAATGATCTGCGTGCAGAGAGAATACAGATCTGTGCCAAGTTTCATTAAGATAGCTTTAAAACTGACTAGTTCGGATAGAAACAGACGGACAGACGAACAGACGGACATGGCTTATCGACTCGGCTGTTGAATCAATGCGTTACAAACTTCGTGACAAAAACAATATACACTTTGCAATGTATGAAAAAACTATCATGAAAGATCTCTGATTTAAAGGAACGCATAAATGCCAAAGATTCCAAACATACTGCCCCTGGAGATCAGAGATTTAACGGAGTAGGCTACAGAGTGAAGCTTTAAGTTGGGAAAGAGAGAGATGTATTAATTACTATATAGTATTCATTAAAATGAGCGCAGAATATCTGAAAACGATTGTGCCTTAGCGTAGTCAGTAGCGCATGTAGGAAGAAAAAAAAGGGATGTAGTACCTGGTCGCCTTGGTTGGAATATTAAAATTAAGGCGTTCTAAAAAGGATGGGGAGCAGATATCACCAACTATAAGTTTATGAAGGAAAACAACTCCAAAAACTTTCCTTCGATTAATATGGGACAAAAGATTTAGGAGAAAGAGCTTGTTGGAGTAGGATTGAAGGCAAAGATTAGGGTCCCAATTAAGGCCTCAAAGTGCGAAGAGTAAAAACTGCTTCTGCGCCGACTCAATGAAATCTTGAGCATGAGTATGTTGAGGAGACCAGAAACATGACCAATATTCAAGAATTGGCCGGACAAGGGAGGTGTTAAGAAGTTTAGTCACAAAGGGATCATTTAATTCCTTAGACCAGGGTTTAATAAATCCAAGAGTGGCCTTGGCTTTATTAAGTTTATGTAAAAGGAGGTTATGATTAACAGAGTCAAACGCTTTACTAAAGTCAGTATATATGACATCAATTTGCATTCTATGAAGAAATGCCTCATTTATAAAAGAGGTAAATTCCAAATCTTTTAAAATACCCGTGTTGGGCAGAGGAGGTAATTGACTTGCAGAAGTATTGTAAAGTAGATGTAATTATGATTTCGAAAAGCTTAAGAAAGGTTTTACTATAGAAGAACAGCACTCCTTAGCACACAACTTTGAATGTTGTCAGGCCCAAGAAAGAAGAAAGAAAATTTAAACTTTACTGGAATTGAAAAAAAAATAATTGGGTAAAGTATTAGATTTACGTTTATAATCAACAAAGTTATAAAATTGTTTAGGATCACGAGCAAATTGAGTCGTACAACGCACGAGATGATTTCGATATCATTGAGAATTAAGAAGGGAAAGGCTGCTTTTACTTTAGAATAATTTACAAGTAAGAAAGGCAACAGTCGAGCGAGCCGACTTTGCAAGACCACGTACTCATAGTAGTGCGCATTTTACATACAAACATAGAAAAAGAGTGATATATTCTTTAAAATATAAATTTAACAAAAAAATAGTTTAAATTAAAATTTACAAAAAAAAGTAAAAAAAAAGTCAGCTTGGCCTGTAATCGAACCTGCGTTATCATATGAAGGTTTCTAGAAAAAAAAAAAAAAAAAATGCTTGTCTGTGCTGAGGTTCGAACCGCAGACCTCAAGCATCTTTCGCGTATGTCTATCACCTAGACCACACCACTGTTTGCAATTTGGACGGCTTAAGTACATCAACAAGATCATTCTGCAAGCACGTGTACTTAAATTGCAATTTTTAACATTTTTGAAAACATTTTTCATATGGTGTAGTTGTCCGATTTGGACCAAATTTGGTGAGGGATTTTTTTAAAATATTGTACACATTCCGTACGTGTTTGGTTTTGATCGCTTCACGAATTCTACATGTCTTCATAAAATTTTTTTGATTTTGATCGATTTGTCCTATGGGAGCTATAGGCTATAGTTGTCTGATCTTGATGAAACATGGTGAGGATAGTTATAGTGGTACCTTACACCTACTGTATAAATTTGGTCACGATAGCTCTGATAGTTTCGTTGTAATTAAAATAGTTTTTAACAATTGGCGGGGGTGGTAGGAGGCGTGGCAAAAATTTGAAATAAACTTCAATAACTTAACTTTCATTCCAAACTTGGTGGCTCTAGCTACTGTAGTTTAAAAGATCCAGGAGTTCATCCGGACATCGAACAGACGGACATTGCTATATCGACTCGGCTGTTGATGCTGATCAAGAATATATATTCTTTATGGGGTCGGCCACTCCTCTACTATATCGTATAGCTCCCATAGGAACGATCGGTCGAAAATATGCTCTAAACATGAATTTGTATGAGAATGGTCTGTTTGCCAAGCTATCTTATCTTTCACCATTGCTTATAACATTAAAACTGAGTAACGCGTATCCTAAAATCGCGAGGCGACTATAGCATTCATTCTTGTTTAAATTGGATATTCTTAGTGACTTTAAAACACAAGATTGAATTTAAAATATTGTAAAAGTTCTCGACAGCTATGTTAATATCATTTGTGCTGTATAGTATAGATCAGTGTTGCCAACTTTTGTTGAGCAAACAAAGCTGTTTTTAGTGGGAAATTACAAGTAAAAAAGCTGAAAAATTTGGGAACAAAGCTGGAAAAAGGTGATGTTTTAGGTCATCTTTCAAGGGTTTGTTTATATAAAGTTTTTTAATCTCCAATTTCTCAGCAATTAATTTAAGCGTAGTAAGTTTTCATTGATCCTGTCATGCCCAAATACCTTTTTTGGCAAGACGTAGTCGTCTAGAATTAGGTTTATTTCTTTATCAAATTCATAGCTTTGATATAAATCTTTGACTATATATTCTTCGAAGTCATCGATTTCGAGAATATTTATATTGGTGTCTCCAGGAATTATTTTGTCCTTTAGGGAATTAATGGCAAAAATTAAATAGTGGAGTAATTCCGTGACGTTAGTGGAATTACTTTAAAAACATTTGTTGACTTTTTGCATTGTGCCAAGTACTGGTTTTAAGAATATCATATACATGCGATTGGTGTTGTCGAACATATCGCTTAAAATTGGGCCTTTAGACACTTCTCGACCTGCGCTGCCATATTAAAACAAGTAAGAAAGGCTACAGTCGATCGAGCCGACTGTAAAAGACCCCGTACTCCCATAATAATGCGCATTTGTATTTAATTTGAATTAAAATTTTATACCGATATTTAAAGATTAAAATTTATATGTACATTTTGAATTGATATTTAAAAAAAAATTAAATTAGCAATTCTCATTGTCAGCATTCGAACCTACGACCTCAGACGATGATTCCACAACGCGCCGCAACTCTACCAGTTACACTGCGCGCCACTTTCAAAAACCTTCCGATTATCAGCATTTACATGTTATACATACAATTACACACTCGTTTGAAATTATGTGTATTCATATATACATATATGTATGTGTGCCTAGCACTGGTCGGCACGGCAGCGGCTGAGAGAAGCGCTGACGTCACACAGGCAGCGAAAACATTCGAACACATTTTTGTATGTTTCTGCCCCGCTCTTGCGCAGTGGGTGATATTGCAGCTAAATTACATAAACTTTGTAACGTGATAACTTTCTTGTTAATAGACGGATTTTAATGCCACGTTTAGGATAGTTTGACATGATATTCCTCAAATCAATTGTTAAATTACAAACACTGTACTATTTGATTAAATGGCTTAAAACCGACGTTGAAGCTTAAAAGTTGTTTAGTTCTTATGAGAAAAGGGGGAGTGGCAGCTCAAAATTTTAAATGGCATTGCATTAAGGCTGTCTCTTGAAACCTAAGGGGCGTAGCATCAAGTTTAAATAAACTTGATCTTCCTGACATAATAACGGACTTTCATTCTAAATTTGGTGGCTTTAGCATTTGTAGTTTAAAAGATCCAGGTGTTCATACGGTCAGACGGACATGGCAATATCGACTCGGCTATTGATGCTGATCAATAATATAAATACTTTATGTGGTCCACCATGCCTCCTTCGGCCTGTTACGCACATTTCGCTTCTGACAAACCTAATAGACCCCCTTACTCTTTTTTAGAGAACGGGGTCTTAAAATCCAGATTTAACGTGAAAAAAGCTGATTTGGCAACACTGGTATAGACCAGTCGGTAGCAAAAATCAATTGATTTGGCAAAGAAAAAATTTCCTTTACGAAAGCTACGGAGCGATTTGGGAGAGAAAAAAGGAGGTAGATGGGTTAAGTTAGGGATAGACAAGGATAGGATGAAAAGAATCTTCAGGTACAACTACAGGAGAAGATCTAGTGACAACGGCACTGGATAAATCATTTTCGAAGATGAGATCCAGCATTCTGTTTAAACGATTAGATAAATGATTGATTTGAAAAAAAAAGGAAGATCAATCAAACTATCTAAAACGTAATTTTTAGGTGTGGGTATGTAATTAAACTTGTCGAAGCACGTCAAGAACACGTTTGGCAAGTTAAAAGCACCAAGTGTCACAAAGAAATAACAATCATGAATATGACTAAATATTTCATTGGTGAAAATAAAATGCTGCAGATAAATCGACATTTCAGAGGATGGAGGAATATAGGAATAAGTTATATACAGCACAAATGACGAAAAAGTAACCTTAACGGCAACTAATTCAGTTTCGTCCAGTGGTGAAAAATCTATTATATCAGCATTAAGAGAGGATTTTACTGAAATAAGGACTCCACCACAACGTCGATTAGGACGATCGCGCCTAAAGATATTACAAATTGACGACAATATTTCATTATCAGATATTCTAGAATTAAGCAAAGTTTCTGAAAATGCAATAGTATCAAAATCAAAATCAAAAGAGAAACTATTCTTATGTAACTGTTTAACTTAGACCCCAGACCCCTTACTTTCTGATACAAAATGAAAAGTTGGTCAGAATCTAGTTTTTTGAGGCCAGCTTGAGACGGACCATAAAAAGTTATCCAGTCCCATACGATGCGGACAGCGCTAGAAGATTTATTGCGATTTGCAATTATTCACGGCTCATATATTCTTTTTAGATGATTAAAGAATGCTCCTATTGAGTGGACAGATGAATGCAGGAATGAATTAAAATATCTTAAAGATAATCTTATTCAGCCAACACTATTATAATATAGAGATTTAAGCAAAGAATTTTGCATAATAACGGATGCATGTAAACAAGGTTGTGGAGCGGTTTTATCTCAGAACCGTAAGGGCATTCAACTTCCGATAGCTTATGCGCCACGTTCATTTACAAAAGGGGAAAGTATAAAAATTACGATGGAAGAAGAGCTTTCAGCTATACATTGAGCAATAACACATATTCGACCATATATGTTTACATGGTAAATACTTCACAGTAAAAACAGATCTTAGACGGCTAACATTTTTATTTTCAATGACGAATCCCAGCTCGAAATTAACACGAATGAGGCTCGATTTAGAAGAATACCTAAAAGGAAAAGACAGTTATGTGGTAAATTTATTTATTTGGACGTTGATGTACTGACGAGACAGTACATTCAAGTAGCCCAGCAACACCAAGCAACGTGCTTGTTAGCGCGCGGAACCCTGTTAGTATTCCAGTTGAGAGCCCTTAGTGCAAAAAGAAGAAATTGTTTTTGTGCAAATTCTATTCTATCTTGATGAATCCTGTATTGGGAAGACCAAATACAAGATCAAGAATAGGACAAGGTAATAAAAAGTGTTTTGTTAAATAGTGATCGTTAAATTCTTTCGACCAACGCTTTGTGAAACCTAGGACAACAAAAGCACGATTAGTAATTGAAAAAACATGCTTATCAAACTTAAGCCTTGGATCAATAAGGATACCCAATCAATGACCGAGTCAATTCTTTGAAGAGAGTATCCATTCAAAGTGTAATTGTTTTGAAAGGAGAGGCGCCTACTGAAGGACATTACGTTACACTTACTAAAATTAATGTTTAATAAATTAGCTTGACTCCAGATTTGAAAACTACATAGATCAGATTGTAACCTGGTCCCAAGAAGAGACTCAGCAGCCGACACACAAACCTTGACATCATCGGCATACTCATGTGACTAATTGCAGATGGCAGATCATTTATGAATAGAAAAGGACCGAGATGGTTTCCTTGTGGGACATCGGAAGTAAGTTGAACCGATTTTGATAATGAATCTTTAAAAAACACTTGTTGTGTTCTAAAACTTAAGTAGTTCGAAATCCAAAGAATAAAATTATAGGAATACTCCAAAAGATTGAGTTTATGTATTAAGCGGCTGTGGTTTACGGAGTCAAAAGCCTTGCTGAAATCTGTATAAATGACGTCAGTTTGAAACTTTTTATCAGTGGTAGTGGATCTATATTTCACAAACCCATGCTGGCAGGGTGAAATCATAGATCTACAGAAATGTTGCAGTTAAGAAGTTATTGATTTCTCAAAAGCCTTGGGAATATCAGAGGAATAATGTACGATGCTTTCCAAACATCAGGAGAACAACCTGATTCATCGGACAAAGTAAATAGTTTATACAGGGGCTTTAACAGGCCACATGCACAATTTCTTAGCACATAGCCTGGGACTCCGTCCGGTCCTGGTGAAAAAACTGGTTTAATTGAAGTTAGAGTATGTAAAAGCGAACTTTCAGTGATTACTGGCGCAAAATTACTATTTAAGGATTTTACATGATAAGGGTATGGTGAATCAAAATTATAGTCCAGCTTAGAATAAGTCGTTTGAAAAAAATCGGCAAATAAATCGGCGGTAGCGTGATCTGAATTAGCAGTTTCTCTTTCAAAGACTACACTAGATGGAAGCATTCGAATTAACGAAGTTATAACACCGTCTAGAATTCCTTCGGATCTGTTGCCCACAATCAGTAAAGTATTCCTTATAACAACGGTCGTTCAAGACAAAGAAATCAGATCGAGCAATCAGATAGCGAGAGAGATACAGAGAAGAGCAAGTTTCTCTGAATCTCTTATCAATTCTCAACTTTCTATTTTTTAGCAAAGTTAACTCACGGGTAAGCCAAATAGGCTTGTTAGACCTATTTCAATAAAAAATTGTGATTGCACTATCTATATCTCTACACATGAACAGCCGGGACCAGTCAATCTGGGATAACAGAATATTTAATTTATCAAAATCAGCTTTCGCAAACTGACAGGACACGAAATCCATGTAGAACCTGCAATATTAAAATCCCCGAGAACTACAAGAAAATCACGATCGGATAGCTTAGAGGAAACAGATTTAATAGCTGAGGAGTGCAATAAATAAAGAGAAGAGTCTGAAAAAGGAGGAATATATGTAGGAGCAAGTGATGAAAACATTAGTGTTATTTAGGCATAACTTAATAGCAACAAATTCAATATCCACAGAGCCATCGGTTTTTAATTCTTCCGAGGATAAATTAACATCGACGGCAATAATTACACCACCACGACGGATAGATGTACGATCTTTTCTGTAGATAGAAAATTTATTGGAAAGAATTTCAGAATTTAGAATATCAGCTCTTACCCATGTTTCGGAAAAGGCCACGATGTGAAAATGAAATGACAGACTATTTAAGTAAAGATTACTAAGTTTAGTACAAAGACCTCTCACATTTTGATAGGCTAATGAGAGGGAGGAAGTTAGTTTTTTCCCGTATCAGAGGCCGGGACAGGATTAGAAGGCAATGAAATCGGAGTCCGATTTCGATTCTTCGATGTATACTATTTTATTACTAAGTGGTCCGGCCAAAATTCTTTACAGCAGATTGTGCTGAAATATTTGGCAGGAACACTTACTTTGAATGAGGAAATTTCCCGAACATATGAAAATTTAAATTTTTCTCTAGCAATATTGGCTTCTGTTTTGGCCAGAATAAACTCTTTAACATCGTCTGTTGTGGTATCAGGGGCAAGCCAGGAAACAAATATTTGTTTCTTTAGTGGAACACCTATAAGAGTCGTCCGTAGAAGCAACAGCAGTGATAGACTCATTCATTGATTCGTCAACAGCAACAGTATTGACAACTAACGAATCAGAAACTATAATTTCGGGGTTCGTAGGGACAACTTCTATGGGCAAAATAAAGTTGTCTTCCCTAGAATCTATTGTGCTTGGAAAAGGGATGAAAAATTTATTAATGAAGGTGCGGACAAAGTGGGTATGTGAAATGGGACCGAAAGTTCATTAGGGGCAACCGACAATCTAAAATTGACCTTTTAACGCTTTGGAGAATCATTCAAGAGTTTTAAATCTTGGAACTTCTTACCCAAAGCAGAGAAACTATCGGACAGACTTTCAAATCTGCCCCATAGGTCCCCAAAGCCTCTCCTAGTGTGTCTCATGAAGCTCATCCTGTCCCTTTCGACATCCCTACAAGCTTCACATGCCCACTTTAAATCTGATTTAGACTCAATCAGGTCAATAATTCGGCCGTTGAGGCCTGCTCATTTTTCATGTGAAACATTTTCACAGAACCAGCAACAAAAAACCTTAACGTTTGTTCGAACCTGGCAGTTGGAATTGTAACAGACGTACATATTAGGGTTCATTGAGTATTAATAAAAACAACAATAATTTAAAGAATATACGAAGTATGCAGTTGGTTCTGGTATTGGAAAAGTTTTCCTGATCAGCAAAAAAGATATTAATCGATAGAACATTTATCGGTGCTTACCTTTATCGACCAATCTTGTAATGGTCGTCATATAGCCTAGGAATTTCAATAGTTGCAACTTAAAGATACAAAACATGTAAAACGAAAGGTCAATAGCGATAATTATCAAAAGCTTGATTTCGTTGCATTTTATCCGAAAGCTTTATCCGTGAGCTTTGACCCACGCATGCTAAGCACCGCAGCCAACTTTGCACATTGGTGAGAAAGCTTTGTCTTTATACCCTTGCAGAGGGTATATTGTTTGTCGTTATGACCGTCTGTCTGTCCGAATGAACAAACAGATTTCAGAGATAGTAAGAGTTACAAGTTCGGGCTTGGTCTCAATCGATCACACATGTATTTAGTCAGTCAATACTAGAATCTTTTTTTTTCAATGCCACTCCCCATTCGCCCACAATGAGCAAAAATCTAGACATACCTCGGAAAAAATGTATGTTTTTGGCAAATATCTCAGTAACAAGGGACAGAATAAATGCAATGTCATTAAAAATATTCGGCTACCACCCCCCTTTGTACTTATCGCTTTTCTTTCAAGATTATAGATTTTTAGGAAACTTTCAGGATAGTTTGTTATAGTAAGTCTTCAAACGAATTTTATATAACAAACGACAAGAACAAATGTCTTAAAAACGGCATGTAAGTTTGAAAAGTTTTTTATTTCTAATGGGAAAATGGGTGGGGCAGCCCAACAGACAGACTGACATGGCTATATCGACTCGGCTTGTGATGCTGATCAAGAATAAATACACTTTTTGGGGTCTGCCATGCCTCCTTCTGCCTATTACATACTTTCCTCAAACCCAATATACTCTTGCAGAGTGTATAAAAAATCATTGTATTGACAGACAGACGGACATGGCTATATCGACTTGATTTGTGATGATGATCAAGAATAGATATATTTGTGGCCACGCCTGCCTGTTATGCACATTTCGTCTATTGCAAATCTAATACACCCCTGTACACTTTTTGAGCATAGGGTCTAGTGTTTTTTATATAGAACTAATATGATCTGTGAAAGTTAACAATACCAAAATGATTGAAAATTTCGCAGAGAACCAAATTTAACTTCGTACAACTTAAACTTTCATTACTACTTTACAAGGCTACTTTACAAGGCGTTGAAAATTTGAAAATATGGCATTTCAGTTGGGGCATTGATGCTGCATGTCATTTAAAAAAATTTCAAGCGATAGATTGTAAAGCCTTACGTAAAATAATTGGCGCGCAATGCGGACATTCGGAAAGATATAAAAATGAAGACGATTCTGACAATAATTAAAGAAGCTGCCTCAAACAAAAATACACGCCACTATTGCCATCCTAATATCTTGGTAAATCAACTTGCGTTTGGCCAGAATATACCAGTCAGCCATAAGCTTGCGTTACTTTTTGGAACAACTTCCATATCGCTAAATCTTGTTTACTGTTTTCAACGCCTGGATCATCTTTTAAGTGTTTTTAAGTTCCCTGAATGAAACGCTTTTTTATTATTGTCTTATTAAATACAAAAATTAAAAAAAAAGAAGCAATTTAAAGTATGATTTATCAATTGTATACATATAAATTAGTCATCGAAATGTACTAAATCAACTTACAGTCATAATATTCAAATCTGTCGACTTCACTCGGATTATTGCTGCCCATAATTTTGGCAAAAACTGCAAAGAATAACAAAAAAAACAATCGAAAATTACAAAGTATTACTGTTTGGTTCAACGCTCGAAGTCTCTTACACTTGATTAAACTTTTACGTAATCGCACAAAACACGAAGCGGAGTGTGCCAACTGGGTCAAATCTTCAGTATTTACGCAGGTCTGCATGCAAAAAATTGGCGGCAACTGCGTAATTTGGCAGCGCCTGATGTTGCGACGGAAACGCCAACGTTCCTGCAGTGGAATTTCCACAAATCTGTGATCCACCGATGCACCTAACACGTTCTTGTCGCTTGGTGCAGATTCTTCTATTTCTCTTGGTGATTCAGATAAGTCGCTTATGCTGTTTTCACAGCTGCAGTCGTTATTATTGATTTTATTATTATTATTGATATTATTATTTGGCGTAGCTGCAATAAAAAGAGATTTTGTTAAAAGGGCAAATCGTGTCAAATTTGTGCTGTTTTCTTAATCTATCACAGCATTGCTGGCCTAAGCTTAGAACCTTTTATATAACACCTGCACCGAGTATAATTATGAAAATAATCCCCGAGTCTATATGACCCGAAGCAATAAATATATTACAAAAAATGTCCAAAGAAAATCATTATAGGAAATTCTCAACTTAATATTATTTTTCGTAATAAAGCTGAATTGGACAATAGCATTGCTCTATATACCTGTCAGTTTGGGAGAATATAGGATTAGAAGCAAATTCGCTTAATTAATACAGTTTTTACTCGAAAGGAATGTAAAGATCAAACTAATCAATTCATAACGCAAATGTGAAGAATTTTTGTTCTATTTTTTTCAATTGTGTTATGTTTAGTGATGGCACGATTAATCATTTTATAGGTACATATAATCGATTATTTGGTTTGAATTAACGATTTAATTAAATCTCAAAATGATTTCGATTAATTGAAACACTAATCGATTAATTGATCAAATAATCGAATCGCAAAGATCAATCATTACAAAATTCATTTTCATTCACTGTTTCGGATTCATGTTAAATAAACTTATTTTATTGATCCCGTCACCAAACTTCTTTGCACATCCCTAGTCCGGCCCATTCTTATTTATTGTTCATGTGTCTGTGTTCATAGTCACGTTTTAATTGAGTCAGTGCAGAAGTAGGTTTTACTCTGCGCGCTTCGAGGACTCCAATCTTCACTTCCCATCTTACACCGAAAGACTCTTGCTTCTCAATATTCCATCCCTTACAAATCGTAGAACAGTTCTGTTATTTTCCTCGATTAATTAATAATCGGGGATATCTGCTCCCCATCTCTTTTAGAACGTATTAAATTCATTATTCCTAAAATAGCAACTAGATATTACATCCCTTTTTTTCTTCCTACATGCACTACTGACTAGGCTTTGCACAATATTTTTCGGCCATTACGCGCCAAATTAAATGAACACTACAGATTAATTAAAACATCTCTATCTATGGGAGCTGTAGGCTATAACTGTCCGATCCAGAGTAAACTTGTGGATAGTTACAATGGTACCATACAGTCCATGTACTGTGTGAATTTGTTCACGATAGCTCGGATAGTTTCAAAGTTGTGGTGTAAGAAAGTTAGAAAGTTTTTTAAACATAACAAATACAAGGACTTTCATTCTAAATTTGGTGGCTCTAGCTCTTGAAGTTCAAAAGATCCAGGTGTTCATACGAACGGACAGACAGGCAGACGGACGGACGGACACCGAAACAATAAATAGTAAAAAGCTTGTCCCGTCTACTAAATCTCAAGTCATTTGCTTTTTTGTGCAAATATCATCTCTAGAGAACCTTTGGTTTCATCTATAACGTGGTCAGTCAGTGAGTACAATCGGTTGTATATATTCTATATATGTATGTACATATATGTTTTTATTCTATGTATGTATGTACTGTAAGAGGTGGACAACCTCGAAATATGAAATTGCCCGGGCAGTATAAGTTTAACTTAGTTTTAGACACTCCCGCTTTAGAGCGTTTTATGTTTATGCAAAGCTTAAACAGGTAAATTAAGTGCGAAGCTCTACAATCGTCCGAGTTGGTATTTAACCATTTGGTAGGGCCGTGGTTAAAATTAAAAAAAAATAACTACTTCTGCCTAATATACATATAGACGAACTCTCACTCCAGATTTTGCTCTAGCACTTATACTATCTAACGCCTACGAGTTCATACAGTTCCACAGAGAGTCACAGCTCTTTTGATCAACTTTAGTACACGCAAGCAACGTACTGCACTAGTCTTTCTCAGCACAACATTAAACATAGTATCTTCATTTACCCTATTAAAACTTAAATAAAAGGCGTCATTTTATACTTTCTTCAAGTATGTAGGGTTTGTGCAAAAGTCTCTAACAGGCATAAGGAGGCGTAGTAGACCCCATAAACTATACATTCTTGATTAGCGTCACAAACCGAGTCGATATAGCCATGTCGGTCAGTCCTTTTGAATGAACAAACAGATTTCAGAGATGGTTATAGCTCCATGTTCGCACTTTTTCATTATCGACTGCAAATTTAGTCAGTCAATACAAGAATCTTTTTTTTTAATCCATGTATGGTCTTAAAAGCTAACTCCAAATTTGGTACATAGACTACTTTAATGTGCAAGTAGATCAAGCTTAGTTTACATTTTTTGCAACGCCCCTTACCACCCTCGCAAATTGTATGATACATTTGAAAAGCGCGATAACCTCAAAACTATTGAAGCTATCGAGACCAAATTCACATATTATGTATGAAGTACATGCTTCTTCTTCTTGCTTTGCAGCTTTTTGTTTTCATTCATCTTTTATTACCAGTTCTTTAGTACATTTGAGTGATTCATTATCGATAAATATTTAATGAGCTCAAGCTACTGTCAAGTTCTCAACACTTTATTTAGTTAAGTACCGGAACTTCTCGTATTGATATTGCCAATGTGCAATATCGATACGACTTGCTTATTTATATATCGATATGTATTGTTCTTCATTTTAATCGATTATTGATATTATTTTTAAATTATAATTAATTAATATTAACAATATTAGTAATTATTGCTAATATTACACTACAAAGCAAATAATCGATTAGCGACTTTGATCAGCTGTACCGTTCGAGTTGAATACAATGAATTGGATTTTGGATTAATGGATTTTGCACGCAATGTGAAGATTTCCATAATACCAAGTCGGGACCGGACTTCTTACACGGTATCTTACGGTATCTTTACGACTGTACTTTGTTTCTTGTATTTATTGAAATCTTGGTGAGCAAATTGCTCAATGGTTCGCTTGGGCTGCGAACAATCACAAAATTACTCCATTTCAGTGTTGGTTACGCCATGCATAACTCAATCCAATTATCTAAAGAACTGCTTGTTTGTTTTAGAATTAATGATTTTCTTTTAGAGCTCTATTGTGACAATGTTTTTTTAAAATCCCGATATGTGGGGGGAATACCATAATATTACATAGATACATATTAAAATTATTAAAAGTGTTTTGTATTACATCGCAAACATTGTCAATACTGCATCGTCAGTATCAACTATACTTTACTTTACTTTTTTAGTGTAAGTTGTCTAAAAATGTTTAGTCATATATGGTAGTTTTCAACTTACACATTTCC
The DNA here is from genome assembly GCA_018152125.1 of Drosophila dunni. NCBI lineage: Eukaryota > Metazoa > Arthropoda > Insecta > Diptera > Drosophilidae > Drosophila > Drosophila dunni. The sequence continues at coordinate 505,248 of JAECXC010000385.1, read as the reverse complement.
ACATCCTTAACTTCCACTGGAGTTGCCGTGACGCTTGGCATTTCGAACCACTACTGATGTCACAATTTGCAAGTTGTAAAGTGTTGGTGATCGACGAAATCAATGAGGTATTACTGTTTCAATAGATGCTCAAATCTACACTAAACAACAATGGTAATTATGCAAATAAAGTTTTATTATCTTTGTTAAAAATATATAAAATAAGTAGGCAATGCTACAGTCGAGCGAGCCGACTCCGTACTCATAGTAGTGGTAGTAGAAGCATAATATGATCGTTGATGAACGAACGAGACAGTACATTGAAGTGGCCCAGCAACACCAAGCAAAGTTCTGGTCAGTGCATGGACCCCTGCAAATATTGCAAATAAACATCTTCAAGAATATGAAAAGTGCATACTAAAAGGCTTCATACATATTACAGAGCAAAGATTCGTCTATTAGAAAAAAGTAAGAATTACAGTAGTACTATAGGCGAAAGTAAAAAGAAAATTGTAAAAACCAAAATAAGTGCAACAGATGATTGAAGCAGAAGGAATTCGTCCAAGCAACTCACCGTTCTCGGGGCCACTGCTCTTAGTAAAGACAAGTAAGAAAGTCTACTTTCGATCGAGCCGACTGTAAAAGACCACGTACTCCCATAGTTTGTATTTAATTAAAATTAAAATTTTAAAATGAAATTTAAAAAATTAAAATTTTATATTTACATTTTGATTCGGTTTTACATTAATATTCGGTTTTTTTTTTTTTTTTCAACTTTAAGCATCGATAAAGCTTACAAATCTAGGCATAATCAAAAAATTTAAAATTTTATGTTATAGCTTAGCATTTTGTTTGTAATAGCTTTATACCGTTTTCAATATTTTAATGTGGAAAAAAATGCAGAGAGTATTTTTGACGGTCGGGCATGCTCGACTGTACTTTTCTTTCTTGTTTATTAAGTTTAAATCTAATGATTAAATCAATATGTGATTTCAGACCAAATGTTTTAATTGAATATTGCATACGCGTGCTAGTCAGGAAATTTATGGCAGAAATGTCAGATTGAACTTATGTTAATAACATGTGCATTTGATAATACTCAATTTAAAACTTAATAAGTCATGACAAACGTAGACAGACTATAAGTAAAATAGGAGGTCCGAGCGAGATGGCTACATGGACTAAGTGTGGCACAATAGTGCGTGTGAAAGCTGATAGAATCAGCAGGGACTGTCAAAAAAGGAAGAAATAAGTAAGGAAGGCTACAGTTGAGCAACCCGGCTATAGAAGACCCTGTACTGCCTTGATCAAATAGTTCCCGAAATTGGTATATGAATGATACATTTGTTTCATTGAAATTAGCCCCGGTCATTCCGGGAACTTTCTGATCAACATTTAAATTCGACTGTATTTAATTAAAATTTAACAAGTAAGAAAGGATACAGTCGAGCAAGCCGACTGTTTAATAATTTTCGACCGATTTACCCAATAGGAGATGTATAATTTGGTGTGAATATGGGACCATACATATAATATGTGAATAGTGAATTTTAAGGAAACTTTTGTAAATGTAAGATCCGTTAATTATTAACCAATTTATGTTAACTTCGATGATCTTTGGTAATAATTTAGGTGCACAGTCCCATGACATAAGGATTAGCACTTTTAAGGAGCAACGGCCATCTATGTGCGGTTTACTTTATGTAAAAAGGCGCACTACTTTGAGTACAGGGTCTACTACAGTTGGCTCGCCCGATTGTAGCCTCTTTTACTTGTAATAGATAAAATTGTGAAAAGCTTTCTATGAATCTTAAAATTTTCCTAATAAAAGCGTGCACTTACCCAAAGACCTCATGCTATATTCTATACTTGCCAAGAAAGAATGCAATAGCGGCCTCACGACTTATAGATACAAGTATCGCAGTTTTGGAAATTGGGGTATATAATAATGTATTTTGGGTGACGCACGCTTATTCATATTTTGAGCAAATATTTTATCGATCATTCCCACCATGGTCGCTATACTATATTGGTGTCTGACTTGGATATACTGATATACTCTATGGAGTCGGCCACGCCTCTTTCTCCCTGTTAGACATTCTAACGATACCTTTATACCCTTTATTCTAAATGTAAAGAGTATTATACATTTATGTTAATTTTGTTTTGTTCTTATTGCATCCAATTTGTTAACAGATAAGTTTAGACCACACCGAGCTATGTATTTGGGTGGTTGTTCGCTTTCGGAAGAAAAATACATTTTTTATTTTTGTTTAAAATTTTCCATTGCGTACTATGCAAAGGCCTTGCTAATTATCGGCACTCAGCATCCAAAATCATGTGCATTAAAATATACACACTTCAAAACATATAAGAAAAGTATAGTCGGGCACGCCCGATCGTATAATACTCTCTGCTTTTATTCCCGATTATAATATTAAAATCGGAGTCTGGGTATTAAATGGATAGTACTTGTAATAAAACACGTTGAAACAAAAAAAAATCTTAGCATGTTTGAACACACATATAAATATTTGTTTGTAGGCACATACATATGTAAGCACATGTCGGCACGAACAGCATCTGAAAGCAGCGCTGCCGCTACACTTGCAGCAAAAACGTTCGAACATGAGCTTGTATGTTTCTGCACACATTGCACACATGCAATGATATTGTGTTCAATTATTGTTACGTTTCTGGCTTTCTTTTTTATAGTCGCAACTTTCAGGATAGTTTAATATAATTAGTCTCCAAACGAATTATAAATTTCAATACTGTACAATAAAAACAAATGCCTTTATAACGTCACTGGATTTTGAGGTTGGCAGCCCAAATCTTTTAATGACGTTGCATTTATGCGGTCGTTAGGAACCTTCATACAAAAATTGGTAATCCTATGTGTCATAGTTACTAAGAAATTCGTCAAAAACATCGATTTCTTCCATGGCGTGTCTATTTTTAGCTTATTGTAGGTGAATGTGGCGTGGCGATTAAAATCGAAGTTGTAGCTTTTACAATCTCTGAAAACTGTGTGTTCATACGGACAGACAGACGGTCATGGCTATATCGACTCGGCTTGTGATGCTGATCAAGAATTTATACCATATGGGGTCTGCCACGCCTTATTCTGCCTTTTACATACTTTGCATAAACCCAATATACTCTTGCAGAGAGTATAATCATTAATTGGTGAACAAATGTCGACGGGACAGTTTCGAGGATCTCCCGATAATGGCACGCACTTTCATTCTATTTACTAAGGCACACTTAACTGCAGTGTGTGTCACTTATTTATTTAGTCACACAAACATACCATACAGTTATACCCGCGAGTTGGAAAACTTATTTTTATTAAGTTTCATCAAGGAATTGCCACTTTTTTTTTTAATTTAATAAAAATGGTCCAAAATTTTATAAACTTTACATCGTTTCGCACAAAAATAAACCCGCAAATAGCCAGACACAGTTACACACGGTGATACGTGCTGTACAATAAACTGAATTGGAAACCGTTGAAATTAAAATTGGCTTTTATTAACTCGGAAATGAGCAAATTCGTACATTTACGCAGATGTTTTTTATGTTCTTCACAGAATTTTTCTTTTTGGCATTTCCCGCTAGTCTGGCGTTCGTTGATACGAATGGACAAACAGCCGTATGATCTTGCATTGGTCTGTTTGCGTCGATGACTTTACGCCAAATGTTTGGCCGATTCGTCAGTTTTCTCCTCCGTAACATTAAAGTTCATATTTTCAGACAAAAACAAACTGTTCGTCCAACTTGGTGTTTCAGTCTGTTCTGTGCAGCGCCGCTCCTTGGACATGCTAAATACAAATATTTTGTATATTTTTGGATACAAATTTTTTTCAACTGTATGTGCTATCTTCTCATTCCATTACGCGCTTATTGAAGAATAAATAGAAAAGAGAACCAAAAGAGATTCGTTTGATTATGGTTCATATTAGGCTTAAGGCGACGTATTTATTTGCTATAGCCTCTTTTATGGGCCTTATTTTATGGCGCGATGAGCTTCTGGACATGTATAAAATTACATCATTTTTAGACCCCGTACTCTAAAAAAGAGTAGAGGGGTCTTTTAGGTTTGTCAGAAGCGAAATGTGCGTAACAGGCAGAAGGAAGCTTTTCCGGACCCATAAAGTATATATATTCTTGATCAACACCAACAGCCGAGTCGATATAGCGATGTCCGTCCGTATGAACACCTGGATGTTTTAAACTACAAAAGCTAGAGACACCAAATTTGGAATGAAAGTCCGTTATCTTCGCGAGCAGATCATCTTTATTTCAAATTGTTGCCACGCCCCTTAACGCCCCCGCAATGAGCAAAAAACCAGAAACACCTCCGAAAATGACACTTAGGAGCACCAGCTTCGGTATGCAGGTTCCTAGAGACAGCCTTAATGCCATTCAATATTTTGAGCTGCCACGCCCCCATTTCTCATATGAGCTAAAAATCTTGTAATCTTCAATGCCGTTTTGTAATTTACCATTCGTTTAGAGGAATATCATATCAAACTATCCTGAACGTGGCATTAAAATCCGTCTATTAAAAAGAAAGTTATCACGCTACAAAGTTTATGTAAATTTGCTGCAATATCACCAACTGCGCGCAAGCGAGACAGCAACATACAAACATGTGATCGAATGTTTTCGCTGCCTGTGTGACGTCAGCGCTTCCCGCAGTCGCTGCCGTGCCGACCAGTGCTAGGCACAAATACATATATATATATATATATATATGAATACACATAATTTCAAACGAATGTGTATTTGTATGCATAACATGTAAATGCTGATAGTCGGAAGGATCTTGAAAGTGGCGCGTGGTGCAACTGGTAGAGTTGCGGCGCGATGTGAAATCTTTGTCTGAGGCTCGTAGGTTCGAATGCTGGCAATGAGAATCGCTAATTTAATTTTTTTAAATATCAATTCAAAATGTACATATAAATTTTAATATTTAAATTTCATTATAAAATTGTAATTCAAATTAAATACAAATGCGCATTACTATGGGAGTACGGGGTCTTTTACAGTCGGCTCGATCGACTGTAGCCTTTCTTACTTGTTATATTGTTGGTTTGTCTGAAGCAAAGTAAGCGTAACAGGTATATTCCTAATCATCCCGAGAACAGGGTTCGTTCGAATGTAGCCATTCTTAGAGTTAAATAATATGGTCATCGTATAAGGGGTATAAAAATAATCATCATCGCATTTTATATTGGGCGTTGGGATCACCATAAACAGCAGAGTAGTTATTGTCATGTCCGTCCATCCGTCTCTATGATCAACAAGAAAGAAAACTTCAGGCGAGCACGCCCGACCGTTTAATACACTGCATTTTATTCCCAGTTATATGATAATATTAAAATTGGTATCGTTTATTGCAATGGATAGTACTTGTATTAGAACACGTTCAAGAAAATTCAAATACGTTTGACATTTTATGTATTCACATACATGGGTTGTGCAAAATTATATAACAGGCAAAAATAAAGAAGAATAAAGTATATATATTCTTGATCGCATCGCCAGCCGAGTCGATATAGCCATGTCCGTCTGTCTGTCTGTCCGTATGAACACGATGCCATGCCCCTTTCGCCCACAATGAGCAAAAAACCAGACACACCTCGGAAAAAAAACGATGTTTTCAGCGAATATCTCAGTAACTATGGCACCTAGCATCACTAATTTTGCTATGGAGGTTCCCAGCGGCAGCATTATTGCATTAGCATTTAACATTTTTGACTGCCACGCCCCCTTTTCCCACATTTGTTCTTATCGTACAGTCCTGTTATTTATATTTCGTCTGGAGACTAACTATATAAAACTATTCTGAAAGGTGCATTAAAATCGGACTATAAACAAGAAAACTAGAAGCGTTACAATATTGATAATTGAACGCAATATCAATGAATGAGTGCAAGCGAGACAGAAACATACCAGCACACGTTCGAACGTTTTCGCTGCCTGTGTGGCGGCAGCGTTGCCCGCAATCGCTCGCCTCGCCGAATACACACATTTGAACATACATATATGCATCATATATTGTGAAACGCATGTGTATTCGCAGACATACAAACAGATGTATGTTGAATTACGCCTAGATTGTTTTTGTTTCAACGTACTTTAATGCATGTACATTGTAATATCTCTAGACCGATTTTAATCATTTAATCGGGAAAACAATGCAGAGAGTATTATACGGTCGGGCGTGCTCGACTGTACTCTTCATTCTGAGCTAAAAACCAGACTCATCTCGGAAAAATCTATGTTTAGGAATACGAAATACGCAGGTTCCTAGAGACCGCATAAATGCAATGTCATTAAAAATGTTGGGCTCTTTTATAGTAGTGTTATTTCAAATTCGTTTGAAAACTTACTATATCAAACTATCCTGAGAGTTGTCTAAAAATCTTATTTCCTGAAAGAAAACGCGGCCAGCGCCCGCGGGCAGCCAAATATTTTTAATGACATTGCATTTATTTTGTCTCTTGTTACTGAGTTACTGAGATATTTGCCAAGAATAACGATTATTGTGGACGAAGCTCGAACTTGTAGCTCTTACCATCGCTAAAATCTGTTTGTTCATACAAATAGACAGACAATTGCATTGACGGACATGGCTATATCGACTCGGCTTTTGATGCTGATCAAAAATATATATACAACAAGTAAGAAAGTCTACAGTCGATCAAGCCGACTGTAAAAGACCCCATACTCCCATAGTATTGCGCATTCGCATTTAATTTGAATTAAAATTTTCAAAAAAAATGTAAAAATGAAAATTTTATATGTTTATTTTGAATTTAAATTAAAAAAAAAAATTAACAATTCTATTTCTCAGCATTCAATGATTTCACATCGCGCCGCAACTCTACCAGTTGCACCACGCGCCACTCTCAAGAATTTTCCAATTATCAGAATTTACATGGTATACATACAAATACACATTCGTTTGAAATTATATGTATGCACACATCGCCGACTGTAGCCTTTCTTACTTGCTTAAATTAAACTTACAGATAGATATATACATAGATATGATAGATCCACAAAAACTTAAAACTCATTTTCGAAGTCTTAAAAAACGTTTTGTCTGCGACTTTAATTTTACAAAGTATAAGGTTTGTATCGAAGATGGTTTGTTATTCAAAAATAGATTTTGAGACATCCATTGATAATAATTTATTTGTGTATTTATATATTTTAATTAATTCGTCAGTTAAAACAAAAATTGTTCAACATATGGTATGTTATGATAAGTGGTTGCTGGTGTTGAGGAACACCAGCTATGATAAGTGGTTGCTGGTGTTGAGGAACACCAGCACAGATGAGCTACAAGTCGTCCCGTTGTGATACCCAGGCAACCTGCTAGAGGATAACACAAAAAGGGTGAAAGGGGAACAGTGGTTTACTGTGTGTCGTGGTCTGGTACTGTGTTTTGAGCCCCATCCTCTGCCTTGGATGAAGCGAAAAAATTGTTGTGGTTGAATATCGGATAATTCCTATAGTTCGTTGAAAAGATAGGCACCAAGATGGCGATATCTGTGATGGCGGAGAGCTGGGCATTGGCAGAAAAAGTCAACCTGCATAGCTTGGGAGATCTGTCGTGAGATCATTTTGGACAAATGAGACGAAATATCCTACACAGAGGTGTGGTTTCCCATCTAAGGTCAGCTGAGTGTTCATAGTGCTTTTCAAAAATTTTTCTGCAAGTCGCCTTTGGCATGGATACCTGCCCTATCTCATTTTCAAAAGGGGAGACTGTGCCCAGCTTTGCAACCTCGTCTGCAGCTCAGTTGCCCTCACTATGTTTAGGGAATAATGTAAAGTTCGAAGTGTTCAGCCATATCCAAAAGAGATCGGCGACAGTCGTTTGAAATAGAGGAGACGGCCCTAAGTGTTTTCAGTGCTGCCACGCTGTCCGAGATAATGCAGATCCTGCATCAGTACGGTATGGCTCGTTTTGCAGTTTTGAGCATTTATTTAATGGCAAAAATGTCTGCTGAAAGACGCTGCAGTTGTTTGACAGTCTAAAGGAGGCTGCGATACATGAGTTCTGAGCAATATATACCTCCTCCTGTGCGACCTTCCGCTCTGTCGGTATAGAACTGATGGAGGAGTTTAGGTGTGGTGGTCCATTTAACAAGTGTTGACGTTGCCTAGAAGGGGCTTCGGAAAACTTACCTCTCAGTCATTGGCCGATAAGGCCCACGGAAAGGGGGTCAATTCCTAAGAATGACAGTGCTCCTGTGGTGATTTCTGGCAGAACATTTTTAAAAGCGCCCTCGATATCAAGGAACGTTTCGAGAGTGAATTCCATGAAAGAAAGCGATTTTTCTACAATAGAGACGATTCTATGTAAAGAAGTTTTTGTGGACCTACCATTGTGGTGGATATATTGTGCGACTGAGAAGCTTTCTTTTGGGATCTTGTCCTGTGGATGCCAGCTCATTAGTCTTTCCAGTGTTTTAAGAAGGAAGGAATATAGAGTTATAGGTCAGAAGTCTTTCGGATTACAATGAGATGGTTTCTCTGCTTAAGGAAAAAATACTTCTTTGGAACGTAACCATAGCTTGGGAAAAATCACGGATAGGAGGATTCCTTTGCAGATTTGCTGGAGCCACATTATGGCCAAGTTCCCAGTATGAAAGAGATTGGCCGGATTGGCCAAGGGATTTGAAGGGCTTGAAACTTTTTATTGCCCCCGAGCTATTTCCCTTACTGATCAACGATTGAGGCGAGTATCTAGGAGTTTTTTTTGGCTTTGCGTAATTCTTTGTAGTAGGAGGACAGAGAGCTAGCTACACCATGCCTAGGTTGAATGACTATAAAAATAAGTAAATTAGTAAATTTATTTTAAATACTAAACAAATTAGTTAATTAAATTGATCAATTAATTAATAGTTAATAGTAAAAAAGTAAAGAAAATCGAGCCAACATTTGTTGCGAGGATTGGGAAAAACGCAGAAAAACCCAACAAGATCAATAAAATGTATGGCAAAACTATCACGAAAGAACTCTGATTTAAAGGAACGCATGAATGGCAAAGATTCCAAACATACTGCCCCTGGAGATCAGAGATTTAACGGAGTAGGCTATAAAGTGAAGCTTTAAGATGGGAAAGAGAGAGATGTATTAATTACTATATAGTATTCATTTTTATGAGCGCAGAATATCTGAAAACAATTGTGCAAAGCGTAGTCAGTAGTGCATGTATGAAGATATAAAGGGATGTAGTACCTGGTCGCCCTGGTTGGAATATTAAAATTAAGGCGTTCTAAAAAGGATGTGGAGCAGATATCACCAACTATAAGTTTATAAAGGAAAATAACTCCAAGAACTTTCCTACTATTAATAAGGGACGGAATATTTAGGAGTAAGAGTAGGAGTTGGAGTAGGATGGAAGGCGAAGATTAGGGTCCTAGTTAAGACCTCGAAGTGCGAAGAGTAATAACTGCTTCTGCGCCAACTCAATGAAATCTTGAGTATGAGTATATTGAGGAGACAAGACACATGACCAATTATTACCAATCATTAAATTCCTTAGATCAGCGTTTAATAAATCCAAGAGTGCCCTTGGCTTTATTAACAATTGTAAAGATATGACGAGTGAAACTTTATTTGTTATCGAAGAGAACACCAAGGTCTTCAACTGACATTCTCAATATAGTAACTGGCTAAAGAAGAAGTAACCCTGTGAAAAGTCATAAACAGGCACTTAGAAAAATGTAGGTACAAGTGATTAGTTATGCATTGTGTTTAAATCACCTTATAGTAACGCATGATCCGGAGGGTCCTTATAAGATAATAATAATTTCACATTATCTGCATACATAAGTATGCGACAATGGGATAGCGAATAGGGAGGGTTATTTATAAAAAGATTACAAAATAATGGGCCTAGAATACTGCCCTGGGGAACTCCAGAAGTAAACAGATTTAGAGATGGCTGATCTAAGCATAACCATTTGTGTCCTACCTATTAGGTAGGATGATATCCACAGAAGAAGGGTAAGTTGGATACCTAAAAGTTTTTGTAAAAGGATGTAATGATTAACAGAGTCAAACGCTTTTCTAAAGCCAGTATAAATGACATCAATTTGCATTCTCTTAAGGAATGCCTCATTTAAAAAAGAGGTAAATTCCAGTAGATTGGTCGAAGTCGACCGTCTCTTAACAAACCCTTGTTGGGCAGGGAAGATAATTGACTTGCAGATGTATTGCAGAGTCGACATAATTATCTGCTCGAAGAGCTCAGGGATTGCGGACAACATCGCAATTCCCCTGTAGTTGGATATATCCGACTTTCACTCTTTTTTATGCAGTGGGATAATGTAAGATTCTTTCATAAGGTAGGAAAGACAGAGGATTCTAAAGAAAAGTTAAACAGAGTTAAGAAAGATTTTATTAAAGAAGAACAGCACTCCTAAGCACACAACTTCGATTGTTGTCAGGCCCAGGGGAGATAAAAAACTTTAAGGTGTTAATTAAAGAAAGCATGCAACTATCGCTAATATATGGCAAAAAAAAACAGAATTAGAGGATGGGAGTTTATAGGGGTTAGAGAAGTTAGTAGGTAAACTAGAGGTGTAGGTTAAGCCGGACGTCCTCGCTGAGGTTATTTGGGCTCGGAGTCCAGGAGAATTAGGGAGCGTTTCGCGAACATCAGTAGGTCTCTTGGTGAGCGCTCTGATGCCGCTTTTATAGAGCGAATTTGTGGTGCACCCAGATATCTTAGCCTTGTTCGCTTTAAAGCAGGACAGTGGCAAAGTAGATGTTCTAGTGTTTCGGAGGTGTTAGGGTATTTGCATTTTCTGCAGTCAGTGTCAGTAGTAATACCGAGCTTGCTTCCAAGTCTTAGCATCCTACAGTCTTTCCGACCCAGTAGATATGTACTGACTTGGTCGTCCATAGTTTATATAGTACTTCCCTGCTCACCTTGACCGTTCTGGAGCTGAGAGTAGACGACACCATAGACTTAATGGCTGCCTGACTGTCAACCATGAGGTTGATTGTGTAACTATCTGTAGCTAGATGAGCATCGACCTCCGCTGCTTTTCCTATGGCGAAGACCTCCGCCTGCAAAATGCTGCAGGGGTGGAGTAGCTTGTAAGAGAGCTTGGTGTTAGGGTGTTCACAATATACGGCAGCTCTTACTCCACCTGCCAGTTAGTAGGTTTGAGGTAATCGGATCGTGTGGTCAGATTCCTCCCTATATAGCTATGCCCACAGCCTTGTAGTGACATGCAGCCTAGAGCTGTGAGTAGCTGGGCCGACTTTACTGCCACTAGCTGATTGGTCTATAGTCCTTTGGGCTGCTGAGGCCACATTTACCTGCCTTGGGCAAGAATACCACTCGTGCAGTTCTCCATTGAGTTGGGATGTGGCCCGTTTTGAGGCAAGCCTCGAATATTCTGATTAGCTATGGGATGACCACGTTTTTGGTGGTTTGTAGCATGGCTGGAATGATCTTGTCTATACCGAGGCTCTTTATCCTTGAGAAGGAATTGATTGCACATAGTACTTTATGCGCTGTGACTAGTTCACTTGGAAGTGGGAGGTCGTGACGCTCGGAACTCTGCGGCGCTTCCTCTGCGTGAGGCACGCAGCCCTGAAAGTGGGTAGAAATTAGAGCTTCTGGAGTTTCCTCACTACTCTCTGTCCATGATCCGTCGTCTAGTTTCAGTTGGCTATGGATAAGCGGCTGTCTAGACAGCAGCTTCCTCAGCCTGGCGGTTTCGGGCACTGACTCCAGATTGGATCAGAAGTTCCTCCAGGAGCTACTCTTGGCCTTCCTAATAGCGGTTTTGTATGATCTGAGAGCAACCTGGTACTCTTCGTAAATCATTCGCAGATCGGTCTGTTTGGCTAACTTGAACAGAGCCTTAGCGTCGTTCCTCAGCAGGGAAAGTTCGGCATTCCACCAGAGTGGTTTGCACCTAGTTTTCCGCCTTGATGGCTTGTATGACGCGTTGTAGGCGTCTAGAAGGGTGGTGTTTAATAGCGTGAGTGACTGCTCAATGCCACTCGATAGCGCCCGGTGTGCCCAAAGCCGTCTACACGAGAGTCTCGAATTTGGCCCAATCGGCGTTCCGTGGGTTTCTAGATCTGTCTTCTTTTGGGGTGTTATCAAAGTTACATTCAAATTGAATGAGAATGAGAGAAGGAGGGTTTGCCTAGGACTCTCCAGTTGGTTATGACTAGACCTGTCGCAAGTGTGAGATCAAGGACATTAGAGGACGTTGGACGTACATACGTATGTGTGTCCCCAGTTTTAGCAATACTTAAGTTTGTTGTTAGGATGAAATCTAGAAGTGACTCACCCCTGATGTTGATATCGGTTGATCCCCAAACGCAGTGGTAGGCGTTAGCGTCTGTTCCGACAATGAGTTGGTTGGTTTTCTCCACCAGTTTGGTCAGTTCAGCGGGTGGAGCCGGACGAGCATGCGCCATGTAGCAGGATGCAACTGTGAGGTGCACTCCATCTTTTTCCAGCTTGACTATGGTTAGATCTTTAGTGCTGTAATTAGTCTTAAGATAAGCATGTGGGCCCGCCCGTACAAGAACGTCAGTCTTATTCTGCTTACCGTCGAGATGTAAAACGCAGTGTAGTTGTTAGACCTTAACCCAGCCACCATGTTGCCAGAGGCAATCTATGGTTCCTGGACTAAGGCCACATCGACGAGCCCTTGCTCCAAGGCCAACAGGAGCTCTGTCAATGCCAACTTGCATTTATGCAGGATTATCTGCAGTACCCTCATCAGTTGGGGTAACTGCACTTGCAGCGGACGGGTTGACTATCAACGTCAGGTCACCGTCTTCTTCGTCTGCCTTCTCGTCCGAAGCGATGTCCAGTGGCTGGGTGGCTTCTAGGACTGACTCGAGACCAAGGTCTCTCTCCACCTCCCCAGCTTCGATCGTGTGTACGTTTTTGTCTTCAGGGTGGCGTTTCTTCAGACGTAGGTACACACTACCTACACTCCATGCCATCTTCCCGAACCTAGGGTACAAGACGTCCTCCGCTTCTTTATTGATCTGAAGGATTCCATGCTGCGTCATCGTGCCTCACTTTGCGTGCCTTCTGGGGAATGCTCCTTTAGGGCCTCGCTGTCTTTTGCTAACAGGACCTTCCGCGCTCTTATTGCTGTCGGCGGAGGGCAGCCTCTTCTTGGCCAGCATCTCCTCCGCATCTGCGGCAACTGGGCGAAGTGTCGAAGTGTCGGCGGCTTTCTGCAATCCTTTCCTCGGCCGAGGCTAGCTTAGCCTTGTCCTGTTCGGACAGACTCGCTGTGCCGTAGAGCCGACTGTGGATTTTCAGCGCCGCTTTATATTGTGCTTTAGCTTTGTGCCCCTGCCTGGTGCGTTTAGCCCCTTAGGTCCGAGTCTTCGTGGACAGTGATACCCGAGCGGGTCAGTTTGTGTTTGTTGGCAGTCGTAGTACAATTAAGTTGGCCTGCTCCCGTCAAGTCAGAGGTGTGACCACTGGCGACACGCAGAGAGGATTGCTCCCCCCATGCCCGCCGGCGGTGGCAGTCACTCCTTCCACTGACGATTGGGCTGACATCCCAGCTCGAGTTGTATCTTCATGCAGACTTTCCACAGCTGTAGAGACCTCCATCCGGCTCATTTGATCAGGTGGCCACCCTTAGCGTTTTATGCCTGACGCCAGGCTACCCCTAGCCATGGCGTGTGTTTGGCACTCCAGACATGATGCAACATGTCAGGGTACGGGACCACTCCTTAGCTAGACACTTAAGTCGACTCGGAGTCAAGTGACAGTACATCAACCCGTAGTACGGGGCGATGCAGTGTCCATTGCCCAGCCGACACCCTCGGGGAGGGTTCAGTTAGAGGATTTGTGCCGAAACTAGAGGTGTAAATATATTGAAAAAGTTAGCAAAGAGATCGGAAGTAGCCGAGTCCTCACTTACTTTACTGGAATTGAGAAAGAAAGAATTGGGTAAAGTAGTAGATTTACGTTTAAAATTAACAAAGTTACAGAATTGTTTAGGATCACGCGCAAATTGAGTCGTGCAACGAACAAAATAATAATGCTGCTTAAACTTTTTAAGCTTGGCAAAGAAAAATTTCCTTTACGAAAGCAACGGCGCGACTTGGAAGAGAAAGAAGGTGGTGGATGGGTTAAGTTAGGGATAGACAAGGAAAGTTCAAGAGAAGGATGAAAATAATTTTCAGGTACAACTTCAGGAGATCATCTAGTCATAACGGCACTGAATGAATCATGTACGAAGATGTCTACGAAGTCTGATAAGTACTGCTTTTGTGATTGTTCGCTTACACATTGCAAAGTGCAGGGTGTCCCGCTCTCCCATAGCGACTTGTGAACTTTGCAACATTTGTATATTCTCCAATACCTGACCTGTCCCGCAGGTTCCACAGGTATTTGTTGAACCCATCCTGTTTGTGTTCAGTAATTGTTTGTAACAATCGTCACCTTAAATTTTGGTAATTCCGAAACATAAATACCAACATACCTACATACATACGGGCTGCCAATAAGCAAAACAGTCAAGTGTCGTTAACTCGCGAGTGTTGCTAGAAGTGTATGTTCAAAATAAAAATAATATATTTTTTGATCGCTAGTGTGCAAATAATAATTCACGGGTGAATTCCTCGATCAATTCCTTGATCGTTTTGTAAATATTAAAATCCGTATAAATTGTAGTTATAATCTTATCATCCCCGCACGATATTCGATTGTATCAATCGATAACTCCTACTACAACCGATACATTGAAAATTAATTTTTATCATAAAAAAGGAAAAGCAAATACAAAGCGTAAAGAGCACACATTTAACAAGTAAGAAAGGCTACAGTCCATCGAGCCGACTGTAAAAGACCCCGTACTCCCATAATAATGCGCTTTTGTATTAAATTTCAATTAAAATTTTATAACGAAATTTTAAAATTAAAATTTATATGTACAATTTGAATTGATATTTAAAAAAAATTAAATTAGCGATTCTCATTGTCAGCATTCGAACCTACGACCCACAGACAAAGATTTTACATCGCGCTCTACCATTTGCACCAGGCGCCTCTTTCAATAACATTCCGATTATCAGCATTTTCATGTTATACATACGAATACACATTTGTTTAAAATTATGTGTATGCACATATATACATATGTATGCGTGCCTAGCACTGGTCTGCGAGCAGCGCTAACATCACACAGGCAGCGAAATTGCAGCAAACTACATAAACTTTGTAACGTTATAACTTTCTTGTTAATATAAGGATTTTAATGCCGCCTTCAGGATAGTTTGATATAATATTCCTCTAAACGAACGATTAATTACAAACACTGTACTATTTGACTAAATGCATTAAATCCGGCGCTGAAGTTAAAAAGTTTTTTAGCTCATATGAGAAAAGGGGGCGTGTCAGCTCAAAATTTTGAATGACATTTCATTAAGGCTGTCTCTAGGAACCTGCATACCGGAATTGGTGTTCCCAAGTGCCATAGCTACTCTGATATTAACCTGAAACATAAATTTTTTCGAGGTGTGTCTGGTTTTTGCTCATTGAGGGGGCGGTTAGTTGCGTGGCAACAATTTGAAATAAACTTGATCTGCCTGAAATAATAACGGACTTTCATTCCAAATTTGGTGGCTCTACCTTTTGTAGTTTAAAAGATCCAGGCGTTCATACGGACAGACGGACATGGCTACATCGATTCGTCTTTCGATGCTGATCAAGAATATATATACTTTATGGGGTCTGCCACGCCTCCTTCTGCCTGTTACGCACATTTTGCTTTTGATAAACCTAATAGACTACTCTACTCTTTTTTAGAGTACGGGGTCTAAAAATAAATATTTACATATATTAAATTTTATATTGCTTATTAATTTAAAATGAAGATTATGAATTTTTATTATCTCTTTTCTCCTGCGTCCAAAAAATCGAGAGAAAAAAAAAATATATATATATATAAATAATATATATATAAATAAATATATATATTAATATATATATTAATAAATATAAATAAAAAAAGCAATGATGACAAAATAATAAAAATATTTAATATCTAGTCGTGTTTTCCTCATAATTATATTTTTTTAAATTTACTTGGACTAAATATTTACTTAGTATAATTTGTAAAACAAAAGATTTTTCCTTTTTTTTTTTTTATACACTTTAATTTATACGCACTTAACCAGAAATCCAGTCCACTTCCTGTCGTTTCTTTTATCTTTGTTTAAACCGGGAATGTTCTTTCTCATACGTTTTAATAAGGCTGCTCCTAAGTCCGCAAGCCTTTCAGTTCCTGGTTGCACCGACACTTCGCCTCGTACTCCTGAGAAATCCAGGACCCCGCTTAGTCCAGTGACAACTAAACGCCCATCCCTCCGTACTTCTTCCACGGCGTGTCGTCGTTGCAGCGGCTCTCCGGTTTCACGCTCTTCAACTTCCTCTCTTTCAAATAAGAGCGCTTCTCCTGCTCCGAAAGTTGTCGTAACCTCTGCTGAGTATCCGCCTCTCGACAATTCAGAGAACAGTCCAAAATGTCGCTGTCCGACTTTATTGTCACACGCGATGCCTCGACACTCTTTGAGGCTCGCGAAACAGAGGCTCTAAGTGCAGAAGTTCCACTTTTTTCCATAAAGATGCACTTGGAGCAGCTCAAATCACTCTGGTCAAATGTGGAAATGGAGTACACCCATTGCCACAAGGCCCTGTCGGGCCAAAATTTAGAGAAACGCAAATGTCCGCTCAGAATGCTCCCGCTCCTGCAAGGCCTTCCGCTGTTCCACTTTCCCAAGGACACAGATTACCTCCGTGTGAGGTTGAAATCTTCGAATGCGAGAGCCTCGCATGGCCAACGTTCCGCGACTTGTTCTCCGCTATATACATTCGCAATCCGTGTCGACAGAAGTGGAAAAGCTTTACCACTTAAACTCCAAAATCCGCGGGGAAGCTAGAGCTATCGTCTCCAAGTCCCCTTTAACAAATGAGGGGTTCCAATCAACGTGGAACAATCTCACTGCTCGGTACGAAATGATCGGTTTTTTATCATGACGCAAGCCAAGCAGCTCCTCCAAATTCCCTCGGTAGCACACGAGTCCGGCAAGGCCTTGCGCGAGCTGCAGACAAACATCCAAGGGTGTTTGACAGCCTAAGAGCGATCTGGAGCGAGTACAGAAAATTTGGATATTCTTCTCATAGCGATCTGTACTAGTAAGCTGCCAAAGTCCATCATCCTGTTGTGGGAGCAATCCGTCCGGAATAAGACTGCGGTGGCATCCTGGGACGATCTCAACTGTTTCTTGACTGAACGCTATCGTGTGAATGAAGCCACAGAGGATCATCGGGCGAGTCCAAGTGTGCAGGACATGCAATCCGACGGCGAATTCCTGCCAGCTCACCTCGGGTGCAAG
Organism: Drosophila dunni; assembly: GCA_018152125.1. Taxonomy (NCBI): domain Eukaryota; kingdom Metazoa; phylum Arthropoda; class Insecta; order Diptera; family Drosophilidae; genus Drosophila; species Drosophila dunni. The sequence goes on along the minus strand of JAECXC010000385.1, from coordinate 487,836 downwards.
CATTCCCAGCAAAGACCCAGATTAAAGCTGCTTCTTGTAGGCTTTGTCAGAAGGAGAACCACCCCATCCGTATATGTCCAAGTTTTCTGGATATGGCCGTCCCGAAAACTCGTCGAAGTGATCAAGCAAGAGTCTGTATTTGAAATTGCTTCGCTCGAGGCCATCAAGTTCGGGACTGTTCCATTGTGCCTATAATTGCCATATATGCAAGGCGAGACATCACACATTGTTGCATTCCAGCAACCTGCCTAGAGCTATTTCATCCATGTCCCAACTTCATTCTCACTCTCAAGAACACACCGGCCCCAACCATCAGCCATCGAATGCGCACAGCTTTTTGCGTCCACTCTAGGCCGAGGCCTCCTGGGCACCGCCGTTGTTATCCTCAACCATCTTGGTTAGGAGTTTCATGTGCGTGCTCTGATCGATTCCGGACCTTCTTGTCGGAGAGGGTCTTCAATCTCATCCAGCCGCCGTTCTCCCCAATCAACGCAGCGGTTTCCGGCATGGGTCATAGCGACGGAGGTTCCGCCGAAAAGGCATGTCTGCTGAAGCTGTCCGCCCCTTTCGACAGCAGGAAACAAGTTGAAGCGGTAGTCTTAGTCGTTCCCAGACTGACAGGTGCGATTCCGGCGCATTCCTTCTCGGACGTGGTCCGCTATAAGCCTGCCCCAATTAAAATGATGATTGGGGTGGATCTCTTCCCTTGTATCCTTGGGAGAGAATTAAAAAGGACATTGGTGGCGATTTCGACGAGATTGAAAACAAATTTAAGATGAGTGTTATGCGGGCCCATTCTCTCAAAATCCCAGGGTCCTCGCAAGCATTCTCGGCTCACACGAGAAACCACCAGGCGAAGAAAGGATGGTCGCTATTTAGTCGCCCCACCCTTTAAAGATCCGAACGGTGTCGATTTAGGCCACTCCGGACCCATCGCTTTAGCAGAATTCCTGAGGAATGAAGCACGACTCCAGAAGAATCCGGCTTTAAAAGGCCAGCACGATGAGGTGCTCCAGGAATACGCGAAATTGGGCCACATGATTCGGGTAGCTCCACCGTCCGACTGCCATCATTTTTATTTTCCTCATCACGCTGTCTTAAAACCTGATAGCACCACCTTTCCGCCTCCTTGTTGAAGGCTCACGTGCAAGGATGTAAGACTTGCGTCGTTTATTGACGCCGTCAGCAGAGACAAATGATGGGAGAAACAGAGCATCGTAGACTCCTTCCGCCAGCACATCCTTGAGTGGCACTTCATTCCACCCAGTGCACCCCATATGGGAGGATTATGGGAGGCCGGGGTGAAGTGTTTGAAAGTCCTATTCTACAAGTCCACGGCGACCGTAAAATACACTTTCGAGGAACTATCCACCCTCCTGTGCCGCATCGAAGCACTCCTCAACGTCAGACCTCTTGGTCCTGGTCCTCCTGGTTGGAGGACCCCTCGTATCTATTGCTGAGCCTGAGATCCTCGCCGAGCCCATGTCTTTGACAAACACGTGGCAGCGGTTAAAGGCGATCCATCATGGGTTCTGTCGCCGTTGGAAGCATGAGTATCTCCAGGAGCTCCACAAACGGAACATATGGAAGACGCAAACGAGCAGTCTCCAGGTTGACGATCTGGTGATCCGAGAACCACCTGCCGCCCACCGAATGGCGCTTGGGACGAGTGGACCACGTCCACTCTGGCGCTGACGGTTTGGTACGCGTAGTCGTAGGCGGTTCCTGAACCTACGCGCAGTTCTGGTCGGCAGGTACCCCAACTGTCTGGCACATGAGCACTCCACGGGGGCATGTCGGAGCGCTGAAAGATGCCGTCGGTGTGGGCAACCGCATCACACCCTCCTCCACATTGCGGATCAACACCCACGACGCCGGTCGCCAGCTCGACGCAGCGACCAACCCAGAATCAGCATTTCGAGGTGACGATCGGTTAATTCCTCCGATCGCCCGGCTGGCCCGATTGCTACTCAGGCCCCAACACTCACGACCCTCCTACAATCCCGGACCACCACACTGATGCCGACCGTAGAAATCCGGATTGGCAACTGGTCGAAACCTTTCGACACCCGTGTGCTTCTGGATGCCTGTGCCTCGGAAAGCTGTATCAACGGCTCGATCGCCAAGTCCCTCGGCCTGGCCGTGGCGAGGGTTGAATCCGACCAAGCATGCACGGCTGTCATAGAGTCCCGTTGTGATTCAGCCTTCCGGAAGACCTTAGTGCTCAAGGTGGAGGACGATCTGCGAGTGCGCACACCCATCCGCGAGGTGTCGGAAGCGGTGCGAAGCAAGTTTGTGATCTTGGTGCTGGCCGACCGGAGTTTCTACCGCCCTGGCTCTATATCGGTGGTGCTGGGATGTGCCTGGACTCAATGGTATTCCCGCCGCTCCTACGGCATCTAGGCACCCCAGAATGCTGCCGTACCCCATCCACAGTATGCCAAGTGTGGCAATTGCAACTTGTTTCAAGAGGGGCGGCATGTCCACGCCACAGGGTGAACAGGTTGAGTGTGGGGGTGGATTTCCACTTTTAGCGAAGACGGTCACACTGGAAGCGAGTGACTGGCTTTATTGTGTAAATCTCCATTTACAAGAGTAGCGAATTCCATCGCCATCGTTTATTAAGTTTTTTTTTCTTTTGTAAACTTTAAAATCATTAAGCGCAGTATCGCACGCTTTTATTCACAAAACAACATTGCCGCAGCAGAAACAGCAGAATATATTGGCACCCGCCAATTTAACATTTGTTCAACAAACAGTAACTATTTTAACTTAGAACCCAGACCCCTTACTTTTTGGTACAGAATGAAAAGTTGCAACAATAAACTCAATATTCGTGTCTGCGGATAGCCTAGATATAAATATTTGTTTACGTGGAGCCACGACCGTAATCAGAGGAAGCTGAGCTATGATGGGAGTTGCAATGGAGTCGACTTGGAGGACTTTTAGAGTTTGAATTCGCAACAATAGAGGAATTGCCAGGTACCACAATTATATTAGAGAGGGAACTGCGGGGGTGGTAGAAGATGGAGGTATGTATGAATTGGGAGGTGAGGAGTAACGGGGAGAGGGAGAAAAGGATATAAGGGGAGGCCCATTATCCAATAGTGAAGTAAGGAGTGAACCAGCCGGAAGAGGTAATAGAAGCTGCGGCTGAGAGCTCAACACCTTATCAGGTGGAGTCCCAAACTTATAATCGCTGAGCAAGTCCTCACTGATATCAAAATCACAAACAAAAACACAGCTGAGACGCCGATTTTCATATGCTCGGGAAACTTCGTCTTTTAAAATAAGTGTTCCGGCCAAACACTTTAATAAAATATATTGTATAGAATTCTGGCCAGACCACCTAGTAGTGAAAGAATATATTGCAAAAAAACGAAATCGGACCCCAATTGCACCTTCATCACCATCCGCTACTCCACAGTCTTCCCCTAATAAACAACAAAAAACACTAAACATCTTCTCACTTGCCTATCAAAATGTAAAAGGGGTTTGTAGTAAACTTGGCAACCTTTACTTATATAGTTCTTTCTTTTCCTTTTCACGTCATTGCCTTTACTGAAACTTGGTTAAGACCTGACCTTCTTAACACTGAGATTTTTAGCGATAGCTTTTTAGTAGTGGTGGTGAATTGATTACTGTTGATGCTGATCTTTCCTCTGGAGTAGTTATTTTTGATATTTCTACAGACAAAGAATTTAAATCTGTTAAGCTAAAGATTTTCATTATTTTTATTTTTATTACTTGTTGGTATATCCCTCCATCATCTGATACTTCTTTTTATACTGAACATTTCTTAGCTAACCAATCTGTTTTTCTTTGACTTCTGATCGGGATATTCTTGTGTTTCTGGGTGATTTAAACATTGAAGGAACTACTTGGATCCCTACTATTGGATTTGCTATTTGGACTCCCACGACATATAATGATTTTTTTGACCATTTATTTACGATTTTCCTATCTCAAATAAATGGAATTCCCAATTCACTAAATAAGATGCTTGATCTTATTTTTGTTTTAGATCCATCCTTTCCATCTGTTTCCCATATTGCTCCTCTTTCCCTTCCTGAAAATTCATATCACCCGACTTTGGAACTGTTGATATCACCTCCGCAAAGCGAAGAGTTTTGCTCGAGACCTAGCGAGCGTATTCGCCAGCTTCGGATGGCTCATTTTAACAAGCTAAATCAGCTTTTAGCTTGACTGGACTCCAGCTGACTGGTCATGGCTTTTCAAGTGAAGGGATATGGATGAAGCATTCCCATTTTTTGTATCTTACTCTAAATAATTTATTTCACCTTTGTGTTCCACCTTGTGTTCCAAGTATGTTTAAAAACCCTATTTGGTTCACAAGTGAGCTAACACTGTTGAAAAATTTAAAATCTAAATTTTATGAAAAATTCAGGGAATCTGGCTCTTCCCTTGATATATTATTGCTTGTTCTGGTTTCTCTGCATTGAACAGCCTTTATGCTTTAAGAATTATCTTAGTAGCTGTGGCCAGCAGTTTCGAAGTAATCCTAAACTTTTTTACAATTTCATTAATGCAAAGCGCAGATCATTAACAATTCTATCTTCGATTACATTTGGAAAGCATCTATACAACTTCACAAACAAGAATGAAAATTATAGTCGAGCGCGCCTGACCGTATATCACTCTCTGCATTTTATTCCCGATTATATAATAATATGATTAAAATTGGTTTTTGGGTATTACAAAATAATAAAATTTAATCGATCACGGCCGATTACAAGTATAGTACGCCGCTCGAGTTCGTTCCCGATTTAAATAATAATAAATGATTTAAATTGGTATCCAGGGAACACAACGTGGAGGTCATTGCAATGCAATAAGATCTTTTAAAGAGATATTCGAGTCGACTGGAAATGTGTAATTGTTCAAATTCCATGTTCCCCTCGCGGAAAAACTTACAGACTACCTGAAAAGCTAACTGTAATCGCGTCGTGAAAGCTGTGCACAGTCTTAAAGGTTTTTGCGTTGGCATGGCCAAGCGACGCATTTGCCCAATCAATATGTGTATCGTCACGTGTTGTGGACATTTTCAAATCTAAAAGGGATATAAATCCCTTCCTAAACAAACTTTCTTAAGTTTCTTTAGCCTAAGTCAAAGCGCTTAAACATAAATTAAAATCTCCTAAAATTAGTGCTTCCCTACCTAAAATTTGGCTATGTTCTACAAATAAATTCTCAAACTCACTTCTAAATCTAGGCAACGAGTAATGGGAGCTCTTATTTATTACTAAAACTCCAGTAGACCTTTACTTTAAAACTGAGTACTCGAATACATGCGAGCCATCAATATTGCGACCTGTGGAACAAAGACTAACGTTCTCAAAAAGTTCGTTCCTGACGAAAACAAGAATGCCTTTTTGTGATCGAGTCCTACCTTCACCTAAACAATCTAAACATACAGCAATTTTAAACTCTGGGACTTCTTAAGACTCATTTGGAAAGGTCGATCCTTTTAAAAACAAAGCATTGATGCCTGATCCATCGGCTTATCTAACTGAACTCTTTAATATGACAGTGCTGACTTTGGACATTATGGAAAATAATTTCAAAACTCGAACTGTTAAGTAAATAGACGAAATGAGTACTAAGTAATTCAAAGGAGCGTAATTTTTGTAACTCTTTCTGAACTACATTTCGACCTTGGATGGGCCTCGGAGGGTTGAAGTTGCTTACTAGAAACAGTTCAGGTGCTCTACTACAGGCAACATATAAAGCTGCTCGATCTAAACTTTCGGAAATGTAGATCACCACCTTATTAAAGGTTGCTCCATGACTCTTATGGATGGTAATACCTTCTGCAGGCACGATCGGAAACTGTTTGCGATCAATCGTAACATTTAAATTCTTCCTAAACTAAAAACTTCGAATAGTTTTGACGGCTGGGGTCCACTGTGGATTGGGTAGATTTCTATACTTTAATCGTATTTCTTTTCTTACTCTTTCCTCAAGGAAATCTACCCATAGAATAATTATATGACTGTTTGTGTCTAAATCTATTTGCATTAGTATTCCAGTTGCTCCATTTACTAACCCAGATGAAATATCTATGTTAACAGTCATCAAATATTTTGCTGTAGTTTTCCAAATAAGAGTACTACACAAACCCTGGGTTTCTGAAGTTTTGAATCTTTTTTCTACCTCATTCTGTGATTCTTGGGGAGTTCTACCTGCAGTTTTAGAGAATGTAGAAAATGTAGAAAAGCATAAACTATTTAGATCTGGACATTGGATGTAATGATCTAATAGGGCTATTTGGAAAAATTGCCTGAATATTCCGGGAATCTGAGTTGTGCCCTCGACTTGAGCATTTGAACTCGTTTGTCAGGCAATCCAGTGATTAAAAAGACTTCTGAATTGCTGCTCTCTGACAACGACATTTTTAAACACTAATAAGCTGCGTCCTGTCCAGATACTTCGAGCCTTTCATGAACTTATAACCTATGTGCTGCAGTTTCTGCCTAATACTAAAATTTCCTAAACGCACTTCTTCTACAACTTCTCGCATAAGCTTAGACATTCCTCTTTGCGACTTATTAATATAATTGATTACATAACTGCAGCACGCATTTGGATCTAATATAAACTGAATATCCATGCTAGCTCTCTGCATTGTCAAAATACGCATTCACCATAGTGCCGTCGAAGCTTCTCTTTAAAAATATTTTTGGTCTGTTTAAACTAGATCTTATTGTTAGAAAATAATCCTAAAACCAATTTCAGGTTGCGAGAGAAAATAATTAAAATCATTAAGGGTTTCCCTAACTTCACTATCTATAGGAGAACTCAAGAAACTGATTATTTTCTCAAAATTTTGTTGGTGAATTGAATTACTCTAATTCCAATTTCCATACTAGGCATAGGAGGATATGGTACACCAAAACAACAGATATGCCTATTTATAATACTACGCTGGTATGACGGAGTATGCTTATGCGTTTGGTATCAAATAAAGGGTTTTAATTCGTCGTATGTTGTATTATTTTCTGTCGTACAAGTCGGTCAAGTGGAAGGATTACTAGAATCAAATACAGAGGCATCTTTCAACCAAAACATTCCATGAATGTGTGATGAGCCCCTGTATTAAAGCTCTACACGCTAATAATACTTATAAACAGAATGTTGGCCGAAAATGCCTCCATCCTTTTTCATAACTTTTAAAAGCTGCCTATACCTATAATCAAAATACCTAGCACATGTTACTGGGTCTGACCTAATCAGTTCTACAACTTTAGACCTTCCTACGCTAGCTGCCTCTTCTTCGGTTAGAACTTCCTTCTCAACTATTTTCTTCAAAATAACTATTAGTTCTAACCACCTACTTTCTGCAGCAGAGAGCGTAATGAAGAAAGAAGGTATTCCAAATTGCCTAATCAAGGCCATTACCTTCTTCTTTTCTGCTTCCCAATGCGCAGGAGACGAACGAATGCCTTTCAAAATCTTAAATCCCTCATCAAACTGAATTAACCTATCTATTTCTTTCTTATTAAGGGCTGTCCTAGCTGTAATGCCGCGGGAAGCGCTGTGCTTTCTCAAGCAAATGGAATAAATATCCCCTATACTAATAAGCTGCATTTTCTTAAGATTGTGAAAAAGCTTATCTACCCTACAAGCCCTTCTATCAAAATTCCTTAGCTCTGATCTAATCATTTTTGTGTAGCTTTCTTAACAATTCCTTTTAACTCCTGCTGATCATAATCTAAGGATTTTATGACTATGAACATTTCTAAAATATGTTCCCTAGCTACCCTTTCTATCTGGTGAGGGAACCACAAACCTTTACAACAAATACATGGTCGGGGCCCTGTTTAAATAATTTGTTGAAAGTGGCTACAAGCCTTTCTAATGCTCATTACGGGCAGCATTATGATCATTTTCTGCTGCTCTATTCTGAGAAATACTTCTATATTGGCTAACTCTCTGAGTTAAATTCCTAACTGAATCTGCTGCTATCTGGCGTGCTCTTATCCGAGCACTTCTTCATTGAGCCCTATTCTTTGCCTTATTTGCGATCTTCGTAAATTGTCTACTGCTTGTTCCACTTGCCTAACCTGTGGATCCTCCTTTCTGTCCTATGTGAAGTATTAGCTGACTGTTCGCGATTCCTTTCCTCAGAATTTTCCCTACGAATTCGTCTATTCAGGGCATCTGAAGCCGTATCGCTCTTCTGGATGCTGCCACCTAACTGCCCTACGCGAAGTATCAGTTGCCTGCATTTTCCCTACTACTTCGTCTATTTAGGGCATTTGAAGCACTCTCTCTCAGCCGAACTTTTGGATCCAGTCTACTAATTGACCTATTCGAAGTATCGACTCCCTGTTCTATTACTCATAAACGCGCACTTCTCCTACGGCGTGAATGATGCTGAAAATTCCCAATCTGTTCTGCTACTCTATTTTCGCTAACGGATTCTTTGAGATGGGGAATTCAACTCTCCTGTAAAGAAGCGTTCTAGCCGGGGTACAGATCTCAGTCTGTCCAGGGCTCGAATCTTACAAGAAATTTGTAACATTCGCGGAGACGCTGCAGACGGGGAAAAACGGCCGACCTGAGGGTGGGTGTTGGCGTGGGAGAGGGGAAGCGGGACGCGAGATCGAGGCAGGGATGCTGCCGTCGTTCTCAGCGAGCCGACGCGATGCTCTGCGAGATCGAAGCGGGGCGCCGAGGTACTCTGGCGGCCGCCGCTGTTCTCGTGCGGAGAGCACTGCCTGGGGAGGGGGGAAAGCGAGACGCGAGATCGAAACGGGGAATGCCACCGTTGTTCTCAGCAATGTCACGCGCTGCTCCGCGAGATCGAAGCGCAGCGCCGAGGTACTCTGGCTGCTGCCGCTGTTCTCAGGCGAGGAGTGCAATGGGGAGGTGGGGGAAGGCGAGACGCGAGATCTAAACGGGGAGTGCCACCGTTGTTCTCAGCAGTGTCGCGTGCTGCTCCGCGAGATCGAAACGGAGCGCCGAGGTACTCTGACGGCTGCCGCTGTTCTCAGGCGAGGAGTGCAGTAGGGATAGGACGATGCGAACGCGAGATCTAAACGGGGGTGCCACCGTTGATCTCAGCGAGCCGCCACGTGCCGGGTAAGAGAACGTCTTGCGAGTTCCCGATCGTGGTTCAAGGGTACCAAGAAGCCACGATGGTTCTCAGCGGAAGACGGCGTTGATTCGTATGAGTTAAGCGTGACTCCAGGGTACCGTAGAGTCACGACTATCCTCGAACGAAACGGAAATAGCGGGAGTAGGGAGGAGATAGGAGGAAAACTAACCAATATTAGGGATACTGTTCAGAAACACGCGCTGTTCGTTTTTATTCTCTATTTTTCCTTTTATTCATTTGTTCTTTGTTCTTTTCTTATACCGCCGTCGCGCCTAACTGTCGCACCAGCCCTAACGGTTCTTCTACTTACAGTTTTCTCCTTTCGCTTCGCTATTGTACGTCTGCCCTTGTCGGCTCTCGATCGCAAAGTGCCGGCAGCGTTCTCGATCGAGCAGCGCGGAAGCTGTCCTTATACAACTCCACCACGAAAGCTCTCTCTTCACCACAGAGCTTTCGTGCAGAGTTGCACCCGACTGCTCCCCGCGCTCCCGACAGAGGGCGCTGCCAGCATCCCTAAGCTCCTATCGATAAACTATTCGATAATTTACATACTATTTTTAATATTATGAACTTCTCTTACCAACTAATTCCCTAAATCTAACAACTTATTAACTTAAAGCTAGAACTTCATTTTCCTTACATCTAAATGACAAACTTAAGCTAATACTTCATTTTCCTTAACTCTAAATGACAAACTTATATCTATACTTCATTTTCCTTAACTCTAAATGACAAACTTATATCTATAAACCATGTAAGACGGGGGAAGAACCCCGCCTTACACCCCCCCCTTTCCTACCAGAGTCACAGTTACGGCTCCTCGGGCCGTAATCGTGACGGAGAACGTCCTTCCTCCGCTGACCACCCGGAAGCGGCTCCTCCGGTCGCGTCTTCCACCTTCCTCGACTTCCCTCCTCAGGAATCGCACCGTTTCAGCATCCAGTGCGATATCCCTTGGTCGCAGCGTCCAATTTGCTGGGATTAAGGGCAGCAAGTCGCTCTGCTCCTCCACCGTCCCGAAGATTGCGTCCAGATCGGGTGTCCAGACGAGACCCTCTTCGCCCAATTCGGCCATCAGTTCCGCCTCCGAGGAGCAATTCAAAGGTGGCTCCACGTCCATGGCCATCAATTGTGCGTCGGCTGACGGCTCGGCGTTGTTGTTCGGGTCGCAGCTGCGGGCCTCCTTCCGGGTTTCGGAGGAGCCCAGGTGGCGCTCGCGGGGATTACGCGGCGCTCGCAGCTGCGGCCTTTTGCCGTCAGGGCTCACCTCCGACGTCGCCTGTCTCTGTCCTTGTCGTCCGCGACGTCGCTTCCTCCTGGGCTTTCGCCGCCTCGGGTTCTCCACGACCCCTGGCAGGAAACGAATGCTCACTTGGGGGAACACGCTCGCGGAGTCCACTTCCCACCTGCCGCTGCTGAACGTGCGACGACACGTCTGTCCGTCTTCGTCGTCGCTGCTCCCCGGCTCGAAGTTGGCGACGTACGACGTTCGGCTCATCGTCTCTGCGGGCCTATGCTTCCCAGCACTCGACGATGCTTCCGGGGCGGGTTCGTCCGACTGCTCGTCGCTTGTCGCCAACGCGACGCCGAAGGCGACGTGATCGTCGACTTCCTCCCGCTGTGGGCTGGACTCCCGCTGGTCTCTGGCGGCCCCTTCCTCCTCCTGGGCGACGCTGGCCGCGTCCGCTTGCGCTCCCGCGACCTCCGGCTCCGGCTCTCCTGGACTCGGTGGCATCAGGGCTGGCAGCGGTTCCGGTGACGGCGGCTCCTCATAGTGGGGTGGGGTCTGCCGCATCCCTGGCATATGCACGTAAATGGTCGTTGCCCGGATCTCCATCATTTGGACCGCGTCCGCCAAGCGCTCGTACGAGTGCGTCACCGACTCGTAGATGGTGTGCCGGAACTCTGCCTCGTCCTCATCCTCTTCGCGGCCTTCTCCGTCGTCGCCGAGTCCGTAATGGCCTTCTCCGTCGGCGCTCTCGGGCTCCTGGACGTCCGGGTCTTCGGGTTCGTAGCCCCTTGGCTCGTCGTCCTCCGACACCTCCACCTCTGACCAGTGGTCGTCCCGCCTGCGGGCATAGAAGGTCCGCCCAATCCGCGGATCTCTCTGGGTCCAGCCCCCATCCTCTGGCTCGCGCTCTTCTTCTGGGCGTGGCTCTGTGGCTTCGCTGTCTACGGACACCTCTTCTTCGCTGCTTATCCATATGCAGCCGTCGTCCATGGTATATTCTAGTTGTTGTTGTGGAAGAGAGAAATAGAACAATTATTACTAGCCCTACCCTACCTGCTACCTTCCTACCAGTGCGACTGTCAGGCTGACTTATGCTATTCGTTACAAAATTCTTATTTCTAATGGTACAATCTGTTCTTACTCTATTCCTTATACTTCACGTGCCTACCGAGATCCCCCCTCTTTGTCCTCCTGGGCCTGCGTCACTCGCCCTTCCCCCTGGCGAGCTCGCGGCCTGCAGGGGAATCCAAGGTTTCGTCATTGTCTTCAGGGTTCTGGAAATAAGGTTTAAGTGCGATTAAGTTGGCCACCCGCTTCTTGCGTTCACCTTCGCGAGTGAGACGCACGATGCTGGGGGAGATGAAGCTAGCTACCCTGTAGGGCCCATCGTATTTCGGGGCGAGTTTGGCCGCAAATCCTTCTGCTGCATTGGACAGCTGGTGCTGCCTTACCATGACTTCTGCTCCAACAGTGGGTCGCCATTCCCTTCTCCTGAGGTTATAGTGCCTTCCTTGGTCCATTGATGCCTTCTGCAGGTTGTTCCGCACTATCTCGAACACTTCTCGTAGCTTCCTCTCCTTATCCTGTGGACTCACCGGGTTCGTGGCCGATCCTGGTGTTACCTCGTCGTATAGAGCCGCCGGGAGGCGAGGCTCTCTACCCTGCACGAGGAACGATGCGCTGAATCCTGTCGAGTCCGCCACGCTGGAGTTGACCGCCAGCGCTATCTCTGGTAGCAGTTCGTCCCACGAACTCTGGTGTCCCTCGATGAATTGCGCTATCATCGTCTTCACCGTTCTGTTTGTCCTTTCCGTGGGGTTTTCCTGAGGACAGTAGGGAGCCGTATACTGCAGAGTCACCCCAAGGGACTCCATGTACTTCCTGAATGCCGTGCTCTTAAACTGAACTCCATTGTCGCAGACGAAGGTCTTCGGTACACCGAAATGGCCCAATATCCTCTCGCGAAACGCTTGCTGTAACAATGCTGCGGTCGCCCTTTTGAGTGGGACCAATTCCACCCACTTTGAGAAAGCGTCGTGGAAGACCAGCAGCATTGTGTTGCCGCGTCTCGAGCGAGGGAGGGGCCCGACGAAATCTGCGCATATGATGGTCATCGGCTCCGCCACCTGTCGCGTCAGCATCCGTCCCGCCGGCTTCCTCTGCTCCGTCTTGTATTTCTGACAGCATCCGCAACATTTAACATACCTGGTTGCTTCTCGGAACATACCTGGCCAGTAGTACCGCTGTGCCAATCTCGATGCCGTTTTCCTCACCCCTTGGTGTCCTGCGGTCGGGGCATCGTGGCACTCCGCTAGTACCCTTTTCCTCTGGTCCTTGGGCACGCATAATTTCCAGGGAATGTAATCCTCGTTGTCCGTTCTCTGTCCCAGATTCCTGTACAACTGCCCGTTCTCTTCGACATAATCTGGGAACTTCTCTGGCTGGGCCCTTATCCGGTCCCGCATCTTGGTTATCCAGCCGCAATGGGAGTCCTCGGCAGCCACTTGCTGGCACGAATCCAGAGGCTGCCGGGAGAGCGCGTCCGCCACCGCGTTCAACTTACCCTTACGGTACCTTATGTCGAACTGGAACTGCTGTAACTCCAAGGCCCATCTCGCTATCCTCCCGGATGGACTTTCTATGGAGTTTAGCCATTTGAGTGCCAAGTGGTCCGTCACCACTTCGAAACGATAGCCCTCCAGATAGCACTGCATCTTTCTGATGGCCCACACTATCGCCAGACACTCCTTCTCGGTCGCTGAGTAGTTCCTCTCCGCCGCCAGTAACTTCCGACTGGCGTACGCTACCACTCTCTCGTCTTCGTCTATCACCTGCGTCAGTACGGCTCCTATGCCGTAGTCGCTGGCATCAGTCTGCAGCGAAAATTTAGCTGAGAAGTCGGGACACGCCAACACCGGGGCTGTCGTCAACTTCTCCTTCAACTCCTGCAGTGCCTTCTCCTGTGCCTCTCCCCAGGCCCACTTCTGGCCTTTTCTGAGGAGGGATGTCATCGGTTCGACCAGTGTGGCGAAGTTCGGTACGAACCTCCTGTACCACGATGCCATTCCTAGGCATTGGCGTAGCGTCTTTAGGTTGTGGGGAGCTTGAAGGTTCCGGATCGCATCGACCTTGTCGGGATCTGTACAGATACCTTCACCGCTTACCACATGACCTAAATACGCCAGCCTCTTCTGGAAGAACCGACATTTCTTCCTGTTCAACCTCAGGTTAGCCGCTCGCAGCCGTCGGAATACTTCCTTCAGATTCGCCACGTGCTGCTCTTTCGTGGCCCCTGTCACCACGATGTCGTCCAAGTACGCGAAGGCGTGCGGCTCCATATCCGGACCTATGACCGTGTCCAAGGCTCTCTGGAAGGTTGCTCCTGCCGAATGAAGGCCGAATGGCATCACTCGCCATTGGAACAATCCTCTCCCCGGCACGGTGAAAGCTGTGCATTCACGGCTATCCGCAGCCATGGGGATCTGCCAGTATCCTTGCTTCAGGTCCAGCGTCGAGATGTATCCGGCGTGGCGCAACCTCTCCAGGATGTGATTTATCCGAGGGACTGGATAAGCATCCGGGATGGAGTGCGCATTGAGCTGTCGGTAGTCCACGCACATCCGCCACTCCCCAGTCTTTTTCCTTACCAAGACTATCGGAGCGCTGTGCGGACTGCGCGACTTCTCTATGGCACCTGCTCGGATGAGCTCGTCTACCTGCTCGTCAATCACCTTCTGCATCGCCGGGTTCTTCGGGAAGTAGCGCTGCTTCAAAGGCTTGGTGTCTCTCATCCGGATGCTGTGTTCCGCGATGTGTGAGACCCCCGACAATCCCTCGAACAACGCCAATTCTCTCTCCAAGAACTCACTCACCTCGGGCTCGAGGTCGGGCGGCCATTCCGCGTCCTCGGCCTGGGACTTCTTCGTTTCCTCTTCTTCTTCCATCAACCGCGCTCCCGGGGTGGCCTCAGCGCTGGCCCCTGGCGCCCTGATTGCTTCGCCTCTCGTTTCCAGTATCGACTCACCCGCTGATTTCTCGTCTGCTTCGCCTGGTGAGTCGTCTTGACCATCTCGGTTCCTCACTCTCTTCCGTCGTCGTTGCGGCCTGGCCTTCTCTTCGGTAGGCGTGGCTATCGATGGTGGTGCTCTTACCCTCGCGAGTGGTTTGCGCTCGTCGTTCGCGACCAATTCCATGGACAGTTGCGCGAGTCCGACTCGGATCGTAGTGCCCATGCCACACAAAAAATCCATTCCCAGGATGATATTGTCGAGCATTGTGGGCATGCCCAGTACCACCGTCTTCACCGTTTTCCCTCCAAGGCTAATGTCCACCAGGAGTGCCCTCTTCAGCACCACGGAAGACCCATCCGCCAGCCGTATCTTGGCCTCCACCGGGAGCCTTTCGCCTTTGACATCCTGCTTCTGCAGCCATTCCTCGCTTACGAAGCTGCGCGTTGCTCCGGTGTCGACTGTGGCCGTTGTCTCGTGGCCGCCGATCGTCACTCGTGCCACGATCTTCCCTCCTTTTACCACCATCGGTGCGCTTATTGCCTGGAGCTGGGGTTCGTGGCGCGGACCTCCTCCTGGCTTGAGGGGCGCCTCAGGTCGTTTCCCGACATCGGCCGTTCGCAGCATTCTTTGCTATTTCGACCTTGCTTCCCACAAAGCCGACAAAACAGTACCTGCGCATTGGGGCACTCCCGGACGAAATGACCGCTCTGCCCGCACCTATGACATGCCCGTCGTGGGTCGAAACCGCCACTGCTTTGCCCTGTTCCCCCTTGGGATGGCGCCAGCTGGGCCGCGGCTGGTCGTGCCGCTGCCGACTGACTTGCCGTTCGCGGTCCCCCCGTCTCGGGCCGAAACGGGTTTGGTGGCCTTGTCCTTGCCCCTGCGAATGCTGGCTCACCCTTGCCTCTCGCCATTGCGCGAGAATATTGCGCATCCTGCTCGCGGAGGCTTTCGAACTCGGTGGCCATCTGTGTCAGCTGCGCCAATGTCGCGAAGTCGTGCCTGCGCACGTGCAACCGATAGTCCGGGGCCGCGTTCTCGTATACCCGGTACAATTCCTGCGCCGCGCTGTACCCTGCGCGCCTCATTAGCACCCGTAAGTTCAGCAGGTATTCTTTGAACTTCTCGTTGTGTCTCTGCCGGTGTGAGCGTATCTGGTCCTCCAGGCGCTCGAAATAATGGGGGGGTAGGAAGAAATCCAGGAACTCTGTCCGGAATGCTGACCAAGACGCGTTCCACAGCCCGCTTGTCAAAAACCAGCTCGCTGCCTGGTCGACCATTACCTCGCTCATGGCTGCAGGCATGTGGTTCATGTCGATCCTGTACGTCGCAGCCCGCTGTTCCAAGATTTCTAAAAATCCCAGCGGATCCTCTTGGCCGCCGTACTTAATTCCCCATTTGCGCATCTGGTCAGCCACCCCTCTTTGTGTCCGTGCCTCTTCGGTGAGCGTGCATGCCATCATTGGCGCTTCTTCCACCCTTATCTCTGGTGGGCACTTTCGGACCGTCGGTGGTGGTTTCCACGACGCTGGCGGGGGCTGTTCATACAGGTGG
The DNA here is from genome assembly GCA_018152125.1 of Drosophila dunni. Classification (NCBI taxonomy): domain Eukaryota; kingdom Metazoa; phylum Arthropoda; class Insecta; order Diptera; family Drosophilidae; genus Drosophila; species Drosophila dunni. Next base: position 471,920 of record JAECXC010000385.1, on the reverse strand, counting down.
GGCCTACGTAAGTCCGGCTCGGACTTTTGAAACGGCCGTCCGCCGAATTCACCAGTGGGGGGTTCGACGAGCTTCCCATATTGGGTCTCCAGCTCGGCGAGTCTGTTCCGGGCTTCCCTACTGTGGCCTCCGCCTTGTATGAACGACGCCACCCGCTTCCTTAACTCTTCTACGCGGCCTTCCCTATCGAGGCCGAATTCCTGGGCAATCGCCATTAACTCCTCTTTACGACGGTAATATACCCATCGTACCCCCAACGTTGTCTCAAGAGACTCACCTGGTTCCATTCCGGCTGGGCTGTCTGGCTTTGCTTGAAGATGACGCAAAGGAAGGAATTCCTATTTTTTTTTTCCCCTTCTCGACTTCCTTGTTCCTCGACGACTTCCTCGATGAAGCCAGTCGAAAACTCCCGTAGAAAGGCAGTTCGAAAACTCCTCGATGAACTCCTTGAAACTCCTTGAAACTCAGGTCGAGAATTCCTCGATGGAATCCTTGAGGAAAGCTCGTATAAAATTCCCTGATGAATTTTTCCTTGCTCAGCGGCACTTTATGAGTTATATACTCTCAAAAAAAAAATGTTCATTTGTTGCGCCAAAACAAATTTTTAAAATTAAAAAAAAAAATCAAAAAAAAAAAAAAAATATTTTGACCGCTTCTGACTGGCCTCCGGCCCACTGTAATCTCTGTTCGACTCTGGGTGCACCACTGTACACCCCTTTTTTTTTCAAAAATTTTTTTGTCTCTCTCTTTTTTTTTTTTTTTTTTGTCCACTTTAATATGGCCTACGGCCCACTGTAGTTTTTTTTTTTTTTTTTTTGATTTACTTTTATATGGCCTTTGGCCCACTGTAATTTTTGTCCACTTTTTTCCTTGGCCCACTGTAATTTTTGTCCACTTTTTTACGGCCTTCGGCCCACTGTAATTTTTGTCCACTTTTATACGGCCTTCGGCCCACTGTGCTTTTGTCCACTGTTATACGGCCTTTGGCCCACTGTGCTTTTCGTCCACTTTTATATGGCCTTTGGCCCACTGTGCCTTTTGTCCACTGTTATACGGCCTTTGGCCCACTGTGCTTTTCGTCCACTTTTATATGGCCTTTGCCACTGAGTTGCCCACGGCCTTCGCACTGGGTTTTCGTCCACTTTTATATGGCCTTTGGCCCACTGTGCTTTTGTCCACTTTTATATGGCCTTTGGCCCACTGTGGCTTTCGTCCACTTTTATATGGCCTTTGGCCCACTGTGGTTTTTGTTCTCGCTGCGCGTCGTGACGTCACGCACTTGTCACCGTTTCCGAACTCGTGTGCTGCCAAACCCACCACCAAAACGTATGTATGTGTGTGTGAGCGGGCACGCGTCTGTGACGTCACACGCATGCACTTGTTTTCCCGATTCTCGCTGTTCCCTTTTCGCGGGGACGGGTCGCCGCGCTCACCACCGAACCGTTTGCTTGACGTCGCGCGCGCTCTGTCTAATCGGCGTTTGTCGCTGTGCCAAATTCCGCCAATGCTTGGCGCGTCTGCACTAGCAGGTACCGGCGCGCGTCAAAAGTGCGACAAATGTTTCCCCCCCCCGTTTTATATACCCCTCGCCTAGCTGCTGGTTTTGAGCGCGCACTTTTTCGTTTTGTGTGCACCGCTATGTCACCAGGGCTAGGATGGGTATATTGGGCTACGCCACCGCACACGTGATTTTAATGTTTTTTTTTTTTTAACATAAAACTTGACCTGTACGCGTCTGGCGGCCACGTGTCATAAAAAAAAACCCAAATTTTTTTTCCTTTGCAAAAAAAACTAAAAATCTTCTCTCTCCTTATAAAAATCTAACCACGCTCTCACCAGATTGTACAGACAATCTGGTATTCAATCGCCAAATCTCGGACCGGCGTCAGTGCGCACTTGCGGGTTTTAATTCGCAATGGTGCAACACTCCCCTACGTCTCCAGGGTCCCTGCTCGGGCGCCACTTGTAAAGAAGCGTTCTAGCCGGGGTACAGATCTCAGTCTGTCCAGGGCTCGAATCTTACAAGAAATTTGTAACATTCGCGGAGACGCTGCAGACGGGGAAAAACGGCCGACCTGAGGGTGGGTGTTGGCGTGGGAGAGGGGAAGCGGGACGCGAGATCGAGGCAGGGATGCTGCCGTCGTTCTCAGCGAGCCGACGCGATGCTCTGCGAGATCGAAGCGGGGCGCCGAGGTACTCTGGCGGCCGCCGCTGTTCTCGTGCGGAGAGCACTGCCTGGGGAGGGGGAAAGCGAGACGCGAGATCTAAACGGGGAATGCCACCGTTGTTCTCAGCAATGTCACGCGCTGCTCCGCGAGATCGAAGCGCAGCGCCGAGGTACTCTGGCTGCTGCCGCTGTTCTCAGGCGAGGAGTGCAATGGGGAGGTGGGGGAAGGCGAGACGCGAGATCTAAACGGGGAGTGCCACCGTTGTTCTCAGCAGTGTCGCGTGCTGCTCCGCGAGATCGAAACGGAGCGCCGAGGTACTCTGACGGCTGCCGCTGTTCTCAGGCGAGGAGTGCAGTAGGGATAGGACGATGCGAACGCGAGATCTAAACGGGGGTGCCACCGTTGATCTCAGCGAGCCGCCACGTGCCGGGTAAGAGAACGTCTTGCGAGTTCCCGATCGTGGTTCAAGGGTACCAAGAAGCCACGATGGTTCTCAGCGGAAGACGGCGTTGATTCGTACGAGTTAAGCGTGACTCCAGGGTACCGTAGAGTCACGACTATCCTCGAACGAAACGGAAATAGCGGGAGTAGGGAGGAGATAGGAGGAAACTAACCAATACTAGGGATATTTTTCATAAACACGCGCTGTTCGTTTTGTATTCTCTATTTTTCCTTTTATTCGTTTATTCTTTGTTTTTTTTTCTTATACCGCAGTCGCGCCTAACTGTCGCACCAGCCCTAACGGTTCTTCTACTTACAGTTTTTTCTCCTTTCGTTTCGCTATTGTTGTTCACGTCTGCTCTTCTCGGCTCTCGATCGCAAAGTGCCGGCAGCGTTCTCGATCGAGCAGCGCGGAAGCTGTCCTTATACAACTCCACCACGAAAGCTCTCTCTTCACCACAGAGCTTTCGTGCAGAGTTGCACCCGACTGCTCCCCGCGCTCCCGACAGAGGGCGCTGCCAGCATCCCTAAGCTCCTATCGATAAACTATTCGATAATTTACATACTATTTTTAATATCGTGAACTTCTCTTACCAACTAATTCCCTAAATCTAACAACTTATTAACTTAAAGCTAGAACTTCATTTTCCTTACATCTAAATGACAAACTTATAGCTAATACTTCATTTTCCTTAACTCTAAATGGCAAACTTATATCTATACTTCATTTTCCTTAAACTAAATAAACTTATATCTATAAACCATGTAAGACGGGGGAAGAACCCCGCCTTACACCCCCCCTTCCTACCAGAGTCACAGTTACGGCTCCTCGGGCCGTAATCGTGACGGAGAACGTCCTTCCTCCGCTGACCACCCGGAAGCGGCTCCTCCGGTCGCGTCTTCCACCTTCCTCGACTTCCCTCCTCAGGAATCGCACCGTTTCCGCATCCAGCGCGATATCCCTGGGTCGCAGCGTCCAATTTGCCGGGATTAAGGGCAGCAAGTCGCTCTGCTCCTCCACCGTCCCGAAGATTGCGTCCAGATCGGGTGTCCAGGCGAGACCCTCCTCGCCCAACTCGGCCATCAGCTCCGCCTCCGAGGAGCAATTCAAAGGTGGCTCAACGTCCATGGCCATCAACTGTGCGTCGGCTGACGGCTCGGCGTTGTTGTTCGGGTCGCAGCTGCGGGCCTCCTTCCGGGTTTCGGAGGAGCCCAGGTGGCGCTCGCGGGGATTACGCGGCGCTCGCAGCTGCGGCCTTTTGCCGTCAGGGCTCATCTCCGACGTCGCCTGTCTCTGGCCTTGTCGTCCGCGACGTCGCTTCCTCCTGGGCTTTCGCCGCCTCGGGTTCTCCACGACCCCTGGCAGGAAGCGAATGCTCACGTGGGGGAACACGCTCGCGGAGTCCACTTCCCACCTGCCGCTGCTAAACGTGCGACGACACGTCTGTCCGTCTTCGTCGTCGCTGCTCCCCGGCTCGAAGTTGGCGACGTACGACGTTCGGCTCATCGTCTCTGCGGGCCTAGGCTTCCCAGCACTCGACGATGCTTCCGGGGCGGGTTCGTCCGACTGCTCGTCGCTTGTCGCCAACGCGACGCCGAAGGCGACGTGATCGTCGACTTCCTCCCGCTGTGGGCTGGACTCCCGCTGATCTCTGGCGGCCCCTTCCTCCTCCTGGGCGACGCTGGTCGCGTCCGCTTGCGCTCCCGCGACCTCCGGCTCCGGCTCTCCTGGACTCGGTGGCATCAGGGCTGGCAGCGGTTCCGGTGACGGCGGCTCCTCATAGTGGGGCGGGGTCTGCCGCATCCCTGGCATGTGGACGTAAATAGTCGTTGCCCGGATCTCCATCATTTGGACCGCGTCCGCCAAGCGCTCGTACGAGTGCGTCACCGACTCGTAGATGGTGTGCCGGAACTCTGCCTCGTCCTCATCCTGTTCGCGGCCTTCCCCGTCGTCGCCGAGTCCGTAATGGCCTTCTCCGTCGGCGCTCTCGGGCTCCTGGACGTCCGGGTCTTCGGGTTCGTAGCCCCTTGGCTCGTCGTCCTCCGACACCTCCACCTCTGACCAGTGGTCGTCCCGCCTGCGGGCATAGAAGGTCCGCCCAATCCGCGGATCTCTCTGGGTCCAGCCCCCATCCTCTGGCTCGCGCTCTTCTTCTGGGCGTGGCTCTGTGGCTTCGCTGTCCACGGACACCTCTCCTGCCTCTTCTTCGCTGCTTATCCATATGCAGCCGTCGTCCATGGTATATTCTAGTTGTTGTTGTGGAAGAGAGAAATAGAACAATTATTACTAGCCCTACCCTACCTGCTACCTTCCTACCAGTGCGACTGTCAGGCTGACTTATGCTATTCGTTACAAAATTCTTATTTCTAATGGTACAATCTGTTCTTACTCTATTCCTTATACTTCACGTGCCTACCGAGATCCCCCCTCTTTGTCCTCCTGGGCCTGCGTCACTCGCCCTTTCCCCTGGCGAGCTCGCGGCCTGCAGGGGAATCCAAGGTTTCGTCATTGTCTTCAGGGTTCTGGAAATAAGGTTTAAGTGCGATTAAGTTGGCCACCCGCTTCTTGCGTTCACCTTCGCGAGTGAGACGCACGATGCTGGGGGAGATGAAGCTAGCTACCCTGTAGGGCCCATCGTATTTCGGGGCGAGTTTGGCCGCAAATCCTTCTGCTGCATTGGACAGCTGGTGCTGCCTTACCATGACTTCTGCTCCAACAGTGGGTCGCCATTCCCTTCTCCTGAGGTTATAGTGCCTTCCTTGGTCCATTGATGCCTTCTGTAGGTTGTTCCGCACTATCTCGAACACTTCTCGTAGCTTCCTCTCCTTATCCTGTGGACTCACCGGGTTCGTGGCCGATCCTGGTGTTACCTCGTCGTATAGAGCCGCCGGGAGGCGAGGCTCTCTACCCTGCACGAGGAACGATGCGCTGAATCCTGTCGAGTCCGCCACGCTGGAGTTGACCGCCAGCGCTATCTCTGGTAGCAGTTCGTCCCACGAACTCTGGTGTCCCTCGATGAATTGCGCTATCATCGTCTTCACCGTTCTGTTTGTCCTTTCCGTGGGGTTTTCCTGAGGACAGTAGGGAGCCGTATACTGCAGAGTCACCCCAAGGGACTCCATGTACCTCCTGAATGCCGTGCTCTTAAACTGAACTCCATTGTCGCAGACGAAGGTCTTCGGTACACCGAAATGGCCCAATATCCTCTCGCGAAACGCTTGCTGTAACAATGCTGCGGTCGCCCTTTTGAGTGGGACCAATTCCACCCACTTTGAGAAAGCGTCGTGGAAGACCAGCAGCATTGTGTTGCCGCGTCTCGAGCGAGGGAGGGGCCCGACGAAATCTGCGCATATGATGGTCATCGGCTCCGCCACCTGTCGCGTCAGCATCCGTCCCGCCGGCTTCCTCTGCTCCGTCTTGTATTTCTGACAGCATCCGCAACATTTAACATACCTGGTTGCTTCTCGGAACATACCTGGCCAGTAGTACCGCTGTGCCAATCTCGATGCCGTTTTCCTCACCCCTTGGTGTCCTGCGGTCGGGGCATCGTGGCACTCCGCTAGTACCCTTTTCCTCTGGTCCTTGGGCACGCATAATTTCCAGGGAATGTAATCCTCGTTGTCCGTTCTCTGTCCCAGATTCCTGTACAACTGCCCGTTCTCTTCGACATAATCTGGGAACTTCTCTGGCTGGGCCCTTATCCGGTCCCGCATCTTGGTTATCCAGCCGCAATGGGAGTCCTCGGCAGCCACTTGCTGGCACGAATCCAGAGGCTGCCGGGAGAGCGCGTCCGCCACCGCGTTCAGCTTACCCTTACGGTACCTTATGTCGAACTGGAACTGCTGTAACTCCAAGGCCCATCTCGCTATCCTCCCGGATGGACTTTCTATGGAGTTTAGCCATTTGAGTGCCAAGTGGTCCGTCACCACTTCGAAGCGATAGCCCTCCAGATAGCACTGCATCTTTCTGATGGCCCACACTATCGCCAGGCACTCCTTCTCGGTCGCTGAGTAGTTCCTTTCCGCCGCCAGTAACTTCCGACTGGCGTACGCTACCACTCTCTCGTCTTCGTCTATCACCTGCGTCAGTACGGCTCCTATGCCGTAGTCGCTCGCATCGGTCTGCAGCGAAAATTTAGCTGAGAAGTCGGGACACGCCAACACCGGGGCTGTCGTCAACTTCTCCTTCAACTCCTGCAGTGCCTTCTCCTGTGCCTCTCCCCAGGCCCACTTCTGGCCTTTTCTGAGGAGGGATGTCATCGGTTCGACCAGTGTGGCGAAGTTCGGTACGAACCTCCTGTACCACGATGCCATTCCTAGGCATTGGCGTAGCGTCTTTAGGTTGTGGGGAGCTTGAAGGTTCCGGATCGCATCGACCTTGTCGGGATCTGTACAGATACCTTCACCGCTTACCACATGACCTAAGTACGCTAGCCTCTTCTGGAAGAACCGACATTTCTTCCTGTTCAACCTCAGGTTAGCCGCTCGCAGCCGTCGGAATACTTCCTTCAGATTCGCCACGTGCTGCTCTTTCGTGGCCCCTGTCACCACGATGTCGTCCAAGTACGCGAAGGCGTGCGGCTCCATATCCGGACCTATGACCGTGTCCAAGGCTCTCTGGAAGGTTGCTCCTGCCGAATGAAGGCCGAATGGCATCACTCGCCATTGGAACAATCCTCTCCCCGGCACGGTGAAAGCTGTGCATTCACGGCTATCCGCAGCCATGGGGATCTGCCAGTATCCTTGCTTCAGGTCCAGCGTCGAGATGTATCCGGCGTGGCGCAACCTCTCCAGGATGTGATTTATCCGAGGGACTTGATAAGCATCCGGGATGGAGTGCGCATTGAGCTGTCGGTAGTCCACGCACATCCGCCACTCCCCAGTCTTTTTCCTTACCAAGACTATCGGAGCGCTGTGCGGACTGCGCGACTTCTCTATGGCACCTGCTCGGATGAGCTCGTCTACCTGCTCGTCAATCACCTTCTGCATCGCCGGGTTCTTCGGGAAGTAGCGCTGCTTCAAAGGCTTGGTGTCTCTCATCCGGATGCTGTGTTCCGCGATGTGTGAGACCCCCGACAATCCCTCGAACAACGCCAATTCTCTCTCCAAGAACTCACTCACCTCGGGCTCGAGGTCGGGCGGCCATTCCGCGTCCTCGGCCTGGGACTTCTTCGTTTCCTCTTCCTCTTCCATCAACCGCGCTCCCGGGGTGGCCTCAGCGCTGGCCCCTGGCGCCCTGATTGCTTCGCCTCTCGTTTCCAGTATCGACTCACCCGCTGATTTCTCGTCTGCTTCGCCTGGTGAGTCGTCTTGACCATCTCGGTTCCTCACTCTCTTCCGTCGTCGTTGCGGCCTGGCCTTCTCTTCGGTAGGCGTGGCTATCGATGGTGGTGCTCTTACCCTCGCGAGTGGTTTGCGCTCGTCGTTCGCGACCAATTCCATGGACAGTTGCGCGAGTCCGACTCGGATCGTAGTGCCCATGCCACACAAAAAATCCATTCCCAGGATGATATTGTCGAGCATTGTGGGCATGCCCAGTACCACCGTCTTCACCGTTTTCCCTCCAAGGCTAATGTCCACCAGGAGTGCCCTCTTCAGCACCACGGAAGACCCATCCGCCAGCCGTATCTTGGCCTCCACCGGGAGCCTTTCGCCTTTGATATCCTGCTTCTGAAGCCATTCCTCGCTTACGAAGCTGCGCGTTGCTCCGGTGTCGACTGTGGCCGTTGTCTCGTGGCCGCCGATCGTCACTCGTGCCACGATCTTCCCTCCTTTTACCACCATCGGTGCGCTTATTGCCTGGAGCTGGGGTTCGTGGCGCGGACCTCCTCCTGGCTTGAGGGGCGCCTCAGGTCGTTTCCCGACATCGGCCGTTCGCAGCATTCTTTGCTATTTCGACCTTGCTTCCCACAAAGCCGACAAAACAGCACCTGCGCATTGGGGCACTCCCTGACGAAATGACCGCTCTGCCCGCACCTATGACATGCCCGTCGTGGGTCGAAACCGCTACTGCCTTGCCCTGTTCCCCCTTGGGATGGCGCCGGCTGGGCCGCGGCTGGTCGTGCCGCTGCCGACTGACTTGCCGTTCGCGGTCCCCCCGTCTCGGGCCGAAACGGGTTTGGTGGCCTTGTCCTTGCCCCTGCGAATGCTGGCTCTCCCTTGCCTCTCGCCATTGCGCGAGAATATTGCGCATCCTGCTCGCGGAGGCTCTCGAACTCGGTGGCCATCTGTGTCAGCTGCGCCAATGTCGCGAAGTCGTGCCTGCGCACGTGCAACCGATAGTCCGGGGCCGCGTTCTCGAATACCCGGTACAATTCTTGCGCCGCGCTGTACCCTGCACGCCTCATTAGCACTCGTAAGTTCAGCAGGTATTCTTTGAACTTCTCGTTGTGTCTCTGCCGGTGTGAGCGTATCTGGTCCTCCAGGCGCTCGAAATAATGGGGGGGTAGGAAGAAATCCAGGAACTCTGTCCGGAATGCTGACCAAGACGCGTTCCACAGCCCGCTTGTCAAAAACCAGCTCGCTGCCTGGTCGACCATCACCTCGCTCATGGCTGCAGGCATGTGGTTCATATCGATCCTGTACGTCGCAGCCCGCTGTTCCAAGATTTCTAAAAATCCCAGCGGATCCTCTTGGCCGCCGTACTTAATTCCCCATTTGCGCATCTGGTCAGCCACCTCTCTTTGTGTCCGTGCCTCTTCGGTAAGCGTGCATGCCATCATTGGCGCTTCTTCCACCCTTATCTCTGGTGGGCACTTTCGGACCGTCGGTGGTGGTTTCCACGACGCTGGCGGGGACTGTTCATACAGGTGGGGCCTACGTAAGTCCGGCTCGGACTTTTGAAACGGCCGTCCGCCGAATTCACCAGTGGGGGGTTCGACGAGCTTCCCATATTGGGTCTCCAGCTCGGCGAGTCTGTTCCGGGCTTCCCTACTGTGGCCTCCGCCTTGTATGAACGACGCCACCCGCTTCCTTAACTCTTCTACGCGGCCTTCCCTATCGAGGCCGAATTCCTGGGCAATCGCCATTAACTCCTCTTTACGACGGTAATATACCCATCGTACCCCCAACGTTGTCTCAAGAGACTCACCTGGTTCCATTCCGGCTGGGCTGTCTGGCTTTGCTTGAAGATGACGCGAAGGAAGGAATTCCTATTTTTTTTCCCTCTCGACTTCCTTGCTCCTCGACGACTTCCTCGATGAAGCCAGTCGAAAACTCCCGTAGAAAGGCAGTTCGAAAACTCCTCGATGACCTCCTTGAAACTCCTTGAAACTCAGGTCGAGAATTCCTCGATGGAATCTTTGAGGAAAGCTCGTATAAAATTCCCTGATGAATTTTTCCTTGCTCAGCGGCACTTTATGAGTTATATACTCTCAAAAAAAATGTTCATTTGTTGCGCCAAAACAAATTTTTAAAATTAAAAAAAAAAAAAAAAAAAAAAAAAAAAAATATTTTGACCGCTTCTGACTGGCCTCCGGCCCACTGTAATCTCTGTTCGACTTTTTTTTTTTTTCCAAAAAAAAATTTTTTGTCTCTCTTTTTTTTTTTTGTCCACTTTAATATGGCCTACGGCCCACTGTAGCTTTTTTTTTTTTTTTTTGATTTGCTTTTATATGGCCTTTGGCCCACTGTAATTTTTGTCCACTTTTTTACGGCCTTCGGCCCACTGTAATTTTTGTCCACTTTTATATGGCCTTCGGCCCACTGTGGTTTTCGCTCACTGTTGCGTGGCCTTTGGCCCACTGTGCCTTTTGTTCACTGTTATATGGCCTTTGGCCCACTGTGGCTTTCGTCCACTTTTATATGGCCTTTATTATATGGCCTTTGGCCCACTGTGGCTTTTTGTTCACTGTTATATGGCCTTTGGCCCACTGTGGCTTTCGTCCACTTTTATATGGCCTTTGGCCCACGGTGGTTTTTGTTCACTGTTATATGGCCTTTGGCCCACTGTGGCTTTCGTCCACTTTTATATGGCCTTTGGCCCACTGTGCCTTTTGTTCACTGTTATATGGCCTTTGGCCCACTGTGGCTTTCGTCCACTTTTATATGGCCTTTGGCCCACTGTGCCTTTTGTTCACTGTTATATGGCCTTTGGCCCACTGTGGCTTTCGTCCACTTTTATATGGCCTTTGGCCCACTGTGGTTTTTGTTCTCGCTGCGCGTCGTGACGTCACGCACTTGTCACCGTTTCCGAACTCGTGTGCTGCCAAACCCACCACCAAAACGTATGTATGTGTGTGTGAGCGGGCACGCGTCTGTGACGTCACACGCATGCACTTGTTTTCCCGATCGCCGCGCTCACCACCGAACCGTTTGCTTGACGTCGCGCGCGCTCTGTCTAATCGGCGTTTGTCGCTGTGCCAAATTCCGTCAATGCTTGGCGCGTCTGCACTAGCAGGTACCGGCGCGCGTCAAAAGTGCGACAAATGCTTCCCCGCCCGTTTTATATACCCCTCGCCTAGCTGCTGGTTTTGAGCGCGCACCTTTTCGTTTTTCGACGCGATGCTCTGCGAGATCGATGCGGGGCGCCGAGGTACTCTGGCGGCCGCCGCTGTTCTCGTGCGGAGAGCACTGCCTGGGGAGGGGGGGAAAGCGAGACGCGAGATCTAAACGGGGAATGCCACCGTTGTTCTCAGCAATGTCACGCGCTGCTCCGCGAGATCGAAGCGGAGCGCCGAGGTACTCTGGCTGCTGCCGCTGTTCTCAGGCGAGGAGTGCAATGGGGAGGGGGGGGAAGGCGAGACGCGAGATCTAAACGGGGAGTGCCACCGTTGTTCTCAGCAGTGTCGCGTGCTGCTCCGCGAGATCGAAACGGAGCGCCGAGGTACTCTGACGGCTGCCGCTGTTCTCTGGCGAGGAGTGCAGTAGGGGTAGGACGATGCGAGCGCGAGATCTAAACGGGGGTGCCACCGTTGATCTCAGCGAGCCGCAACGTGCCGGGTAAGAGAACGTCTTGCGAGTTCCCGATCGTGGTTCAAGGGTACCAAGAAGTCACGATGGTTCTCAGCGGAAGACGGCGTTGATTCGTATGAGTTAAGCGTGACTCCAGGGTACCGTAGAGTCACGACTATCCTCGAACGAAACGGAAATAGCGGGAGTAGGGAGGAGATAGGAGGAAAACTAACCAATACTAGGGATATTTTTCAGAAACACGCGCTGTTCGTCTTGTATTCTATATTTTCCCTTTTATTCTTTGTTTTCTTTCTTTTTATACCGCAGTCGCGCCTAACTGTCGCACCAGTCCTAACGGTTCTTCTACTTACAGTTTTTTCTCCTTTTCGTTTCGCTATTGACGTCTGCCCTTGTCGGCTCTCGATCGCAAAGTGCCGGCAGCGTTCTCGATCGAGCAGCGCGGAAGCTGTCCTTATACAACTCCACCACGAAAGCTCTCTCTTCACCACAGAGCTTTCGTGCAGAGTTGCACCCGACTGCTCCCCGCGCTCCTGACAGAGGGCGCTGCCAGCATCCCTAATCTCCTATCGATAAACTATTCGATAATTTACATACTATTTTTAATATTATGAATTTCTCTTACCAACTAATTCCCTAAATCTAACAACTTATTAACTTAAAGCTAGAACTTCATTTTACTTACATCTAAATGACAAACTTAAGCTGATACTTCATTTTCCTTAATTCTAAATGGCAAACTTATATCTATACTTCATTTTCCTTATCTCTAAATAATAAACTACTTATATCTATACTTCATGTAAGACGGGGAAAGAACCCCGCATACAAACAAAGCAATAGAAGAAAACCAAATACAACAAAAACCAGAGAGAGCGAAATGAGAATATTTATATTTTTCTTGTTTTTGCCTTCTTCGCCAATGTTATTGTTTTTATCTAATTGATTATCAGCTGTGCCAAATGATTTGTTGGTATTCTTCAAATCTTTAAGAAAGAAAAGTACAGTCGAGCACGCCTAACCGTATAATACACTCTGCATTTTTTTCCGATTAGATTATTAAAATCGGTATCGAAATATTACAATGTGTAGTATTTGCATTAAAACACGTTGAAACAAAAACAATCTAAGCATAATCAAACACACATCTGTTTGTGTGCGAATACACATATGCATGTATGCATACATGTATGTATGTATGTGTGTATTTGGCGGCAAGCAGCCGCCACACAAACAGTGAAAACATTCGAACATTGGTTTGGAAGTTTCTGTCTGGCTTGCACTTATACATTGACATTGCGTTCAATTATCAATATTGTAACGCTTCTAGTTTTCGTGTTTATAGTCCAATGCTAATGCACCTTTCGGGATAGGTTGATATAGTTAATGTCCACAACAATTATAATTTAAAATACTGTACGATAAAAACAAATGCCTTAAAAACGCTACTGAAGTTTGAAAATTCATTTATTTCTTGTAGCAAAAAGGGGCGAGGCTGCTCAAAAATTTTAATGACGTTGCATTTATGCTTTCGCTAGGAACTTCCGCACCAAAATTTAATCCTCGGTGCCATAGTTACTGAGATATTCGCCGAAACAATTATTTTTTCCGAGGTGTGTCTAGTTTTTTGCTCATTGTGGGCGAATGGGGCGTGGCATCGAAAAAAAAAGATTCTAGTATTGACTGACTAAATATGTGATCGATTGAGACCAAGTTCGAACTGGTAGCTCTTACCATCTCTGAAATCTGTTTGTTCATACGGACAGACAGACAGACTCGACTCGACTCGGCTTGTGATGCTGATCAAGAATATACTATATGGGGTCTGTCATGCCTCCTTCTGCCTGTTACATACATTTGCACAACCCCAATATACTCTTGCAGAGAGTAAAAAATGGAAATAAGTCCAATATGTGTAACTAGAGGGGTATATCTAAGTTGTCTACACATCCTAAATCTTTTGAGAAATTAATAACTTCTCAATTGCAACATCTCTGAAGATATATTGTTTCACCTTGCCAGCATTTACACTGATTTTAGCAAGGCTTTTGATACTGTTAATCATTATCTTTTACTGCATCAACTTAATCTGCTTGTATTTCCAGATAAATTAATTCTTTGAATTGCGAACTATTTCTGTTCTAGAACTCAAAAAGTTAATTTTAATAGCACGTTATCCAAGCACGTGCGTGTCACCTCGGGGGTTCCTTAAGGAAGCCATTTGGGCCTTTACTTTTTTCACTATTCATCAATGATTCGCCTTCAGTAATTTTCAATTCCCGGGTTCTGTATGCCGATGATGTAGAGCTATGTTTAACACGAATTTATTCTTGCCTGAGTCATGGGCGACAAAGTGATCTCGACACCTTTCTAACTTGGTGAAAAATTAACTAATTACATCTTAACTTCAGTTAATGTAGCTTTATATCCTTTAGTAGAAGAATGCGTATCTACAATAACTACTTTCTTAATGTCGAACCTCTCCAGAGAATAGAGTCGTTCGATGATTTGGGTATCCTCTTTGATCCAAAACAGAAGTTTAATAACCTTATCTATTCTGCCTCTAATCGAACATTTTGTGTCTTGGGTTTCAGTTTGACAATCCATATCTAACAAAAACACTTTATACTTCACTTGTTTGCCCTATTCTTTAATATGGATCGTGTGTTTGGTCTCCCCAATACAGGATACATCAGGACAGAAAAGAAGTTGTACAAAAACAATTTCTTTCTTTTTGCCCTGGAATACTAATGTTCGTTAACCTTCGTATCGTAGTATACTTTTGTTAATAATCCTCCCTTCTCTTGCGGATCGCAGAACTATGCTTGGTGTTGTTTTCTTACATAAACTAGTTAGTGCAGAAATATTCTTATTTAATTAGCCAAATAAGTATTGCGGTTCCGATCCGGCCTACTAGAAACTTTTTCCTTTGTCTCTTCAAACCTGTACCTCTGATTATGCTGTACATAATCCGTTTCTTATTTTATGTAATAACCATAATAATCGTTCCCGTGTAGTTTGTGGAGCTACTTCTTTGTTTTCACTTAGAACGTCACTTCTTTCTTATCTATCTAACCACTCTAGGTATTATTTTTTATAGCCTAGTACATAGTATTCTTCCTTTTTTTTATGTGGCTTATTTTTGCGTATCGTCCTCGCGCATTTCATTTTCCGCTCGCTTTGTAGCTGATCGCCGCGTTACTAACATTTTTTCCAGGAATTTTCCTAACCTTATCAACGAATGTTGGACCAACGCTTTTCTTTTTTTTTGTGTTTTGTTTTAATGTTCTTAATTTTTGTAATGCTCCCTCCGTTAATATTAACGTACTTCAGGGATGTTAATGTCAATTTTAATTTTAACAAGTAAGAAAGGCTACAGTCGAAAGAGCCGACTGTAAAAGACCCCGTACTCCCATAGTAATGCGCATTTGTATTTAATTTGAATTAAAATTTTATAACGAAATTTAAAAATTAAAATTTATATATATATTTTCGAACATTCGAACCTACGACCCTCAGGCAACGATTTCACATCGCGCCGCAACTCTACCATTCGCACCACGCGCCACTTTCAAGCATGTTCCGCTTATTCGCATTTACATGTTATACATACAAGTACACACTCGACGGCACGGCAGCGTCGCAGCGTCTGCGAGCAGCGCTGTCGTCACACAGGCAGCGAAATTTCAGCAAAATTACATCATTTTTCTAACCTTCCAACTTTTTTGTTAATGGACGGATTTTAACGCCGCTTGGATTTGATATTCCTCTACACGAATAATTAATTATTTGACTAAATGCCTTAAATCCTGGTTTGAAGTTTACAAGTTTTTTTTAGCTTATATGAGAAAAGGGAGCGTGGCAGCTCAAAATTTTGAATGGCATTGTATTAAGGCTGTCTCTAGCAATCTGCTTACCAGAAATGGTGTTCCTAAGTGCCATAGTTACTGAGTTATTGGCCTAAAACTACATTTTTTTTCGAGGTGTGTCTGGTTTTTTGCTCATTGCGGGGGCGGTAAGGGGCGTGGCAAAAATTTGAAATAAACTTAACCTGCCTGACTTAATAACGGACTTTCATTATAAATTTGGTGGCTCTAGCTTTTGTAGTTTAAAAGATCCAGGTGTTCATACGGACGGAGTGTTGCTAAAGTTACACTCGAACTCTATCACCTTGTAAAATGAAATTTAAAAATTAAAATGTTATATTTACATTTTAAATTGAAATTTAAAAAATTAAATTAACAATTCCCATTGTGAGCATTCGAACCTCAGACGAAGATTCACGAACGCGCTGCAACTCTTCCAGTTGCACCACGCGCCACTTTCAAGAATCCTCCGATTATCAGCATTTACATGTTATACATACACATACACTTTCGTTTGGAATTATATGTATACACATATATATGCATGTGTACCATTGGTCGACTTGACCAGCGTACGTCACACAGGCAGTGAAAACATTCAAAAATGTGCTTGTATGTTGCTGTCTCGCTTGCGCGCATTGGGTGATATTGCAGCTAAATTACATAATCTTTGTAACATGATAGCTCTTTTGTTAAAAGTAGGATTTTTATGCAACTTTCAGGATAGTTTAATATGATATGTCTCCAACACTATATGAACAAATACCTTAAAAACGGCATTGAAGTTTGAAAGTTTTTTAGTTCGTGTGAGAAAAGTGGCGTGGAAGTCCAAAATTGAATGGCATTGCATTTATGCTGGCTCTAGGAACCTGCATACCGAAATTGGTGCTAAGTGCCATAGTTACTGAGATATTCGCCGAAAACAACATTTTTTCCGAGGTGTGTCTGGTTATGCTCATTTCGGGGGCGGTAAGGGACATGACAACAATTTGAAATAAACTTGATCTGCTCGTGTAAATGACGGACTTATATTCCAAATTTGGTGGATCTAGCTTTTGTAGTTTAAAAGATCGAGGTGTTCATACGGACGGACGGACAGACAGACGGACATGGCTATATCGGCTATATATATACTATATGTTGTCGGCCACGCCTTCTTCTGCCTGTTACGCACATTTCGCTTCTGACAAACCCAATAGACCCCTTCACCCTTTTTGGAGTACGTGGTCTATAAAGAGACTCATATCTGATATTGGTGTCGGGTGACGATTTACGCTTTGATGAACGTTCGCTTCTGTTCCGACTGTTGTTGGGCTGCGTTTTACACGGTCTCGCTTCTCGAATTCTTTTGGGGTGCTGAATAGTCGTGTGCCATGTAGCAGGAAGCTAGCATAAGGCATTTTAGAAACACTTCGGCCGGATCGTTATTACTGTTATTAGACATTTGATAATGCATTTCTGTACTAGTACGGCTGTTCCCGACCTACTTACCGTTACTGAGTAAAACGTGCTGTAGTTGGATGACTTTAGCCGACTTTAGTCAAAAGAAACTTGCTCGAAGACTATCAGGAGCCCCGTCGAGGCCAACTTGGTTTATGCCATATACGAGTATATTGAGCTGCAGTACCCTCATCCGTGGCTACTGCTGCACCTACCGCAGACGAGTTGACGACTATCGTCAAGACACCGTCTTCTTCTTCCTCATCTTTGTCTTCTGAGCCGATCGGCTTTGAGGGCTGACCCTAGGCCAAGGTCTCTCTCTACCTACCCGGCTTTTAGCATGTGCATATCTTCTAGACGTCGCGTCCTCAATCGCAGATAGAAACTGCTTACGCCTTATGTCATCTTGCCGAACCCTGGGTAGAGCATGTCATCTGCTTTCTTGCTAATTTTCATCATGACGTGCTGACCGCATTCTGCCGAGGGGAAGGCGCAAACGTGTGGGACCTATCAGAGGGCGTCCTTATTTTAACGCTGCAGCAACTTCAGTGGAAGGTCTCTCTTGATTGAAATGGTGAAAAGTACCTTTACCTGCTCAAATTTGGCCTCTCCCTTCTGCTTCAGGCAGCAGACTGTCGACAATTATCACCTGGATAGGTTTCCACCT
This sequence comes from Drosophila dunni, assembly GCA_018152125.1. Classification (NCBI taxonomy): domain Eukaryota; kingdom Metazoa; phylum Arthropoda; class Insecta; order Diptera; family Drosophilidae; genus Drosophila; species Drosophila dunni. The sequence goes on along the minus strand of JAECXC010000385.1, from coordinate 454,428 downwards.
TTCCTGGATTATCTTGCCACCATCGTCACTCAGCAACTTTCTTCACCGAGACCTTTTTCTAAGTCCTACTCGGGCGAGGTAGAGCGCATTTAAGTCCACGCTAGCGTTTGTTGACCGGAGCCTACTCGCCCCTAACGCTTTCTGTTGAGAGCTGCCTCTTTGCTGCCATCTCCTCTACCTTGGTCACGATGTTAACAGTGGACAACCGCATCTGCGCCCATTTTATGCTTCCTATTATTTTAAGTGTCCATCCCTAGCGTTTTATGCATACCGCCAGGCTTACCTCTAACCATGGCTCAAGTTCAGTGCCCTTGATACGCCGTGATATACCAAGACTCCGGAGTCCGTCTTAGCCTTGGAGCGCAAGTGACAGTGCATCATCCAGCCGACACCCTCGAGGGGGGTACTACTAGGGGATATTACTATTTTTGCCAGCCTCAAGAAGGAACAGAAAAACTACAATCGAGCGAGGCGACTGTACAAGGCCCCGTACTCATAGTAGTGCGCATTCTACATACAAACATAGAAAAAGAAGAAAAAGCAATAAAGTTGAAATTTGAATATGATATTACAGCTTGGTTAGGTTAGGTTAGGTTAAGCCGGACGCCCTTCAAGAGAGCAGTACATACGCCATTTGATGGCCCTTAGTAGTCCGTGCGTGGAGGATCTGTTACTTGTGGTCTAACAGGATGCGAGCATGCTTGGCAAAAGCCAGCAACTCTCCGGGCTCTCTTTTGGAGGCATCCTTGAGTGAGTGCAGTAGTGGCGCTCCTAGACACTTTAGCCTAGTGCGGGCTAAGGCCAGGCAGTGGCATAGGAGGTGCTCGAGGGTTTCGTCAGTGTTCAGCACGTTGCATTTCCTGCAGTTCGCATCGTCAGTTATGCCTAGCTTTATTGCATGCGCAGCTGCAAGGCAGTGAACCGTGAGTGTACCCACGAACAGTCTGCATTCCTTACGCGGAAGGCGCAGTATGTATCAACTGAGGTGAGTGTTGTGTCCATTACACATTATTTTTGTGGTTTTGCAGGACGCAGTGTTCCTCCAAGTGCGATTTATGCGCTCTTTGGTGCTCTTCTCAAGATCATTTCGCAGTGATCTCAGTGAGATTGCGACGTCTTCTTCCATGCACGCTGGGAAATTGACGCCAGCTTTGGCTAGAGTGCCTGCCTCTTCATTGTCTTTTATGCCCTGGTAGCTTAGAGCCCAGTAAATGTGCACTGACTTTGACATGCATATATCATCTAATGCTTCCCTGCTCACCCTGACAGTTCCGCCGCTTTACCCATTGCAAACAATTCTGCTTGGAAGTTGCTGCAGTGGTTCGGTAGTTTGTAGGATAGTCTGGTGACCGGGCTGTCGCAGTAAACCATAACACTCACTTCTCTGCACTCACTCCTCCAGCCATCTTTGAGCCATCCGCCCCGACCTTGATATCTAGGCAATCTTTGGGTAGTAAGTAATCAGTGTGCCTGGGCATGTTCCTCCCTATTTCGCTGTGCCCATATCCTTGCAGCGTCAGGCTTCCAAGTGCTGCGAGGCGCTGGGCTGACTTCGCTGCCACAAAACGGGCTTCCACGTTCAGGGGGGAAATCCCTAGCAGTGTCTGTTGGGGTACTTCTGAGCGCTCCTGTGATGCAGAGGAGCGCCTGTCTCTGAACTTTTCAATGCGGGCTAGGTAGGTTATCTTCTCGGTACCTTGCCACTAGACTAGAGCCCTATAGAGCAGGGGTGGACGCACAATCGCTATGTAGATCCAATGCATTAGACGGGGTGAAAGACCCCATGTGCAGCTGAGCATCTTTTTGGATGCGTACAGCGCTACGGTTGCCTTCTTCATCCTTTTATCAACATTGCACATCCACGTAAGTTTGCTGTCCAACACCGTCCCTAGGTGCTGAGAGCTTGGCTCTAGCTGGTTGCCGTATAGTGTCGGGGGGATCCATTGCGGTACCTTGTACTTCTTAGTGAAAAGGATGAGGTCCGTCTTATCCGCATTGATACGTAGACCTGCTAGCACATCTACAAATCTCCCTGAGAGTCTTCCACATAGTTGAGCAGAGAGCTGATGGGCAGACACCCGTATTAAATATGCTTATGTCATCCGCATAGGCACCCCTGTCAACCCCTGTCAAAACTCTTAATCAGTTCGTCTACCACTAAGTTCCACAGTAGAGGAGACAGGACATCACCTTGCTTGGTGCCCCAATTTACGCCTCCAACCACTGTGGATGCTCCCCACTCCGACTAGACTCTCCTGCAGCTCAGGAGATTGTGTATCCAGTGGGTGATAGTTGGGTGTGAATTTATCGTCACTAACCGCTCAATGATGGCTGTTAAACGCTCCTGATATGTCTACGAAGACTCCTAGTGCGTATTTGTGATGGTAAAAAGCCCTTACGATTGAAGCTACTACCGTGAAGCAGTGATGTTTCAACCGATTTCCCATTTGTGTAGAAGTGCTGTTTGGTAGACAGCCTCTCTTCTACACTACTTCCAATAAGGAGTTCTAATACCTTCTCCATGGTTTTTTAGCTGGAAGGATGTCATTGTGTTATTGGCCTATAGTCCTTCGGGCTGCTGTGGCTACTTTCACCAGCTTTGGGTAGAAATGCTACTCTCGCTGTTTTCCATTCAGTAGAAATATGGGTAAGACTACTGTATACTACTGTACTACGACATGCTCTAAATATCCTGAGCAGCCATGGAATGATCACCAGAGAACGGCTTGGCGTGATCACAATAACGTTCTTACACAAAAATAGTCGAATAATCGTGCCATTTGGCTCAACCAATCAAGCTTGCATATACACACGAACTCACTTTTGAGTTAAATTCACTCAAATGTATACATATTTTTTGCTCACTGAGTATATTCACGCTCATTTGCAAACCGATCATTTGGGCGTATGTTCATTCGGCTTAGCATTGAATTTTTTTGATTTACTCATACGCCCAAATCCTCACTCAATTCCGCTCACTGAACAAAAGTTAGCGATGAATAAAAATCAGCTCATGCTCATTGAACACATGAATCGTGTGTATGCACGGCCTTCGGTAAATATAACGGAGATTTTGTTTTTGCCGTTTTCTTTTGTTTTGTAGAATGTAGAAAGCCAAAATATTTTATTTGAATATTTTTGTTAAACATTTGTTTACTTACATATGCATTTAAGTGTGAAAACTTTTTTTGTTTTTTTTTTTTTTTTTTTTTTAATTTGTTAATTTTCTCTTTGCCATTGTCATTAAATATGAAGTACATAGATTATATACTAAATCTGTTGTGAAATTACATATTTTGGTTTTTTCACTTTGCACATGTACAAACTCATACGAATTGATATATTCCGTTTTGATTATATTCTTATTCAACTCAATCACTGCTGAGCCGAATGAACATTTGCCCAAATGATCGGTTTGCACATGAGTGTGAATAACCGTGAATTTTACTCAAAAGAGAGTTCGTTCACCGCTAACTTTTGTTCAGTGAGCGGAATTGAGTGAGAATTTGGGCGTATGAGTAAATCAAGAAAAAATTGAACTTTGCCAATCTTTGATGATCACATCTTTTGTGGCCTGTAGCATGGCTGAAATAATACCGTCAAGGCCAGGGCTCTTTATACTCTTGAAAGAGTCAATGGCCCATCGAATCTTTTGGGTAGTGAATATTTCCATGGTGAGTTGCTCACCGCATGGAATGTCCTGATGCTTTGTCCAGAGCGGTAGCTCTACGGATTCTGGGAAGTGGGCGGTCATAAGAGCATCTATAGTTTCCTCACTGCTCTCAGTCCAGGCTCCACCATCAAGTCTCAGCTGACTTTGAACTGACGGTTGCTTGAATAGCAGCCTTCTTAGTCGTTCTGTTTCGGGCATCAATTCCAATTGGGAACAGAAGTTCCTCCAGGAATGCCTTTTTGCCCTACGGGTACTGCGCTTGTAGCCTATGAGAGGAATCTTGTACTCTTCGTACACTAGAACCTCCCGGAGTGCTTAGCTAACCTAAAAATTTCCACGAGATTTTTCCTTTGCGTTGAGACTTCGCAGTTCCGCCAGTGTGGTCTCAATCTTCTTTTCTGATTGGACGGTATACATGACTTTGTAAAGAAGTCCCGAAGCGTCTTGCATACGAACGATAGAGATGACTCTATGTCGCATGCTGACCCAATTTCACCTGGTGCCCCTAGTCTAGTGTTAACCTATAGAACTCTACCCAGTTTGCATTCAGTTTGAGTTAAGTTTGGGAGTGCTGTTAAAGTCGCATTCAAACCGTATAGTCCTGTCGTCTGAGAAGGCGGGTGTTTCGAAGACCCTGCAGCTTGTTATGATCGCGTCTGACGCGAATGTGAGATCGAGAACATTGGAGGAGGTGGGGCCTACATATGTATGCACCTCACCAATGTTTGCAATGCATAGTTTAGAGTAAAGTATAAATTTAAAAAGAGACTCGCCTCTGTTATTAGTGTCGGGTGACCCCCATACGATATGGTGGGCGTTGGCATCAGTTCCGACTATCTGTTGGGCTGTGCCGGAGACTGTCTTCCTAGATAGTCTCTCTAGTTTCTCCGGGGGTGCAGGCCTTTCGTGCGCCATATAGCATGATGCTGCTATCAAGCTCTTCGTTCCGCACTCTATCAAGACTGCTGCTACGTCACCAGTATTGTAAATGGGCATTAGATAAGCGATAATGCCTTTCCTTTGTTTTGTTTACCGTTGCTGAGCAGTATGTGTTGTAGTTGGTGGACCTAAGCCCCGCCACGACATTGCCTGACGCAATCCACGGCTCCTTGACTAAGGCCACGTCGACGCTAAGGCTAACAGGAGCTCTGTCGATGCCACTTACTCTTATGTAGGTTGAGCTGCAGTATCCTCATCAGAGATAGCTGCCGCACCTACATCGGACGGGTTGACTATTACACCGACTCAAGGCCAAGGTCCTTCTCCACCTCCCCAGCTGCCAGAGTGTGCGCATCCTTATCTTCCGGGTGTCGCTTCTAAAGTCGCAGGAAAACGCTCCCTACGCCCCACCCCATCTTGCCATAGAGTGCGTAGAGCAGGTCGCCCGCTTCCTTATTCACCTGCAGGATGGCGTCCTAACGCTCTTCTGCAGCGAAGAAGGCACCAGCGTTAAGGTCCTTCCAATCGCTGGTTGGATCGTCCTTGTTTTGGCGCTGCAGCAACTTCAGGGCCTAGTCTCCATTGACAGGCATTGGGTACCTTCGATTTTGGTTTCGACTGGATTTTATCCCTGTCTACCACGTCCAGTAAAGACCACCCATCGGAGAGACCTTTCGCCTCAGCCAGCTGAGCGTCAGGTCATCCTTGCATTTGGGGATTTTCGCCCCATTGAGCCACCCAGCACCATCAAAGGCAGGCCTCTGGTTCCTCCTCCATTCTCGTGGATGGTTTTCCACCTTTCCTCCGTGATCCTGCCACTGGTCCCACGTCAGTTTGGCAGTGTCCTCTGGGGACAAGCCCACTGCTCCTTGGAGCCAGCTTTGGATTTTGAGAGCCGCTTTGTATTGAGTCTTAGCCTACAGGCTAGACTTTCGAGGTTCGAGTCTGCTTCGACTACGGCACCCGTGCGGGCCAGTTTTCTGTCGTTTGTGGCAGTAGCTATACAACAGACCTGGCCATCCCTGACATCCCAGCCCCGGTTGCCAACTTTAGCAAACTTTCCATATTGCTTAGATCCTCCTCGGCTCATTTGTTCAGGTAGCCACCCCTAGCATTTTATACCTACTGCCAGGCTTACCTCTTCGTGTCGTCCCGGACCCAGCCTTAGCTAGATACTGCATCGCCTCGGAGGGCAAGTGAGGCATCCGGTCGCCCGCGTGCAATATCCATTGCCCGGCCGGCACCCATAGGGAGGGTTTAGCTAGAGGATTTTTACCATGCCTACCGCTTGGTTAATAAAAATACAAATTTCACAAAGAAAATAGTTTAAATTATTATCTAAAAAAGTAAAAAAAAGTAACTCGCTAGCTGCAATCGAACCTGCAATATCAACCGCAGGTTTCTAAGCATACTTCAGCTCTGTCATATGCACCACGCCTTAATATGTAGATACTTCCGATTATCTGCATTTACATATAATAATAATAAAAAAAAATGCCTGTCAGTGCTGGCCTTTGAACCGCAGACATTATGTATCTAAATTGCATGTCAATTACTTGGACCACACCACTGGACCACACTTTAGGACGGCTAAAGTAGATAAACATTGATTTAACCCTTTATGCAAGCACGTGTACATAAATTAAAATTTTTAACATTTTTGACCGATTTGTTCCATATGTAGTAGTTGTTAAATTTGGACCAAATTTGGTGAGGATACTTTTTATAATTCCATATACATTCTGTATGAGTTTAGTTGAGATCGCTTAGAAAATACTACAGGTCTATTTAAAAATTGTTATTTATACTCTCTGCAAGAGTATATTGGGTTTGTGCAAAAGTATGTAACAGGCAGAAGGAGGCGTGACAGGCCCCATAAAGTATATATATTCTTGATCAGCATCACAAGCCGAGTCTGACCGTCTGTCTGTCTAACCGTCAGTCTGTCTGTCTGTCTGTCCGTATGAACACAAGGATTTAAGAGATGGTAAGAGCTACAAGTTCGAACTTGGTCTCAATCGATTACTTATTTAGTCAATCAATGCAAGAATCTTTTTTTTTTTTTCGATGCCACGCCCCATTCGCCCACAATGAACCCTAGACACACCTCGGCTAAAATATTGATAATTGAACGTAATATCAATATATTTATGAGCGCAAGCCAGACAGAAACATACAATCACAAGTTCCAATGTTTTCGCTGCCTGTGTGGCGGCAGCGCTGCTCACATACATATATGCATCATATTTTGTCAAGCGTGTGTGTATTCGCATACAAACAAACATATGTATGTTTAATTATGCTTAGATTGTATTTGTTTCAACGGGTTTTAATGCAAATACTACTACTGATTTTAATAATTTATTCGGGAAAAAATCCAGAGTATTATACGGTCGGGCGAGCTCTACTGTACTTTTTTTTCTTGTTTTTAAATGAAAATTCAACTTTTTTAATCCAAGGATGTTATTATTTCATCGATGACCCCCAATTCATAATTTTATAATATGCATTTCTAAGGTACTTTGCTGGAACGTCGTAGTCGAAAAAACATTTTCCGTGTCGGCGTAATCCATATCTATAAGTCAAATATCATATTAATTCGTATATCAAAAATTAAAATAGTTGATTCTTACCTTACCTAGCCAAAATAGAGCTTAGCACCATGCAGCTTATTCTATTTCTTAATTTAGTTTTGATCAAATTCACCTAAATGAAGCGGCTCTCTACTTCAGCGTTCGACCAGGGAAGTGAAAGTCTTTAAAGGGCGAGGCTAACTATCTCCTTATATTGACTGGTACAGGCCGATTCTTTATAATTAAAAACTGCGGCCCTGAACATCAACATTTTGCCATTGAATATTGATGTTCAGATTGAATGTTATTATATTGCCCTTTTTAATTGTCTACGTATTTTATCGATGCACTGCAGTAAATAGGTTGGAAAATTTCTCTCAAATAAAGTTTCGAAACTAACAAATATACAACCCATGCCGATATTTGTTCTCTTTTATTTCAGGCAATTCTATCTTTTGTAAATAGCTAGATTTGTAGCTAATAGGTGTTTTAAAATTTTTGTAGCAATAGGCCTTAAAAAGTGGCCAGATCTAGCTACAAAGTAGCTGATTCGACAACACTGGCTGTGAGCGTTTCCACAGTTAGACGGAAGTGGTGAGCTGTGTCGCTCCAGACAGCAGTAGTTTTGTTGTATAAAATGAAAAATGTGTAGTTTTTATACCCGTTACTCGTAGAGTAAAAGGGTATAGTGTAATCGTTGGAATCTATGTAACAGGGAGAAGGAGGCGTGGCAGACCCTACAAAGTATATATATTATTGATCAGCATCAATAGCCGAGTCGATATAGCCATGTCCGTCTGTCCGTCCGTCCGTCTGTCCGTCTGTATGAACAAAAGGATCTCAGAGACTATAAGAGCTAGAAAGATGAAAGGGGTCGCAAATGAAAGGTACTATACCCAAGCAGTTGTAACCTTCGACCATTTATATTTGAACGACGCACAGTGCGGCAGCGGGCCGAAAAATTTTGCAAAAATCATATCTTTTGAACCAGGGGAGGTGTTTAAACAAATTGAAAAACATTTAATAGATAACTTATTAAGCTTTAGAATGAATGTCTGAACAGGGTGATCGGTAAACAGGGTGCTTCAAAATTTAAGGTCAAAGTTCACTAATATTACGCCTATATTAGGCGTATAAAATAAAAAATTTTAAAAACTTTTTTTTATCTCAAAGTAATATTTTTAATATTGTTTTAACATTTATATAACTAATCAATGTGTTTTAATTATTTTTCTTTACTAATTTACTTAATTTTGCTAGTAACATTTTTGGTTGAATTATTTTGAGGTTATATTTAAAATTTTTTTTGGTGTCCAATTTTCATCAAAATGAACACAAAAATTTGTTGTAATATATAATAAACTTAATATTTTGGAACTGTAACTATAATCTTTCAAATTCTTTGGAAATACGTGGATTTAAAGATGCTACTTTAATGCTAACAAAGTCAACATTCTTTCTAAATCTAAATTCATTAAGTTAAGTCCAAATTAATAGAATAAGCTCTCTACAACAAATAAAATCAGTGTACTTATATTAAAAATTCAGTTAAGTTATCTCGTTGATGTGTTCCTCCCTCATGGAATCATCCAAACTTGAAAATCTTTTTTTGTTCCTAAAAAGAACAATTTATTTAGTTATCGGTAGCCAAAATGTTTCTAGACTGGTAAAAACCAAAAAAATAGTATTTATTAAATTCAAATAACTCAGGTATAATTTATCAAATGATTTTACGCCATATTTTTAATAAAATTCCCATTCAGGAAATTTTAAATTTGCCTGCGCTCTTCTTCTATACCTGAGCCGCGCATTTTTAGCTCGAGGTTGGGTTAGTTGTATGACTTTTAATTCTAAACTGGCAAACTAGGGCAAAGGAAATTATATAAGCATATTAGAAGAAGGTTCATTCTATCATGTGTATATAGTTTCCCCGTTAACATCGGTGAACATTAGAAGTAATGTCCATGTTAAATTAAAAAACTGACCAAAAATAGTATATTTTTTAAACTTTTTTGGAATATTCAGTTATAAAACGAAAATTAAAATTTTTGCTGAATTTAATGCAGAATTAATAATATTTGAATAGAAAAACAACTATTTTAAGATTGATCGATTATTTCGCCCTAAATTCAATTTCAAAGTTGATACTTTGCGCCAAAAATTTATGCATTTTGGCTCATTTCAGGAAATAGGTCAACTTTGAGGGGCTCTTCCACCCACAATTTTCAACCAATTTCCAAAAAAATTCGGATTTATCACCCATGATCATTTTTTAACCAAACGCAATTTTCATTTTGTCGTACGCTACCATCACAAAAATGATTTTTGCCACGTTTTTCGGCCGGCTGCCCCATTGTGCGACGTTCAAGACGTACAATAAACTAACATCGTCCGAGGTACGGGCGAGAGCGGTAGCGGGGCAGGATCCTCTGGTTCCCTAGCTTATTCGGGAGTGCGCGGGGTTCGTTGCTACTTCTCGTCCTTGGTACATAAAGATTAAATTAGGATCCATACAAAACTAAAAGAGGAGCTATACTCCCAAACATAGCAAAAAATAACTATGGCCAAACAAAAAGGGAAATACCATCTTATTGTCAAACGAAAAAGAGGCGAGGTCTGTGGTGTTAGTTGACACTCGCGTTCTCTACCCAACCCAACCATGATCCTTTCCAGACAGTTGCGAAAGATAACCAAAAAGAAAGGCTTTCTACCCCATTACATTAACAAGTCACAGGAACATAAAAATCTAAGACATCATAAAATTCATTGCAGAACAAAATAAGAACAGAGTGATTGGCAATACATTAAAATCTTTGATCGATTTATTACAATTTTAAATAAAAACACCAAAAAAACGTTCGAAAGTGAATTCATCAGTGTTCGAAGAGTTGACCGACGGTGTGCATACGTGTTTAAATGTTTGGTTTTCATTTAACATTTTCCTTTACGATTGCATTTGCTTTAAGAATTCATTGTATTGTTTGGTTTTTCTAAATATATCAAAGCTAATTATTTGTACATGCGATTTTGTTTTATTTATGACATAATGGTGTTTGTTTATTTCTTTCATACAGTGTAATTTTTTTTTTGGATTTTTGGTTAAGACATTTTTCAATAAATTTAGGCAATTAAAGCATTATCGTGGTTTACTTCAACATAATTTTAAATTAAATTTGCACGAAACTGAATGTTTCTTGAAATGTTTGTTTCATATTCTTTCTTATTTCTACGTATTTGTTTATTTTCTTTCGTGCATTTAAGTGTTCTTTATTATCGGTGCATATTAATTTTTGTATTCTTTTCTGTATATGTATCTTTTTTAACTTTTAACAATTTTTTTATAATACAATATAATTTTTGTTAGCTTTCATATTCGTTGTACTCAATTATCTCAACTAGTTTTCATAACATTTTACTTTTTTTTTTGTATTTTATTTTTCACAATGTTACTTTTTAATGGAAAAGATTAACAGGGCGACTAAGGTTAAGTCCAAAGGTTTTTGAGATACACTGAAATCATTTCTTTTATTTACTTACGTGACAAGTTTCCAACGTTGAAAGGCCTTCCATCGGTGGTGTCGTTTGATTTTGCAGTTTTAGTCAACGTTTTGTTAGAATGTACATATTCTTTAAATTTACAAGTGATACTGATAGCTATTCGGTGCACAAAGAACTGATTTCATTTTATATTACTTTTCTAATTTTCTTTTCTAACAAACATTTCAAGCTAATTTTGAATATAATTAATTTTAATAAATTTATTTTGTTTTAATTAATTTTAAATGTTTTTTTTTCCAAGTATTTTACTTTAACAGGTAGCACCTCTATATGGACAGTTTTTGCTGTCAATTTTACACTTTCCGCAAGAGTATATTGGGTTTGTGCAAAAGTATGTAACAGGCAGAAGGAGGCGTGGCAGACCCCATAAAGTATATAAAAATAATTCTCAGCTTTCGTTTCGTTTTTAGGCATTCGATCATATAGTACAGCATTGTAATATAATATTGTATATTTCGAGTAGAGGCTAATGATATCAGACTATCCTGAAAGGTGCATTGAAATCGGACTATAAAAAAGAAAACTAGAAGCGTTACAATATTGATTATTGAATGCGATACCACTAATGAATACAAGCGAGACAGAAACATAGGCTGTTCGCAGTCGCTGTGCGCGACGAATACACTTATACATACATATATGCATCATATATTGTCATTCGTATGTGTATTCGGACACAAAAAAACAGTGTGTGATTATGCTAAGATTGTTTTTGATTCAATGTGTTTTAATGCAAGTACTATACACTACAATATCTCGATCAGTATTGCCAAATCAGCTACTTTGTAGCTAGATCTGGCCACTTTTTAAGGCCTATTGCTACAAAAATTTTAAAAAAGCTATTAGCTACACATCTAGCTATTTACAAAAAATAGAATTGGCTGAAATAAAAGTGAACAAATATCGGAATTGGTTGTATATTTGTTAGTTTCGATACTTTTTTTGAGAGAAATTTTTCAATATCATTTGGCAAAGTGTATTGCATCAATATTATTATCGATAACGAACACTCAAAAAGTTAATATCTTTTTGCAAGCTTCACTTTTAAAGTTACAAATGCAGAAACATGTATATAATCAACTATTTTAAATTATGATAGACATAATTTGACTTATAGATATGTAATACGCCTAAACGGAAAATGTTGTTTCGACTATGACGTTCCAAAAATATTCCTTAGAAAGGCTAATTATAAAAGCGATAGCGTTGAAATTGATGAATTGGTAGTCATCGATGCAATAATAACAACCTTGGAATAAAAAAGTTTAATTTTGTAAGATATACAATTTTAAGTCTAGTACTATCGATAAGTAATAAGTGTTAGAGGGTGTCAACTCCGTGATGCAACCCTGTATTGTTTTAGTATTTAAGTATTTATAGTGTGTAAGCGTTCTAGGGATATGGGGTCAAGGAAGGTTGGTTACACTTCCTTTTCCGGTCAATTATATAGGAGAACTGAACACGACAAGTGAAAACAAGAGACGAGAATAAAAATATTTGTTTTTACAACGATCACGCACGATATACAATTATTATCGGAACATCACAATTTTTATTAAAAAAACAACTAATTAAATTTTAGTTACATTTTTCAGCAATTTTTGAAGAAAGTTAGCTACTTTTAGCGCTCGCTTTAGGTACTTTTGCTTGAAAAGTTTCGGCAACACTGATCTCGATAACGATTTTAACAATTTAACCGGGAAAAAACGCAGAGAGTATTATACGGTCTGGCGTGCTCGACTGTACTTTTCTTCCTTTTTTTATAAATATATTTTGATTAAATTTAATAATTAATTTCTTGAAATATTTATAAAAATTATTTGTTAAGTTTGTCCTATTTTCTGATTGACCCATTGATCCATTGTGTGTTTCTTTATTCGCCATTTGTGCCAATTTGTTTTTTATTTTCCACTGTCCGTCCGCCTGAGACCCTTTCAGCTCAATGATGCCGATAGAGATGGCCGATAGTTGTTTAGTGCTGGTAGTGTTTGTAAAACGTAGTAGTGGTGATGTCCAGGTTCCCCAATCGATGATTGTGGACTGTATGCTCGGTGCGCTTTGGTTAAAAACCCCGTGCTGAGGTGAATGAGCTAGCCGCGGTAGCCCCAGAAGCCGAGTCGTAACATATTTTTAATTTAATCTTTCAAAAATTGTGTCGTTTTAATTTTCATTGGCAATTATCGACAAAATGTATTGAGCTAAAGCTACTATACAAAAAACGCGATTGTTTCATTGATCGTAGATGATATTTTTAGTTGCATCGTTTTTTATTGGATTTTGTAATTTTATTTTGTGTCCTCCGATCTGGGTAGCCACGGCATGCCTGTAGCACTCAACCTATTCCATGGCTAGAGGTAGCCTGAAGGCGTGAACGCTATCACGGATGTTAGGCTGACATCCCAGTCACGGTTGAAATTATTTTAGAGCCTTCCATAGCAAAAACATTTTCTGTGTATAGTGTACACCGGCTCGTTTATTTAGATTGCCACCTCTAGCGTCTATCCGCAAAAATTACATACCCGTGGATACTTACATTAATTGTCCAGTACTCGTTAAAAAATGTGTGCCACATTTATGGGCACTGAGAGTGCTATTCTTTTAAGAAAATCTTCCAAATAACCTTCTTTAACCTGCGGCTCCTCCGATAATTTGTCTCCCTAATAACAAATTTCGTATCCCGGAATTTTTGACTTTGACTTGTCCATCGACTTTGGTATGTCGATTTGTCTTTCAGCTTTCGGCATTTTCCGAGGAATTTATCATCCAAATTAAGGTTTTTAATAAGCACGCAGTGGACGAGCCCTCTGCTGGGCATCAAAAAGCTTAGCCTGCTGAAAACTATGACAAATTTTTTGATTTTTTCAATGCTGCCTGGTGTCGTTACTGTATCAGTTGCAGTCACCAGGTGGTACAGTACAACCAACACTGAGTAAATTTCTATAGTCTTGTATCTGCAACTCATACCAGATACGGCATAGAAACGACTAATCTTATAATAGACCTCATCATTCATACAGAAGGACAGTTCAGTAAATGACTCCTAATCAAATTTGGTCGATATCATCGAATAATCACACAATCTATGGACGAGGCACGAGCAGAAAGTAAGTGCTCTTCATTTATATAGGCTTCTAAAAAATGTTTTCCTACAAAAAAAACACATGATTACACTTGTAAATAAGTTAGATATTTTTCGACATTTTTATCCAGAGGTGGTAAAGGAATGACAATCTGAAGGAGCCAGGTCAAGGAAATATGTTGAATAGGGTACAGAAGTTGTTTTGTGATGTTGTCTATAGAAGTGTTGGAATTGTTGATTCTTGGACCCATCTTGCAGATAATTAACCTATAACTTGCCATTAACCGGGAAACTTAAGGAAACATTTTAAGGGAGAAGGATCAGGCTACGCGCAAGTGTCACCAATATGTCGAAATATTATGCAAAACGGCTGTGAAAATACGTGCCCCTTATATCATGATTAAACGAATTTTTACCAAATTTTGTCCGTATAGGACAACTATTGCTATTTTAGGAGAAATCAAAAAATTGATTTTCTTCAGCCTGGGGGGTTGAATCAACGGAATCAGGGATGCGTATGTGATAACCATTGGCCCATCGAGGGTTCGAAACCACTATGGATATAACAACGCTCGACTACGATTGTTTATCTCTATATTACTACTACAACGCGAATCTGCAGGCCATTTTTATTGTATCATTCACTTTTCCTAAAAATCTACTCACGTGGTTTCTTGCTTTTGTCACTTAAATTCACCAACTTGCGACATCTATCCCGTCTATCGCTGTCAATCGCAAGGAAGCTGCGACGATTTTGATCGTGTTGTGCCGAAGCTGCCACGTTGCAATTCCATCAATAAAGCACTCCTGTTTTTACCACGGATATTTTCGCACAGAGTTTTTGCGTTGATCAAATGTTTTAGTAATAGATAAATTTTGAATCATAGCGAAATAATTGACTTCTACCCGAGGACTTTTGAAACAGTACTTGCCCGTGTTAAATTATAATTTCACATTTTTTAATGTTGAAACAAGTAAGAAAGGCTACAGTCGATCGAGCCGACTGTAAAAGACCCCGTACTCCCATTGTAATGCGCATTTGTATTTAATTTGAATTAAAATTTTATAACGAAATTTAAAAATTAAAATTTATATGTACATTTTGAATTGATATTTAAAAAAAAAATTAAATTAGCAAATTCTCATTGCCAGCATTCGAACCTACGACCCTCAGGCAACGATTTCACATCGCGCCGCAACTCTACCATTCGCACCACGAGCCACTTTCAAGCATGTTCCGCTTATTCGCATTTACATGTTATACATACAAGTACACACTCGTTTGAAATTATGTGTATGCACATATGTATGTATGCGTGCCTAGCACTGGTCGGCACGGCAGCGTCGCAGCGTCTGCGAGCAGCGCTGACTTCACACAGGCAGCGAAATTACAGCAAAATTACATAATTTTTCTAACCTTCCAACTTTTTTGTTAATGGACGGATTTTAACGCCGCTTGGAGGATAGTTTGATATGATATTCCTCTACACGAATAATTAATTATAAACACTGTACTATTTGACTAAATGCCTTAAATCCTGGTTTGAAGTTTAAAAGCTTTTTTTAGCTCATATGAGAAAAAGGGGAGTGGCAGCTCAAAATTTTGAATGGCATTGCATTAAGGCTGTCTCTAGCAATCTGCTTACCAGAAATGGTGTTCCTAAGTGCCATAATGCCATGGCAAAAATTTGAAATAAACTTAACCTGCCTGACTTAATAACGGACTTTCATTATAAATTTGGTGGCTCTAGCTTTCCATCCAGGTGTTCATACGGACGGACGGACAGACGGACATTGCTATATCGAGTCGGCTGTTGATGCTGATCAAGAATATATATATATTATGGGGCCGGAAATGATTTCTTCTGCCTGTTACGCACATTTCGCTTCTGACAAACCTAATAGACCCCTCTACTCTTTTTTGGAGTACATGGTCTAAAAATAAGTCATAAAGGCGATGTACTTTACTGGATCATGGTATTAAACAGTTTTCTCAAAGTAGCTATTTAAATTGTTCGAGTTCAGGAAGAAAAGCGGATAAGCTTTGCTTGACTTGTGGCATATAAGGCTAACTCCGCCAGAAATGCTAGCAAACCGAGCAAGGTACCAACTATTACCACATAGAAGGCGAGCTGGAGGTCACTGATTGTCAAGACGCGAACCAAACTGCTCTCGCCTGTGGCCTGGTTAATTGTAGTATGCATTTTTATTGTCACTCTGTATTTTTGGTCATTGATCCACTTATGGATAAGGCCAGCGTTTAGTAATCGAAGTAGTTGCCCATTTACTACCTCTTCCCATGGTGCATATCTTGGCAAAACGTACGAAATTGTATAGTACTTCGGACACTCGGGCACCACCCAAATGCGCTCCAGAAGCAAATAATTTGCTGACTCCATCATTAGGGAGGAATAACGCGATACTCCAGCCTTGCCCCCAAAAGTGGCAACTTCATTAGTTACATCCGCATTGAGATCTCGGTTCCACCAAAGTTTCTTGTTTAGGTTAGCAAATAGTTGCGATGTCTCACTGAAGAACAAATCATCGGCCATGGATGTATACTTGTAAACGACCTGTAATCCACTATCGTCTAGATCCTGCATTGTAATAATGTCTTTATAATGCAGTGGATGAATATAAACTGTGGCCAAGCTCGATTCAAAAATGGCTCCAAAGATCACGCTTACTAAGCACAGGGACCCAATAAACATTCGCTCCGCATAGCTTTCTGGCAGATGTGATAAATTCACCCGCACCCAAAC
This sequence comes from Drosophila dunni, assembly GCA_018152125.1. NCBI lineage: Eukaryota > Metazoa > Arthropoda > Insecta > Diptera > Drosophilidae > Drosophila > Drosophila dunni. The sequence goes on along the minus strand of JAECXC010000385.1, from coordinate 437,844 downwards.
CACCCACGTATCTACTAAAATACCCAAAGCCTGCTGCAATAACTTTCGATCGGAAATCTTCACAATATACAGATGCAGATTAACCAGTCGCAGCAGCAGCCAGATGAAGGCACAGACAAAGGCCATTACAATAAAACCCAGCCATATATCATAGCCAACCGCAAAAATGGGTAGTATGGACTGAGGAATACGTCTTGCTTTGGGAACATAGATGCATAACTGGTCATCGTAAACGGCAACCGTAAAGTCCATATATTCCTGAACCAAATAGTCCTTAACAAAGAATCCAGTCAAACAAATGTCCAATCCATCATTAAGTATCGACCCAATAGCTCCATTGTAGCTTCCGTTTGGGCTTCGCTCCCTACAAAATTAAAAAACAAAACAATTAAGAGTACAGGTAATTTAAATATACTAATGCGCAATATATACCCCTATTAACGTACTGTGCCTTTAAAAAAAAAAAGTTAAAAAATCATAATCCTGAAAATTTAAATATTTTATCCTTAAAAACTAGATTTTTGTTATTCATCTCAATTATCAAAATTGCTTAGCTCTAGAAGACTAATACGTTTTTGTCATACACCAAAAGTTATGTTTGTCGAATCGACGAAGTCAAATTTAACATAACTTTTTACACCCTGTATTCAAAAAGTGTAGAGGGGCCTTTTAGGTTTTAGGAGCGAAATGTCCGCATTCCAAACCACATGAAGTATTCTCGATAAGCGTATTATGATTAACTAGTTAAATGAGTCCAAAGATTTAGCAAAAGACTGAAGGGTTTACAAAAGCAAAAGCCGAAAGATAGCAATGATTCTAATTTTTTTTAATAAGTCATCGCAAGGTGAAAGAACTCCAGAGTATTACTATTTCCAAGTTTATAGTGCTGTTAAATTTATTAATTTCTCAAAATAAACAAAGATTTCAGAGCCTATGCAACCTGAGTTGTATCGGAATATAACATCAGGAAAAACGATTGTTTTCTTTTTACAAAGAGAAACTCTTCCGGAAAGCTTAGATACATAATTAAAAAAAATAGATACATAATTATAATGAATAAACATTATTTTTAATGTTATGCAAACATTTTTTTTTTTTTTTGTTGTGAGAAATATTTGCGTTTTAAAAAGGCCTCCTAGTAAATTTTTATACGGGGTCCCGCCAAGTCACGCTATAAAACTTAATTTAGTGTGAGTTAAGCTATGGCTACAAAACTCACATATTATGTGCATATGATCATACTTTCGTAACTGTCCTTACCAAGACTAATTTGGCTAAGTCAACAATGTCCTACAGCTCACTTAAAAATTGCTTATTTGTTTGGGAAAATGCGCACTAGAACAGTTACAGATTTTTTACAAGCTGATTGCTCGACTGTACCCTTTTTTAGTATTTTTTAACAGGTGCACAAAATTTAACAACTAATAAGTTATTTTAAACAAGGTATTATCAATCAGTGTTGCCGTTTCCGCTTTTTTCCGTCAGATCTAGCTTTTTCAAAAGTGCAATTGCGGGCGAAATCTAGCTATTTTTAATTCATACAGATTACAGGTCAATTTCCCAATATAAATACAAATTACGTTCTTTTTCACTGAAAATGTTTTAAAAATTAAAATAAGGAGAATCACTTTAATTTTGGAGTATTTTGGGACTAGAAACAGTTCACAAGTAGAACGTTAGTAAAATGCCTTGACTCTTGTGCAATGAGAAATTTGTGAGAAAACAAGAAAGAAAAGTACAGTCGATCACGCCCGACCGTATACGACTCTCTGCATTTTTTTACCGGTTAAATTATTAAAATCGGTATCGAGATATTGTAATGTGTAGTACTTGCATTAAAACACATTGAAACAAAAAAAATCTAAGCATAATCACACATACATCTGTTTTTTTTGTGTCCGAATACACAAACGAATGACAATATATGATGCGGTATATGATGCCAGCGACTGCGGTCAGCGCTGCCGCCGGACAGGCAGCGAAAACATTCGAGCATGTTCTTGTATGTTTCTGTCTCGCTTGCACTCATTAGGGATATTGCATTCAATTATCAATATTGTAACGCTTCTAGTTTTCTTGTTTATAGTCCGATTTCAATGCGTCTTTTTAAGATCGTTTGATATAGTTAGCGTCCACTCAAATTATATAATTACAATTGTGTACTATATGAACAAATGCCTAAAACCGGAACGAAAGTTGAGAATTATTTGTATGTATTGTGGGAAAAAGGGGTGTTGCAGTCCAAAATTTTAAATGTCAATCCGTTAACGCTGTCGCTAGCAAATTGCATTAGTAAATGGTTTTCATCAAAATTTTACATAAAAGATAATTGCAATTTGTATATTTAAATATACATTAATAAGAATCGAGATGCGCAAGAGATTACAGGTTGATTATGGGACACCTGTTTTTTTATTTGATGCCTGGGTTCTCTATATCTGGCCTGAAGAAACCTTGTATCTCAAAAATGTCAACTCTCAAAATGCATATTAATGCATATAAATGTTGGCTAATTGGGTTTTTGGGCAAAACCCGAAAACTGCTATTTGCTAACTGTTACATACATTCTCCCTAATGCAAAACCCTTTTTATCATCTAAAGCGCACTGTTCAATTTCCCGACGGCAAACCGTCGCTCAAGTACACGCATATTATGTGTAAGTATTTTCCATACTCTGTATTTGCCTGCATATTAATTTACTGATGCTTCAAAAAATGAAGCGCACAAGCGACACCCATTTCAAAAAGAGTATTGACGATACTCGTAATTTCGGGTACGAGTAAAAAAAATTGTAGAGTAATTTCGCTTCAAGTAAAATAATATTCAAGTAAAGAAATATCTAATCACATATTTACTCTAAATTTTTGTATGAGTACGACCGCCACCGCATTTTCTGTGTGTATGACTCGAGTACAAGAAACCACTATCCTTGCAGTTCTCTGATGTGTATTCGCATACAAACAGATGTTTGATTTGGCTAGATTGTTTTAGTTTCACGGTGTTTTAATGGAAGTACTGCACATTGTAATATCTCGAAAGCGATTTTAATAATTTAATCGGGATTAAAATGCAGAGAGTATTATACGGTCGGGCGTGCTCGACTGTACTTTCTTTCTGTTTTGTCCAAAAAAAAAACGGCAACACTGTTAACAATTATGGGATTGCTTTGGAGATACCCGTCAATAACAGAAATCTAGTTCTTAACTTACCCAAAGTAATTCTTGTCTGGTTCCTGCAGATGCATAGTATAATTCAGGCGATCACGAAGACTTTGTGCCACTTGCCAATCGACTCCGGTGATTCGGGTCACTAGTCCCGTTTTAGGATCAACGATAGGGCGAGCGTAGACAGACTTAAAGATCTGTACACGCAGCGGATATCCTTTCATATTATGAAATAGAAGTGTGGGAAGCGGTTCACCACCAACATAACGTTTAAGGCGTCCAAAGGAATTCTCAAAAGCGTCTTCGTAAGCATTTTCGCTAGGTGCAAAAGGGTCATAAATCCAAATGTCACTATCGGTGAGTATGAATCGATTGTATACTCTATAGTTTATCCACAACTGTCGGCAGCTATGCTCCAATTTTTTTATTTGTTGTGGATTCAGTTCGCCTTGATGGTCGCCAACAATGAAGAAGAGGACGTTGGCACGCTGAGTTGATCGACCAGCGCCGCTATTTAAAATCAATTGGGATAAACTTGTAACAAGGACCATGGTTTCACGATTATTTAGTCGGAGTTTACTGCTATCCATTTCAATTGATTGCTGGTCATCATAGCTGTGCGTATAATGTGTTTTGTCCTTAAGTTGCAGAAACCAGAGCGCGTTAGCATTGGTTGCATCATCCAGCCATTTAGAGCAACGCAGCATAATATGGAAATGGGGAATATCCCGCATGGGCTCCGCTAGCAAAACATCCAATTGAAGCAATTTGTTTGACCTGACTCCGATAAATATAGGCAAAATAAGTGCCACAAGCTGTAGTTTTCGAAGAAAAATTCTTGCCATACCTCCGTTTCAGCATGCGAACTTATCACGAATGATGCAGTTACACTAAATCGAAGTTAACAACTAACATCATGTTTTGACACCTGCAATTTTTCTTGTTTATTCAAGAGTAATTAGAGACCAGTTATGTCAGCAACAATTCGCCTAAGCAAACATTGGCGTCTGCTTTTCCGTATTGTCACACCATTGTAATTGAAATATAAATTGTGGACAAATCATACATTTTGTGTAGCACTTTTATGTACATATGGTAACTCACGAAACACAGAAATTAACACTATAGACGACTTGAGACTTAAGGACATTACTTACTGAGTTTTAACATGTGTGTATTTTACCGTGTATTTGGAAAAAAAAAATGTTATATTAGCAAGGCTAGACTGCTTTTGTAGTATTTTGACTTATTTTAGGGGCGTGTTTTTTCCGATTTTTCTTTAATGCTATAAAGTTATAACAGGCGGATAAACATGTTGTATATGTATAACTTGAAGGTCTTTAAATGGGTTGACTGGGTTTAAGAGTCTCATATTTAAAGAGATCTTACGATCCCTCGTAATATCCACGATGAAAGCAAATGTGCAAAAATTATTAACAGTGGTGTGGCCCAAGTGATGGACATGCATTAGAGAGGTCTGAGGTTCAGACGCCAGCACAGACAGTCATTTTTATACAAGTTACTCGTAGAGTAAAATGATATATTGTAATCGTTGGAATGTATGTAACAGGCAGAAGGAGGCGTGGCAGACCCCATAAAGTATATATATTCTTGATCATATATAATATAGCCGAGTCGATATAGCAGTCGGACTGTCTGTCTGTCTGTCCGTATGAACAAACAGATTTCAGAGATGGTAAAAGCATACATACAAGCACGTGTTCGAACGTTTGCGCTGCTTATGTGGCTGCATTGAAGCCTTACAAGCGACTTTCGTGTTCTTGACTTGTTCAATATTTTAAACAATCGGGACTGAACAGCAAGTTGTCGAAAATTTTGAAGCAGGATATCAAAACTGCCGCGGTCTTCTGCTGACCCTTTCTGAGCAGTTCATTGCGTCGTTCAAGAAGTGAACGCGAGCGATCTTGTAGCTGTACAGTTTAAGCTTCCTTCTTACTAGGTTTTGGACACGTTCCCTGCTGATACCAAGCTCTGTGGACATTTTGTTCATAGACGCCTCAGAATTGCGTCGATCTCGGCAACGGAGCTTGTTGACATTCTTCGAAGTAGTCGCGGTGATAGGACGGCCGCTTTGGGGACGGTCCGTAAACTTATCGATATATCGATCAACTAAAATTGGTAATTGCAATCTGCCTCTTCAAGTCAAGCGCACACATATTGTGGTCAGGTTTATATATTTTTCGTGCATAAAAGTGAAAAGTGATTGGAATACGCTTCATTTTTCTTTGTTCGTTTTTAATTAATTTTGATTGTGAACGAAGGGAGTACGAAACAGTATCTCCTCGAAACGTTGCTGACCCCTACGTGATACATTATTCTATCATTTTTTCTCTTGCTCTCTTTTCGCTATTGCCTTTTGCATCAAGTGTTCACGCGATATTATTAACAAAATCTAATATAATAGATGATCAAGAATTCATTTAAATCAACCCGACTCTCTCTCATTGCATGAACGAGGATATGCAACATATCAACATAAATTGGTAATTGCATTCTGCTTCTTCAAGTCAAGCGCACACATATTGTAGTCAGTTTTATATATTTAGAATCCAATAAAATTGAAAAGCAATTGGAATACGTTTCTTTGTATACTATCTGCAACAGTATATTGGGTTTGTACAAAAGTATGTAACAGGCAGTAGGATGCGTGGCAGACTCCATCAAGTATATATATTCTTGATCAGCATCACAAGCCAAGTCGATATAGCCATGTCTGTCCGTCTGTCTGTCCGTCCGTATAAACAAACAGATTTCAGAGACGGTAAAAGCTACAAGTTTGAGCTTGGTGTCAATCGATCAAATATTTAGTCTGGCAAAACAAGAATCTTTTTGTTTTTCGATGCCAAGCCCCATTTTCCCACAATGAGCAAAAAACTGGACACACCTTGAAAAAAATTGTTATTTTCAGCGGATATCTAAATAACTATGGCACCTAGGATCACCAATTCTGGTATGGTTCCTAGCGACAGCGTAAATGCATTGACATTTCAAATTTTGGACTGTCACGGCCCTTTCTTCCCACAATAAATAAAAATTATTCTCAGCTTTCGTTCCGTTTTTAAGCATTCGTGCACATAGTACAGAATTGTTATTATATAATTCGAGTAGAGGCTATCCTGAAAGGTGCATTAAAATCAGACTATAAACAAGAAAGCTAGAATCGTTACAATATTGATAATTGAACGCAATATCCATGTATGAGTGCAAGCAAGACAGAAACATACAAGCACATGCTCGAACGTTTTCGCCGCTTGTGTGGCGGCAGCGCTGCCCGCGGTCGCTGACCGTTCCGAATACACATATACATATATGCATGCAGACAAACAGATGTATGTTTGATTATGCTTACATTGTTTTTGTTTCAATGTGTTTTAATGCAAGTACTATACATTATAATATTTCAAAACCGATTTTAATAACTTCACCGGAAAAAAATGCAGAGAGTATTATACGATCGGGCGTATTCGAGTGTACTTTTCTTTCTTGTTTTATGTGCGCATATTTCGACAGCACTTTTGCATATTCAAAGGAACGTATATATCCAAGCTTTTAATTTTCTTATTAATCTCACTTTTATTATACCCGTTGCTCATAGAGTAAAATGTAAATGTACAGATACTATAAAACTAGAATGTTTAAGTATAGAAAACTTTTCTGCTAGCTATGCCAAATTTATACGGATAGTACATGTCTGGCAAGTAGATGTATTGACCAAGTTGGATCCAAATCGAACTACTATATCGTATAGCTCCCATAGGAACGATCGGTAGAAAATATACTTTAAACATGAATTTCTATGAAAATGTTCTGTTTGCCAAGCTATCTTATATATCACCATTGCTAATAACATATTGAAACTGAGTAACGGGTGTCGTAAAATCGCGAGGAGACTATAGCATTCTTTCTTGTTTTCACTTGTAAGCGAGTAGTACGTCAATGGGCCACACGTCCAGTTTGCCAGTGTTGCCACCGCTTTCAATCCATACATCGTTGCAGCGTTTGATTGCAGAATTCAAGCTGATCTACAATTTTAAGCTAGCGCAAGAGCCGCAAAAAGTCGCAAACTGGATTATATACATTTTCTATTTTATTTTAACATACATTACATATCGCAGAAACAAGCCAAAAGTAAAGTTCTTCTCTACAGAAGATGAACACATTGCAACTGATTTATTTATTTTTTGGCAATACAAAAGAATCTTAAACACAAATTGTTTTTTTTTTTTAATTTATTCTACATACCTTGGCCTTTAAAATCCATGCATTTTTTGACAGGGTTGCATTTTCTGTAAAATCTTTAATGGATTTTTCATGCATAAGGAATCTACTTTAAATATACTGATAGAGAATTTTTAATTGATTCCATTAAATTTTCCGTTGTGGTAGAAACGCGAATTATAATTTTTTGTAATTTTATGTCTGCACGTCTGGGTTTCGAACGCCGCCTCAGGCATTTTATTATATCACTAACCATAGAACACATAGATGCGTCAAACGTAAGATTTTTTGAAAGCAAACTCTATCTTGTTTTAATTTCAACTAAGTACAGTCGAATTCAAATATTATATGCATATGTGTGTATATAATATTAATCACTCTGTTGGTTATTTGTTTACTCTCTGCAAGAGTATATTGGGTTTGTGCAAAGTATGTAACAGGGAGAAGAAGGCGTGGCAGACCCCATAAAGTATATATATTCTTGATCAGCATCAATAGCCGAGTCGATATAGCCATGTCCGTCTGTCCGTCTGTCTGTCTGTCTGTCCGTCCGTATGAACAAACAGATTTCAGAGACGGTAAAATCTACAAGTTCAAGCTTGGTGTCAATCGATCACATATTTCGTCAGTTAATACAAGAATCTTTTTTTTTCGATGCCACGCCCATTCGCCCACAATGATCAAAAAACTAGACACACCTCGGAAATAATCGGTGTTTTCGGCGAATATCTCAGTAACTACCTAGGATCACCAATTTTGGTATAAAGCGTTCCTAGCGACAGCGTAAATGCATTGGCATTAAACAATTTTGGACTGCCACATCCCTTTTACCCACAATATAAAAAAATTTCAAATTTCGTTCCGGTTTTAGGCATTTGGTCATATAGTAACGCTTCTTGTTTTCTTGTTTATAGGATATTTTGATATAGTTAGCCTCCACTCGAATTATACAATTACAATGGTGTATGTAATTGTATAATTCGAGTGGAGGCTAACTATATCAAAATATCCCAAAAAGACGCATTGAAATCGGACTATAAACAAGAAAACAAGAAGCGTTACAATTTTGATAATTGAACGCAATATCAAGGTATGAGTGCAAGCGAGCCAGAAACATACAAGCACATGTTCGCTGACTCCGTGGCGGCAGCGTTGCCCGCAGACGCTGGCAGCGCCGAATACACACATACATACATATAATGTCAAACGTATGTGTATTCGCATACAAACAGATGTTTTATTGTGCTTAAATTGTTTTTGTTTCACGGTGTTTTCATGGAAGTACTTCGCATTGTAATATCTCGATACCGATTTAAGTAATTTAATCGGGATTAAAATGCAGAGAATATTATACGGTCGGGCGTACTCGACTGTACTTTTCTTGTTTTTTGATAATATTACTAGAGCATTGTGTTTTTCTTTTTATACTTTTTTATTGGGTTTGTGCAAAATATGTAACTGTAAGATGGAGACGTGCAGACCCCATAAAGTATATATATTCTTGATCAGCATCACAAGTCATGTCGATATAGCCATATTTGTCTGTGTGTCCGTATGACCGAACAGATTTAAAAAATGGTACGAGATACAAGTTCGAATTTAGTCAGTGTAGACTCCATATAGATTCAGTCAATATAAGAATATTTGATTTCGATGCCACGCCTCACTCGCCCACAATGAGACAAAAACTAGGCACACCTCGGAAAAATCTATGTTTTTGGCAAATATGTATGTAATTACGGAACTTAGAAATACCAATTTTGGTACACAGGTCTACAGACATCATAAATGCAATGTCTAAAAATTTTGGACTGCCAGGCCCCCTTTTCTCATAAGAACTAAATAACTTTCAAACTTTAATGTCGTTTTTAATTCATTTGTTGTTATCGTATAGTGGTGATATTTAAAATTGGTTTGAGGACATGAAATCAAACTTTCCTGAGAGTTACATAAAAATCCGACTATAATCAAGTAAGAAAACACGTAACAAATTTTTTTTTTGAGCGCAATGTCAATGCGTGTGTGCAAGTGTGATAGAAACTTCAAACATATGTATGTTCGAAAGGCTACGCTGCATGTGTGACAGCAGCGCCTGCCCGACGCTGCCCGTGTCGACCAAGGCATACATTTGTTTATGGATACATATAATGTTAAACGTATTTGTATATCGTTTCAACATGTTATAATACAAGTTATATCCATTGTAATATCAAATTAGCGAGTTTAACAATATAATCCGGAACAAATGCAGACAGTATTAGCTATATGGTCGGGCTTGCTCAACTTTAATTTTCTTTCTTGTTTTAATAAAATTTGCGTAAAACTCTTTTAAAAAATCTTGAATTTAATACACAATAATGCTAAACCTTTTATGTTACCCCTTAAGGGGGTAAAATAATATACACTTTCGCGTTTTTTTATACCCTGTGAGGGTACATTGCGTTTGCTCAAACAAGCAGCCCTTAGATTTCAGAGATGGTAAAAGCTAAAAACACCAAATTTAAGCATAATTTAAATTTTTATTACGCCCCCTACACCCCCTCTAGAATAAGTTATAGTAGGTGTTACAACCGGATTAATTTTTTTTGAGTCGAGATTTTGACTATGTATCGAAGTGCTCCACAACGTAATCTTATGGGACAACAAAACTTTAAACGTGTTTTTCCTAAAACTGTGTTTTGAATTTTGGTGATCACGATTACTCAAAAACGGTTATACCGATTAGTCTCAAATTTTTGCACAGGTCTTGTTAGTTTTATCATATACTTTTTTTATGACACATTAAAATTATGGCATAAAATTAAATTTTAAATTTGATAAGCCGCGATTTTGTAAATCAATATGGTTGGCTGATTCCTTCGATTTATCTCTAAATTTCACATTACTTTAACGAAATCCGTTTAGTTTTTCATTTTTGAAAAAAAGTGGCCATAGCAAAACGACATTTTTTTAAAAGTGTTCCCGGAGATCACCTGTAGCAGGTGCAGGCACTCTTTTTTTATTTTTTTTTTTTAAATAATCATTTTCTAAATTCTCTTAAAAGTTACCTCTATATGAGTACAAATGCTTAAAACAACCAATATAAAAATTATGTCAGCGAAATTGTTGGAAAACCATATTTTTTTTGGGCTTCTAACTAGAAAAGCCCCCCGTAATAATACGTTATTCACAATGTAACGGATAGCATTCAGGTAATGGATGCTAGAGCTGTAGTTTTTTTAGGAAGCAACAATCTCAAAAGTTTTCGACTTGAATTCATATTTAGCGCATATTTTTTTGGACCGGGTAGTCCCATGGCAGTAGGGTATTCCAAGTGGCGAAATAGTAGTGATATTGGCTGATTTATTCTGAGTAATCAAACTTTCTCGGAATAAATCAGCCAATATCACTACTATTTCGCCACTTGGAATACCCTAATTGTGATTACTTATGAAACTAAGAAGTATTTCATACGTTTCATATTAGGACTTAATTTTTCCAGACTCTATAAGCAATAGGTGCAGTTTTTCGATTTAAGTGAGACTTTCACGTACCACTATTCTATGCAAAGTGGGTTGAGATATCAAAACTAACTGAAAGCTGTTATGCTAAAACAGGTGAACTGCTTTAGATTCGCATGAGCATTGAGCGGCCTATGTATATGGGGCGTGACTAAAATCTATGGCAATGTTGTACTACTTGACATATTATTATTTAATTGAGACCGAGCTCTTAGAGTCTCTGAGGTCATAGTGTCCATTCAGGCGGACAAACAAATGGTAACATGTAAGGTTTTGTTTGTAAATATATTATAAAAAAAAAACGTTGTTTGCAATATCCTAAATCTTAACAAGAAAGAAAAGTACAGTCGAGCAGGCCCGACCGTATAATACTCTCTGCATTTTGATCCCGATTAAATTATTAAAATTGGTATCGAGATATTACAATGTGCAGTACTTCCATTAAAACACCGTGAAACAAAAACAATCTAAGCAAAATCAAACATCTGTTTGCATGCGAATACACATACGTTTGACATTATATGATTGTATGTGTGTATTGGGCGCAGCCAGTCTGCGGGCGGCGCTGCCGCCACACAAGCAGAGAAAACGTTCGATCACGCTTGCATGTTTCTGTCTCGCTTGCACTCAGTAGTGATATTGCGTTCAATTATCAATATTGTAACGCTTCTAGTTTTCTTGGTTATAGTCCGATTTTAATGCGCCTTTCAGGAATAGTTTGATATAGTTAGCCTCCACTCGAATTAAACAATTACAATGGTGTACTATATGAAAAAATGCCTTAAAACGGAACGAAAGTTGAGAATTATTTTTATGTATTGTGAGAAAAAGGAGCGTGGCAGTCCAAAAATTTAAATGCCAATGCATTTACGGTGTCGCTAGGAACGCTCCATACCAAAATTGGTGATCTTAGGTGCCATAGTTACTGAGATATGCGCCGATAACACCAATTTTTTCCGAGGTGTGTCTAGTTTTTGGCTCATTGTGGGCGAATGGGGCGTGGCATCGAAAAACAAAAAGATTCTTGTATTGCCTGACTAAATATGTGATCGATTGACACCAAGCTCGAACTTGTAGCTTTTACCGTCTCTGAAATCTGTTTGTTCATACGGACGGACAGACAGACAGACAGACGGACAGACATGGCTATATCGACTCGGCTTGTGATCCTGATCAAGAATATATATACTTTATGGGGTCTGCTACGCCTCCTTCTGCCTGTTACATACTTTTGCACAAACCCAATATACTCTTGCAGAGAGTATAATAATGATAACAAATAATTAACTTAACCATATTCTGATGTATGTACAATTACCTGTTTAGCATGCCCTGGCTTATGAGGATCTATTCAACTATCTGTACAATTCGCCTTATTTGTTAGCTTTGTCGCTGACCACAGCAGATCGTGTATCTTTACTGGCACCGGTACATTTGGAACAGATTGTTAACACAATTACTACAGGTCTATATGGTAATGCTATCAACACGAAAGATGTGGAGTTACTGCTGAAACTGTTGCGTGAACTAATCGAGATGCAGGTACTGAACAGTGAGCAGCCGCGCCGAATACTTCGTGCTAACGGCAGTGCCTTTGCACGTCTTTACCAGCGTCTTGTGGAGTCTTTGTTTTCTGCACGTATATTTTTAACAGCGGCGTTACATGAACCATTGATGGCATTGCTAAGCGACCATGAAGCTCTGTTGGATGTGGATCCACACAGGCTAATCCAAAGCTTCACAGCACGCGAGCGTCAAAGTCGTTTTGGCGATGACGAGTCCAGTGATACCTATCAGCGCAATATTCATCGTTTTCATGCAGAAACTTTGGATAAACTATATGCCCACGCTCAGGCATTTATCTGTAGCTTAAAAGAGAGCTGGGTACTTTTTCCCAGCTCGTTACGTTGGCTTCTACAAACGCTTGGTCAGCAGCTACGACAAACGCAGAGACACACTGATCATGAGATACGGCAGCTGCTTTCGGATTTGGTGTTTACACACTTTATATGCCCGATCATTGTTAATGCCGATCTGCAGGACATTATCGACGTAAATGTCACCGAACAGATGCGCCATAATCTTAATCAAATTGCTCAAGTTCTGCAGCGCTTCGTTTTAGCGATGAGGTCACCCGAGCTGACCCAACTTATGGAGATGTTGCTCGTAGGCCAAAGTGGGGAAGATGTCGTCGCTATTCTTCCACAGCAAAGCGACTTTGAGCGCTCAAAACTGGCTATTACTCAACGCGATCTAAATCAGTTTATCAACTTCTTTCGGTTGCTCTTATCCCGTGCGGATTTTAATGTGTCCGTTGAGGACAGACAGCGACTAGAACGCATACTGGCTCGAATACCCAAGACGGGGACTGGCTCAACTTCGTCTTCAATGCCCGCAGTTGAATCGATCGGCGCCGAAAATGATTCGTTAAATGGAACAAACAGTAAGCGCAGCAACAAAGGGCTTTTGCGTCTAGGAAAAGCAACGAAAAACAAGTTGGCCAAAGGCATAAACTTCAATAGCAGTGCTAGTGTCAGCAGTAGTCACATACAGGAGCTAGGAAATGGGAGCAAATCAGCCAGCGAGCTTTCCACCATGTCCAATGGTGACCTGGAGCAGTGTTTCTCATCACACAGCGGAAGCAACACTAGCCTCAGTTCTTGCGGCGGCAACGCCAGTGGAGCGGCAGCAGAGACAAATGGTCCACAGATAGCAGAGGACGTTGCATCAAATGAAGACGAGCCAGTGCTTTTATTTTGCATTTACAACGACGCCGCTAAATGTAAATTAAAACCGCTGACTGAGGAGGATTTGTTAAAAATGAACTGCATTGGGCAGGAAATAACTCCTGTGACAATTGTAACGGCTTCGCCCACCACTGGATGATGCATCAGTTGGCACCTCGGATAACCTGGAGGTAATTAGTGAGGCCGCGAACTCAGAAAGTCACTCAGTGGCTAGCTCCTAGGACCTAGAGGAGCAACAAGAACAGTATGTGCACGATGCTGATGTACACGATGCCGGCCGTGGAACGCCCAACATTAGCGGTCGGGATACACCATCTTCGCAGGTAACAGACGCAGACGGCGCAATAGGAGATCTACCACACGTAGAACTTTCGATGCCACAAATGCAAAGTATGCTCCTTTCCAAGGTACGCTCTGACATCGAGGATAAGTTTTGCAAGTTCGAACTAAAGAAGTTTGAGGGTGATGAAAATGTAAGCATAATATCCGACACGTGGTCCACAGATGTGTTGGCCAGCGATTCTGAGAACACAATGGACGCCAGCAATGAACAGCACCGTGAACGGGATAGAGAAAGGGAGCGCAACTTTTCCACACCACTAATACCTTCCGCTGTTGTGTTACCCGGAGAGAACAACAATTTTTGTAGTGGAAGCTCTAACACGAGCCGCTGCTCCAACCCTGGATGCCTCCGATCAGCGCTCTGAGTCTAACTGGAGCACCGATGTACTAGCTAGTGATTCCGAGAAACTGGCTGAGATGGATACCGATGACAATGCCAGTATTATTGCCAAATCGGACATTGCCCTCCCTAATGCAACAGCAGTTGTTTGTGACTATAGCGAGCAAAGGGCCGACAATAGCGGCGATGTCAATACCGATGCTGATGGCAACGACAATGTAAGTGCCAGCGAACGTAGCCAAGAAGATTCAGCTTTCTTTGATGCTGTAAATTCTCACGATGATCCTTATCAGGCATCCTCTTCACTGGCGCGCAGCTCTGTACGAACCAGCTATCATGGAGGCGACAGCAATTTTCAGCAGCAGTACAAATGCAGTGGGGCGGAAGGACGAAAAAGCACCCCTCTTATGGGAGTCGCTTGCATGCGCCGACAGACATCCGCCGAGAGCAGCATCTCCAATCAGAGCGTTAATTTAGAGGAACCTAAGTCAATACTGCAACAGCACCATCATCACCATCACAACCATCATCATCACCACAAAAAGAAGAAGCAACAGCAGAGCCAATTCCGTGCAACTTCAGGCAGCAACCAGCTTATCGATTTGATTGACTTTACTGATTATGGTGAACATAAGAATGAACCGCCTGGCCTTGTACAACAGCTCCTGGACAAGTTTGGCGATGAGCAGCATTTCCGCGGAGTCCAACATCGTCGTATCTCTATGGAGCAACGTACAGCAAGCAAAGACGGGCGACGCAATGGAATTCTTGCCGGTGGAAATGAGCGGCGTTACCAGAGCCTAAACTATGAAAATCACGAAATTATGCTAAACGTAATGCTACCGACTCTGGTTAAAACAGATGACGACAAACAGCAAGAGCTGCAGTTGCTTTGTGCACAGACATCGATGCCACTGGGGCGATACCAAAGAGCATCAGCTTCGATGCAAGCGCAGACAAGGAAAAACATCGTGTACATCGAGAGCAGAGTGCCGGCATTCTGAATAAACTAAAGCAGGGTATCTTTAAGAATCGTCGCATTACCAACAGTAAGTCCCCTTCATTGGCAAATCAACGCTTGAGCATGATAAGCCAGAACAGCAACGTCAATGAAGAGAAGCGAAGTGTCAATTTTGATGCAAACTCTGTCAGCCTGGGATCTCATTACGGTAATAGCAGCGAAGACATATTGGCCAAATACAGACGCAAGGTTAGCAGCTCCAGCGATGCCACCAACTTTGATTCTACTGGTAATAGTCATGGGCATTTAAACAGTCTGTCAACTTCAAATCGCAGTGAAAATAGCATTGGCGGTAAGCAACTCGTTTTTTAAGCATATTCCTTCAATAACATTATATATCCTTGCCCATTCCATAAGATTATTCAGCAACTCCTGCCTAATACCGTGAGATTAGTTCCACAAAATTTTTTCTGGATTCAGGTTTTTATGGGAGAACTTCTTTAAACGTAATAGCTGAAATCGAAATAAAACTCATATTTTGTGAGATTTTCTTTTAGAAACATATAATTTTCATTGTACTCTGCGCGCGTTCACAGAGTTTGTTAAATGAATATTATATGCAAAAGGAGACATAGCCTTCCCATGTAGTCAACATATTCATGATCAGTACTAAAGTGGAATCTATGTAGCCAAGTCCCATTTTCGACGGGATGTCTGAGTTTCTAGATAGAGTGACTCTAGACCAGGTACTCTAGTGGAGTATGGCGGTCAATTGTTGGAAAATAGCTTTTTCGTCCGCCTGTAAGATCTCAGAGGCTATACAAGCTAGAGATAGCAAAATCGTATTGAAAATTCGTCTAACGCACCCAACTCTAAATTGTAAAAAAAAAAAGCTATCATAACACAATATACACATTATATGTATGTTATCAATAATAATAATAATAATACTACCCAATTTTGATCCGAATCGGAAAACTATATTCGATAGCTCCAATAAGATTCATCAGTCAAAAATAGGAATTTCATCACAAATAGTTAACCGGATCGGTCAATAGGTCCAATAGGGAAACTGGGTTGACAATTACTAAATTGTTTGAAAAAAAAAAGCGCACTAGACATTGTTTTACAGTCGTCTCGCTCGAAAAGTGCGTAACAGGCAGAAGGAGGAGTGGCCGACCCCATCGAGTATTTACATATCAGTTTGTCAAAAAAGTCTTGCGGTATTTCCGCAAGCTTGTCTTTGCAAGCACGTAGTTCTAGTTGCATTCGTCGCATCGGTTCACGCTAAAGCTTTTTGGAAAACTCTTTTCACTCGCTAACACGCGTTTGATTAATTGTTGTTTGTTTTTAATCGTTCGTGAGTTATATTGTCGCAAACATGGAGCAAAATAAAGAGAAAATACGGCATATTTTACAGTACTACTACGATAAAGGCAAAAATGCATCTCATGCAGCTTATAAAATTTGTGCAGTTTATGGACCCGATACAGTTTCCATACCCACCGCACAACGATGGTTTCAACGTTTTCGTTCTGGTGCAGAGGTGATCGAAGATGCGCCACGGTCCGGAAGGCCTGTCGTCGCCCAAGAGCTGGGCATGAGTCATCAAACCGTTATAAACCATTTGAAGAACCTTGGATTCAAAAAGAAGCTCGATGTATGGGTGCCACACGACTTGACGCAAAAAAACATTTTTGCCCGTATGAATGCATGCGAATCGCTTCTGAATCGCAACAAAATCGACCCGTTTTTGAAGCGGATGGTGACTGGCGATGAAAATTGGGTCACTTACGACAACGTGAAGCGCAAACGGTTGTGGTCGAAAAGCGGTGAAGCTGCCATCTTTGATCAACAGAGGCCGAATTGTCTTTCATCAGGACAACGCCAGGTCACACACATCTTTGGTGACGCGCCAGAAGCTCCGGGAGCTCGGATGGGAGGTTCTTTTGCATCCACCGTATAGTCCGGACCTCGCACCAAGTGATTTCCACCTATTTCTGTCCATGACGAACGCGCTTGGTAGTCAGAAGTTGTCCACAAGAGAGTCCTGTGAAAATTGGCTCTCCGAGTTTTTTGACAATAGGGAATCGAGTTTCTATAAGAGGGGCATTATGAAGTTGATATCTCGTTGGGAACTCGTCATCGAAAAAAACGGCGCATATTTGACTTAAATCGCATTATTATAACCAACTTTATGAACAATTGAAAATTCAATAAAAAAAACCGCAAGACTTTTTTGACAACCTTATATATGCGTATGTATAATGCCAAACATATGTATATATACATACCAGCAAACAGATTTATGTTTGATTATACTTTTTTTTTTTGTTTCTACGTGTTCTAATA
This sequence comes from Drosophila dunni, assembly GCA_018152125.1. Lineage (NCBI taxonomy): Eukaryota > Metazoa > Arthropoda > Insecta > Diptera > Drosophilidae > Drosophila > Drosophila dunni. The sequence continues at coordinate 420,199 of JAECXC010000385.1, read as the reverse complement.
CAAGTACTACCTATTGTAATATCTCGATACCGATTTTAATAATTTAATCAGGAAAAATTGCAGAGTGTGTTTTTAGGTCTGGCGTGCTCGACTGTACTTCTCTTTCTTGTTTTGTATTTGAAAATGCGAACTACTATGAGTACGGGGTTTTTTACAGTCGGTGTTCTGAACTGTTGCCTTTCTTAATTTTTTATTATTGACAAAGACTATAAGTTTAAAGATCTATAATTTAATTAAAAGAAAGGAATTAAATTTACTAAAAACATAGAAGACAATCAGCCAAGTTAAGAAATTTTTGTGATACACTGTACATGAATATCGACTCGTATGTTGATGCTGATCAAGAATATACTTCGCTTCTCACAAACCTAATCTGTACTCTCTACTATTTTGAGTGCGGGCTCAAAACTTATTACCAGTTATTTAAGTCCATTGTGGTTCTTTTGATGTAAATACCCTATATAAGCTAATATAACCCTGTATACGCTAGAATAACCTTTTTTGTAAAACACTATAATTTACCCAATGTTTAGACAATTTATACTATGTAATGCTTTGTAGTATAAGATTAATATTTATTAAAAAAAAAAAGAAAATATTAAAAAAATTAATATTTATGGGTAACATTTGTATAGCTATTATTAACTCGTTATGGTATATATTTCTTATAATTTAAACGACAGTTTATTGATGTAATCGCCGTATTGCAACTGTCAACGCCAAAATTCTGGCGCATACATTCCACAGCAGCTCGATTATAGCCTCGAGCTAGAAGTTGCGACTCTGCGTGAGCAATTACCTCGCGCATGTAGTCCAGCACACTGGCGCTCTCCGTCAGCTGATTGCAAGCAAATTTATGTCGAAAACGTAGTTTAGCCTTTTTAATTTTGTTGTTATACCGCGACTTGCGACAGGACTCTGCGCGTTGACGCTGTGCATCATGACTGTTGGATGACGTCTGATCCGTAAATGTAGCTGACGTTGTTTCCGATCTGGTTGTCACTGGACGTCTCTCGACAACAATAGGATTTTCAAGTAGCATTTGGTCAACGTAACGCTGCTCCTCGTCGGCAAAGTGTGTCTTCAAATGCTGCAGTTCCAGCTCAACCATTTTATCAATCTCCTCCGGCTTGTGGCTTCGAAACAACGGTATTTTAACCTGGTGCGAAGTTATGCTATGCACAGGATACTGACCCACATTAGTAAAGTATTTTTGTAGATATTGATTACCCTCTTCCATCTCTTGACTCATTGCTGCGTTGTCTAGATCTGCTCTACTCAAAGTCAGAACTACGTTTGCTACCATCCAGTTCTTGACGCTTTGCTTTTATAGGCTGAAAGGTTACGATGTGAAGAAATTGTTTTGACCGCAGGTGCCTAAATCCTCATAAGTGCCCTTAATGGATCGAAACACAAAAATATTTGTATTTTGTCTGCATCCGCCTACCTATCCCATCTACCTATGCGTATGGGCACATAAACAAACGGATTTGATAACTACCTGTTTGTAAGCCGAGCTTAAGTCTAAATAGGTTTGTTATTTTGTTAGAAACGCATAACAAAATAATAAACGTATCATGTTGAAGAACCGCTGTAAGTTGTCTAGTCACACCTGAATTTTATATTTATTTAAATATAAAGGGTTATCGATAACATATGTAAATAAGTAGATAACACCGAATACCGACGCCAAGTCCTTAAATGGACAAAAAAAAATCAAACAAAACAAGAATTAATGCTATAGTCACCTCACGACTTTAGGATGCTAGTTACTTAGTGTCAATATAATATATTATTACCAAGGAAGAACGCTAATAGTATAAGTAATCGTTGATGTAGTAGACACTAATGTGATTGGTTAAGATAGCTAGGCAACGTCAAAGTTTTTCACGCTAATTCGTACTTCGCACATATTTTCGACCAATGACAATTGGATGAAAGCTCGATTTAAGAATGGTTTATAAGCTTTTTAAATTTGTTAAACATAAATAAAAATTTAGTATTTTCCGTCACAGGACAATACAACAGCATTCATTTTTTGAAGTGGGAAAACATTGGTTGCACTCTCAAATCTTGGGCAGAAGTTGCAAGTTATATATGTTCGGGAAGTAATCGTCGTTTTAAAGCAATATAATCTTTATGTTGATGATACTATTGCTTATATGGTCTAACGCGGAAGTGAAACGTGTGTTCAGCCAAATGAAAAACAGTCAAAATTGGGGAACTCAATGCATATTGATACCCTCAACTCAATTTTGCACATAAGATACTTACTTTAATGTAATCAATATTTCCAGGTATAGAATCACAGATATGCGAATAACCAATAAATAAAGCTTCAATTTTGAGGTGCCTTCAAAATAACTAAATCAAATAAAAATTTTTTATTAATATATAAAACTAAGTTGTTTTTTTTCTGGATACATTTAAAAATTATCTAGCTCTTTTCAGAAGATGATTTATCTTTTTCACTCTCTGAACAGTTGGCAGCACTGCCCCCCAGGTTATAACTTAATAGGCAAAGAGTTCTTTATATACAGTTCTAAAAACAAGAAAGAAAATTACAGTCGAGCACGCCCAACAGTATAATACTCTCTGCTCTCCAATTAAATTATTAAAATCGGTATCAAGATATTACAATATCTAGTACTTGCATTAAAACACATTGAAACAAAAACAGTCTAAGCATAATCACACATACATCTGTTTTTTGTATGCGAATACACATACGTTTGACATTATTTGTGTTCATACATGTATGTATGTGTGTATCTGGCGCTGCCTGCGACTGTAACGCTTCTAGTTTTTTTGTTTATATTCCGATTTTAATGCACCTTTCAGCAATAGTTTGATATAGCCACAATAGTTAGCCACCACTCGAATTATACAATTACAATGCTGTACTATATGAACTAATGCCTAAAAAACGGAACGAAAGTTGAGAATTATTATTAGGAACGCTTCACACCAATATTGGTGATCCTAGGTGCTGTAGTTACTGAGATATTCGCAGAAAACACTGATTTTTTCCGAGGTGTGTCTAGTTTTTTGCTTATTGTTGGCGAATGGGGCGTGGCATCGAAAAAAAAAAAGGATTCTTGTGTTAACTGATACTGATACTTTGCACAAACCCAATATACTCCTGCAGAGAGTATAATAAAACGCGCATGGGCCAATCAATCTATGATAAAGGTAGATTTCGAATGAACGTTTTTTAAAACAAGCACAAACAAATAATTAATTCCTTCTAATTTTGGGAATACTAAAATCATTGTGCGGTTGAATAAACATTTCACTGATTTCTTTAGGATGCAAAGTGATTTTATCTCATTATTTACAAAATGCGATCGAAAATGAAAAGTGTATTTTTGGTAAGGATGAATAAGGATTCATAAAATATCGTCCGTCCATCTGCGGCAGTCCGTTCATCTGCCCGTCTGTATGAACAAATGGATCTCAGAGACGCGCACTTTCTTGTTCATTTTGTAACGAACTATTAATCAGCGGTCTATAAAACCTTCTGTCCCCAATTTCTAGCGAATTTCGGCATTTTAAGAAGAAAAGTTGGGTGGTCCACTACACCACTGCAATTTCGAAAAAAAACACAAAAAACTAAACCTTATTAGTTCTAAAAACGTATTGTATCACATTTTGATCATATGGAGAGTCATTTTCAACACTTCTTTAATTCGCGCCTTAGATGAATTATTTTTTGCTGTGCAAAACAACTCAAAAATTGTCATCGATATAATCATCTCTCCGAACAATGGTCGAAGTGCTGAGTGGGTCCAAGCAAATAAGAAGCGCTACAGTCGAGTGCGCCGACCGTAAATAAGCTTCATACAAATTTCTTATCTTCTACCAATCTGCCCTGTGGAAGCTGTATATACTTTATGGGTTCGCAACGCCTTCTTCTATTAGACCCATGTAATCTTCTTAGGTACGGGTGGTCGACGAACAGGCATATTTACTTATTCGTATTACCTGTTTAATGCAATAGTCAAGTACTACTGCTTCAGGTATGCACTGTTAATGCGTCGTCATGCAGGAACAGACAAGCATAAACATGTTGTTGCCTGCTGCAAATCAGGTAAATTCCACAGCACGAAATTTAAAAAACACACTACATTAGAAGGTCCAGTTGACTCTTTCGTAATCAACATTTCATAAAATTTTTTTTTTTTTTAAATGTCACAAATAATCACATTATGTAGATAATAACGTAGTTCAGAACTTGGTTTATCAAAAAAATATAAACTTTATTTAATAAGACGGAGTACGAGATAAAATCTAGACTGATTATGCTATGTTCTGGAGACGTTAAACAAACCTCGGCTTTGAGCTTTTATTAATTGGACTTTAGACGTATTGAGCTTTTCGCTCTTATGTAAATAGAGAGATCTCGATCTTGAAGAGATTGAGATTTAAGAGAGTTCTGTCGGCCAGGATTTGTGCAACGTCAGCAGTTTCAACCCCAATTATGGGAATAACGATTCTGGCGAATTGTTTATGATATTTAATCGGTTCGTGGGAAGCCAGAATTGTTATTGTCACCATTTGATTATTTTATAATGTTTACTTTACTTTTGTGGGAAAGAAATGTATAACATAAACGATGTGTGGTGTTAGGCGTAATGTATGGGTACATATGTAACTAAATATGTCACTATGTACAGCTTATCTCATTAATTTTTATAAATGTTGTTTTCATTTTTTTCAACTTTAAACATCGAAAAAACTTATAAATCTAAACATAATCAAAAAATTTAAAATTTTTTTATTATAGCCCAGAATGTCACCTTTCCATCATATAATATAAAGTTAATAAATATAACACATACATATTTATAACTAATTAAAAGAGAGAACCTCTAAAATTAGCTGCTTTTAAATTCGGTTTTACATATAAATTTTTAAAGAATGATTTTTTAACTTAACAAGAAGAGTGCCCTTTTTATCCAGCCATTATCCAACATTTTTTCAAAATGTGTAGATATTTTCATTATAGAATCAATTAATACCAGATTCCAAATTCCTTTGGATGAAAGCAAACCCCGAATTTGTCCGTTAACTTGAGATTCTATCTGCATAGCAAAGTAGCAAGGTTTTTATAATAACTTTTAAACTAAGCTAAGATATTTTGAAGCTGCTTTTTATTTCTATTATGTCCATGATGACACATATTTTTGGAAAAGGTGGGCCACGTTTTTATACCCTTGCAGAGGGTATATTGTTTTTGTCACGAAGCTTGTAACGCATTGAAGCAGGCGTTTCCGACCACATAAAGTATTGATCAGCACAACAGCCGAGTCGATATAGCCATGTTCGTCTGACCGTTTGTTTCCATGCGAACTAGTCTCTCAGTTTTAAAGCTATCTTAATGAAACTTGGTACAGATGTGTATTTTCTCTGCACGCAGAGCATTTGTAAAAATCGGACAGATCGGAGCACTATCATACCATATATATCATATAGGTCCCATAGGAACAATCAGTCGAAATGCTTAGTATCAAAATTTTTGGTGTCTATTGACCAATTTCAACGAAATTCAGAGAATCAATTTCTAATCGTGTCCCATTTCATGACCAAATTTCAGTCGAATCGGACTACTATATCATATAGCTCCCATAGGAACAATCGGATGAAATGCTCAGTATGAAAACTTCACAGAGAATCAATTTCTAATCGTGTCGCATCTGTTGACCAAATTTCATTCGAATCGGACTTCTATATCATATAGCTACCATAGAAATAATTGGTGATTGAAGCCAAATTAACGCAATGTTCATGACTGCAAGGGTATTAAATCTTCGGCGAGCCGAAGATCACCGTTTTTTCTTGTTTTACTCGTAGAGTAAAAGGGTATATTGTAATCGTTGGAATATATGTAACAGGGAGAAAGAGGCGTGCAGACCCCATACAGTATATATATTCCTAATCAGCATCACAAGCCGAGTCGATATAGCCATATCAGTCTGTCTGTCTGTCCGTATGAACAAACAGATTTCAGAGATGGTAAGAGCTACAAGCTCGAGCTTGGTCTCAATCGATCACATATTTAGTCAGTCAATACAAGAATTTTTTTTTTCGATGCTACGCCCCATTCACCCACAATGAGCAATAAACTAAACACACCTCGGAAAAAATCGGTGTTTTCGGCGAATATCTCAGTATGGCACCTAGGATCACAAATTTCGGTACGAGGGCTTCTAGCGTGAACTTTTATTCCGTTTTTAAGCATTTGTTCATCTAGTACAGCATTGTAATTGTATAATTCACGTGGAGGCTAACTATATCAAACAATCCTGCAAGGTGGATTGAAATCGGACTATAAACAAGAAAACTAGAAGCGTTACAAGCACACACCGATTTTAACAATTTAACCTGGAAAAAAATGCAGAGAGTATTATACGGTCGGGTGTGCTAGACTGTACTTTTCTTTCTTGTTAAAAAAAAACTTATTTTTGATACTTTGGGAAAATAATTTAATACCCAAAAAAATGGGAAAATACCCATAGTGCATTGGTCGACCTGGTCAAAATGCGGGGGCATTCGTTGTTTAGAATAAGTCCCGGTACACACTTAACGATTATTCATGAAATTAACCCTTGCCTACAGTTGTTACTAAGGAAAACGCCTCCAATTATACTGCAACACTCATATACATATAACAACACTCTTATACATATGTATGTATAAGACCGAGCCGACTGCAAAAGTGCGCATTTTCCTAAATTTTGAACCGATTTGTCCTTTGGAGACTTTAAGATATAGTTGTCCGATGGTTTCAAGCACGATCTCTGTGAATTTGGTCATGATAGCACTAGACGTGTCCAAATTATGCTGATGTTAACATAGTTTTTGGTAGGTTAAAAATAGTTTTTACAATTTGAGGGCGTGCCATCAATTTGAAATAAACTTGACCTTACATATAGACGGACTTTTATTCCAAATTTGTTGGCTCTAACTTTCGTAGTTTAGAAGATCCAGGTGTTCATACGGACAGGCGGACATTGCTATGTCGTATCGGCTATTGATGCTGATCAAGAATATATATACTTTATGGGGTAGGAAAATCTTCCTTCAGCCTGTTACGCACATTTTTTAGTGTCTTACTTAGTCTAAAAAAGATTATGTTCTTAGCAGATTTAAGAGTTATACACAGTAGAGGCAAAAAACAGGGGTTTCAATAATTTATCCGAATTTATTCATTAGAAACATTTATTTATTTATTGTCAGACTAGTAGCAGTCGACACAAAAAGAAAAATGAATTAAATTAATGTAATTGAAAAATAATATGATATTTAAAATAAATTTAAAAACAAAAGAAAATAAGTTTTCAAATTGACATTATGATTTAAATTTATGTTTAATTAAAAACTTATACATATTTACGGTTATAAAAGCATCCTTCAAGAAATTAAAATAAAACAAGAAAGAATGCTATAGTCACCTCGCGACTTTAAGATACCCGTTACTCAGTTTCAATATGTTATTAACAATGGGTTATAAGGGTAATATTAGTGCAATCGTTCAGTTTACAAAAATGATAGCTTGCCAAACACACAACATTTGCATACCAATTTATATTTGCAGCGTATTTTTGACCAATCGGCCCTATGGGAGCTATACGATATAGTTGCCCGTGTAAATTTGGTTCAGATAGCATAGCTAACAAAAAAGATTTCTATACTAACACATTCTAGTTTTACCTGTACATTTACCTTTATATGAAGATAGAACGCCCTAAAGTGTACTGCTTGGGTATTGTATCTTTCATTTGCGACCCCTTTTACCTTTCAAGCTCTTATAGTCTTTGTGATCCTTTTGTTCATACAGACGGACAGACGGACATGGCTATATCGACTCGGCTATTGATGCTGATCAAGAATATATGTACTTTATAGAGTCTGCCACGCCTCCTTCTCCCTGTTACATACATGCCAACGATTACAATATACCCTTTTACTCTACGAGTAACGGGTATAACTACTCGCAAATTTCTCTAAAAAATGTGCTTTGTGGTGTACACCAAATTTGAGATTGGAGATTAACGGAAATAAAAAATTTAATTTATTTCTGATAACTGCGTATAATCCCTTAACTAATAAAAAGTTTATAAAACCACTTGCTCATTTAAGACAAGGCTACGAGGCTATATGATGTATTCACTCAAGTCGACTATTAAAATGTTCACAGCTGTTTGGGATTGTTTCATCTATTTAGTGATTCTAGGTCCTACAGTTTTGAGAATCAGATATTTGTACGTCTGATTACACAGACACAGTCTGATTACACAAACACAGTCTGATTACTCAGATTACACAAAGTACAGACTACTTAAAATTTCTCTAAATGTAGCCAAACGACTTAAATACGTACTAAAGTGAAAAATATAATTAATAATTCAATTAGAGTAATTGCAGCGTCTATCTATTATCCCGAGCAACCGCGACAGCCACAGTGTACACATTCCACAATTCGACCTTCCTCAAGCTTTGACTTTGGCACGCGGCAAATGCAATTGGTGCCGAAATTTGTATCGCGCGTCTGAATGCACCGTAGGCAACACAAATTTTCATAACCTGACTTCTTCCATTTCGCTATTAGGTTGGCATCGGCAATCTTTTCTTTTAGACAGTAGTCGTATAGTTCACGACTGATAGCCTTACGGCGATAGAACAAATCATAAATGTAGCGCGTCTTTTGGTGATGAATCTTGAAAATGGGCCACAGTGACTCTGTAATGCGTTTTCCCTCGTGTGGTTCGGTCTCCGCTGTAAACATCCAAATTAGTAAATTAAACAGTTTAAGCTTCTCACTCACCTTCTCTCATTTTCTGTTCCAACTCTTCCAGCGTGGGCTCAATTAATTCCCAACCATCTGGTGGAGGTTTCCGGCTTCGACGCACTTTTGGCATTGTTTTTAGATAAATTTAACGGAGATGATAAGTTGCAGTCGTCAATTATTACGGAAACAAAATAATCGTAAACGGCGTCTGATAGTGGAGAGAAAATATCGGAGTAACATCGATTCATCGTTAAAAAAAATTCTGATACCGATGTTTTTCACGATGCTCGATGTATCAAATTAAAGGCCGTTCCCACCACGGTTGCGTTATCGTTGGCATGAGAAAATTTGGAAATCCGTGTTCATACCCATACAAAAACAAAGGCAGCTGAGAAAAGACTTCGTGCGTTAGAAAATTTCGAGTTATTGGTACCAACGTATTATTTGTATGTAAATTTTGTTAATATTTAAAAACATATATTTAATTTACATAATGTATAACGCTTAAATAAGTTAGAAACGTTAATATAAGTATAAGTAAACAAGGAAGCAAAGATGTGACTTTTTATCATCTTTATTTGTAGCCAAAAATATATTTTAGGACTCGGCTGTCTATTTGGAGGGAACTATGTAAACCACTCAAAATATCTAATCATAACAAATGCGATGTTACTTAATATATAATAGAAATCCCAAAACATAACAGGTATAAAAAACACAATAATGCCTTTATGATAATTTTTATACACATTTATAATTTCGTTTAAAAATAATGTATCAAAATTTTGCGTATAAAACGATCAACTTTGATAAAAGTCATTTAATGTTGCAGACCATTGCCATTTAAAAAACATGCTGGTGTAAAAAATAAATTTCTAAGTTATTTTGTTGTATAACCACCAGTTAACACACACTTCATCAAAAATTAAGCTTAGTATAGAAATTGTTTTATTTCAGCCACAATTTTAATGAGATTGTCAAACTGTCACTCTATCGCAAGTTCTAATGAAGATTTTTATATAAATAAATTTATATTTAAATATTTTCTGAAAGCTAACATTGTTGTAAATCGGTTTCAGGTAATATTACTTTCAAAATATAAGTAAATTTCAACCAATTCTGATATTTCCAGAAAAATACTTATATTTTGCCAGATGGCAACAAAGTTCAAATGAACGAGTAAGACTTAAAATGGAACGTTTATATCCGCCACCATGAATCGGTTCTAATTTTAGTTTGTTTTCCCACTTTGAGTATTATTGTTCGTATAAGAAATGAATTAATCGTCTTTTTTTTGGGGCGTACCCGTGTTGTTATTAAATTTGTCCTGTTTAGTTATTTAAATTCTTTCCTTGTGCTTCGTTAAGTCCTATATTTATTAACGCATTGTGAAACTACTATTGAAAAAATCGTGAATCGTGGGCTGTCCAAAGTAAGCAAAGCGAAAAAAGTAGGCGACTCACTTCAAATTAGATGTTTGTGTAAATAGCATGAAAATAGAATGTGCATCAGATGGCAATAGCTGTCACAGCTGTAGACCATAATGTTCCACAAGCAATCTAACTCATACAACTTAAACTTGGCTCAACAGGCACATAAAAGTAGCAATAGCCATGTTTAATGCGTTTTGAGTGGGTGTATTTTGTCTATTATATGTAGTTGCATACGCGCACAACTACATACAACATAAGTCTGAAAGTGTTTTATTTGCATGTGTGCGTGTGGTTTCTTATTTCGTCTTTTTTTTTTGCTGTGATTGTAATTCTAGTCAGGCCTCGTATTTAATCGAAAGAGTGTAGTTAGACTGCCACCTACATTAAAGGCAGAATAAAAAAATACATATTAGTCTTCCACACAAAGCGCTGTTTCGCAATTTTCTATCAAGCGAGCACATTACTTACGGTTGCCAAATGTAATGCATGTCTTTTATGGCATTTGAAGAAAAAAAAATAACAAGAAAGAATGCAACAGTTACCTCGCAACTTTAGGATACCCGCTACTCACTTTAATATGGTTTTAAGAATGGGGAAGTGTGGTAATAATATCAGTGAAATCGTTCAGATAATGTGCAACTTTGAAAACAAATTTATTTATTTTTTTTAAGTATTGACAATGGGTTCAAAAAATTTCCAGAAGATCCAAACACAATTAACTAAGATACATACGTATATGTAAGCGTTAAAAGTGATGAATCCTAGATGTTAACTGACGTCCAGGGTGGCGTTTTATTTTCGAAATGCCAATTTTGAGTCGATATACATAGGCATGTCCGCCTGTTCCTATGCAAACTAGTCTCTTACTTTTAAAGCTATCTTAATGAAACTTGATACAGATGTTATTCACCTTCCAAGCAGTTTATATGTTAAAAGCGGCTAGATCAGAGGACTATACACAGATCCCATAGAATCAAACGATTGGAAATGCTTAGTATGAAATTTTCATTGTCTATTGAGCGATTTCAAATTCATATGCATATCAGCAAAGCCTTAATCTTCGTCGATCCGGAGGTAACCGTTTATATTTTTTTTTCTACAAAATCTAAATTTTAAATTACACTGTCCGCTTTCTTTTATAAATTCTTCAATGAAACACAATTTAATACGTTTAATAGACTCAATCCATCGACAGTTTCTGATTCACTTCTCCGCAATGATGATCAAAGCAAATGAAGAACATTTCATTGACGCCCACTTGCCACTTTACAATGTAATATTATTCAATATACAAGTTACTGAAAGTTCTACAATATTTCTTCTTTAAGATGGTATACATAGTAATCGATTTACATTATCAAAATTGGTATGCTGGTAATACAATTGATAGAACTTGTATTAGGACTCGATGAAACAGAAATAAAATCTAAGCATAATCGAACACACATATATTTGTCTGTATGCACAAGTTATACACTTGTTTGACAGTATATTTATGCACATACATATGTATGTATGTATATACAGCTGCGAAAAATAAAATAGCACCACTTTTATAAGCTAAGTTTGAGATGCCGCCCTATATACATCTATTGTTCAATAGACTTCGTAATAACGTTTTCGGATTCAGAAAACCTTAAACTACATAAACAAAAAAGAATTTCATTAAAAACTATTATAGTTCCTAAAATATGCAAACAAATGTAAAAAAAGGCAGAAAAATGTGCGAAAAAAATAATAGCACCACTTTTCTTTATGCACTAAAAACAATTAAAATAACGAAAAATAAGTAACGTATGAAACAAAATAATAGTTATAAACAATAACTAAGAATAATTTGAAAAGTAAATCTTTAGTAGAACCACCCTTGTGGGCTATTTCGGCTGCACAACGAGTCAACTAGGTTCTGACATCGTTTTATAGGGATTTTGGACCATGACTCCTAAATGGTCCTTCATAGGGATTCGGTGTTGTTCGGCTTGGGTATGGCGACTATTTGCTTGACATCTGCCCACAGGTTTTTAATAGGATTAAGGTCTGGAGACGGATCAGGCCACTCCAAAACGTTCACCGAATTCTCCAAAAACCACTTCTTTGCCCTTTTGCTGGTGTGTTTTGGGTCATTATCCTGCTGGAAGACCCAAACAAGCGGCATATTGTAGGCCGCATAGGGGAGCATAACTTCTTTTAATATTTCCACATAGATATGTTGGTCCACTATGGTTTTCACCTAATGTATAGGCCCTACACAAAAATATGAGAAACAGGCCAATTCCATCAAACTTGATCCTCCGCATTTTATGGATTTTACGGTGTGTTGGTGGACATTCTGAATTTGGTGGACGTCTCACATATGTTCTAGACCCTTTTCAACCGAACATCACTACTTTGCTCTCGTTTGTCCACAAATATTACGCCATTTTTTTTACGCCAATTCAGATGCTCCTGTGCAAACTTTATTCTGTTTTTGATATGCCTGGCATTTAAAAGTGGGGCCTTCCTCGGACTTCGGACGTTTAAATGATGATCCCTCATACATGCCCTAATGGTTTATACAGTTCCCGGTAGATTCAGGTCCTTCTTCAATTCTGTGGCCGTCTTGAAAGGATCCTTCCTGCTCTCAAAAATCAATATCTTAACATCTTGGGGACTCATTACTCGATATCGTCCACGTTTTTCCACCTTTTCTTCGTGGGTGATGGCGTTGGGTATCGTTTTGTATGAGCACCAAATCAAACATCCAACTTCTCTATAAGTTTTTCCATCTGGGATCAACTTTTTTATAAGCTCCCGTTCCAGTACCTTTCACGCCCCATTATATAGCTATTTATCAAAATTTTTTTTAAAGTTTCGGGTTGGATGTCACCAAAAGACACTGATCTTTTGACTATGTGCATTTCAGAAATCAAACTCTGCGAAACATAACGGTAACAGCCCAAAAAGGATCAGTGGTGCTATTATTTTTTTCGTACATTTTCCTGCCTTTGTCTACATTTGTTTGCATATTTTCAGAACTATAATAGTTTTTAATGAAATTCTTTTTTGTTTATGTAGTTTAAGGTTTTCTGAATCCGAAAACGTTATTACGAAGTCTATTGAACAATAGATGTATATAGGGCGGCATCTCAAACTTAGCTTATAAAAGTGGTGCTATTTTATTTTTCGCAACTGTATGTAACTATTGGCCGGCTCGGCCAGCGACAGACGGACATGGCTATATTGACTCGGCTTGTGACGCTGATCAAGAATATATATACTTTACGCGGTCTCCACGCCCCTTCTGCCTGTTCCATACTTTGCACAAACCCAATATAATTTTGCAGAGAGTGTAACAAGAAACAATACCATAGTCGCCTCGTGACTTTTGGATACCCGTTACTCAGTTTGAATTTGTTATTAATAACGGGAGTACGGAAATAATATTAGCGTAATCGTTTAGTTTTCCGCCTTGTCCAAACTTGCTGAACAAAAACAAACTTGCACTGCTTGGGCATTATACCTTTCATTTGCGACCTCTTTCACCATTCTAGCTCTTATAGTCTCTGAGATACAATATAGTTGTCCTATATAGCTTTTTAGTCTCTGAGATAGTTTTGTTCATAGAGACGGACGGACGGGCATGGCTATAGTGACTCGGCTATTGATGCTGATCTAGAATATATATACTTTAAGGGGTCTGCATCGCATCCTTCAGCCTATTATATACTATGCACTAACCCAATAGAGAGAATAAAATAGGACAAAGAATTATCAGATCGCATCGTGAACAGGGTATGATAACAGCATTGGGGAAATCGTTCAGGGGATGGACACTAGTAAGCGGAAAAGTGTTTCATACTAATTCATATTTTGAGCGCATTTTTGGCCGATCGGTCCTATAGACGCTATAAAATAAAATTGTCCGGTTTGGTCCGTACATTTAAGCTCTAAGCAAGAACACCAACTTTGTAAATTTGGTTCAGATAGCATAGCTAACAAAATTGTTTTCTACTATAACATGATGTGTACCTGTTTTACCCTTGCATAAACATTAAATAACCTAAAGTGGGCGTCTTAAATAATAACAAGGAAGAAAAATACAGTCGAGCACGCCCGACCGTATAATACTCTGATTTTTTTCCCAGATTAAATTATTAAAATCGGTATAAAGATATTACAATGTATAGTACTTGCATTAAAATACGTTGAAACAAAAACAATCTAAGCATAATCACACATGCATCTGTTTGTCTGTATGCGAATACACATGCGAATGACAATATATGATGCATATATGTATGTGTGTTCTCGGAGCGGCCAGCGTCTGCGGGCAGCACTGCCGCCACACAGGAAGAGACAACGTTCGAACATGTGTTTGTATGTTTCTGTCTCGCCTGCACTCATACGTTGATATTGCGTTCAATTATCAATATTGTAACGCTTCTTGTTTATAGTGCGATTTCAATGCACCTTTCTGGATAGTTTGATATAGTTAGTCTCCACATGAATTATATAATTACAATACTGTACTATATTAACAAATGCCTAAAAACGGAACGAAAGTTGACAAATATTTTAATTAATTGCGCGAAAAGGGGGCGTGGCAGTCCAACATTTTAAATTGCAATTCACTTATGCTGTGACATACCAGAATTGGTGGTCCTAGCTGATATAGTTACTGAGATATTCGCTGAAAACACCGATTTTTTCCGATGTGTGTCTAGTTTATTGTACATTGTGGGCGATTGGGGCGTGGCATGGATTCTTGTATTGACTGACTAAATATGTGATCGATTGGGACCAAGCTCGACCTTGTAGCTCTGAAATCTGTTTGTTCATACGGACGGACAGACGGACATGGCTATATCGACTCGGAAACCCGTCACTTAGTTTCAATATGTGATTGAAAATTCTGTATAATACTCAATAGTTGGTCTCCACTGGAGCTGTTATTATTTTGTGACAAATCATTTTAAAACTCTCCTTTCACACTATTAATCTTATGGATATACAGCTATGGTCACATAATTGGCACAAACAAATTTTCATCATTACATCTTTTGTTCCAAAGGATGGTCACAATTTTTTTCAAATTTGTGTATGTGTAGATTTTTTGCTGGACATGGAATTGACACAAAATTTGTGAAACGATATTTTTCTTGGAAAAATCAGTTTTTGTCGAATATTTTTGTATATTTCGATAATATAATATTTATTTTATATAAATAATTATAATATGGGTAGCGGAAAGACTTGCACAATAGAGGAAAGACGATTGATTTGCCGGCTAAGTCAATCGGGCAAAAAGCCAGCATAAATAGCTCAGCTTATGGATTGTTCGAGGAAGATGGCTTACAATGCACTTGCATTAGTGAAAAAAAGTGCAATATACTTAAATTAAACCAAAACCAGGAAGCCAAAGCCTAGAAAGACCGACACCGTCCTTGATAATGCCATAGAACGTAAGAGCATGGCTGATCCTTTTAAATCTGCTCGTGAAATTATGGTGGAAATAAAGACGAATATCACTTAAGCGTATCCCGAAAACTTGTATCAAGACGGCTGAATGAAAATGTACTATTTGGACGCATGAGCAGAATGAAACCGCTCTTGTCAAAAGTAAATATAAAAAAAGAATACGCTTCGCAAAGGCCCACAAGAGGAAAGATGTCCAAATCTGGAAAAATGTGCTCTGAAGTGACGAAACGAAGATTAACAGAATGGGTCCTTATGGAAAAACATGTTCGTCATCCAAAAACTCAGGCGCTCAATTCCAGGTACACTACGAAGACCATTAAACATGGAGGAGGCCGAATCATGTGTTCAGTTGATTTTTCATGGCACGGTGTGGGCTCGTTCGAATTGATGGCAAAATTGACAAATTCCAGTACCTGAAGATTTAAAAAAACCATATGGAACCAAATGCCTTTGACAACATGCCTGTGAAGTGGACTTTCATGCAGGACAACGACCCCAAACACTGTTAAAGATTGGTTTGAGAAGGAAAAGCTGCAGGTTATAGAATGTCCATCGCAAAGTCCAGACCTTAACCCAATCGAAAATCTGTGGAATGATGTCAAAGTGAATATTTCGATGTAAAAATTAAAAAAATTGGATGAATTGTGGTCTGGACTTAAGGAAGCGTGGTATTCAATATACAAGGTCAAATGCCAGAAGCTAGTGGAGAGTATGAGCGAAGATGTCAGGCTGTCATCGAAAATAATGGCTACAATACTAAATACTAAATTTAGAAACCGTTTTTAGTTAATTAGTTTTGTTCATTATAGTTAGTTTTTGAAAAACATGAATAAATTTTAAAGTGTGTCAATTATGTGACCAGGAAACTGTTGATTTTTTATTTAATTTTTAAGTTTTTATGAGTTTTTGTTATTAAAATTAAATTTTTTTTTTTTTTTTGCATTAGCTTACTTAGTGGGCCACTCAATATATTTTTCTTATTACTATTATTTAATAAAAAATTCACATTTAAATATATAAATTTTATTAGTGCAGCCGCAATTACAGCTGCGGTGAAAATAATGTCACCATAGGATGTTGCGAAATTCAAAGTTGTAAAATTTTTAAAATAACTGAATTTTTTGAACATAAAATGATTTTATTCAACTAATCAATCTATTAAAACATTTGTAAAAAGAAATGACTCCATATTTCTTGAGTATTTCAAAATATATTCACTTATCATATTGGTTAGGCCGAAATAAGGCGGTAACAAAAATAACACTATCTAGTCACTATGGCGAAAACAGAAAATTAACTTATAAATGTAAAGCAAAAATAATTTAAATGCATTATGTAATTTTTGTTCTTTTCCTGCTCGCCCAAATCAGGGAGACTGTCGGTAAGGCAACAGAAAAGAAACTTCAACCAAAATTCTTTTAGTTAAGTTTTACTGTAAAATAAAGTGAGCTGCTTATTTTGGAGATATTTTTTTCGCCGGCACTGTATGTGACCATAGCTGTATATGAAATTATTGTTAGATCCAGATCAAAATTGATAGTTCTATACAGAGTTTGCAAAAACTACTCTGTGGCCGCTCGAGCATTACAAACTAGGCAATGTTCTGGCTACTGCTCTGAGTTTTTACGAGCACCGTAACAATCAAAAGCATGTATGTGCTCTGCTGTGCTCTCAGGTCTGTCGCGTAATGAACTTCCGCTGTAGAAAGTAGAAAAAATACAATGTGCTACACGTAGCCGTAGCAGTACCCAAAAACGGAGAGCGAGATGATGGGAGAAAAATGCTTAAAGAAGATAAAGTTTTAGGTTAATTGAGAAAAACGATTTCACTATGAAAAAAATGTCCAATTTGTAATTTATTTTTATTGAAAGATGATTCTATTTTAGTATTAAAAAGAAAGAATGACTACCGTCAAGCAAGTCGACCTTACGTTTCGCATACTAATTATCACTTTTCAACCGATTAGTCCTATGGGAACTGATTACACCCCATATTTTTATTTCAAAAATATATTAAATCTATCTATACCCCAAACCGAATACAAAGTTCTACTTATTTAATTTATAATGACTTACTACAGGTGCGCCTTCAAAATGGAACCAGCAGTTGAAAGTAACCTTCTGGAGATCATGGACCTAGCCCGCACACTTCGTCAGGAACACCTCTTTATTCAGCAGGAGCAAACGGCTTTTGCACAGCTGACCAGTGCTCTGGAAACTAATGCAACAAAAATAACACAGGTTTAATATTTTTTTTAAATATTTTTTTTAATATTACACTTGTCTTGCTAAAATTCCAAAATTTACCTAACCTAGCTCGCATTCATCTGCGCTAAACAAAGGCAGACTTTGCAGGATCTGCTCCTGGCTAGAACCGATCACGGACCATATGCTTGTTGTCGCCGTGCGAGTGCTTACGAAATTGCCCCATTTCTTGATGCCAAGCAATTGTTGCCCTACGAGGTTAGTGTGTTCAATTTATGTATGCTTAAACAAAGTCGAACTTAGCGACGCACGTAACGGGAGTCAAACCCTTGTCACTTCGAAGAAATGGAGTATTGTTTTCTGAAATGTTGTGTTTGTAAAAGTTGATAAGATAAACATGCAAAGTACAGCAGGTACCAAAATAGCCGTATACGCAACATTAACGTAAAATCTCAATCGAATTAGCAAGAGCCTGGGTGTCGTGTCTGAGGCAGAATGAATTCTGTTCGTCTGTGTTTCTCCGGGACGCCGAGACCGATAGGCTTTTTGTAAGAGTCTTCTGGAGGTCTATTAGTAGCAAACGTTTGCTTTTATCTTAAGTGGGTTTTCATCACATATGCCATAGCTTAAATTTAGTAAGTAAAACATAAGTTAAATAAATTTTCGCAGTCAAATTTTCCAAGATTTTTTTTGTAGATGAGTGTTATATACTCAATCGTCTAGCGGTAACACGCAATGGCTCACGGAGCTCACCTTGACATTTTTGCATTTTGGTTTCTCTATTTTTTATATAAGTGAGTTTAGCTACATCACTTTATGTATGCTTACAGATTTGCTTAAATTGCAGTTGAAGTGCTATTAAAAAGAACCAAGAAGAAAATGTTGCCACGCAGATTTACGGTCATATTAAAACAAGTAAGAAAGGCTACAATCGAGGAACCCGACTGTAAAAGATCCCGAACTCCTTCTAGTCCGAATTGTTCTATACAAATATGCAATTTTCGACCGATTTCGACCTATGTGTGCAATTGGCTATAGTTTTCCGATCCGGATCAAACCTGATGACTTTAATTATAACAATTATATACACATTATGTGTGAGTTTGGTTGCGAAAGCGCCTACCCAGTACATGCCAACATACAAATTTCCTATTTTCCACAGACTTGTCCTATGGGGGGTATCGGCTTAAATAGTTGTCCGGTTCGGATCAAACATGTTGAGGATAGTAAGAATGGTACCGTTGACATACTGTATGAATTTTGTCATGATAACTCTTCAGACTCTTAGGACTTCGGGGCAAGGGCCGTAATTCGGAGTTTTAAAAATTTTACAAAATTAAAAGTGTTGTTAATTATACTCTCTGCAAGAGTATATTGGGCTTGTGCAAAAGTATGTAACAGGCAGAAGGAGGCGTGGCAGACTCCATACAGTATATATATTCTTGATCAGCATCACAAGCCGAGTCGATATAGCTATGTCCGTCTGTCCGTCCGTCCGTCCGTATGAACAAGCAGATTTCAGAGATGGTAAGAGCTACAAGTTCAAGCTTGGTGTCAATCGATC
This sequence comes from Drosophila dunni, assembly GCA_018152125.1. Taxonomy (NCBI): domain Eukaryota; kingdom Metazoa; phylum Arthropoda; class Insecta; order Diptera; family Drosophilidae; genus Drosophila; species Drosophila dunni. The sequence goes on along the minus strand of JAECXC010000385.1, from coordinate 400,750 downwards.
ACGCCCCATTCGCCCACAATGATCAATAAACTAGACACATATCGGAAAAAATCGGTGTTTTCTGCAAATATGTATGTAATTACGGAACTTAGAAATACCAATTTTGGTACACAGGTCTACAGACATCATAAATGCAATGTCTAAAAATTTTGGACTGCCAGGCCCCCTTTTCTCATAAGAACTAAATAACTTTCAAACTTTAATGTCGTTTTTAATTCATTTGTTGTTATCGTATAGTGGTGATATTTAAAATTGGTTTGGGGACATGAAATCAAACTTTCCTGAGAGTTACATAAAAATCCGACTATAATCAAGTAAGAAAACACGTAACAAATTTTTTTTTTTGAGCACAATGTCAATGCGTGTGTGCAAGTGTGATAGAAACTTCAAACATATGTATGTTCGAAAGGCTACGCTGCATGTGTGACAGCAGCGCCTGCCCGACGCTGCCCGTGTCGACCAATGCATACATTTGTTTATGGATACATATAATGTTAAACGTATTTGTATATCGTTTCAACATGTTCTAATACAAGTTATATCCATTGTAATATCAGATTAGCGAGTTTAACAATATAATCCGGAACAAATGCAGAGAGTATTAGCTATATGGTCGGGCGTGCTCAACTTTAATTTTCTTTCTTGTTTTAATAAAATTTGCGTAAAACTCTTTTAAAAAATCTTGAATTTAATACACAATAATGCTAAACCTTTTATGTTACCCCTTAAGGGGGTAAAATTATATACATTTTCGCGTTTTTTTATACCCTGTGAGGGTACATTGCGTTTGCTCAAACAAGCAGCCCTTAGATTTCAGAGATGGTAAAAGCTAAAAACACCAAATTTAAGCATAATTTAAATTTTTATTACGCCCCCTACACCCCCTCTAGAATAAGTTATAGTAGGTGTTACAACCGGATTAATTTTTTTTGAGTCGAGATTTTGACTATGTATCGAAGTGCTCCACAACGTAATCTTATGGGACAACAAAACTTTAAACGTGTTTTTCCTAAAACTGTGTTTTGAATTTTGGTGATCACGATTACTCAAAAACGGTTATACCGATTAGTCTCAAATTTTTGCACAGGTCTTGTTAGTTTTATCATATACTTTTTTTTATGACACATTAAAATTATGGCATAAAATTAAATTTTAAATTTGATAAGCCGCGATTTTGTAAATCAATATGGTTGGCTGATTCCTTCGATTTATCTCTAAATTTCACATTACTTTAACGAAATCCGTTTAGTTTTTCATTTTTGAAAAAAGTGGCCATCGCAAAACGACATTTTTTTAAAAGTGTTCCCGGAGATCACCTGTAGCAGGTGCAGGCACTCTTTTTTTATTTATTTTTTTTAAATAATCATTTTCTAAATTCTCTTAAAAGTTACCTCTATATGAGTACAAATGCTTAAAACAACCAATATAAAAATTATGTCAGCGAAATTGTTGGAAAACCATATTTTTTTTGGGCTTCTAACTAGAAAAGCCCCCGTAATAATACGTTATTCACAATGTAACGGATAGCATTCAGGTAATGGATGCTAGAGCTGTAGTTTTTTTAGGAAGCAACAATCTCAAAAGTTTTCGACTTGAATTCATATTTAGCGCATATTTTTTTGGACCGGGTAGTCCCATGGCAGTAGGGTATTCCAAGTGGCGAAATAGTAGTGATATTGGCTGATTTATTCTGAGTAAGTTTGATTACTCAGAATAAATCTGCCAATATCACTACTATTTCGCCACTTGGAATACCCTAATTGTGATTACTTATGAAACTAAGAAGTATTTCATACGTTTCATATTAGGACTTAATTTTTCCAGACTCTATAAGCTATAGGTGCAGTTTTTCGATTTAAGTGAGACTTTCACGTACCACTATTCTATGCAAAGTGGGTTGAGATATCAAAACTAACTGAAAGCTGTTATGCTAAAACAGGTGAACTGCTTTAGATTCGCATGAGCATTGAGCGGCCTATGTATATGGGGCGTGACTAAAATCTATGGCAATGTTGTACTACTTGACATATTATTATTTAATTGCGACCGAGCTCTTAGAGTCTCTGAGGTCATAGTGTCCATTCAGGCGGACAAACAAATGGTAACATGTAAGGTTTTGTTTGTAAATATATTATAAAAAAACAAGAAAGAATGCTATAGTCGCCTCGCGACTTTAGGATACCCGTTACTCAGTTTCAATTTGTTATTAACAATGGTGATGGATATAATAGCTTGGCAAACACAGAACATTTCCATAGAAATTCATGTTTAGAGCATATTTTCGACCGATCGGCCCTATGGGAGCTATACGATATAGTTGTCCGATTTGGATCAAACTTGGTCAGTACATGATAGATATGTACATTCCGTGTAAATTTGGTTCAGATAGCATAGCTAACAAAAAAGTTTTCTGTACTAAAACATTCTACGTTTACCTGTACATTTACCTTTATATGCAAATAAAACGCCCTAAAGTGGGCGTGTCAAAAAACAAAAACAAACTTGTACTGCTTGGGTATTGTACCTTTCATTTGCGACCACTATCATTTTTCTAGCTCTTATAGTCTATGAGATCCTTTTGTTCATACAGACGGACGGACGGACGGACGGACAGACGGACAGACGGACATGGCTATATCGACTCGGCTATTGATGCTGATCAAGAATATATATACTTTATGGGGTCTGCCACGCCTCCTTCTGCCTGTTACATACATTCCAACGATTACAATATACCCTTTTACTCTACGAGTAACGGGTATAAAAACGTTGTTTGCAATATCCTAAATCTTAACAAGAAAGAAAAGTACAGTCGAGCAGGCCCGACCGTATAATACTCTCTGCATTTTGATCCCGATTAAATTATTAAAACCAGTATCGAGATATTACAATGTGCAGTACTTCCATTAAAACACCGTGAAACAAAAACAATCTAAGCAAAATCAAACATCTGTTTGCATGCGAATACACATACGTTTGACATTATATGATTGTATGTGTGTATTGGGCGCAGCCAGTCTGCGGGCGGCGCTGCCGCCACACAAGCAGAGAAAACGTTCGATCACGCTTGCATGTTTCTGTCTCGCTTGCACTCAGTAGTGATATTGCGTTCAATTATCTATATTGTAACGCTTCTAGTTTTCTTGTTTATAGTCCGATTTTAATGCGCCTTTCAGGAATAGTTTGATATAGTTAGCCTCCACTCGAATTAAACAATTACAATGGTGTACTATATGAAAAAATGCCTTAAAACGGAACGAAAGTTGAGAATTATTTTTATGTATTGTGAGAAAAAGGAGCGTGGCAGTCCAAAATTTTAAATGCCAATGCATTTACGGTGTCGCTAGGAACGCTCCATACCAAAATTGGTGATCTTAGGTGCCATAGTTACTGAGATATGCGCCGATAACACCAATTTTTTCCGAGGTGTGTCTAGTTTTTGGCTCATTGTGGGCGAATGGGGCGTGCCATCGAAAAACAAAAAGATTCTTGTATTGCCTGACTAAATATGTGATCGATTGACACCAAGCTCGAACTTGTAGCTTTTACCGTCTCTGAAATCTGTTTGTTCATACGGACGGACAGACAGACAGACAGACGGACAGACATGGCTATATCGACTCGGCTTGTGATCCTGATCAAGAATATATATACTTTATGGGGTCTGCTACGCCTCCTTCTGCCTGTTACATACTTTTGCACAAACCCAATATACTCTTGCAGAGAGTATAATAATGATAACAAATAATTAACTTAACCATATTCTGATGTATGTACAATTTTCTGTTTAGCATGCCCTGGCTTATGAGGATCTATTCAACTATCTGTACAATTCGCCTTATTTGTTAGCTTTGTCGCTGACCACAGCAGATCGTGTATCTTTACTGGCACCGGTACATTTGGAACAGATTGTTAACACAATTACTACAGGTCTATATGGTAATGCTATCAACACGAAAGATGTGGAGTTACTGCTGAAACTGTTGCGTGAACTAATCGAGATGCAGGTACTGAACAGTGAGCAGCCGCGCCGAATACTTCGTGCTAACGGCAGTGCCTTTGCACGTCTTTACCAGCGTCTTGTGGAGTCTTTGTTTTCTGCACGTATATTTTTAACAGCGGCGTTACATGAACCATTGATGGCATTGCTAAGCGACCATGAAGCTCTGTTGGATGTGGATCCACACAGGCTAATCCAAAGCTTCACAGCATGCGAGCGTCAAAGTCGTTTTGGCGATGACGAGTCCAGTGATACCTATCAGCGCAATATTCATCGTTTTCATGCAGAAACTTTGGATAAACTAAATGCCCACGCTCAGGCATTTATCTGTAGCTTAAAAGAGAGCTGGGTACTTTTTCCCAGCTCGTTACGTTGGCTTCTACAAACGCTTGGTCAGCAGCTACGACAAACGCAGAGACACACTGATCATGAGATACGGCAGCTGCTTTCGGATTTGGTGTTTACACACTTTATATGCCCGATCATTGTTAATGCCGATCTGCAGGACATTATCGACGTAAATGTCACTGAACAGATGCGCCATAATCTAAATCAAATTGCTCAAGTTCTGCAGCGCTTCGTTTTAAGCGATGAGGTCACCGAGCTGACCCAACTTATGGAGATGTTGCTCGTAGGCCAAAGTGGGGAAGATGTCGTCGCTATTCTTCCACAGCAAAGCGACTTTGAGCGCTCAAAACTGGCTATTACTCAACGCGATCTAAATCAGTTTATCAACTTCTTTCGGTTGCTCTTATCCCGTGCGGATTTTAATGTGTCCGTTGAGGACAGACAGCGACTAGAACGCATACTGGCTCGAATACCCAAGACGGGGACTGGCTCAACTTCGTCTTCAATGCCCGCAGTTGAATCGATCGGCGCCGAAAATGATTCGTTAAATGGAACAAACAGTAAGCGCAGCAACAAAGGGCTTTTGCGTCTAGGAAAAGCAACGAAAAACAAGTTGGCCAAAGGCATAAACTTCAATAGCAGTGCTAGTGTCAGCAGTAGTCACATACAGGAGCTAGGAAATGGGAGCAAATCAGCCAGCGAGCTTTCCACCATGTCCAATGGTGACCTGGAGCAGTGTTTCTCATCACACAGCGGAAGCAACACTAGCCTCAGTTCTTGCGGCGGCAACGCCAGTGGAGCGGCAGCAGAGACAAATGGTCCACAGATAGCAGAGGACGTTGCATCAAATGAAGACGAGCCAGTGCTTTTATTTTGCATTTACAACGACGCCGCTAAATGTAAATTAAAACCGCTGACTGAGGAGGATTTGTTAAAAATGAACTGCATTGGGCAGGAAATAACTCCTGTGACAATTGTAACGGCAGCTGTATCTTCCAATGCTGATGATGGCAGTATCTTTGAGGCGATTCGCCCACCACTGGATGATGCATCAGTTGGCACCTCGGATAACCTGGAGGTAATTAGTGAGGCCGCGAACTCAGAAAGTCACTCAGTGGCTAGCTCTTTGGACCTAGAGGAGCAACAAGAACAGGATGTGCACGATGCTGAAAACGATGACAACTTGTCGGACATGGTTTCTGCAAATGTGTCCGGCCGTGGAACGCCCAACATTAGCGGTCGAGATACACCATCTTCGCAAGTAACAGACGCAGACGGCGCAATAGGAGATCTACCACACGTAGAACTTTCGATGCCACAAATGCAAAGTATGCTCCTTTCCAAGGTACGCTCTGACATCGAGGATAAGTTTTGCAAGTTCGAACTAAAGAAGTTTGAGGGTGATGAAAATGTAAGCATAATATCCGACACGTGGTCCACAGATGTGTTAGCCAGCGATTCTGAGAACACACTGGACGCCAGCAATGAACAGCACCGTGAACGGGATAGAGAAAGGGAGCGCAACTTTTCCACACCACTAATACCTTCCGCTGTTGTGTTACCCGGAGAGAACAACAATTTTGTAGTGGAAGCTCTAACACGAGCCGCTGCTCCAACCCTGGATGCCTCCGATCAGCGCTCTGAGTCTAACTGGAGCACCGATGTACTAGCTAGTGATTCCGAGAAACTGGCTGAGATGGATACCGATGACAATGCCAGTATTATTGCCAAATCGGACATTGCCCTCCCTAATGCAACAGCAGTTGTTTGTGACTATAGCGAGCAAAGGGCCGACAATAGCGGCGATGTCAATACCGATGCTGATGGCAACGACAATGTAAGTGCCAGCGAACGGAGCCAAGAAGATTCAGCTTTCTTTGATGCTGTAAATTCTTACGATGATCCTTATCAGGCATCCTCTTCGCTGGCGCGCAGCTCTGTACGAACCAGCTATCATGGAGGCGACAGCAATTTTCAGCAGCAGTACAAATGCAGCGGGGCGGAAGGACGAAAAAGCACCCCTCTTATGGGGAGTCGCTTGCATGCGCCGACAGACATCCGCCGAGAGCAGCATCTCCAATCAGAGCGTTAATTTAGAGGAACCTAAGTCAATACCGCAACAGCACCATCATCACCATCACAACCATCATCATCACCACAAAAAGAAGAAGCAACAGCAGAGCCAATTCCGTGCAACTTCAGCCAGCAACCAGCTTATCGATTTGATTGACTTTACTGATTATGGTGAACATAAGAATGAACCGCCTGGCCTTGTACAACAGCTCCTGGACAAGTTTGGCGATGAGCAGCATTTCCGCGGAGTCCAACATCGCCGTATCTCTATGGAGCAACGTACAGCAAGCATAGACGGGCGACGCAATGGAATTCTTGCCGGTGGAAATGAGCGGCGTTACCAGAGCCTAAACTATGAAAATCACGAAATTATGCTAAACGTAATGCTACCGACTCTGGTTAAAACAGATGACGACAAACAGCAAGAGCTGCAGTTGCTTTGTGCACAGACATCGATGCTGCATCTTCAAGATGATCAGCCCGCACCCCCATCCAGGTTCAACAAAGCCACTGGGGCGATACCAAAGAGCATCAGCTTCGATGCAAGCGCAGACAAGGAAAAACATCGTGTACATCGAGAGCAGAGTGCCGGCATTCTGAATAAACTAAAGCAGGGTATCTTTAAGAATCGTCGCATTACCAACAGTAAGTCCCCTTCATTGGCAAATCAACGCTTGAGCATGATAAGCCACAACAGCAACGTCAATGAAGAGAAGCGAAGTGTCAATTTTGATGCAAACTCCACCTCTGTCAGCCTGGGATCTCATTACGGTAATAGTAGCGAAGACATATTGGCCAAATACAGACGCAAGGTTAGCAGCTCCAGCGATGCCACCAACTCTGATTCTACTGGCAATAGTCATGGGCATTTAAACAGTCTGTCAACTTCAAATCACAGTGAAACTAGCATTGGCGGGTAAGCAACTCGTTTTTAAGCATATTCCTTCAATAACATTATATATCCTTGCCCATTCCATAAGATTATTCAGCAACTCCTGCCTAATACCGTGAGATTAGTTCCACAAAATTTTTCCTGGATTCAGGTTTTTATGGGAGAACTTCTTTAAACGTAATAGCTGAAATCGAAATAAAACTCATATTTTGTGAGATTTTCTTTTAGAAACATATAATTTTCATTGTACTCTGCGCGCGTTCACAGAGATAATATTCATTTATATTATATGCAAAAGGAGACATAGCCTTCCCATATCGTCAACATATTCATGATCAGTACTAAAGTGGAATCTATGTAGCCAAGTCCCATTTTCGACGGGATGTCTGAGTTTCTAGATAGAGTGACTCTAGACCAGGTACTCTAGTGGAGTATGGCGGTCAATTGTTGGAAAATAGCTTTTTCGTCCGCCTGTAAGATCTCAGAGGCTATACAAGCTAGAGATAGCAAAATCGTATTGAAAATTCGTCTAACGCACCCAACTCTAAATTGTAAAAAAAAACAAACGTTCATATTACCACAACATAGAACTACTAAAGCTATCATAACCCAATATTCATATTATATGTATGTTATTTTTAATACTACCCAATTTTGATTCGAATCGGAAAACTATATTCGATAGCTCCAATAAGATACATCAGTCAAAAATTGGAATTTCATCACAAATAGTTAACCGGATCGGTCAATAGGTCCAATAGGGAAACTGGGTTGAAACTTACTAAATTGTATGAAAAAAAGCGCACTAGACATTGTTTTACAGTCGTCTCGCTCGAAAAGTGCGTAACAGGCAGAAGGAGGAGTGGCCGACCCCATCGAGTATTTACATATATTCTTGATCAGCATCAACAGCCGAGTCAATATAGCAATGTCCGTCTGTCTGTCTGTCCGTATGAACACCTGGAGTTTAAAGTAATGAAAGTCCGTTATTATGTCAGGCAGATCTTATTTAAATTAAATTACTGCCATGCCCTTTGCCGCCCCCGCAATGACAATAAAAACCAGCGACACCTCGGAAAAAATCGATGTTTTTGGCGAAAATCTCATTAACTATGGCACTTAGAAATACCAATTTTGCTATTAAAAGTTTTGGCCTGCCACGTCGCCATTATCCCATAAGAAATAAAAAAAAACATTTCAAACTTGCAAACTATATAATACTATCCTGAAAGCGGGCTCGAGTATTTCCCGTTAAGCAACATGCTGCAAGATGGGCACACAGAAACTTTTAACAATTTGCATGAAATATTTTCAGTGTTGTTACTTTGGATAATGTTTTAGATGGCGTTGCAAAATGTTTTTTACATAAATTAATATTTATTAATAATTGACGAAGTTCTCTTTTGAATATTCTGTTCATAAGCTAGTTTACAGAACTAAAATTTGCCGCAAAAATCTGCACTACAATAATTCTTTGTAACGCTCAGCAGTTAAATGTAGATGATGTAGATGCTTGAGTATGACTACACTGGGTTTTGTAAAAGGGGTGTTTGCTTTGGGTTTTTCTTTCTTAAATAAAATAAAAGCGAAATGTGTGGTACGCCAAACATATCAATACTTTCTAGCCCAGATACACACAAACCAAGACAAGTTTCAAGCTTGCTCTCAAGTTTCTCTCTAAATTGTTCCGTGACTGATCTAGCTTTTATTTATGTGTAGTACATGTGAAAATCAATGCACATATATTACAAATATTTCTTTCTTATACCCTTGCAAAGGGTATATTGTTTTTGTCACGAAGTTTGTAATGCATTGGAGGAGGCGTTTCCGACCACATAAAGTATATATATTCTTGATCAGCATCAACCGCCGAGTCGATATAGCCATGTCCGTCTGTCCGTCTGTTTCTATGCTAACTATTCTCTCAGTTTTAAAGCTATGTTTATGAAACTTGGTACATATGCGTATTCTATCTGCACGCAGATCATTTGTAAAAATCGGACAGATTGGACCACAATATCATGTAGCTCCCATAGGAACAATCAGTTTGACAATCGTTCCCCATCTGTTGATCATCCAAATCGGACTACTATATCATATAGCTCGCATAGGATAAATCGGTTGAAATGCTTAGTATAACCATTTTCGGTGTCTATTGACCGATTTCGTTTTAAAATTTATTAATATTAAAAGAAGAACAAGAAAAATTGGTTATCTTCGGCTCGCCGAAGATTAAATACCCTTGCAGTCATGAATATTGCATAAATTTGGTTTTATTAACCAATTATTTCTATGCTAGTTATATGATATAGTAGTCCGATTTGAAATTTGGTCAACAGATGGGGGACAATGAGAAATACATTCTGCGTGAATTTCGTTGAAATCGGTCAATATACACCGGAAATGTTCATACTAAGCATTTTCAACCGATTTTTCCTATGGGAGCTATATGATATAGTGGTCCGATCTGGCCGATTTTTACAAATGATCTGCGTGCAGATAGAATACGCATATGTACCAAGTTTCATTTTACATATGAACTGCGTGCAGAGAGAATACACCCCTGTACCAAATTTCATTAAGATAGCTTTAAAACTGAGAGACTAGTTCGCATAGAAACAGACGGACAGACGGACATGGCTATATCGACTCGGCTGTTGATGCTGATCAAGAATATATATACTTTATGTGGTCGGAAACGCTTCCTTCAATCGTTACAAACTTCGTGACAAAAACAATATACCCTCTGCAAGGGTATAATAAAAAATATATTTTTAAACCATTTTATTTTAATTTTTGAATGGAATTTAGCATTTTCGTTTTTTCCGCTATAACTGGCATATTTTCCCCTTAATAAATTGCAACACTACGAACATCACGCAACGCAAACGAACCTAGAAGAATACTTGTTACTCGAACGTTTTGTTCTGAAAAGTCGGTCAGGCAGGTTGCGTCCAATAGTCGTTCTGATCGCGACCGAATATTTTGATATCAAACGATCAGGTTCGAATCATTCACAAAACGGTCATTTGAAAAAATCGAACCTATATTTTATTTGTATTTTATATTTATTTATTTATTTATTTTTTGTTATACTGCAGATTATTTCCACTAAAATCCCAGGATACAGATTTTAACATTTTAATCGAAAATAAAATGCAGAGAGTATTTTGATTTTTTTATTGTTTTTAATGCTCTTATACTGAATTTCATAAATACGATTTTCATGGTAAATGTTTTGCTTTTCTGGCTATAAAAATTATTTTTTTTAAGTTTTCTTAAGAAATTAATCTTTTGAGGTTATCCAACCCTTAAAGCTGTGTGTAGGTAAAAATATCATATTTACTTGTTACATATTTATTTGTCTCTCTTCATTTACTCACAGGCAATTACCCAGCATACTGTTCAGTAGCGTCAAGCAAAAGTTACGGACGGTTTTGTCTAAAACGGATCTGCAAAGTGAAGATTTTCGTCAAACTACGCTAAGACCCTTAGATGTGACTCCGTTGCAGACGTATCTGCAGATCCAGTTGGCGCAGTGCATTAGTCTCCAGCGGCTCCCACAAATATCGCATGTTTCGGAGGCGCTGCGTTGCCTGGCACAAGTAGATGGACCACAACATGCCCAGCTGCTATTGGAACTGCAACATGATTTGGAGCGGAGAAAAAGTTATTTGCAGTACTTACTGGTGTACAGGCAACAGTTGCTGTTACGGTCAGAACAGTTGGGTCAGCTGGAAAAGCGACTTCGGGACGAGGCTCGAAGCTGTCAGCGGTGCATGTTGCTGACACTAGTTCGTTCATTTTTGGGACGGCAGCAAAAAAAGCTGCAAGACTTTCAGACAGAGTTTACATTGATGAGCGGAAGTGATGAGCGACTAGAGCTGATCGAGGAGTTTATTGAAGGCTTACTAGAGGAAATGCGCGACCTCGGGCTACAGAATGGGTTTCAGCGAGAAGCAGCGCGGGATGCCATTGAACAATTACTGCTCGAGCAAATGTACGAGCAGGTTATGTTTCCCAACGAAGACGCTGATCTGTCTAGAGATGAAGTTCTAGCCACACACATAGGCAAACTGCAGCGGTTTGTGCATCCGATGCATCCCGCGCTTTGCATTGCCGAGGAATATCTTGGAGAAGCGCCATGGACATTTGCCCAAAAGCAGCTCTACCACATGTCAGCCTACAAAACACCGCGTGAAAAACTGCGATGTATTATTCAGTAAGTAAACTGTCAATTCGAATTGCAGTCGTGTCACTTTTGTAATTTAATTTCTTCATTTAAAGTTGCATCTCTATCATTATGAGTCTCTTGGGAATGTCTAGTAGACGTGTGCCTGCCGCTGACGATGTACTACCTGTATTAATCTACGTGGTCATTAAGGTAAACAGCAGGGACCATCAAGTGACAGTGAATTATTTTAACTTTAAAATTTACATTTATGATTTTTAATTTCAAAGCGAAATAATAATTCATTCCCAATTTTCATTTTCAAAAGAAATTTACGTAATTTGGTCATTACACCCTATTTAGACCCTGTTCTCATCAGATAATAGGCGTATATTAGGGTTGTCAGGTATATGAAGGCGTAATCACTTGCCTGCCCGTTTGAACACATGTATCTTAAGGACTATAGTAGGCTGTGTTCCTAAAGATGCCTTAACAAAACTTACGAATGATGTGTATGGCATGACAACGTTTAGTCTGGATTTTAGACTCATTACTTTAAAATAGAGCAGATGGGTCTTTTAGGCTTGTCAGAAGCGAAATGTGCGCAACAGGCAGAAGGAGGCGTTTCAGACCCCATAAAGTATATATATTCTTGATCAGCATCGAAAGACGAATCGATATAGCCATGTCCGTTTGTCCGTATGAACACCTGGATTTTTATACTCTCTGCAAGAGTATATTGGGTTTGTGCAAAAGTATGTAACAGGCAGAAGTAGGCGTGGCAGACCCCATAAAGTATATATATTCTTGATCAGCATCACAAGCCGAGTCGATATAGCCATGTCCGTCTGTCCGTCTGTCTGTCCGTCTGTCCGTATGAACAAACAGATTTCAGAGATGGTAAGAGCTACAAGTTCGAGCTTGGTGTCAATCGATCACATATTTAGTCAGTCAATACAAGAATCTTTTTTTTTTTCGATGCCACGCCCCATTCGCCCACAATGAGCAAAAAAACTAGACACACCTCGGAAAAAAAAAGGTGTTTTCGGCGAATATCTCAGTAACCATGGCACCTAGGATCACCAATTCTGGTGTGGAGGTTTCTAGCGGCAGCGCAAATGCATTGGCATTTAAAATTTTGGACTGCCACGCCCCTTTCTCCCACAATACATAAAAATATCTCCTTCCGCCAACAGGCATTTGTTCATATAGTGCAGCATTGTAATTGTATAATTCGAATGGAGGCTAACTATATAAAACTATCCTAAAAAGTCGCATTGAAATCGGACTATAAACAAGAAAACTATAAGCGTTACAAAATTGATAATTGAACGCAATATCACTAATGAGTGCAAGCGAGACAGAAACGTTTTCGCTGCTTGTGTGGCGACAGCGCGGCCGGCAGTCGCTGGCCGAATACACACATGCATATGTACATGTATAAACACATATAATGTCAAACGTATGTGTATTCGCATACAAACAGATGTTTGATTTTGCTTAGATTGTTTTTGTTTCAACGTGTTTTAATGCAAGTACAATACATTGTAATATCTTGATACCGATTTTAATAATTTAACCGGGAAAAAAATGCAGAGAGTATTATACGGTTGGGCGTGCTCGACTGTACTTTTCTTTCTTGTTTAAACTACAAAAGCTAGAGCCAGCAAATTTGGAATGAAAGTCCGTTATTATGTCAGGGCAGATGAAGTTTATTTCAAATTGTTGCCACGCCCCTTACTGCCCCCGCAATGAGCAAAAAACCAGACACACCTCGAAAAAAAGTTATGTTTTAGGCGAATATCTCAGTAACTATGGCACTTAGGAGATTCAATTGTGTTATGCAGGTTTCTAGAGACAGCCTTAAAGTAATGTTATTCAAAATTTTGAACTAAAAATTTTTCAAGCTTCAATGCCGTTTTTAATACATATATTCAAATAGTACACTGTTGTAATTCAACATTAGTTTGGCGAAATAGCATATAAAACTATACTGAAAGTGTCATTAAAGTCCTACTTTTAACAAAAGAGCTGTCACGAAACATACAAGCACATGTTTAAAAGTTTTCTTAGCCTGTGTGGCTGCAGCGCTGCCCGAAGACGCTGGAGGGCCGACCAATAGTATACATTCATACATATGTATGCACATACATATAATTTCAAACTAACGTGTTTTTGTATGTATAACGTGTAAATGCGAATAACCGGAAGATTCTTGTAAGTGGCGCGTGATGACTCTGGTAGAGTTGCGGCGCGTTCTGGAATCTTTGTCTGAAGTCGCAGGTTCGAATGCTGACAATGAGAAATGTTAATTTATTTTTTTACCCGTTACTCGTAGAGTAAAAGGGTATATTGTAATCGTTGGAATGTATGTAACAGGGAGAAGGAGGCGTGGTAGACCCTATAAAGTATATATATTCTTGATCAGCATCAATAGCCGAGTCGATATAGCCATGTCCGTCTGTCCGTCTGTATGAACAAAAGGATCTCAGAGACTATAAGAGCTAGAAAGATGAAAGGGGTCGCAAATGAAAGGTATGAAAGGTTTGTTTTTGTTTTTGACACGCCCACTTGAGGGCGTTCTATCTTCATATAAAGGTAAATGTACAGGTAAAACTCGAATATTTTAGTATAGAAAGTCTAGGAAGTTGATGTACTGACCAAGTTTAACACAAATCGGACAACTATATCGTATAGATCCCATAGGGCCAATCGGTCAAAAATGCGCTCCAAATATGAAATAGTATGAAAAACTTTTGCGTTAACTAAGCTATATTAATCAAACTCATACAGAATACATCTGCCAATAATATATATATATACTGACCAAGTTTGATCCAAATCGGGCAACTATATCGTATAGCCCCCATAGGAACAATCGGTCGAAAATATGCTTTAAACATGAATATGTATTAAAAACTTTTTCGATGGCCAAGCTATATTTATCAAACTCACACAGAATACATTTGCCCTCAATATATACATACTGACCAAGTTTGATCCAAATCGGACTACTATATCGTATAGCCTCCATAGGAACGATCGGTCGAAAATATGCTTCAAACATGAATTTGTACGAAAATGTTCTGTTTGCCAAGGTATCTTATCTATCACCATTGTTAATAACATATTGAAACTGAGTAAGGGGTATCCTAAAGAGGCGACTGTAGCATTCTTTCTTGTTTTTTTTTAATTTCAATTCAAAATGTACATATAAATTATAATTTTTAAATTTCATTTGTAAATTTATTTTACTACTATGGGAGTACGGGGCTACAGTCGGCTCGATCGACTCTAGCTTTTTTTACTTGTTTTTTAATAAAATACGTAATTTTTGACCAATTTGTCCTATTAGAGCTAGGAGTCTCATTCTTGTTTTTTACGATTTGGTTTTAGTTTTTTCCATACCAATATCATGTTAACCTTTAATATTTAATCTTTGTACTTATTTCTTTTAATGTTTTAATATTTATTCTTTTGACAGGCAAACCCTCCCTACCTGCTTTCGACAGTGGAGTATATTAACTGTTTCTTGAGCAAAAAACTAACCGGTGAGGATGAATTTTATTGGACCCTCTTCGGCTCGGTTGTCAAGTTCATTAAAACCATGGACTACCTAAACTAATGCTTTAACTGGTTATTTGGTTTGCAGTGCAGACAAATTTCTTATTTCAATAATTATTTGTAAGAATAACTCTACGTATATATATCTTCATGTAAAAAAACATTTAACATATGTCCGGATTATTAATGACGATTACATATGTACTTAATCTTTATAAATCAAAATTTTAAAACAAAAATGCAGTTAAGTTTATTGCTGCCCAGCTGTCTTGTATATTTGTAAATTCCAATGTAGCAAATACATGTTTGTATAAATTGTTATTAAATTCATATTTTTAATCTGGTTTCCAAAAAATTATATTCTTAATACAACAAAATACTATTTTTACCTTAATATGGAAGGAGTGAAAAAAAATGCTATATTCGCCTCGCGACTATAGAATATCCGTTACTCATGATTTCGCAGGTAATTAAGCTAAAAGAAATAATAATATTTTAAATGCTTTCAGGCAGTTGGTGAATACTAGGTTACATATTGTTTAAAAAATAAATAATATAAATGTGTCATACCATTTCAGTTTTTTTTTTCCCCTTATATTAAAAACATTTTTTTTTTTAACTTTGAGCTAATAGCAGCTAAGCGACTTTGTCATCTGAATAAGAGAACAATTTTAATATTGACAAGGGTGTGCCATTAGAATTTGATTAGGATAACTTGGTCGAAAAATTTGACATCCAAATTTATGATACTTCATTTTGATCGAATTGTCGATATATATTTCATACGTTTGCAACACGTATCATGTAAATTTCAGCACAGTTCCAATATAAACATATTCTGCTGGCGCACTTTTAACATAATTTTTGCTTAATTTGGTTGCTCTTACTTTAACAGCCTCTGAGATCACAAAGTCGGACACCGTTTTTATACGAGATAGTTCACGCTGATCAAGTATATATATATATATATATATATATTACTATTATTAAAGGACTATTTGAAATCGTTTGGGAATCTCCCAGTAGAACCGCAATCAAGATTAACAAAGGTAGAGTGCGCTCGACCTTATTAATCATTAATATTACGTACTGTGTTTGTCTTGAATAAATTGAGGTAGTACATAAATTATCTATGCTAATCCAAAAATGAGTAAATTTATTTAATTTCGAAAAAATAGTGAATTTTAATCTTACATTAAATTAAGAAACAAACGATTAACTTTAAATATCAAAGTCAAAACTAAAAAATGATGTGAAATAAAATAGAAATGTGGTTCGGGGCATGCTATTTCTGCAGCACATACTTTTCCAGGTTGGCGTTGCTCGCACCCATTAGATAGCTGTTGATCCACATTTGGGACATTATCCGGACGCCATGCTGTTGTAGATAATTCAGGTCAGGTTCGGCTAGTGGCGCTTTCTTGACGTCCATGAAGCAATGGGTGGCACTGGATGCAGTTGAATCAGTGCAGAACGGCGTTTCTGGCTCTAAAATGCAAGCGCCCCCGGCTCGTAATACGTTCTTGATTGCTTCTTGATTGCGTTCGTGGAGACTCAGTATAACGTGAAATCCCTGAAAGGCTTTACCGCCAGCAGAGAGTTTGGTACGCCAGCGATGTGCTGCCACAGCAATTATCTGTTCCTCTAGTAACAAGTCGGACAGATTGAGTGCTTTGGGATTTCCCCACTCGTAGAGCGACTCGTCTAGAAAAGTGCCACGGGCGTGGCATTGCTCGATATAGTTAATATTAAGGACCCATTTGCCAGCTGCCATGCAAGCCAAAATTTTTTCGCCGCGATTAGGCCTCTCGCAAAGCAGATGCGTGCATGCTGGATCGTAGTTCACCAAATTCTCACAAATGTTGCCGCCTAGTCCCATAATTCGTTCTAAAACCAACGTGCTCTTTTCATCATCTCCGCAAGAAATACTAAAGCATGGTGTGTTTGTATGACGTACAGGGGTCAAGTCGAAGTCAGAGTTCGGGCTGATCTCATTAAACTCGACTGGGTCGCGCCAGTCTACATTATTTTCGCTGCCGGTCTGAACGAATCCCTCTGATTCAAATGGCTGCACATAGTGTATCTCGCTCTTGGTCTGACCCTCATGATCGCGCTTTACACTGCTGCGACGAGTCTTTTTGATATTGATAAAATTGGTAAGATGTTTCAGTTCCGTTAAGTTTCCCGACGCTGACTCCTCGAAACTGATTTTATCAAAATTTATGGTGCTCCCGTTAGGCTGCTCCTTGTTTGCCTGGTTATGCCCGTGGACTGTGACGTTGGGAGCTTGTGTGTTGGATGTTAAAGGAGAACTGGATCTAACAGGTTTAGCCTGATAGACGGTTTCGCTTTCCAGCCGCTCATCACTTTGCTGTTTCTCCCTGATCTCATCACCGAAGTCTATGCCAAGAGCTTCGCAAGTTATGCGCATTACACGCTGCCTTATTACAGAAATTGGAGTGTCTGGCCTAATTTGGTGCTTTGGCAATCGCCAGCGGCGCTCGAAATCCTCGGCCATTCGTAATTGAAATTCAGGCGTCATACAAAAGTTTGGTATACCCGGTGCGGGTCGCGAAGTTTGACGGCGATTAATCGGTGTGCATGCTTGTCGACGGATGCGCTCGAACTCTGGTGTCTGGTTTTCACGCATCTCGCGGATTATCTGGCGCACGCAATCACGTGCCTGGCTCGTTTCAAGTCGCTGCACCACGTGTTCCAAGAAGTCAAAATTAAATGCTCCTCCGCCGCCGAAGCCTCTATTATTGAGTGGCGTATGTGGCGAATCTAGCTGCGTTGAAGAGCCACTAGAGCTGCGGCGTCGTGCACTGTGTAGACCCGTGACCAACTCCGAAACACGCGGGTTGCGTAATGGCGTGACTTCGAGTGCATTTATTTGTGGTGCACGCTCCTTGTTCTCCACATGCGATGTTTTGTCTTTTGTTAACGACTTGTCCCGAGGAGAAATAGGAGATTGAGGGCGACCGTTTATGGGCGAATTGTTTTTGTCATCTTTTTTGAGCCTGGGCGAAATGGGGAAATCATTGGCACTATTGCCCACTTTAAAGCTATCATATGGAAGCTTCTTTCCACGATGAGCGCACTGAAGCAGCCATTCGGAACGCACAACTGGATAGCCCCATTTAATAGCGCCCTCATATTTCGAGCCTTCTGCATTGGAGCACACCAGTAATGGTCGCTCCTTTTTCACAAACGCCTTATTCAATGAAGCGCCTTGCATCTCTGCCAGCGCGTTTATAAAGTCCCGCTCCAGACCCGCATATATAGACACAACAATGATCAAGCCTCGGAGCGGCTTTTTTTGGGCATTAAACGGTACTGGACGATGGTAGTACAACAATGGCAATAGCTTGTTTTGCTTCATGCAGCTCTCTAGGTAGAGCTCTGTGACAATATAGCGCGCTTTAATGGGTAACATGGACTCGTCGAAGGCTTGTTCGAAGCTTACAATGGCATAGTCTACAAGATCCACATAGTTTGACGGCACCAGACACCCCTGAGCCGCTTTACATTCGTTAACCATCTGATTATAGAGCTCGTCACTGAAGCACGCCTGGTGAACGTACACCGAGGCGCCCATGAAGTAATCCAGTTTTTCGAAGTCAATCGATAGTGTACTGGCACTTAGATCGACGACTGGGCTAACGGGAGGTGCCGCCATGGCACCCTCAGTTGTGGTTGATGTGACTGATAGCTGCGTGGAGCTAGCGGCAGGCAACGACATTACAGGCTCTTGCACTTGGGAGTAATGCGTAAGCAGATCCGGCTGCGTTTCCGACTCAGCATCTGCTGCCAATGCGACCTCGAAAAGTTTTTTATTAATAGGCGCCTTCGGTTGTTTAAAGCTATGGTTCATGGAGCGAAGAGTGCGTTTGCTGCAAGGCGATGCAAGCACAGGTTGTTCACTGCTCTCCGGCAAGGTTATGCGATAAGGAAACTCGTTAGCAATGCGACCAGTGCGTATACTTTCCAATAGCCACTCCAGCTTGACCACCTGCACCGTTGCAAGCAGACCATTGCTTTGCCATCGACGGTATGCGGCAATATCCATCTGGCCAACAATGATGTGTGTAAGTCCTTCGTGTGGATCATCGTAGCGTGTTGCGCCGCCCAAATTCAATACGCGATTTAGCTTTTCTCGCTCATTTGAACGAAATCCACATAGGTTGATACAGCAGCCATCCAGTATGCTTCCCGCCCGCTTTGCCGCGCGGGGACAAATCTCAGCAAGCGTCTGCTGATAGGAAATCGGCTGGTTATAATTTTCGCTGTTGCTAATGTTGTCCGTATCCCGTTTGGTTACCTGCTTTTCAGGATTATTGCCGTCGACGGTACTGAAGTTGTTGTTTAGCGTCTCGTTTACAGTGGTGTTGTCGCTGCACATGCGCTTGCCAGAACCTGACACAAAGCTAATGCCGGATAAGTCGGACAGATGTGTTTGATCCGCAGCGATTTGATTGGCGTTGCTCTTGGTAGGTGTGGAAACTTGTTTGTGGGGGCGCACCTCGTACTGTTTAATGGGTAGTGCATAGCCGCGCTTATGACTGTCAAAAATCCACTCGGGCAGAAGAACGTCTTTTTTGAAGCGCACAGCTGCCTTATACTTCTCAGAGTCAGTCTTGGATTGTTCAGTAATTACAATGTCTACTTGCTGTGAGCGAAAAGCGCGGTGATAAATTCCGCCGTTTTCGTTAACGAGACGCATGACGGCATCCTTGAGTGTTGCTTCTAAGCCGCTAGATGTGATATTCGCTCCGAAAAATGTTGGTAAACGATACTTCTCGAATTGCTCATCAGTGGCGCTAATATTGCTTTTTATTCTGCTGCAATGCCAGACGTTTTTTACCCAGTCCGTATGCATAACTGGCACTCCATTTAGCGTGGCGTGCTCGTATTTGTTGGATTTGATTGTGTTTGCTATTAGATGCGTGTTATTGCGCCCAAAATTTTGGAAGTAATGTCCGCCCATCCAGAGTATTAATTTCTTCAGTTCATCTTTCTCTTTGCTGGAGACTCCGCTCGCGGATATATGCAGGTCACGCATAGCTGTTGTATATATGGGACTACTGCCAAATGGTATCGGCTCACACTTAACTATACACTGCATAATGCACGGCGGGCCAAGAACTAGGGCCATTGTCGTTTGCAACTGCTCGAATAGATCTCCTTCAAAATGTGACATAACAAAGACATCCTTTTTTGTCAACCCACAGCCGGCAATCAGAGGAAAGCCCTCACTTGGTCGGATTTCGCGTATTTGAGTATCTGTCAGATGCTCACGCATCAGTTTCAATGCGTTGGCATATTGCTCAGATGCGATTATGTCTATTTCAGTTGTACTCCTTGTGCTTATAACGAAGTAAACACATAATGAACCATCCAAGCTTGTGCCCATCTTCGCTTAATTTTTGCCACTTTATTTCTCAAAACAGAATACGGCTACTCCTGAAACCAATTCCGCAAGCCACTTCTGGCGCGCACAAGTTCGTTTCTTTTTTTTTATCGATATGTTATTGACAAACAACAAAATAGTTAAGGTATTCCTAAAACAGATTGAAGTATCGTTAATTTCAAATAATTTTAAAAAACACCAATGAAAAAAAAATTACTCAAGAAGTAGAAAATATATAAAATAAAAAATTTAAACCTCATCGTAAAGTGCGTTCTGTTATTACAAACATAATTTAAGTTATTAAATCGTATCAAGCGTAACCAAACAGAGAAGCATTTTACATCTAACATATTGCTTCTGCAAATTTTATGAAGGTTCATTTTTAAATATTTTGGTCATATTATGTTTAAATCAGTTATTTTTGCCTATTTGTTTTGCTATTTTAATACCAAATCAATATATACAATAAAGGTATATATTAATATAATACAATATATGTAATTTTTAAGCAAATTCCTTTGACAAATTAATTTTCAATATCATAATAAAAAACATATCATTGCTCAATAAATATAATTGATGACTGATTGATTGACTAATTGAAAACTGAAGCAGAGCTAATAGCTCTAACATTCATTTATGTACATATATGTAATTGATAATAAATATATTGAACCTATAAATACATTGAACCTCCGTGTTGCTAAATATAAGTAATATAGTACTTGCATTAAAACACAATGCATTTATGCATGCTCGAATGTTTTCGCTGCCTGTGTGGCGGCAGCGCTGCCAGCAGTCGCTGGCCGCGCCGAATACACACATACATATATGCATCATATATTGTCATTCATATGTGTATTCGCATACAGACAAACTGATTTATGTTTGATTATGCTTAGATTGTTTTTGTTTCAACGTGTTTTAATGCAAGTACTAGATATTGTAATATCTTGATGCCGATTTTAATAATTTATTCTGGAAAAAACTGCAGAGAGCATTATATGGTCGGGCGTGCTCGACTATACTTTTCATTCTTGTTTTTAAACGCGGTTTAAAAGTTCTTGAAAATCCAATTTTTTTAATCTAATACTCCTTGGATTGTTTGTCAAAAAAACATAATTAATCTAGTATTCATACACATCAAAATTTTTTTTTTCGGAACACTGCGTGAAAGACAAAACGATGACCTATTGATTTGCGTATTATACTACTACATACTACATACATAATAATATTACTTTTTCACATAAAAGACGTGGTAAGGGGGTCCATGGCCTTTACCCGTACCTTGTTACTCTTCGTCGGAGCTCTGCGGAGCTGAATGTAATGCGCGTAATTGGGCGAGGGTATAGAAATGCGCCGCAATAAACAATTTTTTTCAAAAACATCGCACGATTTTAGTAAAAAAAATGTTTGCTTGCGGCTATATTGGATGTTCATAAACCTCGTTAGAATGCAAATCTCAACAATTTTGCAAAAATCATATCTTTTGAACCAGTTGAGGTATTTGAAAAAATTAAAAAGCATTTAACAGAAAACTTATTAAGCTTTAAAATGATGAACAGGGTGATCAGTCAACAGAGTGCTTTAAAATTTAAAGTTCGAAGGTTAAAATTCACAAATGTTTCTGCCCATGTTAGACGTATAAAATATAAATAAAAAATACTATTTTTGATCACAATGTTGACCAATTTGACCAACCAGTTGAGGTATTTGAAAAAATTAAAAAGCATTTAACAGAAAACTTATTAAGCTTTAAAATGATTGTTTGAACAGGGTGATCAGTCAACAGAGTGCTTTAAAATTTAAAGTTTGAAGGTTAAAATTCACAAATGTTTCTGCCCTTGTTAGACGTATAAAATATAAATAAAAAATACTATTTTTGATCACAATGTAATATTTTTAATGTTGTCTTAACATTAACATAACATATGAATATATATTTGGTTGAATTATTTGTAGGTTATATATGTAAATTTTCATTAAAATGTGTTCAAACATTTGTTTTAATATATAATAAACTTAGTATTTTGGAACTGTAACTAACTATTTCAAATTTTTTGGAAATTGGTGGATCTGAAGATGCTTCTTGAATGCTAACAAAGTCAACATTCTTTCTAATTCTAAACTCATTAAGTTAAGTCTAAATTAATCGAATAAACTCGCTCCAAAAAAAAAAAAAAAAAAAATTAGTGTACTTATATTTAAAATGCAATTAAGAAATCTCATTGATGTGTTCCTTCCTCATGGAATCATCCAAACTTCAAAAAAATCTTTTTTTGTTCCCTAAAAGAACAGTTTATTTAGTTAACTGTAGCCAAAATTTCTCTAGACTGGTCAAACACATAAAAGTAGTATTTGTTAAATTTAACTAGCTCAGGTATAATTTACAAAATTATTTTACGCAATTTTTTTAATAAAATTCCCATTCAGGAAGTTCCCATATTTGCATGCGCTCTTCTTCTTCCATACCTGAGCCGCGCATATTAAGCGCGAGGTTGAATTCGTTTTGTAACTCTTGCAAAATCAATCGGGCAAACATTTTAGAGGAAGGTTTATTCTATAATATGTATATAGTTCCATTCTGACCTTCGTTGAACTTTAGAAGTTATGTCCATGTTATATTAAAAAACTGCACAAAAATCGTCTATTTTTTTTTTTAACTTTTTCTAATATTCGATATTGAAATTTATAGTGAATTTTATAAACAATTAATAAGCCTTTAATAAAAAAATAACAATGGATTATTTCGCACAAAATTAAATTTCAAAGTTTATACTTTGCGACGCAAATTTTTATGCATTTTGGCACATTTCAGAAAATATGTCAACTTTGTGGGGGTCTCGCGCCCACAATTTTCAACCGATCTCCAAAAAAATATTGGATTTATCACCCATGCTCATTTTCTAACCAAAAGTAATTTTTTTTTGTCATACGCTACCATCACAAAAATGATTTCTGCCACGTTTTTCGGTCCGCTGCCCCATTGTGCGCTGTTATGATAGTAGACGAAAGAAAAATTTGTCCGATGTTTTGACAAGTGCATTGTTGCTGGTGCATTTTTAGACCCCGTACTCTAAAAAAGAGTAGAGGGGTCTATTAAGTTTGTCAGAAGTGAAGTGTGAGTAACAGGCAGACGAAGGCGTGTAACGATATTTTCAAGTATCGATATTTACGATATTCTAAGAGAGAAAATCGATTTTAAAGATATATCGACACCATTTTTTATTTATTATTTTTTAGAAAATGGTCTATTTTTATGATGTTTTAGTTTTACTAAATGGATGAAAAAAATTTTATTGCTTGAGTAAAAAATAAAGCAAAAGTCCGTCAAAGATAAAATAAAATCGTATTTATTTAAATTCAAAATGCAAAAATAAGAATTAATTAACAATTGCCTCCATGGCAGTTTGATTGAGATCATTCTTTACAAACAAAATTATATTACAAAAGTAACAGTACAAAATATTTGCCTTCATGGCAGTTTGATTAGTATCGAATTTGCCTCATACTTTTTGTTTGTAAAGGGAAAACACTTCCAGATTTTGTTGGAATTTCCGCCTCTCGCAGCCTTGGATGCATGTGGGCTAGGTGGTTTTGGATTCATGGTATCTCCACTAGTCTTACAGACCTTCCGGAACTTTCTACACACTGCACTGGTGCCATCTTCGCCTTATAAAAAAATACTAACCTTTGATTTTTTGGCAGTTCCGGCGTGAATCACCACAATTATATGTCTTTTAATTACTAAATTTCAATTGTACTTACGTTTTCGGTTAACAAATTGGTCCATCTTTCACTTTTTTATGTATAAAATTAAACCAATGCAATTATTTAACCTATTTGCATAATTAAATAAATAAACAACTTACTCAGTTTTTCGATACTCAGATTCGATATATCGATATTTGGCAAATCGAATCTATGTATATGATCCCAAATTTCGAAAATATCGATACTGCTGCGATATTATTGCAGAAATACTATAAAGCATAAATATAAGCGCACCCACTTTTTCCAGTTTAACGTCCGTTTTAAACGGAATAGCTTTAAATTACATATATAGATATATATTTGAACTAACTTTGAGGTATGAATATATGTTATCTATATAAATAAAAGAAAGTCGTGTTAGTTACACCACTTATAGCTCAAGAACGGCAGAACAGATTTGGCTGAAAATTGGTAGGGAGGTAGCTTAGAGCCAGAAGATGGACATAGGATACTTTTTATCCCGTTCGACAGCGTTCCCGTGTCACTTGACATGAAACGTCAGTCACTATTAAACGTGGTATAACAAAAAAGAATCAGACTTGGAATAACAAAACGCAAATGACAGCTATGTTATTGACGTAAAATGACAGCTATGTAATGACGTATGGATGACAATTTGATATTTGTAAGAAATCAATATTAAAACTATTTCTATTAAATAAATAATTTACAAGTGGATTGAAGTAAAGTGAAGTTTAATTAATAATGCCGCAACCAATGAAAAGATTAGCTTATCAACAAAGTATTTCCGGATATCATTGCTAACCACAAACATACTAAATGGTTAAGTGATCGAGCAATTTTGGCGGCTCAAAATAAAGATGTAGATGATATCAATTTTATAATTCAAAATCAAATCGGAGGTACTATGTATTCATTCAAATCTTTCGACTGTGTAACAAACGAAGAAGAAGCCACTAATTATCCAACTTAATTTTTGAACTCCTTGGATATGCCTGGTTTACCACCGCACAATTTACAACTGAAGGTTGGCTCGGTAGTTATCATGCTTAGAAATTTAAACCAACCAAAACAGTGCAATGGAACGCGTTTGGTGATAAGAAAACTGATGAGCAATTTGATTCACGCGTCGATACTCAAAGGAAAATTTGAAGATGAAGTTGTAATTCCAAGGATTCCGATGATCCCAACAGATATGCCCTTTGAGTTTAAACGAATTCAACTTCCAGTTCGTCTTGCCTTCGCCATGACGATCAAAAAATCACAGGACCAATCCTTGACTATTTGTGGCCTCAATCTAGAAAATTCGTGTTTTGCTCATGGTCAATTGTACGTGGCATGCTCACGTGTCGGCAAACCATCCGCATTATTTGTTCTTGCACCTGACCAAAAAACGAAGAATGTCGTTAACCACAAGGTGCTTGAATGAAAATCTGATTTAAAAAAATAACCTGAGTGTATCCCAACCTGAACAACATAGTTTTCAATGATTTTCTTCTGACATGTGTTTGAAAAACGTAATTATTTATTTTTTTTAATTTTTAGACCCCGTACTCTAAAAAAGAGTAGAGGGGTCTATTAGGTTTGTCAGAAGCGAAATGTGCGTAACAGGCAGAAGGAGGCGTGGCCGACCCCATAAAGTATATATATTCTTGATCAGCATCAACAGCCGAGTCGATATAGCAATGTCCGTCTGTCCGTCCGTCCGTATGAACACCTGGATCTTTTAAACTACAAAAGCTAGAGCCACCAAATTTATAATGAAAGTCCGTTATTAAGTCAGGCAGGTTAAATTTATTTAAAATTTTTTGCCACGCCCCTTACCGCCCCGGCACACCTCGAAAAAAAAGTTATGTTTTAGGCGAATATCTCAGTAACTATGGCACTTAGGAGATTCAACTGTGTTATGCAGGTTTCTAGAGACTGCCTTAAAGTAATGTTATTCAAAATTTTGAGCTGCCACGCCCCCTTTTCTTATATGAGCTAAAAAACGCCGGGTTTTAGGCATTTAGTCAAATAGTATAGTGTTTATAATTAATTATTCGTGTAGAGGAATATCAAACTATCCTCCAAGCGGCGTTAAAATCCGTCCATTAACAAAAAAGTTAGAAGGTATGTAATTGAGCTGAAATTTCGCCGCGCTGCCGACCAGTGCTAGGCACGCATACATACATATGTGCATACACATAATTTCAAACGAGTGTGTACTTGTATGTATAACATGTAAATGCGAATAAGCGGAACATGCTTGAAAGTGGCGCGTTGTGCGAATGGTAGAGTTGCGGCGCGATGTGAAATCGTTGCCTGAGGGTCGTAGGTTCGAATGCTGGCAATGAGGATTGCTAATTTAATTTTTTTTAAATATCAATTCAAAATATATATATAAATTTTAATTTTTAAATTTCGTTATAAAATTTTAATTCAAATTAAATACAAATGCGCATTACTATGGGAGTACGGGGTCTTTTACAGTCGGCTCGATCGACTGTAGCCTTTCTTACTTGTTTAAGCTACAAAAGCTAGAAGCACCAAATTTGGAATGAAAGTCCGTTATCTTTGCGAGCAGATCAAGTTTATTTCAAATCGTTGCCACACCCCTTACCGCCCCCGAAATGAGCAAAAAACCAGACACACCTTTATGTTTTAGGCGAATATCTCAGTAAGTATGACACTTAGGAACACCAGTTCCGGTATGTAGGACAGCCTAGAGACAGCCTTAATGCAATGCCATTCAAAAGTTTGAGCTGCCTTTTCTCATATGAGCTAAAAAACTTTTAAACTTCAATGTCGCTTTTAAGGCATTTAATCAAATAGTACAGTGTTTGTAATTTAACATTCGTTTAGCGGAATATCATATCAAACTATCCTGCGCGAGGCATTAAAATCTGTCTATTAACAAGAAAGTTATCGCGTAAAAAAGTTTATGTAATTTTGCAGCATTATCACCCACTGCGCAAGAGCGAGACAGCAACATGTGTGTGAATGTGTATTTGTATATGTAACATGTAATTTCTGATAATCAGAAGGTTCTTGAGAGTGGCGCGTGGTGCAATGGTAGAGTTGCTGCTCGATGTGAAGTCTTTGTCTGAGGGTCTTAGGCTCGAATGCTGACAAGGAGAATTGCTAATTATACCCGTTACTCGTAGATTAAAAGGGTATATTGTAATCGTTGGAATGTATGTAACAGTGAGAAGGAGGCGTGGCAGACCCTACAAAGTATATATATTATTGATCAGCATCAATAGCCGAGTCGATATAGCCATGTCCGTCTGTCCGTCCGTCCGTCTGTCCGTCTGTATGAACAAAAGGATCTCAGAGACTATAAGAGCTAGAAAGATGATAGGTGTCGCAAATGAAAGGTACAATACTCAAGCAGCACAGGTTTGTTTTTGTTTTTTGACACGCCCACTTCAGGGCGTTCTATCTTCATATAAAGGTAAAGGCAAATGTAAAACTAGAATGTTTTAGTATAAACAACTTTTTGTTAGCTATGCTATCTGAACCAAATTTACACGAGAAGTACATGTCTAGGAAGTAGATGTACTGACCAAGTTTGAATCAAATCGGACTACTATATCGTATAGCCCCCATAGGAACGATCGGTCGAAACATGCTCTAAACATGAATTTGTAGGAGAAACTTTTTCGATGACCAAGCTATATTTATCAAACTCACACAGAATATAATTGCCATC
Source organism: Drosophila dunni (assembly GCA_018152125.1). Lineage (NCBI taxonomy): Eukaryota > Metazoa > Arthropoda > Insecta > Diptera > Drosophilidae > Drosophila > Drosophila dunni. The sequence continues at coordinate 372,860 of JAECXC010000385.1, read as the reverse complement.
AATATATACATACTGACCAAGTTTGATCCAAATCGGATTCCTATATCGTATAGCTCCCATAGGAACGATCGGTCAAAAATATGCTCTAAACATGAATTTGTATGAAAATGTTCTGTTTGCCAAGCAATCGAACACCATTGTTAATAATATATTGAAACTGAGTAACGGGTATCCTAAAGTCGCGAGGCGACTATAGCATTCTTTCTTGTTTTTTATACTCTCTGCAAAAGTATATTGGGTTTGTGCAAAAGTATGTAACAGGCAGAAGGAGGCGTGGCAGACCCCATAAAGTATATATATTCATGATCAGGATCACAAGCCCAGTCGATATAGCCATGTCCGTCTGTCTGTCTGTCTGTCCGTATGAACAAACAGATTTCAGAGATGGTAAGAGCTACAAGTTCGAGCTTGGTGTCAATCGATCACATATTTAGTCAGTCAATACAAGAATCTTTTTTTTTCTCGATGCCACGCCCCGTTCGCCCACAATGAGCAAAGAACAAGACACACCTCGGAAAAAATCGGTGTTTTCGGCGAATATCTCAGTAACCATGGCACCTAGGATCACCAATTCTGGTATGGAGGTTCCTAGCGACAGCGTTAATGCATTGGCATTTGAAATTTTTGACTGCCACCCCCCTTTTCCCACAATACATAAAAATAACTCTCATATTTCGTTCCGCCTATTGTCATTTGTTCATATAGTGCAGCATTGTAATTGTATAATTCGAATGGAGGCTAACTATATCAAACTATCCTAAAAAGACGCATTAAAATCGGACTATAAACATGAAAACTAGAAGCGTTACAATATTGATAACTGAACGCAATATCACTTATGAGTGCAAGCGAGACAGAAACGTTTTCGCTGCCTGCGTGGCGGCAGCTCTGCTCGCAGACTCTGGCAGCGCCGAATACACACATACATACATATCATGTCAAACGTATGGTATTCGCATACAAACAGATGTTTGATTTTGCTTAGATTGTTTGTTTCAATATCAATACTCAATATCTCAATACCGATTTTATTAATTTAATCGGGATTAAAATGCAGAAAGTATTCTACGGTCGGGCGTGCTCGACTGTACTTTTCTTACTTGTTTTTTTTTAAAATATCAATTCAAAATGTTTATATAAATTTTAATTTTTAAATTTCGTTATAAATTTTTTTATTCATATAAAATACAAATAAGGATTTATAATGGGAGTATGGGGTCTTTTACAGTCGGCTCGATCGACTGTAGCCATTCTTAATTGTTTTTAACTGGAACAGTTTTAGGAACGGGGTAAGGAACAGTGTTTATCTCGCTAGATTTCTCTACAGCTTGCTTATTAAACGATTTCGTGATATCAGCATAGGATACATTCTTAGACACCGATGTTTCCGGCAAGCATGTTATTTTATTGACACGTGCTTCATTCGAAATACTAGCTTCCATATTTTTTAATTCCGGACAAACTCTCCAGTTAGCAATATGACCATCACCAAACAGCACATTTAGCAGGAAGGTCCTTTGATTTTGTACACTCAACTGTTTTGTGGCCTAATCCGCATTTAACGCATCTTGGAGCATTGTGGCAATAAGCCCAAGTGTGGCCATAAACAAGACAACGATGGCATTGTGGTATAGGCGGTCTAGTGTTTGGGGATTCTATTTTGACCACTGAATAGCAAAAGTGCAAAAGTATGTAACAGGCAGAAGGAGGCGTGGCAGACCCCATAAAGTATATATATTCATGATCAGGATCACAAGCCCAGTCGATATAGCCATGTCCGTCTGTCTGTCTGTCTGTCCGTATGAACAAACAGATTTCAGAGATGGTAACAGCTACAAGTTCGAGCTTGGTGTCAATCGATCACATATTTAGTCAGTCAATACAAGAATCTTTTTTTTTCTCGATGCCACGCCCCGTTCGCCCACAATGAGCAAAGAACAAGACACACCTCGGAAAAAATCGGTGTTTTCGGCGAATATCTCAGTAACCATGGCACCTAGGATCACCAATTCTGGTATGGAGGTTCCTAGCGACAGCGTTAATGCATTGGCATTTGAAATTTTTGACTGCCACCCCCCTTTTCCCACAATACATAAAAATAACTCTCATATTTCGTTCCGCCTATTGTCATTTGTTCATATAGTGCAGCATTGTAATTGTATAATTCGAATGGAGGCTAACTATATCAAACTATCCTAAAAAGACGCATTAAAATCGGACTATAATGGGAGTATGGGGTCTTTTACAGTCGGCTCGATCGACTGTAGCCATTCTTAATTGTTTTTAACTGGAACAGTTTTAGGAACGGGGTAAGGAACAGTGTTTATCTCGCTAGATTTCTCTACAGCTTGCTTATTAAACGATTTCGTGATATCAGCATAGGATACATTCTTAGACACCGATGTTTCCGGCAAGCATGTTATTTTATTGACACGTGCTTCATTCGAAATACTAGCTTCCATATTTTTTAATTCCGGACAAACTCTCCAGTTAGCAATATGACCATCACCAAACAGCACATTTAGCAGGAAGGTCCTTTGATTTTGTACACTCAACTGTTTTGTGGCCTAATCCGCATTTAACGCATCTTGGAGCATTGTGGCAATAAGCCCAAGTGTGGCCATAAACAAGACAACGATGGCATTGTGGTATAGGCGGTCTAGTGTTTGGGGATTCTATTTTGACCACTGAATAGCAAAAGCGATTTACATAGAACAAAGCCTTATTATTTCCCTTAGGTTCAAGCTCCACAAAGAATAGATTTAATGGTTTCTTAGTGTTACGATTTAAAACATTTGTTGAGGAACGCACATTATGACCTAATAGAGCTAAAGCTTCCGACAGCTCTTCTTTACTTGTTCCGTGATATAGGCCCTTGATAACAATTCTAAAACTCCTTTCTTCCTTAAGTTGCCAGGAATGCCAAGAAAAATGTGGCTTAGAATTAAGCTATTTAGTCAATGCTCTGTATATATCAGAGTTAGAACAATTGACACGAAGACTGTTGTTGGCTAAGTTCTTAAGGGAGATATTAGTTCCGCAAATTTTTAAAATTCCCTTTTTTAAAATAATAAAATCCGTAATATAATTTAATGTAAGCGGTGGGGGAAATTCTCGGTTTAGGAGCATTATTAACAGGCTCAACGGTATCAACATCCAAAGTCATAGGGGACACATATCTTAGTACAGGAGATGGCTTTGAGGGATTTGGCAGATTAGAAGAATTTGCATCGGACATGTGCAAATCAACATCCGATTCAATTGTTGCTTCTAGAAAAGTTTCTCGATTACATGAACCTTCGCGTTGGACCGAATTTGGGGACTTACAACGACGTTTTTTGCTTTCACATTTTAAAAAGGTGATTCCTTTACAGTGTAACGCACAATTTTTGGCACAATCTAAGTTATTTCATCATTCTGTTCACAACTAGATAGATCACTAGAGCAATCACTATTAAAATGACCATTCTCTAACCTTTCTTCCTTTAAACGTTTCTTTTCCGCTTTCAAAAACCCAGAAGAACTGGCCATCTCGGCATTAGAGGAACACCAAAACGGGTACCAACAAGCTCCGAAACGACCGAAAAATCTTAAATGTTCGGTTAGAGATGCGTCCGGGAAAAAATCAAAATATTTGTCAATCTCAAAAATTATTTTTGATAAACACAAAAATTAAATAATTTTTCACACAAATAATCACAGAAAAATAAATTTTTGAGTTAAAAAAGCCGGTGTGTTCCTTATGAGAACACAAACGAGACTGGAAATGAATTTCTAATCTCTTTTTATACTCTCTGCAAGAGTATATTGGGTTTGTGCAAATGTATGTAACAGGCAGAAGGAGGCGTGGCAGACCCCATAAAGTATATATATTCTTGATCAGCATCACAAGCCGAGTCGATATAGCCATGTCCGTCTGTCTGTCCGTCCGTCTGTCTGTTTGTGCGTATGAACAAACAGATTTCAGAGACGGTAAGAGCTACAAGGTCGAGCTTGGTGTCAATCTATCACATAATTAGTCAGTCAATACAAGAATCTTTTTTTTTCGATGCCACGCCCCATTCACCTACAATGAGCAAAAAACTAGACACACCTCGAAAAAAATCGATGTTTTCGACGAATATCTCATTAAATATGACACTTACGATAACCAATTCTGATACGAAAGTTCCTAGCGACAGTATTGTCAGAAAGAAAAGTGCAGTCGAGCACGAGCGAATGCGAACAAAGTACTCCAGGCTCTCCTAAAAAAGCATTTTATGTAGGAAAGTTTCTTTGATTTAGAAGACGCGAGCAAGGCAATATCGTTGGGTATTCGCTGGTAAACCACCAGAGACTGTATCTTTTTCTCCATTTTGAACAATCAATTCGATCGCGCTGGCTGGCTGGCGAAATTCATTTTTATAGCCAATTATTCATGCAACAAATCTAGCTAACTGATCTCGGATGGGGCGACGACCTTGCTCCGCCTCATCTGCACCAGTGGCATGACTTCCTTCTCAACCGGCTAAGCATACCCAGATGGCTAGACACTAGTCCCGCATTTGATTGGGATCTATGCGGCTTCTACGATGCTTCCAGGCACGCCTGAATGTGCGGATTCGACATAAAGACCAGTGGCCCCAGTCAAAACTGTTTCGCTTTGCCTTGCAATCCTGCTCTCCGATTTGTATGCGACAGTAAATCCAAGCTCCCCCTGCAGGTGGTTCATGTTTGTTGCCAACCGAGTCTCCAGTATCTCCAATAGCGTTAGCGTCCACAATTGACGTTCGGTCGGAAAAAAATTCAGCTGATCTCGTGACAACTTTGGCAGCCTGGCCACTGTCATATCGCCACTCCAACAGCCTGCGACGATTTTACCAAGCGTTTCTCAGATTACGGTAAAGCTCTGAGGGTCACCGCTTACATTCATCGGTTCGCTTCTCCACACGTATCCACACCTGAAACGCTAAAACTTACCTAGGACGAGTTTCTAACCGCAGAACGGGTCCTTGTGCGGCTCGTTTATAAAAAAGTATGCTGTGACAATCCGACCTCTCGTTGAGAAGCCTCCTTGGCTCCTGTGGCTGAGTGCCATAGCCACGACAAGCGTCACCTAATCCTTCTCATCTAAGTTCGCACATTGCATCATGCTGCACGGTGGAAGGCAGCTGATAATGCTGTATTTGCGTACCACATGTTGGGTCCCCAAAATTAAAAACTTGGTTAAGGCTCACGTGCAAAGACCTGCGTCATTTATCGACGTCGTCAGCAGAGACAAATTCTGGGAGATCTTCCGCTAGAAGATCTTCTCTAGACCGTCCACGCACACAGGCATTGATTACGCAGGTCCCTTCGAGATCAAAAACAACACTTGGCAAGCCTGTCTCGTAACGAAAGGATTCGTTAACGTTTTCTAACGGCCTTCTCACGATGTTCTCGATTGCCAAAACAATCCTGTATGGTCGAAACCAAAGACAAGATCCAGATTTAAGAACAAAAGTAAAAAGTACAGTCGAGCACACCCGACCATACAGTACTCTCTGCATTTCATTTCCGATTAAATTATGAAAATCGGTATGTAGTTATTGCAATGGATGGCATTTTCATTAGAATACGTTGAAACAAAAAACCAAGTATATTCAAACATACATCTGTTTGTTTGTGTGTACACACACATACGTTTGCTAATATTCGTATGCATATACATGTAGTATGTATGTTTACTATTGGTCGACACGGCCGGCGTCGCGCGCAGCGGTGCCGCCATAAATGCAGGGTTTACGTTCGAGCATATGTTTGTATGTTTCTGTCTCGCATGCACTCATGCATTGATATTGCGTTCAATTATCAATGTTGTTACGTTTCTAGCTTTCTTGTATTCAGAATAGTTTAATATAATTAGTCTCCACACGAACTATAAATAACAATACTGTATAATAAGAACAAATACCGTAAAACGGAATTAAAGTTCGAAAGATATTTTGTTTTTGTGGAAAAAAGGGGCGTGGCAGTCCAAAATTTGAAATGGCAATGCATTTATGCTGTCGCTAAGAACCAAAATTGGTGTTCCCAAGTGCCGAAAGCACGGAGTTTTCCGAGGTGTGTCTAGTTTTTCGCTCATTGTGGGCGAATGGGGCGTGGCGTCGAAAAAAAAGAAGATTCTCGTATTGAGACTAAGTTCGAACTTGTACCTCTCACCATCTCTCAAATCTGTTTGTTCATACGGACATGAACTCTGCTCTTGATGGTGATCAAGAATATATACACTTCATGGGGTCTGTCACGCCTCCTTCTGCATGTTACATACTTTTGCACAAACCCAATATACTTTTGCAGAGAGTATAAAAACGAATATGACTGAGTAGAAATTCCACGAAATTTCGCGACTCGTGGTTGGCCCCGCCTGTCACCATTGGGCCAATATTCGCTTAACATAGGCCGTTGCCCAACGTCCTGAAATGCAAATTTCATGCTCTACCGAATGATCTTACCTGGCTTGGGCTCTTTGCTCTTGCAAAGAGGGCGTCCGTCCTCATTCTATAGCTCAAAGTTTTTAGCCCCTACTGCTCTGATGACCCAAGCTTTCATGAACATCTGCGCAAGTTCAATGGAAATTGAATGCATTTTTGAAATTGTCGATACAAAATTATGGCAAAAGTATTGCCTACGTAGGGCGTAGCCATTAGCGCTTCCAAACACACCTCCTCAAGTTCGGTTTCTAACTAACTTTTCAATATCCTTTTTTAAATTAAGCCCTTTTCACTTTTACGTCTGGCAAGTGATGCTTGTTTTGCTCATTGTCGCTCCCTGGCTACCTTCAACAATGCCCAGCACTGTATCTTGGGCTTACGGATGTTTTATTCTAGAATTTCATTAATTTACCTCAAATATACAATAAGAATTAGTTCATACCGCAATGTATCTGCCTAAATCAAATATACAGAAAAGAGAGGACGCGTATCTCGGTGATGGTTGCTTCCACATTTTGATGCTTCATCCTCACGTAGTAGTGGCGCACGATTAGCTCCTTCAATGGGTGCTTGCGCAAAAGGACGATCAATCTTCGAGTTCCATTAGGCAGGCTTTGGGCTGCGTCGATTCTTCCAAACGTGAGTACTATCATTGCGTCGTCAAGGTAAGGTAGCAGTCCATTCAACACGCTCTGACGGTTGTTGGCAAGTAAATCGCTCAATTCGGACGTGAACGCCTCCCTTTGAGCTTGACGGAACAGCACACGTTCGGCTTCATCGCATTCGGCTGCCGCAAGACCATGCCGTTCAAGCTCATCTCGCTCCTTGCGATACTGATTTACAAATCTAAGGACCCAGGCCATGGCCCTAACCAATCGGTTATAATTCGAGAACCTCTGAAAGTTTACAAATTTGTCGTTATCAAAAACCAGGGTGAACTTACGGGGTAACTACTCAATGTCAGCGGTGAGTTTGTAGTCTACAGCTTCGGCTGTTGCCTGCGGCCACAGATCTTCGGCCTGCCGTAGAAAACCAGGCCCACAGAGCCATCGTGACTCCTGACTGGTATCTGCCTTCTCTCGGGGCCTAGTTGTCTCGTCCGCTACATTGTCGATCGTTGGGACCCATCTCCATTGCGATGCGTCGGCGGACTCAAGGAGCTCTATGGCTTTGTTACCGACGAACTGCTTGTATAGTCGGTGGGTGCTGCCGATCCATCGCAACACCCTTTTGGCGTCCATAACGATACGTTACTCGTCGCCAAGCTGTGCGCTGCTTCACAGCGTCCATTAAGCGCGTGCCCAGCACAGCGGCTTGTAGCTCCAATCGTGGATCCGATATGATCCTCATAGGCGCACATTTTGTTTTGGCGCTCACGAAGCAGAATTTTTTTTTTTTTTTTTAAGACATTAATAAAAAAAAAAAAAAAAACACTTTTAAGATGATCCAGGCGTAGTCGTTCATCATATCGTCTCGTTCCATCATCCTTTTCACATTTATAAGTCTGTTCAGAGTCATCTTATAACTAGAGGGTAATACAACTTTATCGTGTCTCCAAATCAGCCCCGTCTCGTAACGCCCGCACGATTCCACCGTCGTGTCGTCCAGAATCTTCTGTGCTCGTATGTCCTCATCATAGGGATCTATCGGCGCTGGTTTGACTCCGAGGCTCTCTAATTTAAAGTACTCCTTAACCATCCTCTGAATTTCGTATTCCTTAGTAGTTGCAGGTAAACATAGACTTAACGCGGAGATGTGCTGATTTTTGCGGAATGTCCCAGAGGCGTCACATCCCAGCATGGTGGCGGCCACGTATGGCCCTCGATTGGTGATCCTCCACGTGCTGGTTGGCACCATAAGGTGCTTATGGTTCAATTATATTAGGATCCTGGGTACCCCGTTAGTATAGGACTTGACAGGCAAGCGTACTGAAGGTTCATTTCCTCTAGTTAGTCCTTATTTAAAGTTTGCATGTTTAGGTCCAAACTTCCCACTGCATGCACATCCTCGAAACTGTATTTCCTACGATTGTCCAGTCCCTTGATCTGCAGCTTCACCATCTTTGTAGGCTTTTGGGTCGGCATATCTTAAAATCATTTGACGTCAAGTTGACTGCTTTCACCGTTGAGATCCAGGTTTTTGAGAAGCGTTTCATCGATCATAGTCATCGACGATGCTTCGTCGAACCGGGCGTACGGGTCTAATTGTCGGTTGCTTCCGAATAACGTCACTGGAACTATACGAGAGAGAACTCGTGTGGTGCTAGAGTTGATGCAACTCAGGCTCATCTGCGGAGTACATCTGGAACCCGTCGGCTGGGTTTATTACCAGTGTCATGCAGGAGGTTTTTTTAGACCCCGTACTCTAAAAAAGAGTAGAGGGGTCTATTAGGTTTGTCAGAAGCGAAATGTGCGTAACAGGAAGAAGGAGGCGTGGCCGACCCCATAAAGTATATATATTCTTGATCAGCATCAACAGCCGAGTCGATGTAGCAATGTCCGTCTGTCCGTCCGTCCGTATGAACACCTGGATCTGCCTGCAGCCTGCCACGCCCCCTTTTCTCATATAAGCTAAAAAACTTTCAAAATTTCAAGCTCAAAATTTGCAGGATTTAGGGCATTTAGTCAAATAGTACAGTGTTGTAATTAATTAAATTAAAATTAGGAATATCATATCAAACTATATTCCAAGCGACGTTAAAATCCGTCAATTAACAAAAAAGTTATCACGTTAGAAAATTTATGTAATTTAGCTAAATTTTAATTTTTAAATTTCGTTATTATATTTTAATTCAAATTAAATACAAATGCGCATTATTATGGGAGTACTGGGTCTTTTACAGTCGGCTCGATCGACTGTAGCCTTTCTTACTTGTTTTATTCTTGCAAAGTAAAAGAGTAAATACAGTATAACAAAGTAGTGGGACAGTAACTATAGATGAAGAGAAAAATTACACTGTGAAGGATGTCCTGTGGTCCTGGGAGGCAAGCGGTACTACTACTACTACTACTACTATAGGGTATTGTTCGCGGGTTCCTAGGTGGGCTCCTACGCCCCTTCGCTATTGGCTCGCCTCCGCTTCCTCTCTAGGTGTCGAAGCGATACAGTCATGCGCTCAGCGAAAACACACGTGGCCGACCAGCATTGCTGACTCGCAAGCATCCTTTGTGATAGGTTTTCGGCCGATAGATCGGGACCGAGTACCGTCCTTAGGTCGTTTCTCTCCGCTGTGAACCTAACGCAGTGGAACATTACATGCTCCGCCGTTTCCTCAGTATCTGGACAGCACCGTGGGCAGTGGGGATCGTCGTTGTGTCCGAATCTGAACAGATAGCTCCGAAAGCAGCCATACCCACTGAGGAGTTGCGCCAGATGGAAATTGGCTGTTATATACTCTCCCGCCGGTTAACTGAACGGCCGGACTGGAGCTCTTCATGGATCCTAGCTCTCTCTTCTGAAAGAATGTCGAGAGGCACCATGCCTGCATACACCAATGCTGCGTCCTCAGAGACGGTGCCAAAACCGCAGCAGACCATAAATGCCAGTAGCCTGTATGTGGAGAGCAGTCCCCTTGTGTAGCTCTTCGACCAGATTGGAGCTCCATATTGCATCGACGCCTTGACCACGTTTTGGAGAAGCATTCTGCGGCCCTGTCTTGATCCCCGTGTGTTCAGCATGATCCGGTTTAATGCCTGAGCTACTGTTGCCTTTTTTTTTCCTACAGCCTTAAGGTGCTTTCTGAAGCTCAGAGGTGTGTCTATAAGGACTCCGAGGTACCTTAATGACCAGCTTGAGACGATGGTGGGCGCGTTATCTAGGCTAATGTGGCTAGCCAGTCCTTTACGGCAGCAATGGAGACACTGCATAACGCCTCCGCCTCATGCAATTGTATTGCAGTTGCTACCACTGCAATGTCGTCCGCAAAACCAACAATGGTAGTGCCGTCTGGGAGCTAGAGCCTGAGGACTCCGTCATACATGGCATTCCACAGCAGCGGGCCGAGAAGTGAGCCCTGGGTGACACTTGCTGTAACGGAGTAGGTGCGAAGACCATTGTCCGTTTTGTACCGGATAAGGTAATCCGGAGTTTGAAAACCTTTCAGGGCGTCCAGAATACTAGACCATTTTGCCAAGTTGAATGCGTTTTGAATGTCTAGGGTGACAACGATGTAGTACTCTTTTTTGCCACCTCGCCATCTACTGCCCTCTATAGCTCTCTTTGCGGTGTCAGTTACCGTAGCAATGGCATCGATCGTCGACCTCGCCTGGCGAAAACCAAATTGAGCTGGTGAGAGGTCCCCTCCCTGCTGAATTGCGCTTTCAAGCCTATGGCACACAATTCTTTCTAGTAACTTGCCAGCCGTATTGATGAGGCAGATCGGCCTGTATGATTAAGGTACGTCAGGTGACTTGTTAGGCTTCGGGATGAAGACTAGGTTCTGCGTCTTCCCAGGAATGGGAAACACGACGATCTTGATGCATAGTCTGAATACCTTTGCCAAAATGTCCGGTTGCTCCAATAGGACCAGTTTAAGAGCCCTATTGGGAATTCCATCTGGCCCAGGCGCTTTAGCATTACGAATGAAGCTTGCAGCTCTCATTACCTCCTCGGTCGTGACCTCTGGCGCGTCCAGGAACAGTTGAGCCGGTCATGTGTCCTCCTCAGTCGAATATACAGAAAAGAGAAGACGCATGATATCGCGCGAACTTAAATAAACTTAAGAACTAGTGTGTAACTCATTAATATTCGATAACTGCTTAAGACTTATCGATACCGGGATCTCGTCCCACGACACTCATATACGGCTATTCAGTCAAAAATTGCCTGTTTATTTTGAAGAATGCGTACTGGTATGAGCATGGGGTCTTTTATAGTCTGCTCGCTGGGTTACGGTCAACAAATTTGGCGCTTAACTTTTTCAGGTTAATGCTTTTTGGTTATCAATTAAATTTAAGTAAAGAGTTTAACATCCCGCATTATGACCATTGCGTTCAAAGGAGCTATGTTTATTCCAAAATTCGTCATTGTTGAGTGCAGACCGAACAGGAATATCAATGTAGACGTCAGCTTGGTGGATTCATTAATGAGCCCATTACTTGCAGCATTAACGTTTGGTTAAGTCGAAAGAGAAGTTCTCTATTAAGGAGATGAGCGGTAAACATCTCGAGGAGTAGTCTATCTTGTACAGGCTGGTGATAATCAGACACATGGCCCTGGCCATACTGGCAGCAGATTAAGGACTAACGGGCATTCTTGAAAAATAGTTGTTCACAAGCCTAACCATTTGGTAAGGCTTTAACATAATCTGCATAATCGATTGAAATAACGCCTATTTCCAGCATCATTGTGGGTTTGACATTAATGTTAGTTTGCATGATTTTATGAAGCACAATTGTGAAAATGAGTAGTTTTTGTACACCTTCCGTTGCTTCTTTTGCGCTTAGTTATAAAAACATTCCATACAAAACTCCCACTTTATATTTTGAACAAATGTGAATATTTAGCAGTGGTAAGTTACTCCCAGCTATGACATAATACCACGATTTCCTTATACTCCAAAATTTTTTGATTGTACATTATGGGCCTTTCAAAAAACGGGACCGCATTAACGCATTTAGGTCCGAAAAACACCAGGGGAATACACTGCGAAACTTAACAGCTATTTAAAAAAATTAAGTCGGTAATTTATTGATTGATATATCCATTTATATCCCAAACAAAATTTTACAAAGCATATTTTATACATTGTTACTGAGCCTTAGTTGTTTAGTGAACTTCGATAAAAATGTATCGATCCCCATGAAAGATAGTCTCTTTATCTATTACTGCTACTTCCATATTTTGGAATTTGGTGTCCCTAATACACGATCCAATAGGGCAGAGCAACATGTGTTCACTTCATTGCACCTTAAGCACTATTAACTGGAATACTAAGTTGAATCCGTGTCTCCATTGAATTTCATTCATAATCTTTCATATATTTTTGATCATTGAACAGCGCATGATGTACATTTCTTACAAAAATTCATTTTATTTATTTATTTATTTATTGTCAGAATATGAACAATCGACACAAGAAATATAAATTCATTTTAATATAAAATATTAAAAAAAAATTAGATTAAAATTAAATTTAGAATATTACAATTATTAAAATATAAATTGACATTAATATTAACGTTAACTGGGGGAGCATTGCTAAAATGTAAAACATTAAAACAAAAAAAAAAAAAAAAAAAAAGAAAATCGTTTTTCCAACACTCGTTGATAGGGTCAGGAATCCCCCAGGAAAACACAAACCAGAATTAAATGTTATTAACACGGCGATAAACGACAAGGCACGCGGAATCTATGGAGACATGCCCACGCTGGTGTCCCTGTCAGACACCGGTGCTGCTACTGTTACTGCTACTGCTACTGATGCTGCTACTGCTACTGCTGCAACCACTACTACTGCTGCTACTGTAGCCGTTACCGCTGCGGATGCTGTTGGCGCGGCCATGGCCGCCATGACTGCTGTGCTCCGAGCTGATGCTGCTCGCAGGATTTCGAGCATGCCCGCCGCAGTCGCACAGACTGCTGGAGCCTCCTGTGCCGACCGCCAGCGTGGTAACATCCAAGGGCATCACCACGCCCGGGGGAATACCACCGTCTGTGGCATATGTCCTTCGACAGGCGGAGCAGTCAACGTTGGAACAGCAATTTGCAGAATTCCGGAAGCAGATACAATGAGATACAATGCCAGGTTGTAGAGCTCCAGCGGCAGCTCGGTAGCAATGTGAATCCTGTCTCGCGGATAGCAGACGTGAGTATAATAGAAACGATGATCCAAGGCGGTCCTCATTCGAGAGTTTAGACGCGCACGCAGCACCGAGGAGGTGTACGCAATACTACGAAGCAGATGCCGACAACCGGGATAGGGGTACCTACGGAACGCCCTCGAAATGCAGGAGATATCCATGCACCGGGCGATCCCTGAGGGCGAGTTGGTTGACCTAATCATCGATGGACTGACGTCAGATGTGCAGTGGTCGGGTCAGAGTCGTGTACTTTAGTTGTTAAGCTCACTGTGACGCTGACGGGGCAGTTTGTAGCAGATAAGAACGAAACCATAGAGAGGCGTTAGTAATTATGAACGCCAGAGACGTACCCGTACGGATAGACGACAGATTTGACATAGAACCAACATTGTTACCAGAGCAGTCGGACGTGCTGAAATAAGCCATCAAATAATTTTATTTAGATGTACCAGATGAGCATATTAGTCCAATAGAATACGAATTGAAAATCGAGTTAACTAGTCAGATGCCGTTGTTTCGCCGTCCCCGCAGTTTGTCCCATCATGAGCGCCAGGAATTTCGTCAGATTTGTGAACTCCTATTAGCTGCTGGAATTATTCGTCATAGTAGTTCGCCATATGCTTTGGCTATTGTGCCCGTCCATAGAAAGGACAATACCCTGATGAAGTGCGTCAACTATCGGCCGCTGAACAAGATAACTGTTCGTGACCACTTCCCAAGTCCACTCCTAGACGGTTGCATTAAACACCTGGGGGGCAAATCTATCTTTACGGTACTTGACTTGGAAAGTGGGTTCCACCACGTCAAGCTGCATCCAGACTCAAGTAAGTACACATCCTTTGTGACTCCTGACGGTCAGTCTGATTATTTGCAGATGCCAATCGGGCTCTGTAATGGCCCTCCAGTGTTTGCCAGGTTTGTGTATTTCGCTCTGAAGGATCTGATTCACCGAGGTTAGCTAGTCGTTTATATGGATGATATTTTGATAGCTTCGAGAGATTTTGAGACTCAAATAAGTGCCCTGAAGGAGACGACGCATACGTTACGGGTAAATGGCCTATGCTTGAAGTTGGAAAATGCCGTTCGCATACCACGAACTAGAATATCTGGGTTACTTAGCCAATTTATCCGGGATTACACCTAAGATGGCACATCTCCAAGCAATTCGAGATTTTCCAGTCCCAAAAGATAGCAAGGAGCTGAAGCGTTGTTTGGGGCTGTTTTCATACTTCCGCCTATTTGTACCTAATTTTGCTAAGATTTCCTTCCCGATGTCCCTGCTGTTGAGGAAGAAGCTCAGTACATCTTCTCTGATAAATGCCTCGACGCATTCCGAATGTTGCAGTCCACGCTCGTAAAAGCGCTACTGTTGTCCATTTATGACCCGAAGTCAGAGACCGGGTTGCATTTCGATGCAATGCTCCTCCAGAAGCAGACAGACGGCACATTTCACCCTGTCTTCTATTTTTCCAAAACCGCTCCTGCACCTGAGTCAAAACTACATAGCTATGAGATAGAGACGCTAGCCGTAATTTATGTCCTGAAGCGGTTCGAGCCGTACTTGAAATTTATTGCGTTCAAGATCGTAACTGATGGCAATTCGTTAGCATAGACCCTCAAGAATGGAGGATCTTCCGCCAAAATAGCGCGTTGGGCTCTCCTGCTGAAAAATCACAATTGTTCATCGTTCGGGAGTGAATATGTCCCATGTTGACCCCATGAGTAGACTAGAAACGATACCCTATATGGATGATTTGCATTTAGACTTCTAACTACAACTGACGCAGATTCGTGATCCTGATGTTGTCAAGCAACGGAATGATTTGGAAGATCATGATGTGCCTGAGTTTGAACTTGTAGATGGGGTGGTGTATCGTCCCTGGGTGTGCTGCAGTTATATGTCCCTGCTGAGATGATTCAGAATATGAACGCACATTAGGAATCATTACTGGTTCCCGTATATGAAGTCGCAGGTAGACAATTTTATTAGCAATTGCATGAAGTGAATTTATTATTCCTCCTCCACACAAAGTAAGAACACTACCCTGCACATGATTTAAAAGGTCCCCTTGCCGTTCGATACCATACACATTGACCATTTGGGCCCGCTATCCGTCTATCCGCTCCAAAAAGCAGTACCTCCTGGTGGTAATTGATGCCTTTACGAAATTTGTCAAGTTATACCCTGCGGCCACCACCAGTTCCCGGGAAGCATGTCATTTCCTGGAAACCCACTATTTCGAGAATTAGAGCCGACCAAGACGGATTCTTAGCGATAGGGGTATATTTTCACTTCTGCCGAGTTTTCTGAGTTCGTGCGCTCACACGTACATGTTCTGAATGCCACGGCCTGCCCAAGAGCCAATGGTCAGGTAGAACGCATTAGCCGTGTCTTGGGTCCGATGGTAAGCAAGCTGACGGAGCCGTTAGACCATGCCGACTGGGTTCAGCAGCTGCCGAAAGTTGAGTTTGCCCAAAATAATGCTGTTCATGCCACCACCAGTTTTGCTCTCTCTGTCCTTCTGTGGTTATTGATGAACTATCAGAGTCGTTGAGTAGCAACTTTGTCGATCAGAACCCCACTTTGGGAGAGGTACGAAAGATTGCCCTGCAGAGCATACTAAAATCTCAGGAATACAACGCTGAGTATTTTGGAAAGCATCACCGCCCCGCAGTCCAGTATGAAGAAGGCGAATTTCTAGTCATACGAAATGTTGATACGACCTCAGGAACGAATAAGAAATTTATAAAGCGTTACCGTGGCACCTATGTGGTCCACAAAAAGCTACCCAATGAGCGATAAGTTATTCGTGACGTGGACGGCTCTCAAATCACCCAACTGCCCTATGACGGTGTCCTGGACTCTTCCAAACTGAATAAGGAAACACTGACCAGGTGGGCGGGGCATATGAAGGCTCAGGCCTTGGGAATCGAGGGCGATACCTTGTCAGGACGGCCGAGTTGTAAAAAGCTTGTGTTTGTTATTATCGATTAGAATTAAGTAGTGTTAAGCGACACAATGTAATTATATTTCAGTATTTTATGATCAGCTGGACGAGTTATGGTGTTCTAGGGAAAATGGAAGCTAGGCACACTTTTGCCGTTTGCCGTTCTCTTTTGTCACCGAAGCGCAATCGAACAAACGCAAAAGACGACACTTTAATAAAATCCATTAAAAGAACTGCCATCCGAGCATTAACCAACCTATAGGTTGCAGTTAACACATTGTTTTTTTTTTCTGTATACTTTGACATAATTTAGTTTATAATTTAATGTCCTATTAGTCCATAAGCAAGCCAATGAAGACCCGTAGTTTTAAGTTTTTTAAATATTAGTTTTAAGTTCATAATTATGCCACTGAAGGCGAAAAATTATAAGTTGGATAAGAAATTGTCAGCTGTCGAATATATCGATAGGAGTTCACATAGTACAGATGGCGCGCTCTGTCGATAGTATATCCACAATCCATGTTCAAGAATAGGGTACAAGTACAAGTGAAGTATAAAGTGATTTTGTTAGAAAGGGATCAAACTCCTTTGACCAACGCTTTATGAAATCTAAGACACCAAAACCTCGATTAGCAGCAGAAGAGATGTGGTTATCAAACTTTAGTTTTGGATCAAAGAGGATACCCAAATCACTGAACGACTCTATTCTCTGAGGAGGCTCGCCATTAAGAAAGTAGTTATTATAGATACGCATTCTTCAACTAATGGACATTACGTTACATTTACTGAAGTTAAGATGTAGTTAGTTAATTTTACACCATGTTAGAAAGGTGTCGATTAATATTGTAGCCCATGGCTCAGGCAGAAGAATCAATTCGTGTTAAACATAGCTCTACATCATCGGCATACAGAACCCGGGAATTGAAAATTACTGAAGGCGAATCATTGATGAATAATGAAAAAAGTAAAGGTCCAAGTTGGCTTCCATAAGGAATTCCCAATGTTACACTCACGGCCTTGGATAACGTGCCATTAAAATTAACATAACAAAATTAAATTATCTGGAATTCTAAGCAGATTAAGATTACATATGTAGTAAACAATATTGATTAACAGTCACAAAAGCCTTGCTAAAATCAGTGTAAATGATATCTGTTTGCAATTTATTTTGAAATCCATGTATTACAATTGAAGTGAATTCTAGTAAGTTAGTGGTAGTAGATCTATATTTCAAAAAACTATGCTGGCAAGGTGAAACAAAATATCTTCAAAGATTTGCAATGGAGAAGTTATTTTCTCAAAAGTTTTAGGGAGTGCAGACAACTTAGAGATACCCCTATAGTTACACGTGATGTACTTATTTCCTCTTTTATGAAGGGGTATAATAAAAGATGCTTTCCAAATGTCAGGAAAGCAGCACGATTCCACAAACAATTTGAATATGGTATACCAATGTTTCAAGAGTCCGTCGGCGCAGTTCTTGAGCACACAGCCAGGAAATCCACCCGGACCAGGAAAAAGAATCGGTTTAATAGCCATCAGATCAGATTAATTATAAAATTGTATAGGATTTCTTTGAAACTGCTGGCCACAACTTCTAAAATTATTCTTATAGCACAGACTATTCAATGCTGAGAAATCAGAGCGAGCTATAATTTATCGAGAGAAGATCGAGGGAAGAGCCAGATTCCCTGAATTTCTTATTAAATTTATGTATATTTTACATTTTTCATCCGTGTTAGCTCACGTGTGAACCAAATAGGTTTTTTAGACATACTTGGAACACAAGAATGAACACAAATGTCCAATAAATTATTTAGCGTGTAATAAAGAAAAGTACAGTCGAGCACGCCCGACAGTATTATACTCTCTGCATTTTTTCCCGATTAAATTATTCAAATACACATACCTTTGGCATTAAATAAATGCAATTATGTATGTATGTGTGTATTCGGCTCAGTCAGATCCGCGGGCAGCGCTGCCGTCACACAACCAGCGAAAACGTTCGAACATGTGCTTATATGTTTCGGTCTCGCTTGCACTCAAGTATCGATATTGCGTTCAATTATCAATTTTGTAACGCTTCTAGTTTTCTTGTTTATAGTCCGATTTTATCCTTTCAGGATATAGTTAGTCTTCACACGAATTATAAATTACAATATTGTACGATATGAACAAGTTCCTTAAAAGCGGCATTGAAGTTTAAAACTTATTTTATTAATTATGGTGAAAGGGGTCATGGCAGTCCAAAATTTTAAATGGTAATGCATTTATGCAGTTGCTAGGAACCTCTGTACCAAAGTGTTCCTAAGTGCCATAGTTAAATGGAAATTCGCCGAAAACATCGATTTTTTCCGAAGTGTGTCCAAGTTTTGCCTCATTGTGGGCGAATGGGGCGAGGCATCAATAAACAAATAAATTCTTGTACTTACTTAAATATGCCGTCGATTGAGACCAATCTCGAACTTGTAACTCTTACCATCTCTGAAATCTGTGTGTTCATACGGACAGACAGACGGGCATGGCTGTATGGACTCGGCTTGTGATGCTGATCAAAACTTTTAATATTTATGCACAAACCCAATATACTCTTGCAGAGAGTATATACAATGGGACTGCTTCATCCATATCCCTGCACATGTCAAGTCATGACCAATCAGTTTGGCATAAAAGCTGATTTAACTGGTTACAAACTGGCGAATACGCTTGTTAGGTCTCAAGCTGGACTCTTCGCTTTGCGTAGGCGATTCCATAAACAGTTCCAAAGTCGGGTGATATGGATCTTCAGGAAGGGAAAGAGGATCAATACGGGAAACAGATGGAAAGAATGGATCTAAGACAAAAATAAGATCAAGCATTTTATTTAGTGAATTGGGAATTTCATTTATTTGAGATACAGATATCGTAAATAAATGGTAAAAAAATCATTATATGTCGTGGGAGTCAAAATAGCAGATCCATGATCCCTAATTCAAGTAGTTCCTTCAATGTTTAAATCATCCAGAACCACAAGAATGTCCCGACCGGTAGTCAAGAAGGAATCAAATTGGATAGCTGAGAAATGTTCAGTATAAAAAGAAATATCAGAAGAAGGAGGGATATACGAACAAGTAATAAAAATGAAAATTTTGAAAATCTTTAGCTTAACAGCATAAATTCGATGTCTGTAGAAATAGCAAGAATAACTACTTTAAAGGAAATATCAGCATCAACAGCAATCAATACACCACCACTACGACGAGATATGAGGTCTTTTCTAAAAATGTATCGCTAAAAAAATCTCAGTGTGATGTGAAAAGGAAAAAAAAAACAAGATAAATAAAGGCTGCTAAGTTTACTACAAAGAAAAGTTTAGTTTTGTAGTAGTAGTAGTAGTGTAGTAGAGGAAGACTGTGGAGCGCATGATGATTAAGGAAGAGGTATAGCAATCGGGGTCCGATTTGGTTTTTTTTGCAGTATATTCTTTCACTACTAGGTGGTCCGGCCACAATTCTTTACAACATATTATATTAAAGTGATCGGCCGGAGCACTTATTTTAAAAGACGCAATTTCCCGATCATGTGAAAATCGGATTTTTTCCACCGTAATTTCTGCTATAGTTTTCGCTCTGGTAGCATTTCTTGATATCGAGGGTGCTTTTAACAATGTTCTGCCAGAAACCACCACAGGAGCACTGGCAAGTATTTTGGTGTTTGTCGGGACAGAAAATTGGGCTGGAATGCATACCTGCAGAAAGACCATTAGCCTGAAATGGGGCCAATATCCCCACGTTAACAGATAGCTAAATTCTGCCATCGTTTGTCCTATCCTCTTATATGGCGTGGTAGTTTGGTGGCCTGCTCTCGGAATGAGAACTATTTTAACCAAGCTCAACCAAACTCACTGTGTGACAGGACTCTATGCCCTGAGTGCAGAGAAGCTAACCTATCGAACTCAAACGGGATAGGACATTCCAACATTTTGTCTGAATTTTCATTTAACCATCACGAAAGTGACTACTGCGCTCCGACAGAGTATACCTCTACCCCTTTATACCGCCAGAGCGGAAGGTCGATCAGGAGGAGGTATATATTGCTCAGAACTAGGTATCGCAGCCTCCTTTAGACTGTCAAAACAATGCATCGTCTTTCAAGCAGAAATTTTTGCCATTAAAGTAGCGATCAAAACTGCAAACGAGCCATACCGTAGGGATGCAGGATCTGCATTATCTCGGACAGCATTGAAATCACTCAGGGCTGTCTCCTCTATTTCAAACGAATATCGAAGATAGCGGGATAGCAAAAGGGGGTGAAGCAAAGCGCGGGTTGAAGAGAACAGAGAGTAAGGCACGAGAGAGTTATTATCTATATATAGATAATTCTTGCGTCTGTAGCAGGCAGTAAAAATTCAAACTTGTGAACTTGTGACCTGTCCATAAATGTTTCCTATGTGTTTTTTCAGATTTAATTCAGTTTTTTTAAGTTTTAAAAGAAAATGATTCAGATGAAGTAAAGGAGAAACTTCAAAGTGGCATGTATACGTTAATTGAAAAGAGAGGACGAAGCGAAGTTTGGCAGTTTTTTCTAAGATAAATGGAGAGGAGTTGGTGGACGTAGTAGCCTGTAAGATGTGTTTTACAGTTTTTATACTCTCTGCAAAAGTATATTGGGTTTGTGCAAAAGTATGTAACAAGCAGAAGGAGGCGTGGCAGACCCCATAAAGTATATATATTCTTGATCAGCATCACAAGCCGAGTCGATATAGCCATGTCCGTCCGTCCGTCTGTCCGTCTGTCTGTCCGTCTGTCCGTATGAACAAACAGATTTCAGAGATGGTAAGAGCTACAAGTTTGAGCTTGGTGTCAATCGATCACATATTTAGTCAGTCAATACAAGAATCTTTTTTTCTTTCGATGCCACGCCCCATTCGCCCACAATGAGCAATAAACTAGACACACCTCGGAAAAAATCGTTGTTTTCGGCGAATATCTCAGTAACCATGGCAGCTAAGATCAACAATTCTGGTATGGAGGTTCGTAGCGACAGCGTAAATGCATTGGCATATAAAATTTTGGACTGCCACGCCCCAATACAAAACAATAATTCTCAACTTTCGTTCCGTTTTTAGGCATTTGTTCATATAGTACATCATTTTAATTGTATAATTCGAGCGTAGGCTAACTATATCAAACCATTCTAAAAAGACGCATTGAAATCGGACTATAAACAAGAAAACTAGAAGAGTTATAATATTGATAATTGAACGCCACATCAAGGTATGAGTGCAAGCGAGACAGAAACATACAAGCGTGATCGAACGTTTTCTCTGCTTGTGTGGCGTCAGCGCAGTCGGAAGTCGCTGGCCGCGCCGAATACACACATACATACATGTATGAACACATATAATGTCAAACGTATGTGTATTCGCATTTACGCTGACACTCGTGGGCGTGGCATCGAAAAAAAAAAAGATTCTTGTACTGACTGAATAAATATGTGATCGATTGACACCAAGCTCGAACTTGTAGCTCTTACCATCTCTGAAATCTGTTTGTTCATATGGACGGACAGACGGACATGGCTATATCGACTCGGCTTGTGATGCTGATCAATAATATATATTATGGGGTCTGCCACGCCTCCTTCTGCCTGTTACATACTTTGCACAAACCCAATATACTCTTGCAGAGAGTATAAAAATATAAGGCGTTTGGATATGCTATCACTAGCGATATATGGACGGATAATTTTTTAAGAGCTTCGTATTTATCGTGTACTATCCACTATATAATGGATGGAGTTTTGGTGGATCGTGGTGGCTATGAAGTCAATGAAGGAGGCGTCCTGCACAGGTATATTAAGTTAATCTACGAGTTTATAAAATAAATTCAATTAAGTTTTTTTTTATAACTAGGCTTAAATATTCGGACCAAAATAATGGAAACTTTGCAGAACTTCGGATGCGATCTCGAAGGGGACAAGCCTGTTATTGTGACAGATCGAGGGTCAAACATGATAAAGGCTTTTCGTGATTTGGATAAAATTCACTGCGTGAACCATCTGCTAAACAACGCTGTGGAAAAAGCTATCGATGGTGTTTCTGACATGAGCTTCATTGTGTCCACTTGCACCAAGTTGGTGAAGTATTTCAAAAAATCAGGAATGAATTCCTCGTTGGGATTTTCGCTAAAAAGTTTTTACATACAGTTTTCTACCTTTTAAATTCAGTAGAAATTAATTGGATCGAACTTGTAACAGTTCTAGAGGATGAAAACCAATTAGATAGAATAGAAGGCATAAATTTTAATCATTTAGGTGCAATAGTTAAGGTACTGGAACCTTTTGAAAATGTTTCAAAAAAACTGGAAGCAACTAAACGTCCAACCATACATCTAATTATTCTAAATATAAATAAGTTAAAGAAAAGTTTCCAGATCAATAACACTGACATTGAAATTATTCAGTTACTCAAATCCGCATTAAATAGCCAAATCTCAACAACAATAATACCAAACTTAACCAAATTTCATAACATAGCTCTGTACCTTTTCCCACCAACAAACAAATTGCTACAATTTTCAACTGCAGAAAAAGAGGATGTAGTCAATGGTTGCAAAAATGTAATGCAACATTTCTTCATAGAAAATGTTTGTAGCCCAACTCAAGGACCAATAGATAACGATGAGTTTGCTGACTTCATAGAAGTTCAAGTCGATTCAAATTACGACCAAATAGATCAAGAAATAGCATCATATTCCAATATAAGTGTTCCATATACTGTAGATTTTGATCCATTAGCTTGGTGGAATATGCACCAAAAATTGTTTCCGCTCTTTTATAAAACCAGTTGTAAAATATTCTGTATTCCAGCGAGCAGCGCGGCTTCTGAGAGGACATTTTCAGACGCAAGAAATCTCATTACCGAAAAACGATGTCTTATTGCAACTAATGCAAAAAACATTAACAATATAATGTTTTTGCACTCAAATATGTAAACTAAATACATGTATAAATAAAGGCTTACAAACAAAAATTTAATACATATATAAATATAGGCTTACATATGTACATATTATTATACTATAATTAGATATAGGAAAAATAAATATACATAAGTATATATATAAGTATGTAAAAAACCTTGACTTGCGTTTTTCTTTTATTTTCTGTACGCTTTGTGTTCTACGCATTTATAAAAAATCTGTCTTGCATTCGAATACATTCAAAACCAACCCTATAATTTTTACGCGTTCTCACTCATTCAATTCATTGCTTTTCGTTTGAGTTGAATGAGACATTGTACGACGCTAGCGTACTCACTCAGCGTAGCACAATGTTGAAACAATAATGTTGAATAAAACTGATTCAAATATAAGCAAGTGGGGAAAAGTGAAACTTTTAAACAAGGACAAAATACACGTCCGTTTGCGAAGCGAGTGCGAATGTGAACAAAAAATAATATTGATTAATTTTAGTTACTGGACACTTACCTTTGTCTTTATCGCTATGTTGGAAGCCGTGGACCGGGTCAAGGGGCCCAGCGTGTCAACGGATGGCAGTCAGGGGTAGTAAGAACGACCGTAAACAGGAGATAGAGCTTGACATGGTGGAGTTATCTGACGCGACGGATGAACTGATGGAAATGTCGTTGTCCACATCTAGGAGAAGTGCCTAACTAACTAACTTTAAATTGAAAGCAGCTTTGCTAGTATGTAAAGCCCGCACTTGTATTGTAGCATGTAAAGAGCTTCTTAATTTCGGCAATGAGGACAACACTACTGTGAGCCTTGAACGCTGGAGGCCCAATAGTGCTCAGTCCGTCATACATGGGCCATGATCAAGATCATCCTTCTTTGCAACCTGTGTAGGCCTATGAAAGTATGAAGAACATTCTTATAGCCTCCGACACAGTTGCACATCGTCAGCAATTCGGCAACACTGATACAACCTTTTGCTGTGAATCACTCTTTAGTTTTATCCATGGTGGATCTTGTGGCCTAGATGACACATTTTAGCCCAGTTTATTTATGCCAAAGACTGAGCAATCTCTTGGCTCCAACTGATTTACAAGCGCATCATCCTCCACTACCTCCACGTGGTTTTTTCTAGATTGAAACAGCATCCACTGAGCTGTAAACCAAAGTGCGTGGCGGGATCCTAATCTTTATATTAGGCTTTGGTGTAGGACTTCATATCCACCCATGGAAAACCACAAAATCAGTGAAGAATACAAGAGCTGCCTCGAATAAGCCAGAATAACGATGATGCTCACGGCAAATACAAAAAGGGCATTAATTTGAGAGCCTGGAGCCACTTATCAACTTGTAGACAATATTAATAATTTGAAGGCTGACATCACAGCTAAGACGGAATTGCGTTGGAAAGAAAGCGACTGCATAATAAAAAAAGAAATTGTGTGTGCGGCTTTTTGAGGTTATATAGAGAATCAGCTAGAGTTGGACATGCAATAAATAGGGGCAAAATAAAGTTTGTGTTGGACAGTAATAGGGAGCCGCGGCGTCTCGACTCTCATTATACCCCTTCCTCGTATAGTAAAAGGGTATATTGTAATCGTATGTATAAAGTATATATATTCTTGATCAGCATTAATAGGCGAGTCGATATAGCCATGTCCGCCATGTCCATGTTAGCTATGCTATCTGAACCAAATTTACACGGGTAGAACATGTCTAGGAAGTAGATGTACTGACAGTTTGATACAAATCGGACTACTATATCGTATAGCCGATCGATTTAGGGCCGATCGGTCTAAAATACGCTCCAAATATGAAATAGTGTGAAAAACTATTGCGTTTACTAAGCTATATTAATCAAACTCACACAGAATACATCGGCCAATAATATATATAAACTGGCCAAGTTTGATCAAAATCGGACTACTATATCGTATAGCTCCCATTGGAACGATCGGTCGAAAATATCCGTCAAGTAGTTTGTCTACTTCAGAACTGCAGTGACCAGCAATAACCATGGCAGCCGTGAGATCAATTGGGGGATTACTATTGCCAACAGAAGTTACTTTTGGCTTAATAGGCAAATGAGCATAAATGTTTAGATCTTTGTCAAGTGTCTATTTCATCATACTTAACTTTCTAAAAATTGTCTATTTGCATTTTTGTAGCCGTTACTCGTAAAGTAAAAAGGTATACCGTAATCGTTGGAATGGATGTAACAGGGAGAAGAAGCCGTGGTAAAAATTATAAATTATATTTTCTTGATCAGCAGTACAAGTTGTTTTTGTTTTTAAACACGCCCAAGCTAGGGCGTGTACAAAGGTAAATGTACAAGTAAAAATATCATGCTTTAGAATCGAAATTTAGACCGGTTATAAACGAATTACATGTACAGACCTAGTTGCGCTCAAATCGGACAACCATATCGTATAGCTTCCATAAGACAAATGGGTCAAAATAAAAAATTTTTATCTAAAGATAATTTTAGTTTAGCTATCGCAACCAAACTCACACAGTAGTATATGTTCGGTACCATATTAACTATCCTCACAAAGTTTGATCCGGATTGGACAACTATAGCCAATAGCTCCCTTAGGACAATTCGTTCACATATAGCCAGTGTTAGCTGAGCGATCGCAATCACACTCACATACTATGTGTATTGTATCCTCAACAAGTTTGGACCCAATCAGACAACTACAACATATAGAACAAACTGCTTGCTTGCAATAAAAGAATTAACTCTATGTTTATAGACATAAGCCACGATAATTATCCAGCAAAGTGAAGTTCACCAAAACCAGCGATTTTTCCGAGGTGTGTCCCGTTTTTCGCTTATTATGGGCGAAAAAAAAAAAGATTCTTGTATTGACTGACTAAATATGCAGTCGGTACTGAATCAACACGAACGTATTGCTCTTAACTATCTGAAATCTATTTGTTCATACTTACGGACAGACGGACATGGCTATATCGACTAGGCTTGTGATGGTGATCAAGAATATGTATACTTTATGGGGGCTACCACGCGTTCTTCTGCATGTTACATACTTTTGCACAATCCCCAATATACTCTTGCAGAGAGTATATCAATATCTGACACGCGTCATTTTTATGTCGTTTTCGTATGAAAACTCATTCTAGTGGATGCATCTTGTAAAAATTTGCTTAGTCTTTGCTCTTTAGTTTTCTTTAATTTCTTGAAGTAAGACAACTTGTATTTCTTAACAGAGACTGCTTTTATACTGATGGTATTGTTAGACTAACGTAATGTTTTCATTGTACATTCATTGTAGTATATATTATTTCTCTTAGAATGTTACAAAATATAGGTAGATAATTGACTTTATTGAAACATATGTTTAAGCTTACATTAAACAAAATCTTGGGTGAATATTACTCGTTAACTGCTAAATGGCATGATCAAGATCAAAGGACCCCGTTTTAATGTTATATTCGGCGTTCCAGGAGCTGCGTGCTTTCTCCGCTTGATTTTTGTTTCGAGAAATATCTTTTCGTTGGTTAAATCTGCCAAGATTCTGCTCTTTTTTATTTCGTTGCTCTCGTTCTAATCCATTCCGTAAATTTTCTTGTTGCCAGCTTCTACGCCCACTTGTTACCCAATAGTTTTGTTTATTATCCATATTTCTATACAAATTAAAATAAGAAATAACAGAATAGTATTAAATATTTGAGATGGCATTGACATTTACCGTAACCTGTTTTCAAGATTTTGTTGGTGGTTAATTTTCAGTTTTCGCATTCTGTGAAAGAAGAAGAAAAAAGAAGTTGTAAAAGTATAAATAATTAGTCAAAAAGAGCCCCGAGTCGATATAGTCCGTTTGGTTGTCCGTATGATCAAACAGATCTCGGACATGATAAGAGCTATAAAATCTAGACACAACTCGTTACACATCACATTACACATTACACGCAAGAAGTATCCACTGCAATCTTCGTATACCGATTTTAATTACATAATCGGAAATAAAAGCAGAGTGTGTTATACGGTCGGGCGTGCAGCTGTAATCGTTGGAATATATGTAACAGGGAGATAGAGGCATGCAGACCCCATAATTTATACATATTCTTGACCAACATCAATTGCCGAGTCGATAAAGCAATGTCCATCCGCCAGTACAAACACCTGGATCTCTTTAACTACAAAAGCTAAAGCCACAAAATTTAAAATGAAAGTCCGTCTATATATCAGGCAGATTATTATACCCATTACTCGTATATTGTAATCGTAATCGTAATATTTAAATCGTGTAATCGTCGAATGTATGTAACAGGGAGAAGGAGGCATGACAGACCCAATAAAGTATATATAACTTTGATCAGCTTTAACAGCCGAGTCGATATAGCCATGTCCGTCTGTCCGTATGAACAAACAGGTTTCAGAGATGGTAATAGCTACAAGATCGAGCTTGGTGTCAAGCGATCACATATTTAGTTAGTCAATACAAATATTTTTGCCAATTCTGAGCATACACAGAGTAAGACGGTAACCGACATTTTGTTTTTTGATTTTTTATACTCTATTTGTTCATATATATTGGGTTTGTGCAAAGTATGTAACAGGCAGAAGGATGCGTGGCAGACCCCATAAAGTATATATATTCTTGATCAGCATCACAAGCCGAGTCTATATAGCCATTTCTGTCTGAATGTCTGACTGTCCGTATGAACAAACAGATTTCAGAGATGGTAAGAGCTACAAGTTCGAGCTTGGTGTCAATCGATCATTCGCCCACAATGAACAAAAAACTAGACACACCTGGGAAAAATCGGTGTTTTCGGCAAATATCTCAGTAACTATGACATCTATGTTCACCAATTGTGTTACGGAGGTTCCTCGCGACAGCATAAATTCAGTGCCATTTAAAATTTTGGACGCCCCTTTTTCCCACAATACATGAAAATAATACTCAATTATTCGTTCCGTTTTTTGCCATTTGTTCATATAGTACGTATTGTAATTAATAATTCGTATGGAGACTAACTATATCAAACTATCCTGAAAAGCGCATTGAAATCGGACTATAATCAAAAAAACTAGAAGCGTTACAATATTGATAATTGAATGCAATATCAACGTATGAGTGCAAGCGAGACAGAAACATACAAGCACATGTTCGAACGATTTCGCTGCTTGTGTGGCGGCAGCGCTGTCCGCAATCGCTGGCCTCGCCGAATACACACATACATACACACATACATACATATAATGTCAAACATATGTGTATTTGCATACAAACAAACAGATATATGTTTGACTATGCTTAGACTGTTTTTGTTTCAACGTGTGTTAATGCAAGTACTTCCCATTTTAATATCTCGATGCCGATTTTAATAATTTAATCGGGAAAAAAATGCAGAGAGTATTATACGGTTGGACGTGCTCGACTGCACTTTTCTTTCTTGTTCTTAAACTAAAAGCTTGCACTAATATTATTATCATACAGAATCGTTAGCAAGATATTCAAACTGAGTAATGGATATCCTTAAATCGTAAGGCGACCATAGCATTCTATCTTGTTTTGTTTTTTATTTTGGATAAACCGATCACAAGACATCTTGACTACCACGAAGGTCCTTTGGTTGTGTCTCATGACATTTGGTCCGGACGACCCAATTTTTTTGAAGAACTGCTTATTTTCAGACTCTACCTTAATTAACCTCCTAAAGCTTGTATTAGGACGCACCTTATTTTTAATATTCCCATATCCTCCATATATTCTTTGATCTTTATCTCACCGTCAGGGCAGAATCAAAATGCAACTGAAATTCAGTTTCATTTGTATAACCTTTACACTTGTAATATATCAATTTTTACGTACGTCTAGCTTAACAAAAGTTGATTAGGCCAATCATCCATAGTTCAATATTAAAGATAAGGATAGAGTTTCGATAAGTATAAGAGAAACATAACAACACTTACTTTACACTCCCGGCTTCAGTGTGAAAAAATTGTGATTGGGTAGATGTCGAGAAGTTTCGATTATAAATGTTAATAGCTCTCGTTTCGTACTCTGGTTTTGTATACTGGGTAGTTCTACGCAATGTTTGTTCTGAAATAAACATCGTTAATTATTGAGTAATTTTTATTTAACTTTCGGTAATTTTAGTTTAATTAACAGTCAAATAAAAGTGGACAATTTGCAAATCTCATAGGCTGACACCGCTCTTGACCGGCCCGTATTATTCATTAAAATTGATCAGCAGAATTTTTTTTGTTATTAATTACTAATCTACTTTATTAGACCCCGTACTTCAAAAAATGTGCTAGAGTCCTGATTGTATAGACTAGGTATGTCGCTAATTTTCCCCTACCGCGCTCGCACAAAATTCGATCGTGACAAAATTTATGTGTATGGTTTCATAATAACTAGGCATACCAGTAGATATGGATTTGACAACTATATCCTATATGTCCCATTTAATAAATCGGTGGGAAATAGCTTAGTTCTATAACACAAGTAAGATACCCTACAGTCGAGCGAGCCGACTGTAAAAGACCCCGTACTTCTTCTAGTGCGAAGTTTTCCATACATACATATTTTCAACCAATTTGTCCTATGAGAGATATAGGCTATAGCCATCCGATCTGGACCAAACTTGGTAAGGATAGTTATCACAGTACCATACACAAACTGTATGACTTTGGTCCTGCTAGCTGTAATCGCTTTCAGTTATGCCGTTTTTTACAATTGCGAGGGCGTGGCAACAATTTGAAATAAACCTGAACTGCCTGACATAAGGACGGACTATCATTCCAAACATGAAGTCTCTTGCTCTTGTTGTATAAAAGATCCAGGTTTTCATACGGACAGACAGACAGGCGGACATCGCTATATCGACTTGGCTGTTGATGTTGATCAAGAATATATATACTTTATGTGGTCGGAAACGCGCCGAGTCGATATAGCCATGTCTGTCCGTCTGTTTCTATGCGAACTATTCTCTCATTTTTAAAGCTATTTTAATAAAACTTGGTGCAGATTTTTTTTTTCTCTGCAAGCAGATCACTTGTAAAAATCGGACAAATCGGACCACTATCATATCATATATATCATATAGCTCCCATAGGGACAATCGGTCGAAATGCATGAAATGAAACGAAATGTATGAACATTTTCGGCGTCTATTGACCGATTTCAACCAAATTCACGCTATATGCATTTATAATCGTTCCGACTGTTGACAACATTTCATCCAAATCAAACATATAGCTGCCATAGGAGCAATCGGTTGAAATGCTTAGTTCGAAAATTTTCGGTGTCTATTGTCCGATTTCAAAGAAATTCACGGGGAATCAATTTCTAATCGTGCCCCATCTGTTGACCAAATTTCATTCAAATCGGACTTCTATATCATATAGCTTCCATAGAAAGAATTGATGATTGAAACCAATTTAATGCAATATTCATAACTGCAAGGGTATTTAATCTTCAGCGAGCCGAAGATAACCGTTTTTTCTTGCTTATTTAATTTTTTTATTTTTTATTTTTAATTTGATTTGCTAAAGAACCGTTCAACATTTATTTGTTAGAAGCATTTGGGTACAGATTCTGCATACATATCAAGAATTGAAGTTTTAGCCACAAATGCAATTATGCTTAGTTTGCCATAAATTTTCAGTATCCATGTATGAACAAATTTTTATAGCCATGATAAAACTTTTCGAAATATAAATGATCTGGATATACCTTATTATGTTCGCCCTCCCTGATGCTTATATTAATTGTATATTAATTGATGCATGTATGTATATAAATAGCGCTTATGTATATAAATGCATGGTGTGAAGTAGACAGTGATATAAGTAAATTATTACAAATATGTAAACAAAATGTACTTACTTAAACAAGGCGCTATGTGTGAATTACTTTGTTCATAGCCACGAGCGCAGCGATTGCAGGTCAGGCCGGCAACGCCATTCTTGCACGGACATTGACCGCTCGTGTTGTTACACATTTTACTAAATGACCCTATCGGATGGCACTCACAGGCTAAAAATATAAAGAGAGAAAGAGAGAGAGATAAAAAGAATAAAATATGTAGAAATAAGACTTTTAGAAAAGTTAAATGCAATCATGTACAGTAATAGGTATCACTAACCATTTAACATGGTTATAGCTTTTCAAACTAGCCGATTGAAAACAGAAATGCAAAGAAAAGCCTAATTGGCTAAAATTAGCAAACGAAATTTTAAGGTCGGATTTAATCGAATACGAGGCGGTTTCTCCCATAATGGTTTCGGGTAAAAATATTAATACTCAAGTCGTTTTCAATGATTTCGAATGAACAAAGTCTAAAACGCGACCACGTTAGCTTCTAAATAGAGTTCGTGCAAATAGGATTAATCTATGGATGAAGATGACTTAATCAAATAACTTTATCTATGACTTTGATTTTTCCGAGCTTTTAATATGATATTTGTCTTTACAAACAAGCAGCTCTCTTCCGACTCAGCCCACTCAGCCAAACCAACTATTCATACTTCACCTACTTTGATCAAAATATATGCATACATGTATGTATGTGTGTATTCGGCGCAGCCAGTCTGCGGACAGCGCTGTCGTAACGCAGCCAGCGAAATCGTTCGAACATGTGCTTGTATGTTTCTGTCTCGCTTCCACTCATCCCTTTATAATGCATTCAATTATCAATATTGTAACGCTTCTAGTTTTCTTGTTTATAATGCGATTTCAATGCACCTTTCAGAATAGTTGGATATAGTTAGTCTCCATACGAATTATAAATTACAATACTGTACTATATGAATGCATTCACGCTGTCGCTAGGAACCTCCATACTAAAATTGGTGATCCTAGGTGCCATAGTTACTGAGATATTCGCTGAAAAAACCAATTTTTCCGAGGTGTGTCTAGTTTTTTGCTCATTGTGAATGGGGTGAATGGGGCGTGGCATCGAAAAAAAAATTCTTGTATTGACTGACTGATCGATTGAGAGTAAACTCGAACTTGTAGCTCTTACCATCTCTGAAATTTGTTTGTTCATACGGACATGGCTATACCGACTCGGCTTGTGATGCTGATCAAGAATATATATACATTATTGGGTCGGCCACGCATTCTTCTGCCTGTTACATACTTTGCACAAACCCAATAAATTCTTGCAGAGAGTATACATATTATGTATACTTATTTGAGAGGAAGAGATTATCAGCAATGCCGGACGTTTCTTTTCAACAATACGTTTATTTTATTATATCGGTTTCAATTTGTGAACTTTAATTGAAAACAAGAACGAAAAGTACAGTCGGGAACGCCCAACCGTATAATACTCTCTGCATTTTTTTCCCGGTTAAATTATTAAAATCGGTATCAAGATATTACAATATTTAGTACTTGCATTAAATCACATTGAAACAAAAAGAATCTATCTGTTTGTTTGTATGCGAATACACATACATTTGACATTATATGTGTTCATACATGTATGTATATGTGTCGCAGTCGCTGGCAGTGCTGCCGCCACACAGGCAGCGAAAACGTTTCTGTCTCGCTTGCACTCATTAGTGATATTGCGTTCAATTATCAATATTGTAACGCTTCTAGTTTTCTTGTTTATAGTCCGATTTTAATTCACCTTTCAGGAATAGTTTGATATAGTTAGCCTCCACTCGAATTATACAATTACAATGCTGTACTATATGAACAAATGCCTGTAGGCGGAACGAAAGTTGAGAGCTATTTTTATGTCTTGTGGGAAAAAGGGGCTTGGCAGTCCAAAATTTTAAATGCCAATGCATTTATGCGGTCGCTAGGAACCTCCATACCAAAATTGGTGATCCTAGGTACCATGGTTACTGAGATATTCGTCGAAAGCACAAATTTTTTCGGAGGTTTGTCTAGTTTTTTTCCTATTGTGGGCGAATGGGGCGTGGAATCGTAAAAAAAAAAGATTCTTGTATTGAATGACTAAATATGTGATCGATTGACACCAAGCTCGAACTTGTAGCTCTTACCATCTCTGAAATCTGTTTGTTCATACGGACGGACAGGCTATATCGACTCGGCTTGTGACGCTGATCAAGAATATATATACTTTATGCCCAATATACTCTTGCAGAGAGTATAATTATTAAACATTCCATTTGTGCTAAGTATATAAATCTGGCTTGTACAAAGTCGATTTCAGTGGGCGTCGATTTCAGTCAACTAATTTATTAATAGAGCGTCTCAGCTGTTTTTGCTTGTGCCCGTTTTTACCTTTGCTCCCTTTTTGTTGCTCAGCTGAGCAATAATAAGTTTGTGTGTTTGCTAGCTTGCACTCAATTCTCTTTTGCGCTTTCGTCCACGCATTGCTTTTGTTGTTCAACTGTTTCGTTAAAAGTGGGCGTGTCAATAACGAAGACAAACTTTTACTGCTTGAGCATTTGATCCATCATTTCCGACTTCTCGGGCGTTTCTTGCACTTATAGTCTCACACATCCTTTCGTTTATTGAGACGTACAGATGAACAAGAATTGGTTATAACGACTTGACTACTTATGCTGGTCTCATATACATATATAAACATTATGTGGTCATCCCGTCATCCTCTGACCTTCTTCTTTACGCTGACCGGAAACCGGCCATGTGCTCGAAAACCTCCTCCGTTGGGTCATGTCCTCAAATTAAGGCAACAATTTCCGAAACGTTGTCAAAGTTTGGCTCCTCTGACGAATCCACACCGAATGTATCCCGTTCCTGTAGTAAATCTTTCTTTCTAAATAAATAATTAAATAATTCTTTTCTGAATTTAAAAATTATATATTTTTCCTTGGTTGAGTATTAAGTCCAACTCCAAAATCTAATTTAAGGATAAGGATCCAGACGCGCATCTTTATTTATAACTCAATAGGTTCTGAATTACAATCCGCCTAAATATGAACAAGAATCACACGGGCGTCCATCAAATTGGACGCAGTGATTAGCTTTACATTGTACATCTTGTTTTGTTTTTATAGCTGCTATCTACATATATATACGGTATATACGGTAAAGTACCGTTACTTTACCGTTGAAATAACAAAAGAAACACACAACATAAATAAGTGTGCCAAATAAATCGTTGCCATATTTTACTAAATACAGTTTAACTATTTTTAAAATGTAATGTTATTTTTTGTTAAATGAATATTAAAATATTGAAAACAAAATGTAATTAATTTTTTTCCTAGCCTTAATAAAACAGAAGCTGTAATGGCTTAAAGTTTAAAATTTTTGGTGTGCCAATATTTCTTGGGCCCACTGTATGTCGTATTTAAAAGCAGGAGTGAGCGTCTGTTACATGATACAACTCGCACTGTAGCCTAAATTAAATCTAGTAGATTTATTATCAGAAATTTTAATTTAATCTGATAAGCGTAACGAACATAATAACACCGACCACAGTTCAAAACCTTTTCCCCCATTTAATTTGTCTCTGAAAGCCGTCACTTTAATGTTAAAGATTCCATTCCACCAATTGATTTCCGTGAAGCTAGTACTTTCCGGTATTTAAAAAGTCATTATTCATTTTAAATAGATAGTAAAAAAAGTTTCTACATACATAGATAAACAACGCCATTTGTCAAATGCGCTCTATATAAAGAATTGACCTACCTTTGCAAACCTTTCGGTTGTTTATCAACTTCGTAGCATCCCGATAATATCCCTCTTTACATTGATGACAGTAGCGTCCTGTTGTAGAATGTCTACAGTTTTGGCACACGCCGCCAGAAACACCTTGAGAAATCCGAAATATCTTCATGCTGAAGTGACATTTTCGTGCATGTTTATTGCAATTGCACACTAAAAATAGACAAGGGATTGGCATTAGGATACAGACTGGCAAAAATGTTATTTATATAATTTCGAAATCAATAAGAATTCAATGAAAATTTATTAATGCATATTTAAAATAATTATTATATTTTTTGGACACAAATCATAACAGCCGATAATTACATATATAAGTGATGTGTGTTTTGCCAACATGATTTATGTGAACATGAAAAATTAATTTTTCAGAAACAATAAGCACGGACAAGCATAAAACAAATAAATTTTATAAATAAGCAGAAAGCAGCAGGAATCGAAGACCAAACACTAGAAATATTAGATATTATTATATATACAAGTCAGATAGGCTGCAGTTGAGAAAACCAACTCAAAAAGACACCGTTCTCGGGTCAAAGACATTTTTATACAAATCATTAACTTTCGAACGAGTGCCCTGTGGGAGTTGTATGTGTAGATATATAGAATCTTAAAAATAAAGAAAAACCGCCCACTTTAGGGCGGTATATTTTCAACAAGCGTAAATGAACAGTTTAAAATAGCATGTTTTAGTATACAAAACTGTTTTTTTTATCGAAGCTACATACGGGTATGTTGATAAAATTTACACGGCTAGTACATGTCCAAAACGTATATGTACTGGCAAAGTTTGATTCAAATCAGACTACTATATTATACAGTTCCCATAGAGACGATTTGTCAATAATAGGCTCCAAATATTAATTAAAATTAAAAACTTTTGAGTTAAAGTAGATATGTTTATGAAACTTACATAGAATACATTCTCTTACAATGTACACATACTGACCAAGTTTGATCCAAATCGGACTACTATATCGTATAGCTGTCACATGAATTTCTATGAAAATGCTCTGTGTTAACCGAGCTATCTTATACATCAACTAAACGATTGCTTTAATATTATTATCGTACTCCATTGTTAATAAAATGTTGAAATTGAGGAACGATTGTCCCAAAGTTGCGAAGCGACTCTAACATTCTTTCTTGTTGCGGTCTAGAATGAAATACTTTTATGATTAAGAGCCCCATCTTTATTAAAAACAAAGTTTGTGAGGCGTCTGCTACAGAAAGTGAAATTTAGTGTTGTTGTAAATAGAACTGATGCTGGTGGTGTTGAAAAGCCAGCTGTGCGCACATGGTCCCTAGCTAAGGCAACATGTTTTGTTTAACTTTTGTATACGTGGTTCTATGTTTGCCCTTATTTGTTTATTTTTCAGTCGCTTAGCTGCCGAGCCTCTTAAGAGTAATAAATTCTGGCGAGAAGCATTGTCGGCCTTAGCTACAGTAAAACTGAAATTGAATTCGAATTATAGTTCTAGGATCCGAAACCCATTTATTATTGAGCAAAAACTTATTACAAAATGTCAACATGGAAATTGTAGTGTAAAAAATTACGATGTGTTGCGCTGGGCTTTTTTAGAGATCGTACTCTAACAAAGCGTAGAGTCTATTAGTTTAATCAGAACCGAAATATGCTAGGTAGAAGGAGACTTTTCCTATCCCATAAAGAATATATATTCTTGACTAGCACCAACAGCCGAGCGATGTAGAACTGTCCGTCCGTCCGTCTGTTCATGTGTCCGTATGAACACTTGGATCTTCGAGACTATAATGGCTTGGGCCACCAAATTTGGAATGAAATTGCGTCTATCCAGATAGGGCATCTATATCGTATAGCTCATAGAAAATTCTTTGCTCAACCCTTGGTTCCTATGGGAGCTATATGATATAGTCATCTGATCTGGCTGATTTCAACATACGAACTGCGTGCAGATAGAATACACATCTCTAACAAGTTTTATGAAGATAGTGTAAAAACTGAGAGACAATATCGCATAGAAATGAACTAATAGACGGACATGGCTATACCGACTCAGCTGTTGATCGTGATTAAGAATACATATATACATTTGTGTACTTTGTGGCGTTACCTCATCAGTTCACTTCATAATGCTACAATTCTAAACAAAAAGTGGCATATTTTTTTGTTTACTATAAAATAAATTAAATTTAAAAGGCTTAAGCATCCATAAATGAACAAAGTGTACTGACGGGTCAACTTGTCCTTTCACTGAACAATTAAAGTAAAAAGGATCTGATTAAAATTTTGTGGAGTTCAAAATTTTAATTTTTATTTGCTTTAGCACTGACGGCATAAGCCTAAACGGAAACTAATCGATCTACAACTTTTTACTCTTAAGAGGTGCGGTTGCTAAAAGACTGAAAAATAAACAAATAGAAGCAAATATAGAACTACGTATACAAAAGTTAAGCAAAACATATTGCCTCACCTAAAGGCCATGTGCTGCAAGTACGCAGCAGTTTTAAATACAATACGACTTTTCTTCTTACAAATAAGAAATGCTTTAGTCTAGCGAACCGACTGTAAAAGATCGTACTCGTTTTGGACACCATTTTTAAAAAAAAATTTTGGTTTCTGACAGATTTGTTGTATGCGGGCTAAAGGCTGTATACCTTGTTATTAGACCCCGTACTCTAAAAAAGGGTATAAGGTATATTAGAGTTGTGAGAAGCGAAATGTGCTTAATAGGTAGAAAGAAGTGTTTTCGGCATTATAAACTATATGTATTCATGGTCAGCATCAACAGCAGAGACGATATAGCAATGTCCATCTGTCCATCCGTCAGTATAAACACCAGGATCTTTTAAACTACAAGAGCTAGAGCCACCAAATTTGGAATGAAAGTCCGTCTATGTGTCAGGCAGATTTCTTATTATACCCGTTACTCGTATATTGTAATCGTTGGAATGTATGTAACAGGGAGAAGGAGGCAGTACAAGTTTGTTTTGTTTTTTACACGCCCATTTTAGGGCGTTCTATCTTCATATAAAGGTAAATGCACAACTAAAAGTAGAATATATTAGTATAGAACACTTTTTTATTAGCTATGCTATTTGAACCAAATTTACACGGATAGTACATATCTCGAAAGTACATGTAGTGAACAAGTTTGATCCACATCGGACAACTATATCGTATCGTTCAACAAGAAAGAATGCTATAGTCGCCTCGCGACTTTAGGATACCCGTTACTCAGTTTCAATTTGTTATTAACAATGGTGATGGATATAATAGCTTGGCAAACACAGAACATTTCCATAGAAATTCATGTTTAGAGCATATTTTCGACCGATCGGCCCTATGGGAGCTATACGATATAGTTGTCCGATTTGGATCAAACTTGGTCAGTACATGTACTTCCTAGATATGTACATTCCGTGTAAATTTGGTTCAGATAGCATAGCTAACAAAAAAGTTTTCTGTACTAAAACATTCTACGTTTACCTGTACATTTACCTTTATATGCAAATAAAACGCCCTAAAGTGGGCGTGTCAAAAAACAAAAACAAACTTGTACTGCTTGGGTATTGTACCTTTCATTTGCGACTACTATCATTTTTCTAGCTATTATAGTCTCTGAGATCCTTTTGTTCATACAGACGGACGGACGGACGGACGGACGGACGGACGGACGGACAGACGGACAGACGGACATGGCTATATCGACTCGGCTATTGATGCTGATCAAGAATATATATACTTTATGGGGTCTGCCACGCCTCCTTCTGCCTGTTACATACATTCCAACGATTACAATATACCCTTTTACTCTACGAGTAACGGGTATAAAAATTAGTTCAAATATGAATTTGTATGAAAACCTTTTGCGTTGATCCAAATCGGACTACTATATCGCATACCTCCCATAGGAACGATCGGTCGTAAATATTCTCTACACATGTATGAAAATGTTATAAGTTTGCCAAGCTATCTTATTTATGAAACTAAGTAATGGGTATCCTAAAGTCGCAAGGAGACTATACCATTCTTTCTTGTTTTCCCTAATTTTTAGCAAGTCGTAGCCCAAAATGAGCCAAAAACTTGCAACAATTCGGAAAAAATGTATGTTTTTGGCGAATATCATATGCGCCTGTGCAAGCGAGACTGAAACATATGAACGAACCTTAACGCTGCATGTGCGCATGACATATGCATGTAACTACATTCATATGTACATATGTGTATATGTACATGTATATCAGAGAACTGCAGCGATAATCCGCATGTAAAAATACCCAAATACACACAGAGTAGTTATACCCTTTACTCGTAGAGTAAAAGGGTATATTGTAATCGTAGGAATGTATGTAACAGGGAGAAGGGGGCTTGGCAGACCCTATAAAGGGTTCAGCATCAATAACCGAGTCGATATAGGCATGTCCATCTGCCCATCTGTCCATATGTATGAACAAAAGGATCTCAGAGACTATAAGAGCTAGAAGGATGAAAGGGGTCGCAAATGAAAGGTGACACGCTTACTTTAGGGCGTTCTATCTTCATATAAAGGTAAATGTTCAGATAAAACTAGAATGTTTTAGTATAGAAAACTTTGTTAGCTTTGCTATCTGAACCAAATTTACACGGGTAGTACATGTCAAGGAAGTATATGTACTGACCAAGTTTGATCCAAATCGGACAACTATATCGTATAGCCCCCCTAGGAACGATCGGTCGAAAATATGCTCTAAACATGAATTTGTATGAAAATGTTCTGTTTGCCAAGCTATCTTATCTTTCACCATTGCTAATAACATATTAAAACTGAGTAACGGGTATCCTAAAGTCGCGAGGCGACTATAGCATTCTTTCTTGTTTTTTTTTTGAACTCAAAACAATTTTTACTGTACCCCAAAATGAGTAGATATTTTTAGACCCCGTACTCTAAACAAGAAACAGAAGTACACTCGAGCACGGCCGTCTGCATTTTATTCCTGATTATATGGTTATAATATTAAAATCGGTAGTCAGATATTACAATGGATAAAACTTGTTTTAGAACACGCTGAAAAAAAAAAACACGCACAGACCATAATCGAACATATGTTTGTATGTATGCGCCTATATTTAGCCTTGACATTAATCATATGAATGTACACCATTGTACTTTACCATAGACATAAATCCATA
Organism: Drosophila dunni; assembly: GCA_018152125.1. NCBI lineage: Eukaryota > Metazoa > Arthropoda > Insecta > Diptera > Drosophilidae > Drosophila > Drosophila dunni. The sequence continues at coordinate 332,901 of JAECXC010000385.1, read as the reverse complement.
AAATTTATGGAGAAATTTCATTATTAATAAATAGTAAATATTTTAACTACTTGGAAAACATTTTTTTTTTTTTTTTGACAGGCTGGTAACTCTTTTTTTGTGACAACGCTTCAAACTCAGATGACTATTATACTATCCTCACCAAATTTAATACGGAGCGGAAGACAATATCATATATGTAGCTTCCATAGGGCAAATCGGTAGAAAATATGACATTTGTATGAACTTTAAGTTCATTATTTTTAAATGGAGAAAACATGAGCAAAATAAATTATTACTATAATAATCAAGACACATTGCTTTGTAATTTGCCATTTTTAGACCCCGTACCTTTAAAAAAGAGTAGAAAGGTCTATTAAGTTTGGAAGAAACAAAATGTGCATAACAGGCAGGCGGAGGAGTGGCCGACCCCATAAAGTATATACATTGTTGATCACGAGTCGAGTCGATATCGCGATCCGCATAACACAACACAACATATGCCAGCGCAACCCTGTTTGAAGATTTTTTGCGCACAGTTTATATTTTCACAAGCTGGTGCTAAAATCCTTAAAAAATTTTTTTTTTAATGTTTTTAGACCCCGTACTCTAAAAAGAATAAAAAGTACAGTCGAGCACGCCCAACCGTATAATACTCTCTGAATTTCTTTCCCGGTTGAATTATTAAAATCGGTATCAAGATATTACAATATTTAGTAATTGCATTAAATCACATTGAAACAAAAAGAATCTATCTGTTTGTTTGTATGCGAATACACATACATTTGACATTATATGTGTTCATACATGTATGTATATGTGTCGCAGTCGCTGGCAGTGCTGCCGCCACACAGGCAGCGAAAACGTTTCTGTCTCGCTTGCACTCATTAGTGATATTGCGTTCAATTATCAATATTGTAACGCTTCTAGTTATCTTGTTTATAGTCCGATTTTAATTCACCTTTCAGGAATAGTTTGATATAGTTAGCCTCCACTCGAATTATACAATTACAATGCTGTACTATATGAACAAATGCCTGTAGGCGGAACAAAAGTTGAGAGTTATTTTATGTCTTGTGGGAAAAAGGGGCTTGGCAGTCCAAAATTTTAAATGCCAATGCATTTATGCTGTCGCTAGGAACCTCCATACCAAAATTGGTGATCCTAGGTGCCATGGTTATTGAGATATTCGCCGAAAACACCAATTTTTCCGAGGTGTGTCCAGTTTTTTGCTCATTGTGGGCAAATGGGGCGTGGCATCGAAAAAAAAAAGATTCTGGTATTGACTGACTAAATATGTGATCGATTGACACCAAGCTCGAACTTGTAGCTCTTACCATCTCTGAAATCTTTTTGTTCGTACGGACGGACAGACAGACATACAAACCGACATGGCTATATCGACTCGGCTTGTGATGCTGATCAAGAATATATATACTTTATGGGGTCTGCCATGCCAATTCGAACACATGTTTATATATTTCTTTCTAATAGGCGGATTTTAATGCCATGTCCACGATAGTTTGATATGATATTCCTCTAAACGAATGTTTAATTACAAACACTGTACTATTTGAATTAATGCCTTAAAAACGGCAATGAAGTGTAAAAGTTTGAAATAATGGATGATCTGCTTGCGAAGATAACGGACTTTCATTCCAAATTTGGTGTCTCTAGCTTTTGTAGTTTAAAAGATCCAGGTGTTCATACGGACAGCCGGACATAGCTATATCAAGTCGGCTGTTGGTGCTGATCACGAAAATATATACTTTATAAGGTCGGAAAAGCTTCCTTCTGCCTGTTACGCACATTTTGCTTCTGACAAACCTATTAGACCCCTTTACTCATTTTAAAAGTACCGGAAGCTTTGGCGATTACACCAAAAACTTACACAAACTTTTGCAAGTACTCCCACATTAATGCGCAATTGTATTTAATTTGAATTAAAATTTTATAACGAAATTTAAAAATAAACATTTATATGTACATTTTGAAAAGATATTTAAAAAAAAATTAAATTATCAATTCTCAATGCCAGCATTCGAACCTACGACCCTCAGGCAACGATTTCACATCGCGCCGCAACTCTACCATTCGCACCACGCGCCACTTTCAAGCATGTTCCGCTTATTCGCATTTACATAATATACATACAAGTACACACTCGTTTGAAATTATGTGTATGCACATATGTATGTATGCGTTCCTAGCACTGGTCGGCACGGCAGCGTCGCAGCGTCTGCGAGCAGCGCTGACGTCACACAGGCGGAGAAATTGCAGCTAAATTACATAATTTTTCTAACGTTCTAGCTTTTTTGTTAATGGACGGATTTTAACGCAGCTTGAAGGATAGTTTGATATGATATTCCTCTTTACGAATAATTAATTACAAGCACTGTACTATTTGACTAAATGCCTTAAATCCTTGGTTTGAAGCTTAAAAGTTTTTTAGCTCATATGAGAAAAGGAGGCGTGGCAGCTCAAAATTTTGAATGGCATTGCATTAAGGCTGTCTCTAGCAACTATAGCAACCAGAAATGGTGATCCTAAGTGCCATAGTTACTGAGTTATTGGCCTAAAATTACATTTTTTTTTCGAGGTGTGTCTGGTTTTTTGTTCATTGCGGGGGCGGTAAGGGGCGCGGCAAAAATTTGAAATAAACTTAACTTGCCTGACTTAATAACGGACTTTCATTATAAATTTGGTGGCTCTAGCTTTTGTAGTTTAAAAGATCTAGGTGTTCGTACGGACGGACGGACAGACGGACATTGCTATATCGACTCGGCTGTTGATGCTGATCAAGAATATATATACTTTATGGGGTCGGCCACGCCTCCTTCTGCCTGTTACGCACATTTCGCTTCTGACAAACCTAATAGACCCCTCTACTCTTTTTTAGAGTACGGGGTCTAAAAATGTGACCCCCTTCTCCAAATAGGGCTGCGATGGCAGTTCGGGACACTCAACCTATAGGCAGAATTTCAGCAATAAGGAACTGAAAATGGCAGATAAGCGCATCTTTTTTAAATGTATCGTGCCATTACAAGTGCAAATGGGAAACTATACACTTTGGACAAATCTTCGACCATCATCGACAAGTTATTGTAGACCTCTAAAAATAATTTTTGCCAAGAGTCTACAGATTAAGTAAGAGCCGAAATTAAGAATAGCGAAATTACAAAGATACTACAAATTGTGCAGACAAGATTAAGCAGATTTGAAGTTGCACATAAATTGCAGCTCGCGATGATAGATGGAACAGTTTTTAACGTGATAGCAGAAACTTCATCGCAAACATGCGGCATTTGTAAGGCTACACCAAAGATGATGAATCATTTAGAAGCTATAAAAAGCTTGCCAAAAAACAATCTCAAAAATTTCGGATTATCGAGTTTGCATTGTGTCCGGGTATTCAATAAACACAGATGATCTGTTTCATTCTTTACTTGTTTCTTAAGATCCTGTAATTACAAGCTTGAGTAAAAGCTCTGTAAATATGTTATTCAAACAAAGCGTATACGTTTGGCAAAAAAGAACAAAAGCTGCTTTTAATTAAAAATACAATACAAATAAAAACCAATTAAGCGAAATTTAAAAAAAAAAAACCTTTAAGAAAATATTATCAAAACAAAATTTGTTTTACTTTATTCCTTTTATAGTTCTTAATATATAAAAATTAATATCTTAAAAAAATATTTCATATTTTTCGAGTAATTAATTTCGATACGCTAAACGAACAGCCCAATGTGCCTCTGTTCGTATGAACAGAAAACAAGAGCTAGAGCCACCAAACTTGAATGGAAGTACGTATATATGTCAGGCAGGTTAAGCTTATTTCAAATTGTTGCCAATTTACCAATTGTGTGTATTTACACAGTATGTGTATGCTGTCATTACAAAAATTCTCAACAAGTTTAATCAGTTTATCGCACAACTATAGCGTATAGCTCATATAAAATTCTTTGCTCAACCCTTGGTTCCTATGGGAGCTATATGATATAGTCATCTGATCTGGCTGATTTCAACATATGAACTGCGTGCAGATGAAGATAGTGTAAAAACTGAGAGAAAATTTCGCATAGAAATGAACTAATAGACGGACATGGCTATACCGACTCAGCTGTTGATCGTGATTAAGAATACATATATACATTTGTGTACTTTGTGGCGTTACCTCATCAGTTCACTTCATAATGCTACAATTCTAAACAAAAAGTGGCATATTTTTTTGTTTACTATAAAATAAATTAAATTTAAAAGGCTTAAGCATCCATAAATGAACAAAGTGTACTGACGGGTCAACTTGTCCTTTCACTGAACAATTAAAGTAAAAAGGATCTGATTAAAATTTTGTGGAGTTCAAAATTTTAATTTTTATTTGCTTTGGCACTGACGGCATAAGCCTAAACGGAAACTAATCGATCTACAACTTATTACTCTTAAGAGGTGCGGTTGCTAAAAGACTGAAAAATAAACAAATAGAAGCAAATATAGAACTACGTATACAAAAGTTAAGCAAAACATATTGCCTCACCTAAAGGCCATGTGCTGCAAGTACGCAGCAGTTTTAAATACAATACGACTTTTCTTCTTACAAATAAGAAATGCTTTAGTCTAGCGAACCGACTGTAAAAGATCGTACTCGTTTTGGACACCATTTTTTTAAAAAAAAATTTTGGTTTCTGACAGATTTGTTGTATGCGGGCTAAAGGCTGTATACCTTGTTATTAGACCCCGTACTCTAAAAAAGGGTATAAGGTATATTAGAGTTGTGAGAAGCGAAATGTGCTTAATAGGTAGAAAGAAGTGTTTTCGGCATTATAAACTATATGTATTCATGGTCAGCATCAACAGCAGAGACGATATAGCAATGTCCATCTGTCCATCCGTCAGTATAAACACCAGGATCTTTTAAACTACAAGAGCTAGAGCCACCAAATTTGGAATGAAAGTCCGTCTATGTGTCAGGCAGATTTCTTATTATACCCGTTACTCGTATATTGTAATCGTTGGAATGTATGTAACAGGGAGAAGGAGGCAGTACAAGTTTGTTTTGTTTTTTACACGCCCATTTTAGGGCGTTCTATCTTCATATAAAGGTAAATGCACAACTAAAACTTGAATATATTAGTAAAGAACACTTTTTAAGATAAGTTTGATTCCAATGAGACAACTATAGCGTATCCCATTGGGAGCTCATTGATTTTCGTAGTGACCAGAGGTTGTCCACGTGAATTTGTGGAAACACAGAGTAAGACGGTAACCGACATTTTGTTTTTTAATTTTTTATACTCTCTGCAAGAGTATATTGGGTTTGTGCAAAAGTATGTAACAGGCTGAAGGAGGCGTGGCAGACCCCATAAAGTATATATATTCTTGATCAGCATCGAAAGCCGAATTGATATAGCCATGTCCGTCTGTATGTCTGTCTGTCTGTCCGTATGAACAAACAGGTTTCAGAGATGGTAAGAGCTACCAGTTCGAACTTGGTCTCAATCGAGCACATATGTATTTAGTCCGTCAATTCAAGAATATTTTTTTTCGATGCCACGCCCCATTCGCCCACAATGAGCAAAAAACTGGGCACACCTCGGAAAAAATCGGAATTTTCAGCGGATATCTCAATACCTATGGTACCAATTTTACCAATTTTTTCCGACAATTAATAAAATAACTTCCAAGCTTCAATACCATTTTTAAGGTATTTGGTCTTATCGTACAGTATTGTATTTTATAATTCGTGTGGAGACTAACTATACCAAACTATCCTAAAATGTGCATTAAAATTTGGCAATAAACAAGAAAACTAGAAGCGTTACAATATTGATAATTATCCGCAATATCAACTTAGGAGTGCAAGCGAGACAGAAACATATAAGCACATGTTCGAACGTTTTCGCTGCCTGTGTGGTGGCAGCGCTGCCCGTAGACGCTGGCCGCGCCGATTACACACATACATGCATATATGTATCGTATATTGAAATTCGAATGTGTATTTGCATACAAACAAACAAAAATATGTTTGATTATGCTTAGATTGTTTTTGTTTCAACGTGTTTTAATGCAAATATTACCGATTTTAGTATTTCGATACCGATTTAAATAATTTAATCGGAAAAAAATGCAGAGAGTATTCTTCGGTCTGGCGTGCTCGACTGTACTTTTATTTCTTAAAAAGAATTAATGATCTTATCTGAAAAAAAAAACTATCTAAGTACATTTGGTTATTTGGTAAGGAAAAAATGTATTTATATAACGTCTGTGGTAAAAAAATCGGATGTACTACTATTATATTTAATTATTTTAATTAAAATAGCTTAAGATTTGGATTTATTTATTACATCTTGCAATATATCATATAGACCCTTGTGAGTTATTTTGTAATTGAAACCTAATTAGCGCAATATAAATGGCTCCATGGGTATTTAAGCTATAGTGAGCCGAAAATAACCTTTTTTTTCGTTTATATTTTATAATGCTTTTAAATCACTCCGACACAAGTAGAATAAATTCTGAAAGCATAATTATTTGCTGACGCAGGAGTGTTAACAGAAGTATTCAAACAACTCAACTCCCAGTTCCTGAGGCGCTTAGGTGCACGAATTTCAAAAGGTGCTTAAGCTGCTGGAATTGCCTCGAGGCTCCGCGTTTTACACTGAAGAGCGTATTAGATATGCCAAGTAAACAACAATTAAAACGAAAATGGGAATAGAGAGAAAGAAAAAGTATGATATTGTCGCCTCGTGGCTTTAGAATACCCGTAACTAAGATTTATTATGTTATTAAGAGGGAAAATGATAGTAATATTAGTGCTACTAGTAAAGAACGCCTATTCATATTTAGCGTATAATTCCGAGCGAGTGTTCCTATATATGGTATATGACAGCTATACGATAAAGTAGTAGCAGATAACAAAACAGTGTTCTTTACTAAAACATGCTGTTTTAACATGATTTAACAGAGAACAAAAAAGCGTATCAAAAACAATACCAATCTTGCACTGCTTGGGAATTTATCAGTTGTTTTTTTTTTTGCGCTTTTTTAGCTCTTAACATGTATGGGCTGGAATGAGCTTGTCCTCACAGACGGACATGGCTATATCGACTCGATTATTAATGCTGATCGTAAATATATATAATGGCTTCTGCTATGTCACGTTCTCCCAGTAACATACATTCAAACGATTATAGTATACCACCTTACTCTACGAATAACGAGTATAACTAGGATGAAAAGTACAATTTTCCTGAGATGTGTTTTGGGAAAAAAAATTTTGTATTGACTAATTAAATATCGAGTTGATTATTGGCAGACAGATGGACGGCAGACAGATCGACTCGAACTGTGATTCTGATCGAGCATTTTTAGACCCCGTACACTTAAAAAGAGTAGAGGGGTTTATTAAGTTTGTCAGAAGCGTAACAGGGAGAAAGAATCATTTCCGACCCCATAGTGTATACATATTCTTTATCAGCATCAAAAGCCGGGACGATATAGCAATGTCCGTCCGCTCTTATAAACAGAGACTATGAGAGATAGAGTCACCAAATTTGGAATGAAAGTCCGTCTCCTTCGTGAGCAGATCAAGTAAAAACTATTTTCCCAACACCATAACTTGGAAACCACTAGAGCTATCAGGACACAGAATCTTTTATAACATTATAACTATCGTCATCAAATTTTGTTTGGATCGGTCAACTTTAGCCCATAACCATAGGGCAAATCGGTCGAAAATATCATATTTGTATGGAAAAATTCCAAATCGTCGACAAGTTCGACTGTAGCCTTTCTTACTTGATATTATTATGCTTGTGACAAAATTTAATCGTATATGATTTGTATTCAATTAATTTTTTTCACGTAGTATTCATATTATAAAATACAATTAACACAAACTACGAGTATCGGGTAGTGGAAGCAAGAGAATTATTGCATGCTTTTTTTTATTGTTGGTCGTGTACACCCGTTTCTGTATCGGTGTAGCTGGTAATATTGTGCAAAGCGGACAAGTGAAAATACGCGAAAAGTAAATGATGAAACTTGACAGTGAACCAGACAACATGCGAGGGTAGAATATTCAACTGGTGCTTGAAATTAACGCCACAGGACATGCAGAACACATAAAGCTTCAAAATCGCTGCCTAAGATGCAGGCACATGGCACTGACTAACAAGAAAGAATAGTACAGTCGAGCACGCCCGACCGTATAATACTCTTAGCATTTTATTCGCGGTTATATGATTATATTATTAAAATCGGTATCCAGGGATTACAATGGATAACTAGCATTAGACGCGTTGAAACAAACATAAAATCTAAGCATACTCGAACACATATATTTGTCTGTATGCACGATCAAATTCGTTTGTCATTTCACGTATGCACATATATGAGTCAGCACGGCCGTCGTCCGCGGGCAGACTTGCAGCGAAAACGTTAAAACATATGCTTGTATGATTCTGTGTCGATTCCACGTATGCATTAACATTGCGTTCAATTATCAATGTTGTTACCCTTTTAGCTTTCTTTTTTATAGTCCGACTTTTATGAAACTTTCAGGATAGTTTGATATAATTAGTCTCCGCACGTATTCTAAATTACAATATTGTACAATAAGAAAAAACGCCTTGAATACGTCATTGAAATTTTAGAAAATTATTTATTTCTTGTAGCAAAACTTTCAATTACATTGCATTTATGTAGTTGCTAAGAACATACGCACTAAAATTTATGATCCTATGTGCCATAGTTACTGGGATTTTCGCCAAAAACATCGATTTTTTCCGATGTGTAGTTGTAGGCTTACTGCGGCCGAATGGGGTGTGGAATCAAAAAAAAAATCTCTTATTGACTGACTAAATATTTAGTCGATACTGAATAAATTAGAACTTGTTGCTTTTACCATCTCTGAAATCTGTTAGTTCATACCGACAGACAGATGGACATGGCTATATCGACTCGGCTTGTGATACTGATCAAGAATATACACACTTTATGGGGTCTACCACACCGCCTTCTGCCTCTCACATATTTTGCACAAACCCAGTATACTCTTACAGAGTATAAAACGTGGATAACATGTAGAAAAGGCAACAATCCACGAGCCAACAATGAACGACGCGGTGCTCAATCAGGAGTTTCCAAGCTATGTTGTTATGAAATTGAGCTGTTTACAATTTACGAAGACGTTGTGGGTGTGTCAACCGATTACATTTGCCTTTACACAGGGATGATAATAGGTAAAACGCTGCCATACACATATTACGTGAATTCGGTCATTTCGAAGTTATGGAGACTAGAGCATTGTTTTTTTTTTTGAGGTGACCATATTTGTTTACAATTTGCGGTGGCGGTAGGAGCGTGGCCTCTTTTCTATGTTTGTATGTAAAATGCGCACTACTATGAGTACGGGGTTTTGTACAATCGGCTCGCTTTACTGTAGACTTTCTTGTTTTATCTTCTAAAATAATTAGATAAATTAACTTTTGAGCTGTATAAACATAAACAAGAAAAAACGGTTATCTTCGGCTCGCCGAAGATTAAATACCCTTGCAGTCATGAATATTGCATTAATTTGGTTTTTTTAACCAATTATTTCTATGCTAGTTATATGATATAGTAGTCCGATTTGAAATTTGGTCAACAGATGGGGGACAATGAGAAATACATTCTGTGTTAATTTCGTTGAAATAGGTCAATAGACACCGAAAATGTTCATACTAAGCATTTGAACCGATTGTTCCTATGGGAGCTATATGATATAGTGGTCCGATTTGGATGAAATTTGGTCAACAGTCGAAGAACGATTATAAATGCATATACATTTCATTTCATGCATTTCGACCGATTGTTCCTATGGGAGCTATATGATATAGTAGTCCGATTTTTACAAATGATCTGCGTGCAGTGAGAATACACATCTGTACCAAGTTTCATTAAGATAGCTTTAAAACTGAGAGACTAGTTCGCATAGAAACAGACGGACAGACGGACATGGCTATATCGACTCGGCTGTTGATGCTGATCAAGAATATATATACTTTATGTGGTCGGAAACGCCTCCTTCAATGCGTTACAAACTTCGTGACAAAAACAATATACCCTCTGCAAGGGTATAAAAACTAGACTTTGTGTCTAAAAATCAGGTTTTTGGACCATATTGAATTCTATGAGATCATGGGTAGCAATAACTACAAAATTAATTTCTAATAATACATAAATGTTTTTAGAAATGTGTCCTTTATCCAAAATATAAATGCGAGCTGTGGACTGAAAGCGCAAACTTGGTACAGTGACCAATAATATTATATATAGGAAGCCTTTAAAATTTCAAACAGATCCGAACACCCCCTTTCATTCCGCCCGTATAAGTAATCTTCAGAATGAGCAATTTTTAAATTTTAATGATCTGCTTCTCTTAGTATAACATCAAATTTATAAAAACACATGTAAGAAAGGCTACAGTCGATCAAGCCGACTGTAAAAGATCCCGTACTCCCATAGTAATGCGTATTTGTATTTAATTTGATTTAAAATTTAATTTAATTTTAAAACGAAATTTAAAAAATCAAGTTTTATATGTACATTTTGAATTTAAATTAAAAAAAATTAAATTAACAATTTTCATCGTCAGCATTCGAACCTAAAACCTCAGACGAACGCGCAGCAACTCTATCAGTTGCACTACGCGCCACTTTAAAAAATACTCCGATTATCATCATTTACGTGTCATACATACAAAAACACATTCGTTTGAAATTATATGTATGCACATTTGTATGTGTACCATTGGTCGACACGACCAGCGTACATTCGAAAACATTCGAATATATGCTTGTATGTTTCTGTCTCGCTTGCGCGCAGTGGGTGATATTGCAGTTAAATTACATAAATTTTGTTACGTGATAGCTCTTTTGTTAAAAGTTGGATTTTTAATGATATGATATATAGGAAGAAGGAGGCTTGTCAGAATCGATGAAGTGCATATATTCTTGATCAGCATCACAAGCCGAGTCGATATAGCCATGTCCGTCTGTCTGTCCGTATAAACAAACAGATTTCAGAGATGGTAAGAGCTACAAGTTCGAGCTTGGTGTCAATCGATCACATATTTAGTCAGTAAATACAAGAATCTTTTTTTTTTTCGATGCCACGGCCCATTCACCCACAATGAGCAAAAGACTAGACACACCTCGGAAAAATTGGTATTTTCGGCGAATATCTCAATAACTAAGGCACCGAAGATCACCAATTTTGGTATGGAGGTTCCTAGCGACAGCGTTAATGCATTAGCATTTAAAACGTTTGACTGCCACGCCCCTTTTTCCCACAACACATACAAATAATTTTCAACTTTCGTTCCGTTTTTAGGCATTTGTTTATATATAACAGCTTTGAAATTGTTAAATTCGAGTGGAGACTAACTATATAAAACTATCCTAAAAGGCGCATTAAAATCGGACTATAAACAAGAAAACTAGAAGCGTTACAATATTGATAATTGAACGCAATATCACTGTATGACTGCAAGCCAGACAGAAACATACAACATAAGCACATGTTGGAACGTTTTCGCTGCCTGTGTGGCGGCAGCGCTGCCCGCAATCGCTGCCCGCGCCGAATACTCACGTACATACATATATGCATCATATATAGTGTATTTGCACACAAACAGAAATATGTTTGATTATGCTTTGATTGTTTTTGTTTCAACGTGGTTTAATGCAAATATTACCCATTGTAATATTTCAATACCGATTTTAATAATTTATTCGGTAAGAAATGCAGAGAGTATATATCTCAGCAATAACGGCAAGACAGCATAAATGCTATGTCATTAAACTTTTTTTAACGCATTCTAATGAAAGCACTATCCAGTCTAACACCCGGACACCGATTTTAATGTTATATGTCAGTCGAAAATAAAAGCAGAGAGTATGGCGGCTAAACATATTGTGGGACGCAACGAGTGGACCAGTTTATGTGTTCAAGGTACTACCTTGGGTCTGGAGAAGCTAGCATTATCGACTGTCACACATGGACACAGCGTGAACACGAACCAGACATCACTTTGAACGGATGCCAAGGTGGTGCTGCGATGGATAGGAAGCACTCACTGTCACTATAAGCAGTATGTCGGCAACAGGTTTTCCGCGATATTGGAGTCCACAGACATACCCCAATGGAAGTGGGTGCCGACCGCCGACAATGCGGCGGACGAAGCGACCAGACGGCAAGGGCGTGTAGATTTCAGCCAGAAATTACGATGTCCCTGCGGGCCTGCAATCGGAACATCTGTGGCCGCAGCCAGCGGCAGATATTAAAGGCAGTAGGACTGCTACCGATGAAAAGGAACTTTCATTGGAGATTGCCTTGATTGCTGTAAGTAATAAGTTTATCATTCGAAAGGTTCTCGGAGTACAACCGTTTGCTGAGGACAATGGTTTGGATCCTAAGATTTGTACGGCGTTGCAGCCAGCATCGCGATGATTTGGATCAGCATGGAGCTGCGTGATCTGCTTGCCAGCACGTCCGTCCGCCAGACAAGTGAATTAAAAAGATTGCTGCTTTCCCAAGATGACGTGGCGATTATTCGCGCATCTGGGAGGATTGATGCAGCTACGTGTTTGCCATATGGAGCGAAACGGCCTGTCCTTCTATGTCAGAAACATTAGCAGACGGAGCTGTTCGTGCGACGCTACCACTCGAAGATGAAACCCCAGAATGTGGACCCAACGATTCCACAAATACGGATGAAGTACTGGATAAAAAGGCTACGCGGAGTGCTGCAGGGCGTAATTTGCATTAGCGGCGCCTGTAAACTTCAGCAAGCTAAGCCTCAACAACCTTTGATTGGTGCCTTGCCGGAGGATCGCATAGAGCCTGGTGGATGGCCATTCCAGTGCACAGACATGGATTATTTCGGACTGCTACTAGTGACAGTAGTGCGCCGAGCTGAAGAGCGATGGGTTGCTCTATTTACTTGGCTAAAAACTAGAGAAATTAATCTGGCTCACTACCTTTCTACGGATTCCTTCATATTAGCGATCAGGAGTTTAATGAGCGGAAGAGGCCCGGTAACTAGGATTCGCAGCGATAATGGAAAGAACTTCGTCGGTGCTGACAATATGACTAGACGATTCCCAGAAGTATTCGACTTACAGAATGGAATATATCTTCAATTGCCGCCACAATCCAACAGAGAGGGTTGTGTGGAAGGAATGGTGCAGTGCATCAAGAGAGTTTTCCGCTACACGGTCAAGGAAGTGTCACCGAAGGTCACGATAGACCAGAAGTCGTCGCTAACTTTCAATGATCTGCTGAAGGGGTTTCGGATGTTCGGCTAGGAGTTGCCAAAACCATGTGAAACTCGAAAGCATATGGCACGCCTGCTAAGGGTTTATGTCACACAAGGAGTTGCGCAAGGGAGTAATCGAGAAGGTACATTCAGGAGTAAACGGAACACCACGAGGAGCAGACATACTAGTCGTTTTAGCAAATTTAGATGTGATGCAGTCGCACGGGGCAGGGGTGTCGCGGGTCCTAAACAGAGAACGGCTTGGCGTGATCGCAAAAACATTCATACACAAAAATAGTCGTGCCATTTGGCTCTACCGATCTTGTTTGCATACACACACGAACTCACTATTGAGTTAAATTCACTCGAATGTATACATATTTTTTGCTCACTGAGTATATTCACGCTCATTTGCAAACCGATCATTTGGGCGTTTGTTCATTCGGCTCAGCATTGAATATTTTCATAATTTACCCACACGCCCAAATCCTCACTCAATTCCGCTCACTGAACAAAAGTTAGCGGTGAATAAATATCAGCTCATGCTCATTGAGCACATGAATCGTGTGTATGCACAGCCTTCGGTAAACATAACGGAGATTTTTTTTTTATACCCTTGAAGAGGGCATATTGTTTTTGTCACGAAGTTTGTAAAGCATTGAAGGAGGCGTTTCCGACCACATAAAGTTTATATATTCTTGATCGGCATCAACAGCCGAGTCGATATAGCCATGTCCGTCTGTCTGTCCGTCTGTTTCTATGCAAACAAGTCTTTCAGTTTTAAAGCATAATGAAACTTGGTACAGATGCGTATTCTTTCTGCACGCAGATCATTTGTAAAAATCGGACAGATCGAACAACTATATTATATATGTAGCTCCCATAGAAACAATCGGTCGAAATGCATGCAAATGTATGAATATTTTCGGTGTCTATTGACCGATTTCAACCAAATTCACGCGATATGCATTTCTAATCGTGTCTCATCTGTTGACCAAATTTCATTCGAATCGGACTTCTATATCATATACCACTGAAATAATTGGTGATTGAAACCAAATTAACGCAATATTCATGACTGCAAGGGTATTAAATCTTCGGCTCGCCGAAGATCCGTTGTGTTTGTTGCTGTTTCTTTTTAAACTCTCTGCAAGAGTATATTGGGTTTGTGCAAAAGTATGTAATGGGCAGAAGGAGGCGTGGCAGACCCTATTAAGTATATATATTCTTGATCAGCATCGCATGCCATAGTTATTTAGATATCCGCTGAATAGAACAATTTTTTTTGAAGTGTGTCCAGTTTTTTGCTCATTGTGGGAAAATGGGGCGTGGCATCGAAAAAAAAACGATTCTTGTATTGACTGACTAAATATGTGATCGATTGAGACCAAGCTCGAACTTGTAGCTCTTACCATCTCTAAAATCTGTTTGTCCATACGGACAGACAGACGAACATGGCTATATCGACTCGGCTTGTGATGCTGATCAAGAATATATACTTTATTAGATCTGCCATGCCTCCTTCTACCTGTTACATACTTTTGCACAAACCCAATAACTCGTGCAGCGAGTATAAAAATGTATGTTCTAAGTACTTTTCAAATCTATAGGTGTTTAAATGCTTAAAACAAATTGTTTGAAAATCATAATTTTTTAAGGCGTCCAACTAGATGTAACCATTATTATAATATATACTGTATTTTATCAAACCAAAAAAAGTTTTATCATCTTTGACACTAATATTATCCCAACAACACTAATTTAACATCTGCAGCGCAGATAGTAAGATTTTCTTTCAGTCAGAACAAACTTCTAGAGATTTCGTGAACAAAGCACCATAAAAAGAATCCTGAAGATCTTATAGATCCCACCGTCCAAATTGGGGGACAATTCGCAGTTTGTATAAAATATAAAGTGGTTAAATAAATTAAATATTATATGTCCAAACTAGGGAATTACTGTACTTGCTTTTGCATTCGTTTGCTTCACGTGCCGTAGCTCGACCCCAAGGTCGATCAAAAAAGAAGGGTTTGCAGCGTTCACAGTCGCGTCCTGCCGTATTGTGGCGGCACTCACAGCTCAATTTATTTTTCGTGTTCAGCTTGCACCTAGAGGCATGCCCGTTGCACTTGCATCGACCGCCCACGGAAAAGTCAGAAACGGCATAATGCAATCCTGCATCTCCAGTATAATGTGCATGCGGGTGGGAGATAATAGACTCTTCGCTATTTTCAACTGCTTGAGATCTGTTTTTTCCACTGCGCTGGTTTGACCCCGATGGAAATGAATCTCTGCGATTGGGATCTCGCAGGCGATGAAAGACAATGCGTATATCAGTTGCCGTGACCCAGTCTTGGAGAATAGGCGAGGAGTCCAGATTACGAGCTGACGGCCGACCCGCTAAAGTGCTAAAGGCAATGCGGGATGAAAGAATTTCGCTGTTTCCTTGTCGACTGGTGTCACTACAGCGCGGTTCATGTTCGTTATGTTTTGTTATTGTGGTGCGGCTGGCTTGCCCATAATAACGACGACATTGTGAGCTGAAGTACTGAAAGGGCTGCCAGCTCTGGCCATAGTCAGCACTCTTATAGATAACCAAGGAGTCGGGTCTTGGTGCTCGAGGACAAAACTGAAGGCTAACATAGGTCAATTCATATTTCTTATTCAGTGATAATGTGAGAGTCACATTGTCACCTGTCCCACTTCTGCCGCTTTCACCTGTGACGTTATCATAAGTAATAAATGGTTTAATTGGCGCTGATCGCCAGCATGTGATATTGTTGGAGTTATTTAGATCAGTAAGCGCACTAGCCGGAAAGCTGGTGGCAACACATCTATGGCAATGAAGCTGTTGATGATTCTGGTATTGACAGTAATGTTGTGGTTTATGCTCGCCGCAGGTACTGCTTGTCACAATAGGTTCATCGAAGGCGGCGTTTACAAAGTCGGGAACGCAAAGACGTGCGCTGTTCTGATTGTAACATGGATCCTCTGATAAAAAAGTTTCGTGGTGTATCGCCGATCCTGATAACGCGACTAACAACAAAAGAAATAACTTTGAGTGGGTTTGCATGACGCAGCTTAGAACTTTTAACACAATGCACCAAGAAATGCAAGCCACAACAAAATAACGAAACGATTTTAATTAAATCATTTATATTACGCCAACCACTCAGTTTTTCTTAACGCATTTCACTGTTAAGGATTGGTTTAGAGTTTTACATAGTACGCGAACCATGCAGTATAACCGGATTATATTTATTCTTCTAATGGCTGGTCTTCATTACGTTATGTCGTTCTGCCCGTTCACATTCGAATGAGTAAACATAGAACGTAATTCACAAAGCGTCCTCGTCAGCAACGCATTCACAAGCTATGTGTGCCAGTTTACTCAAGAGGTCATGTATTAGTATTTGATTATATCTGCGAACGTTTTACGCTACATATGTTGCTAAGATCTTACAACATCTTCTCAACATCCAAAATGTTGCAATGAAATGTTACATAAGCTCATACAATTGATAGGAAATATTAAGAAAATATTTTATTTATTAATTATAAACACGTAATTAGCTGAAAAATATTTTTTTTTTTGTACTGGGTGGTAACGCTTTAAAATCAGATGATCTGATGAAGCTTTAAATTTTATTAATTGGCTCAAAAAATGTTCAAATTATCATTGTTTTCACATACATTTTTTGAAAAAAACATCCAAATTTAAATTTTTTCTTGAAAATTGCATTTCATTGCATGCAGCTAGAAATTCCGAGTTACAAAGCAATGTGTCTGGTTTATTGTAGTTATACTTGGTATAATCTTGCAGAGGGTACACACAAAGATTGTAAAGCGTTGAGGGTGGCGTTTCCGACACCATAAAGTATATATATTCTGGATCAGCATCAACAGACGAGTCGATATAGCCATGTTCGTCTATCTGTCCGTCTGTTTCTATGCGAAATAGTCTTTCAGTTTCAAAGCTATCTTGATGAAATTCGGTACAGGTCTGTATTCCATCTGCTAAAATCAGCCAGATCGGACGACTATATCATATAGCTCCCATAGAAACAATCGGTTGAAATGCTTGGTATGAACATTATCGGTGTCTATCAACCGATTTCAACCAAATTCACGGAAAAATAATTTCAAATTTCATCTAACTCGGATTACTCTATCATATAACTCCCATCGGAACAATCGGATAAGTATGAACATTTTCGGTGTCTATAGACCGATTTTAACCAAAATGCATTTCCAGTCCTTCCTCATATGTTCACCAAATTTCATCCAAATCGGACTATTAAATCATTTAGAAAATTAGCGCAATATGCATTACTACAAGGGTATTTAATCATCTGAAAAAAATAAACTTATAGTTCATACAATGTCCTATTTTACACCGATTTGCTTTATGGGAGCTATAGGCTATACTTGTCTGATTCGGGTCAAAACTGGTAAGGATTATTGTAATGGTACCATTCAATTTATGCGAAAGCTCAACTACAACACTACATATCTTCGTATAAATAAGCTGTTTTCGACCGATTTGCCCTATAGAGAAAAGATGACCCATCCGGACCAAATAGTTGGTGGTAAGGATAGCTATAATTGTATCATAGTTATGGTGTTATGAAAATAGTTTTTTTACAAGTTTGGCGGTCTGTTCTGTTCAAAATGCTATTTCCGACAGCTCTTTTTTCCTTCTATTTGTCTCTGCACTCTTTTGGGCAATAATAATACTAACAAGAAAGAAAAGTACAGTCGAGCTCTCCCGACCGTATAATACTCTCTGCATTTTAATCCCGATTAAATTATTAAAATCGGTATCGAGATATTACAATGTGCAGTACTTCCATTAAAACACCCTGAAACAAAAACAATCTAAGCAAAATCAAACATCTGTTTGCATGAGAATACACATACGTTTGACATTATATGTTTGTATGTGTGTATTCGGCGCAGCCAGTCTGCGGGCGGCGCTGCCGCCACACAAGCAGAGAAAACGTTCGATCACGCTTGCAGGTTTCTGTCTCGCTTGCACTCAGTAGTGATATTGCGTTCAATTATCAATATTGTAACGCTTCTAGTTATCTTGTTTATAGTCCGATTTTAATGCATCTTTCAGGAATAGTTTGATATAGTTAGCCTCCACTCGAATTATACAATTACAATGGTGTACTATATGAACAAATGCCTAAAAACGGAACGAAAGTTGAGAATTATTTTTATGTATTGTGGGAAAAAGGGGCGTGGCAGTCCAAAATTTTAAATGCCAATGCATTTACGCTGTCGCTAGGAACGCTCCATACCAAAATTGGTGATCTTAGGTGCCATAGTTACTGAGATATTCGCGGATAACACCAATTTTTTCCGAGGTGTGTCTAGTTTTTTGCTCTTTGTGGGCGAATGGGGCGTGGCATCGAAAAACAAAAAGATTCTTGTATTGCCTGACTAAATATGTGATCGATTGACACTAAGCTCAAATTTGTAGCTCTTACCATCTCTGAAATCTGTTTGTTCATACGGACGGACAGACGGACATGGCTATATCGACTCGGCTATTGATGCTGATCAAGAATATATATACTTTATGGGGTCTGCACGCCTCCTTCTGTCTGTTACATACTTTTGCACAAACCCAATATACTCTTGCAGAGAGTATAAAAACGGTATGCAAATTTGAAAATTAGTTTTATTTATTGTGGGTCCGTGGCAGCCCGAATTATGCTGTCTCTAGCATCCAGCGTACCAAATTTGGTATTTTCAAGTGTCATAGTTACTGTGATATTCGCCAAAAACATTTTTTCCGAGGTGTGTCTAGTTTTTGATTTATTGTGGAAGAATAAGGCGTGGCATCAAAAAGAAAAAGAAAATTTCTTGGGTGGAGTCGATACTGATTAAATTCTGACTTGTAGCTCTTACCATCCCTGAGATTTTTTTGTTCAGACACACAAACAAACGGATATGGCTTTATCGACTCGGCTTTTGATGTTGATCAAGAACATATATTCTTTATGGGATCTGCCACGTCTCCTTCTCCCTGTTTCATAGATTCAAACGATTACAATATACACTTGCACTTGAAAATGAAAATAAAATAATTTATTCAGTCAATATAAAAATTTTTTTTTCGATGTCATGCCCCATTCGCCCACAATGAGCAAAAAACTAGACACACCTCGACAAAAAAATCGGCGTTTTCAGCGAATATCTCAGTAACTATGGAACCTAGGATAACCAATTCTGATGCAGAGGCTCCTAGAGACAGCATAAAAGCATTGCCTTTTAAAATTTTGGACTGCCACGCCACGTACAGTATTGTTATTTATAATACGAGTTGAGACATACTTTATCAAACTATCATGAAAAGTGTATTAAAATCGGAATATAAACAAGAAAACTAGAAGTGTTACAATATTGATAATTGAATGCAATATTAATGTATGAGAGCAAGCGAGATAGAAACATACAAGCACATGTTGGCCGCGCCAAATACACACATACATGCATATATGCATCATATATAGTCAAAAGCTTGTGTATTTGCATACAAACAAGCAGATATATGTTTGATTATGCTTAGATTGTTATATTATATTATATATTATTATATATTGTTTTTGTCACGAAGTTTGTTACGCATTGAAGAGGCGTTTCCGACCACATTAAGTATAGAAATTCTTGATCAGCGTCAACTGTTGAGTCGATATAGCCATGTCCGTCTGGCGGTCTGTTGTTAGGATACTCATTATTTTTTTTTATTAAATAATAAATTTATTACCATTTGTTATGATTTATTTAAGCTGCGAAAAAATATTATTTATGAATGTACATTTTATTTTGGTGTAGGCCGCGAACGACATTCGGAGCTTAGGTTTTTATTGAATGGGTTTATTTTATTGGTCTTGCAAAATATCTACATATGTATATATAGACGACTTGATCATGATTTTAGAACACGCAACCGCGAATAGATGATATCCCAGTCCAGGTAGGCACCCACAATGTAACGTAAATTCTTTTCGGTGTCATCATAACCTGTTCTTCCATGCAACAGCCGCAGATTGTTAAAAGTAAGGACTTCGCCTGGCTGCATTTTAAAGGAGTGCGCGTCTTCGCGAGCCATTTTAATAAAACGAGCATATGACTCGTACCAGGGCACCACCTGCTTCAATGATACGTTAAAGTGGCTGTCCCGTTGCGGCACACTGTGATTAATTCGTGTATACTCGCCAGCAGCGTCCAAACTGAGGGAATAGGTGTATTGAGTACTTGGATGGTGAAGAAAAGATTTGTTTACCAAATTACTGGCGCTCGCCAAATATTATGAAATTTATGTCCATTCTCACAGCCAATATCATTCCAGTCAACGGGCGTACGGCTAAGCAGATCAAAATCCAACGGAAATTCATGACGCAAACGATCTGCAACTTGGTATGCATCAACTAGGAGATTACTACCGCCTGGTGACTTTGTCTGCACCACGCAGTGCAGTAAGTTCACGCTGGGTTTGTACTCATAATAGGGTAGATCAGTGTGCAAAGGCAGTGGAAGTGACAGATAGGCATAGTTTTCTGCCTGGGGTTTTGCTTGAACAACAAACTCCTCGCCATAAGTAGTGCGTCTTATGAATCCTACTCTTTCCGCCAGCCTTCGTACTACCCCCTTATCTAGCGGAGCCCCATTCAATAGCGCTACACCATAAATAGCAAGTGCCTCCAGCCATTGCTTCAAAACTGCGTCGTCCGTCATGACCTGATCAAAGTTAATTGGCTGTACTACCTCCTTAAATTGGGCACCCGTCCAATGTATCATGCGAGGTCGGTAAAAATCATTAAGATATGCCATTTGATTATCTTTATTAAAATTGTGATGCTGCAGCCAGTCCATCTCGTATGTGCTCTCGTGATCATCGCTCCAGTGAACATGTAACTGCTTCTTATCGTCATGTACGTGTAGCGTCAATGGCCGTACACTAGTATCGAAGTGGTCCCAGTTGATTTGACGTGACTGCGAGCTTTCATGGAAGCATGATGGACAGTGACAATTGTCCCGCAGCCAAATACCAGGAAATGTCAATATCGGAGCGACTGTGCCATCGAACTTTACCTCAATGTAGGCCTCGTTTACAATGCGAGCGCTAAACTGGCGTTTTAAAAAAGTCGTTACTTTAGAAAGGGAACCTCTCAATATATTTGTCCACATAATATATAACGTGCAACAAATATTAATTTATAATAAGAAATCTTGTTTATGTACAACTAAGCTAAGTTATGCGACTAACCCGCACCGATTAAGAAGCCGATTTAAATTGTTGAATGAAATAAGTTGAAAGTAAATTCAAAAGATTAGACCTTTGTGCTTATCAATGACTGAACTTTGCATTTGAGCTCAGCCACAATTCATAGCAAACATACAAGATCATTAAACAAGAAAAACGGTTATCAGTGGCTCGCCGGAGATTTAATACTCTTGCAGTCATGCGCGTTACACGAATTTTGTTTCAATTACTAAAATCAAAACTTTTAACACCATATAATATAGGAGTCATTCGATCTAGGCAATTTTAGCACATTAATATGAATTAATATGAAATCCGTACCAAATTTAATCAAGAATTAAGTTAAGAGGCTAGTTTGCATAAAAAAGACAGACAAACGGCCTGGGCTGATCGAATATAAATACTTTATGTTTTCTCCTTCAATGCGTCAAGTGTATAACAATTAAGAAAGCGAATAGTCGAGCCAGCCGGCAGTAAAACACGCCTAATTCATTATACTCTCTGCAAGAGTATATTGGGTTTGTGCAAAAGTATGTAACAGGCAGAAGGAGGCGTGGCAGACCCCATAAAGTATATATATTCTTGATCAGCATCACAAGCCGAGTCGATATAGCCATGTCCGTCTGTCCGTATGAACAAACAGATTTCAGAGATGGTAAGAGCTACAAGTTCGAGCTTGGTGTCAATCGATCACATATACAATACAATCACATAGTCAATACAAGAATCTTTTTTTTTTCGATGCCACGCCCCATTCGCCCACAATGAGCAAATAACTAGACACACCTCGGAAAAAATCGGTGTTTTCGGCGAATATCTCAGTAACCATGACACGTAGGATCACCAATTATGGTATGGAGGTTCCTAGCGACAGAGCAAATGCATTGGCATTTGAAATTTTGGACTGCCACGCCCCTTTTTCCCACAATACATACAAATAATTCTGAATTTTTTACGCATTTGTTCATGTAGTACAGCATTGTATAATTCGAGTGGAGGCTAACTATATCAAACTATTCCTGAAAGGCACATTAAAATCGGACTACATACAAGAAAGCTAGAAGCGTTACTATATTGATAATTGAACGCAATATCACTAATGAGTGCAAGCGAGACAGAAACGTTTTCGCTGCTTGTGTGGCGACAGCTCTGGCCGCAGTCGCTGGCCACGCCGAATACAAACATACATACATATATGCATCATATATTTTTAAACGTATGTGTATTCGCATACATACAAACAGATGTATGTGTGATAATGTTTAGATTGTTTTTGTTTCAATGTGTTTTAATGCAAGTACTATGAATTGTAATATCTTGATACCGATTTTAGTAATAATATCGGGATTAAAATGCAGAGAGTATTATACGGTCGGGCGTGCTCGACTGTACTGTTCTTTCTTGTTTTAGTATGCATTTTTTTTAAACATAAAAACTTTTGTTGCTTAAACGATATTGTTCTCTATTTTGTTTTATATATTTTAGAAAATTTCAAACTTTTATTTGGTACCTTTGGAGTTTACAATTGCATTAAAATCGGCTGTTAGAACTATTCGAATGCCAAATTTTATGAAAATCACAGAAAATAATAAGTTTTTAATTAGGAGCAAAATGCCAAAATTTCAAAAATTAGATTTAATTGTCGTAATTGACAAAAAAATCTGTGTATTGCCTTATTGGTTAACGTATGTACATACATTTGATAAAACTATAAAGGAAGAGTGTCCTTAATTTTAAGTTAAGGTACAGGCGTTTGACATAGATCCACATTACCCTACAGATCTCCACATTTTTCCGGAACAAAAATTTCGTTTCATTAATGCGTTAATATTTTTTATTTTCCAAAAATAACTGGAAAGTATTGGGTTACGAAAGAACTTGATAGCAGACAAGCAGCATCTACTCATTTCAAAAGGATTTTGAAGAAAATAGTTACAGGTGTAACTCTATTAGTTAATACAACAAAAGTTGATATTCATTTTAAAGAAAATTGGTCACAAAAAGATATTTAGAAATATAAGCTACTATTAAAACAAGTAGGAAAGTCGGCAATCGATCGAGCCGACTGTCAAAGCCCCCCTCACTCGTCTAGTGTGAATTTTTCCATAGAAAATATGCAATTTTCGAACGATTTGTCCTATTGGAGCCATAGACTATAGTTGTCTGATTCTGATCAAACTTGCTAATGGTACCATACACATATTTGGTAACGATAGCTCTAGTCATTTTCAAGTTATACTGTTATGAAAATAGACTTTCACACTTCGCGGGGGCGGTAAGGTGTATGGTAAGAATTAGAAGTAAACTGGATCTGCCTGGCATAAAGACGGATTACAAATTTGATGACTCTAGCTCCCATAGTCTCGAAGGTCCAGGTGTCCATCCGAACGGACGGACAGACAGATGGACTCGGCTGTTGACTTTGATCAGGAATATATTATAAATAATTAGTGGTCGGTCATGCATCCTTCTTCCTGTTAAGCACATTTCGCTTCTGACAAACTTTAATGACCCGTATACTCTTTTTTAGGGTTCGACGCTTAAAACTTATTTTTCACTTCTATTTCATGCA
Organism: Drosophila dunni; assembly: GCA_018152125.1. Lineage (NCBI taxonomy): Eukaryota > Metazoa > Arthropoda > Insecta > Diptera > Drosophilidae > Drosophila > Drosophila dunni. Next base: position 308,775 of record JAECXC010000385.1, on the reverse strand, counting down.
TCTAATATAGGCAGAAACATTAGTGAAATTTGGTCTGCAATCCGAACACCCTATAGTCTCTGAAATCTTGGTATTCATACGGGCAGACAGATAGACGGCCATCTGCATATCGGCAGTTGTCTGATGATGATAATCAAGAATACATACTTTTTAAATTCGGCCTCTTCCGCCTGTTACAAATGTTTTGTTTCTCGTTTTGTTTTGAATATTAAAATGTTTTATTCTGTTTTCTTTATGCTGTAGATATAATCATTGATACATACACGCACATTTATAATTTTAATTTATTTATCAAATACATACACAACTTGATGCAAGAGCGTAGCTAGGATTTTTTAAGGATTAGAGTTATGCCAACGGTCAGGGGTAAAGGTTGCTGTTTGTTTGTTATAATAAATACACAACATAGCTAGAAGGAGAGGCTACAGTCGAACGTGCCGACTGTAAAAGACCCCGTACTCATTCAAGTGTCCAGTTTTCCATACACAAAGCGATTTCCCACTGAATTGCCCAATGGGAGCTATACGATATAGTAGTTTGATCCTGACCAAATTTGGTTCCGATAGTTTCAGTCGTTTCTATGTAATGGTGATGTGAAAATTGGTTTAACAATTTCCAGGGCCGAAAATTTGAAATAAACTTTATCTACCTGACGGACTTTCATTACAAATTTGGTTGCTCAACCTTTGCTAGTCTCGAAGATTTAGTTGTTCATACGGACAGACGGACAGACATCGCTTTATCGAATCGCCTGTTGACGCTTATAAGGAATATACATTTATACCATATATGGTCTGCCAGTGACGCACATTTCGCTTCTGACAAACATAATAAACCTCTCTGCTCTTTTTAGATTACGTCAGGATCATGAACTTTTAAAAAACTTATGAGTTTTTAATTTTGTCATTTACAAATTTTGAATAATTGATAACATAACTCATTCCATTAGCCTTTTTACCCCCATTTTACTTTTACTCTTTGAAGACGGGCTATTAATATTAAACATTTTTTAAGAGGTTACTGTTCGAAATTTACTTCTGGAATGTTAGGTTTTGACAAAATTCAATAACAGACAAATGTTTTAAACACTTTTAGATCATCTTATCCTTTGTCGACTACCTCGATTTTTTAATGCGTGACACATAAATATAAATGTTGAAAAACTAAAAGTAGTTTCAATATCTGTGATATGTTTTAACACGGGTGGTGAATGGGCTAACCGCATCCCTTATCCAATACCTGGATACGCCCTTGACTTGCTGTTAAATTTAAGTTTTGGTTAAATAACATGGCCTACAGTTCTTAAAACTAATATATTTTAAATAAATTATACAACGCAAACCACATTTATACGAAGAATTATCCTGCAAAAGAATGTGATATGTAGGTTAATTGTGTTTAGCTAAACAAGAAAGTGTTCTAAAATGTTTTAAAGAAGAGCAAAGTTAATATATAATTTAAATTTACAAAAATTTATATATATATATATATATATATATATATATATATATATATGTATATATATATCTCGTAAGCAACTTTTACAGTTTGTTTTAACTGTTTTAACTTAACGACATCCGAAGTGAATGAGAGGTTTTGATGTAAACATTTTTGTTTGACTTAATTTAAATCTTCTCATCCAATCTTGATGCCGATAATAAAGTGGGTGATATATTTTTTACCTAAAAAATAATTTTAAAAAAAGATTGATGAAAATGGATACAGTCAAGGGAGGCGACAGCAAAAGACCACCTTATTATTCGGTAGGAGTCAAATAAAATTACATAATATGAAAAAATTGTAGAATAGATCTTCTGAAATATTTTAATTCATTAAAGGTTATCTACATAAGTAACAATGACAAAAATTTGCTATTGTGGAAGCTATCATATATAGTAATCCGATTCGAATTCAGTTTTGGCAACAGGTCGCAGATACGGACATTGAAAACTAGTTCGCAAGCTCTTTTGATCGTCTTATACGGTATGCCGAAAGGACGTACCCTCAATTGGGCACCGCTTTGTCAACTCGTCTTTCAATGATAATCATAAATATTAACACTTCATTATTTCGGACACGCCTCCTTCGACCCTTCATGCCTTTATTCTCGTCAAATCTAGATTCGTTTTCTAAAAACGAGTAGTTTACTCTACTAGGTTTATATCATCTTACTTGGAAACTATTGGCGCTTTTATGACCAAACGCATGCAATATGTACCATTATACTTATCCTCACCAACCGGATAAGAAAACCAAACTCACATATAATGTGGTTATGATGATTTTAACCTTTTTGACACTATAAATTTGTATCGCGCAACTAAATTCTATAGCTCCCATCGGTCCAAATTTACTTAATTATATAGAAAAGCTCACACTAGATTAAGTACGCGGTCTTTTATAGTCTGCTCGCTCGACTGTAGCCTTTCTTATTTGTATATACTAAGCCAACCATGCTATTTTTACATGATTTTCCTTTGCAAAACATAGAATTCCAAGAAATGGGTATATCAAAAACTATAACAAAGTAATACTGCGTGGGCATTTAGACTTTACGCTTTTCTAAGACTTAGTATCCGAGGTCCCTTTGTTCATAAAGATGATCAGAAATATTCATACTTTATTGGGCACGCGTTTATTGCACAAAAGTCTACAATCCATATAAAATAATCATAGAGACCGCTGGGGCCAGAGCATCTACCACCCGTAAGTTTTAGAAATTGCAACTTTTTGATCAATGTAAATAGAAACAAGTAAGAAAGGCTACAGTAGAGCGACCATGCAAACAAAAAGTAAATAGACCAAATTTATTTCCGAGATTCGAACCTGCGCCTCAGACGCGGGCTGCAAAATTTTTTTAGTTTCGGGTGCGGGTAAAATTTTGCTCTTCGACTTATGGGCTGGGTCGGGTTGGGTGCAAAATTTCGGCCCATGCCCACCTCTAGTTTACATGCAAGTACGAAAAATGATAACAGGCATCTCTAAAACTTGGACCACACTTTCATTGAACATAAATTTAAATTTTTGAACATAGTTTTTGGTGAGGAGACAGCAGTTTTTGAAATTTGCGGGGATGGTAATGGGCGTGGCAACAACCTGACATAAACTTAATCTGCTCGCGAAGATTGCGGACTTTCATTCCTAATTTTGTGCACTAGCTATTGTACTTTAAAAGATCCAGGTGTTCATACGGACGTGCGAACTGACTCGGCTGTTGATGCTGATCAAAAATATATGTACTTTATGGGGTCTGCCACGCCTCCTTCTAACTATTATATACATTCTAACGATTACAATATACCCTTGTCCTTTACGATTAACAGGTATAAAAATACCCTAGTACTTTCCAATTATAAATACTATTAGCAAACTAAAAGGTATGTTCAATAAAGAAGGGGACTTTTTATTTAAATCATGGAACACGTAAAAATGCACCGGAACATAAATAAAAATTTTTTTTATTATTTTGAATTTTTTATTAAAAATCAGATTTGCGTTATCGATCATCCTCCATATTTTTCCTGATCTATCACCACGAGGCGTTTTACGATAATGTTCCATCCATTCAATCAGATGTGACACAAGTGTTAAAGAACATTCTTTTAGATGACATGACATACATGAATTGATCGAGCGTTCTAAACATTGTATTGAGTTAAATGAAGACTATTTCAAAAAAATCATTTTCTTTATATATGTATCTATATATTAAAAGTCCCCTTATTTATTGAAAGTGCAGTCCATCTGAGGCTTGGATGAAAAATATCTCACTCCCTAAATTTTAAGTGCTACCCGATGGTCCTGTCAAATTAATGCTGTACGAGTTCTCACTTAGGGTCTAGGAAAATGTGCAGAAGATTTAAAAATTAAAGTCGACGATGTGGAGTAAAAAAGAGGTTGTGGGAAATTTAGTTGATTTAGCAAATGTGTTGGTTCAACTTGCCCATCTTACATGGCGGTTTAAAAAATTTAACGTTTACTTGTATCGCATGCTAAACGTTTGCAAAATAGAAATTGCAATTCGCACGTACAATTCAATGCTCGGCACTCAGCAAAATCCGACTAAGAACTTCAGTGGGACAATATTGAACAACTGATTTGACACATCTAAGAGTGGAAAATGATATCCTTCTCAATTACTTTTTCAAATCTATTAGGAGCATTTTTGCGCACAAAAACCACAGAAGTTAATGATCAATAATCAATATAAGCTATGTGTTCTTAATTCTCATTGAAATCAAGTAAATAGTTCAAATTCAAAAATATATTCCATTTTTATCAATGGAGCTCTTTTTTTAGGGCCTTAATCAAACCTGGCCCTTATGACAGAAATGTATTTAATCCAGTTCTGAAGATAGATATGATGTTAAGATATATATTGTTTACGAGATATATATATTAATTGTGAAACTTAAAACAATTTTTTTATAAGAAGGGCTTCCTGTATTTAGCGGCCAAAATTTACAGATCAAACCACTTTCCTTGCAGGTACATTCGATAAACCCAAAAATTGCTAATGGTTTTATGTGATGTAGGTAGGAAATAGAGTTTGATAGGGTTTTACTAGTGCTTATGCGTGCTTGTGTATTTGTTCGTTAAGTTAAAGAATGATGTCAAAAAAGGTCAGAAATTTGAGTAACCTGTACAATTTATACAAAACCCGATACCTAGACATGTGTATAAAATTATAATCCACTCTAATGTATTCAGATGCTGGTTCGATTCAACTGCAATTCCGGGTTTGTCGTTGGAAGCGCTTCATGCGCAATGTCCACTCTTCCTTCCACTCTAATACAACGGAACTATGCCCAATGGCTAAATACCCTGGCGCTGCCTCCGAGTCACGTCCAAGTATGAGATACGTTCTGTAAATAAAAATACCAGCATATTACTTCAAACTGTAATTAAAACAAAATACAAGGGATATTTAAAAACAAGAAAGAATGATATAGTCGCTTTGCGACTTTAGGATATCCGATACTCAGTTTCAATATTTTGTTAACAATGGGGTGTGATAATAATATTGGTGCAATCGTTTAGGTCATATTTTATTCTGTTCCTTTGGTAGTAGTAGTCCGATTTGAAAAAAAATTTGGTCAGTATATATATATTATTGCCGAATGTATGCTGCGTGAGTTTGATTTTTCATATACAATCATATTTGGAGCTTATTTTCGACCGATCGTCCTTTTGGGAGCTATACGATATAGTTAACCGAATTGGATCAAACTTGGAGAGTACATGTACTTCGTAAACGTACACTGCCCGTGTACATTTGGTTTAGATAAAAAAAAGTCGTTTATTTTAAAACATGCTATGTAGTTTTACGTGTACATTTACTATTATATGAAAATAGAACGATGCTGATCAAGATTATATATACTTTATGGGGTCTGGCACGCCTCATTCTCCGTGTTACATATATACATTCCAACGATTACAATATACCTTTGAAATCTTCGAGTAACGGGTATATAAAACACATTTACAGCAAATCAGTATTTGTCGAATTAGATTGCATTCAGTGCACCTACTTGTTCAGCTTTATTTTGGGACATTGGCACTCAATGCTTTTCCGCGGCACTAATAACATCATATTCCCACGCCCTAGTAGCGAACTGGTAGTACCAGACATGGGATTGCGTTTGAATATATTTAAGATGTTGACTTTATATTTGTAGATCTCATTTTGTCGCTCAATTGAGAACTTCTCGGTGCTGATGTCCTGAGAGGCCCGATCATGGCTAATTACTTTGGCCAGCAAAGCTGAGAAGCATTTAATCACAGTTAATTTTTGAGAGTTAAAAAAAATATGCATACACACCATAGTCCTCCTTGCAAAACTTTTTGGAATTTAGTTTTTTTGGGCTGGATTTGCATTTGCCACAATCTATATAAAAAGAATACACAAAATTATTTATCTTAAGTCTTAAAAGTTACTCAATAATTGCAACTCGCCATTTCGTACAAAAATTTCGCTAAATTTCGTTTCGAGCTATTTGATTTGTAAATGTAATTTGTTTGCAATTTGCTAGTTCATGCATGCATTTTGATACTCCCTTATCATTGCTGTTACTTACACTTTTTCATTTCTTCAACTTGTGAACCACCATTATCGTTGTAATCGCTATCTTCTCCACCTGCGCTTTCAGCTTGAATCATATTTGCATTTGTGGGCACTTCTGTTAATTGTAAGTGAATGGATTAACAGCGAACTTTCGGCAAAAGAAATTTGAGGTGTTAGTATACTAACTTATACATGGAGCCACGTGTGAACGAGTTTGTTGGTAGCCGCGTGCACAGCGATTGCAGGTCAGTCCAGTCACGCCCTCCTTACAAGGGCACTGACCACTTAAGTGATTGCAAGTTTTTCCAGTAGAGCCCACGGGATGGCAATCGCAGCCTTTTCAATATTATTGGAACACACAGAAAAAATAGAAAAATATATAGTAAAGACGTGCATTTGAAGCATTTATCTAAATGATGTAAGACTTGAGATCTGAAAAGAGAATGTAATCTTATAAAAGAAAGGAAATAAACTCACGCTTGCACACTTTTCGATGATTTGGTGACTTGGTTGCATCACGATAGTATCCCTCCCGGCAATAGTGACAGTAGCGTCCAGTCGTATCATGTTGACAATTGTAACAGACTCCGCCGGACACACGGCCCGATAGCTTGTACAGTTCAAGATTAAAGCGGCAACGTCGAGCATGTCCATTGCACTGACACACTAAAATGACAAAAGATTCAATCGAGTAAGGTTACAATGATTATTTTATTTTAATTTTTTAAAAACACGAGAGCATTGAGTATAACTTTTTGGTTTTACTAAAACAAGAAAGAAAAGTACAATCGAGCACGCCCAACCGTATAATACTCTCTGCATTTTAATCCCGGTTAAATTATTAAAATCGGTATCAAGATATTACAATTTCTGGTATTTGCATTAAAACACATTGAAACAAAAACAATCTAAGCATAATCACACATACATCTATTTGTTTGTATGCGAATACACATACGTTTGACAATATATGTGTTCATAAATGTATGTATGTGTGTATTCGGCGCGGCCAGCGCTGCCGCCACACAGGCAGCGAAAACGTTTCTGTCTCGCTTGCGCTCAGTAGTGATATTGCGTTCAATTATCAATATAGTAACGCTTCTAGTTTTCTTGTTTATAGTCCGATTTTAATGCACCTTTCAGGAATAGTTTCATATAGTAAACCTTCACTCGAATTATACAATAACAATGCTGTACTATATGAACAAATGCTTGTTGGCGGAAAGAAAGTTGACAGTTATTATATTTTGATGTATTGTGGGAAAAAATGGCGTGGCAGTCCAAAATTTTAAATTCCAATGGATTTACGCTGTCGCTAGGAACGCTCCATACCAAAATTGGTGATCTTAGGTGCCATAGTTACTGAGATATTCGCCGATAACACCGATTTTTTCCGAGGTGTGTCTGGTTTTTGGCTCATTGTGGCCGAGTGGGGCGTGGCATCGAAAAAAAAAAAAGATTCTTGTATTGACTATGTGATTGTATTGTATATGTGATCGATTGACACCAAGCTCGAACTTGTAGCTCTTACCATCTCTGAAATCTGTTTGTTCATACGGACAGACGGCCACGCCTCCTTCTGCCTGTTACATACTTTTGCACAAACCCAATATACTCTTACAGAGAGTATAAAAATCTGACTATAAACAAGAAAACTAGAAGCGTTACAATATTGATAATTATCCGCAATATCAACTTAGGAGTGCAAGCGAGACAGAAAAATGCAAGCGCACATGTTCGAACGTTTTCGCTGCCTGTGTGGCGCTATGCAGCGCTGCCCGCAGACTCTAGCCGCGCCGAATACACACATATGAACATACTTAAATTAGCATACAAACAGATGTATGTTTGATTATGCTTAGATTGTTTTTGTTTCAAAGTGTTTTAATGCAAGTACTTCCCATTGTAATATCTCGATGTCGATTTTAATAATTTAATCGGACAAAAAATGCAGAGAGTATTATACGGTCGGGCGGGCTCGACTGTACTTTTCTTTCTTGTTTCTTTACACATCGCATTTTATACTTTATGAGGTCGACCACGCCTCCTTCTGCCTGTTAGGCACATTTCGCTTCTGACAAACCCAATAGACCAGTCTTTTTTAGAGTGCGGGGTCTAAACATATGCCGATTATTTTAAATATTTGCGTGTCATTTGACAACTATTTTAAATAGCTTCACAAATCTCAGATCTGTCGAAAATTATGATAAGTATAAAATAATTGTTTTGTGTATTGACCATTTTGTGCTGAAAGCAAGACCAGTGCGTGCATACGGTTGAATCTCCCTAAAAATCTACGTTGTTCATAACTGCAATCAATAATAAAGTAATAAATAATCGGAGTATATGAGTAATTATATAGTCGTATATTGCTTGATAAATAATAACAAAAATTTACACATATTTTAAGTTAGGGTACAAATCTAATTAAATACTTCTATTTAGAACAAATATTTTTTGTATGAGCAGTTACAACAGTATGGAACAACTTTTATTGATTTATTTATTAATAATACTTACATACAGTCTGACAAGAAACTGTTTACACACTAAAAAATAATTTTATTATTTGATTTTGGGTACAAAAATAAAAGACTTGCATTCAACTTAACGATTTTTTTTTAATCCATAACTACTTTATTTATTTGTAACTTAATTTATAAAAACAAAAATCAAAACTTTAAATGAGTAATTATAAAGTAACAAAAACTAATGCAACTCAAATTTTTCACTGTCAAGAAATGGTTTACACATTTAGCTTTGCTTTATATCTTTGCACTTACATATGTATGTATGTATGTACGACACGGCACGGCTAGAGTCCGCGACCAGTGGTGCTGCCACACACATATGCTTGTATGTTTTCTAGTTTGCACATACGCGTTGATACTGCGCTCAAATATAAATGTTGTTTTCTATTATCTTTCCTAATAGAAGTCGGATTTTTATGCAACTTTTAGGATAGTTTCGCATGATTTGTCTCCATAAAAATTACAAAAAACGATCCTGTGCGATAAGAATATATGTTTCAAAGCGGCATGGAAAAAATAAAATATTTGTATTATACCCGGGACTAGTAGAGTAATAGGGGTCAATGGTTGGAATGTATGTAACAGGAAGAAGTAGGTGTGGTAGACCCCATAAAGTATATATATATTCTTGCAAAGATCACGCATTCATTTTAGTACACATTTTACCATAGAAATAAGTAATTTTTGACCGATTTGTCCTAATCGAGCTATAGGATATAGTTGTCCGATCCAATTGGTATGCATAGTAACTATTACATTACATACCTTTACTGAGATCATATAATTTATACAGAGGGAAGAACTATCGATTCGGGTATTGATGCTGATCAAGTTATATACTTGTTGGGGTTTACCTCGCCTTTTTTACTCTTTCACATACATTTACACGATTGCAATATACCTTATTACTCTATGAGTAGCGGGTAAACGAAAGTAGATAAAAATAATATTAACAAGACAGAAAGGCTACAGTCGATCGAGCCGACTGTTAAAGACCTCGTACTCCCATAGTAGTGCGCATTTGTATTTAATTTGAATTAAAATTTAAAAAGAAATTTAAAAATTAAAATGTTATAACAATTCGCATTGTTAGCATTCGAACCTATGACCTACGATTTCAGAAAGCGCCTCAACTCTACCATTAGCACAACGCGCCACTTTCAAGAATCTTCCGAATATCAGCATTTATATGTTATACATACAAATTCACATTCGTTTGAAATTATATGTACACACATATATATATGTGTGTATGTAAACCATTGGTCGGCACGGCAGCGTATGCGAGCAGAGCTGATGTCACACAGTGAGCAAAAACATTCGAACACGTGCTTGTATGTTGCTGTCTCGCTTGCGCGCAGTGGGTGATATTGTAGCTAAATTACATAAACTTTGTAACGTGATAACTTTTTTGTTAATAGACGGATTTTAGTGCCACGTTCAGGATATTTTGACATGATATTCTTCTAAACGAATTTTAAATTAAAAACACTGTACTAATAGATTTTTTTTAGTTCATATGAGAAAAGGGGGCATGGCTGCTCATAATTTTGAATGGCAGAGCATTAAGGGTGTATCTAGGAACCTGCTTACCAGAAATGGTAAAACATAGATTTTTTACGAGGTGTTTCTGTTTTTTTGCTCGTTGCGGGGGCCGTAAGGGGCGTGACAACGATTTGAAATAAACTTGATCTGCTCGCGAAGATAACGGACTTTCATTCCAAATTTGGTGTCTCTAGCTTTTGTAGTTTAAAACATCCAGGTTCATACGGACGGACAGACGGACATCGCTATATCGACTCGGCTGCTGATGCTGATCAAGAATATACATATCTACTTTATGGGGTGTGCCACGCTTCCTTCTTCCTTCTTCCACTTTTGATAAACTCAATATACCCCTCTACTTTTTTTAGAGTACGGGGTATAAAAATCCCGATCTAGTGTTGAAAGTTAAAATAAAATTTCCAAAAACACAGGCGTGATAAACATTTAGTGTACAAAGAATATAAGAATAGTCCGATTTTAATACACCTTCCAGGATAGTTTTATATAGGTCTCCACACGAATTATAAATTACAATACTATACTATATGAACAAATGCCTTAAAACGGAACGAAAGTTAAGAATTATTATTAATTGTGGCTAAAAGGTCAGTCATAAATTTTAAATGTCAATGCATTTATGCTGTCGCTAGGAACCTCCATAGTTATTGAGATATCCGCTGAAAATACCGATTTCTTCCACGCCTCATTCTGCCTGTTACATACTTTGCACAAACCCAATATACTCTTACAGAGAGTATAAAAAAAATGAATGTGTGCCTGAATCTCATCGATGAACTCAAAAACTATTAAGCCGATTATTATAAAAATTGGTACATAGACACATATATTTTTTACGGAGAAGGATTGTATAATATGCTCATTGATACCACTCGACACCAGGCAGCACTGCAGGGTGGCAACTACTGCACCATGAGAATTTATGCTTTTCACATGGACAGCTTTATGTGGCTTACTCACGTGACCTTCTAATTTATTCGTCTACGCACCAGAATGAATGTAGAATGTAGAACTTTTCCGATATTTTCTCTCACGATTGCACTTATTATAAAAGTACTACTTAAACTGAGTAACGGATATCCTAAAGTTGCGATATATTTGCTTGTCTTACTTCTGATAATAAGTGATAATAAGATAATAAGTTTAAATTGTATTTTTACGTTCTCAGAACCATTGAAGTAAAGAAATTATGAATTAAATATGTCTGTATGAATCGAATATATTTCGGTACTCACTCTTGCATTCGTTAGCATCGTTGTCAGTGGCACGTCCCCAAGGCCGATCAAAGTAGAAGGGTTTGCATCTTTCGCACTCTGACCCAGCTGTATTATGCTTGCAAGCACAAGACATTGCCGGTTTAGCATTCACCTGTAACGTCGCTGCAGTTCGTCCAAAGTGGCTATGAAGTGAGGTAGCCATGTCATCGTCCCTTTCCTCATCAGCCACGTCATGAGCCGAGCCACTCCTGACGTTCGGTGTTGTTGCAATACATTCTGAAGCATGCCCATTACACTTGCAGCGACCCCCCACAGCAAAGTCGGAAACGGAATAGTGATGTGAAACGGAGAGGAACTTTTGTATGGGTGGGGAAAGTTCTGCCCCTGCCAAAGGAGAAGTCGATGACTTGCTAGCAGGAAGATTTAAAGCGGACGCAGTACCGACAGCAAGCCTATTTTGAATTTGCTTTTCGTAGATGCTATTTTTTTGCTTGGGTTGTTTGCCGTTGCCGTCATTCGCGTAATTTACATTCACTTCATCATCAAGTTCTAAATGCGTTTTTGGCTCCTCATATTCATCCTCGTCGTACTCAGTGTTAACATTATCTTTAAGATCGTATTCATCTTGTTCTTCAAAGTCATGTCCATTTTCTTTCTCCTGAACCACACCCATTTTATTGTTTAAGCTGTTTGCATTAGTTTTTAAGTTCTCGTGATTCAGCAGCAAGCGCGGTGGCACTTCCAGGCGATGAAAAACAACTTTTATATCGGTTGCTGTCACCCAATCTTGTAGCACTAGCGATGTATCCAAATCGTTGGCTGATGGACGACCCTCCAATGTGTTAAATGCGAACCTTTGGCTAGATCCTGTTGAAGTTCCATCATGCTGTGAATGCATGCATCGTGCCTCCTGTTCATTGAACTTGCTAATCTTTGAGCGGTTAGCTCGCCCGTAAAATTTTTGGCATTGCGAGCTGTAAAATTGAAATGGTTGCCATGTCTGCCCAAAGTCCGAGCTTTTGAAGATAGCAAGGGAGTCTGGCCTAGGCGATTTCGGGCAGAACGATAGCGAAATGTAGGTCAGCTCATATTTCTTGCGCAGTGACAGGGTTAGGGTAACGTTGTCAGGTGGCGCATTGTCTGGATCCTGTAGTACATTTATGCTGCCCGAGCGCCAGCAAGTCACATTACTTGGGTTGTTGAGATCCGTTAAAGCAGCAGCACCATATCTTTGATCCATTTTGTCACAAACACGACACTCACCGGTACTGCCATCCCGTTGCAACTCGCAATAGCGCTCCGGCTGTTGAGATCCACACACACTGGAAGCCTGCACGGGATTACCATAGGCTGCGTTAACGAAGCTCGGCAAGCACTTGCGAGGCTTGCCTTCAAAGTAACAGGGATCATTGACGTTGATGTTGGCGCCAATAGCGGCTAATGTCAAGGATGCGAGCAAAGTGGGCAACCGTAATAGCAGCTGCAGTTTCATTTTGCAAATTAAACTATTCCGGTTAGTTTCAAATTCACGTGCTGCAAAGCGACGATAGCTGATTTTTGTAATTCCACTCTTGATGCTTCTATACTCCAGAGCCGTTCTCTCACTGTCTATATGCAAATGTCTGTTTTCTATTAATTTTAAACGTTTTCGAGATACGCGAAGATCAAACAAAGCGAAACACAGAAAAAATAATACACTAGGCGATTCAAGCTGAGCGGCGGCGTCACTGAGTCTGGCACGGCGGCCACATGCAACAGCTGCCGCTCTGAGTTGTTATTAATATTTCGGGTATTTCTTGTTGTATGCTGTTGACACTTTACCTCTTTAAGTCTTTTGCTTTAAGTATTTTGCGTTATTTTACTTCTGCTTGTTTACTTGCTTATACAATGTAGGAGATGTGAAAGCGATACAACTCGGTCAACGACCAGCGTTGTACTGTTTTATTAACGGCCCCTTCGCGAATCCTGCATGCGCGGCGAAAACAGATATAAGAAAAATTATGTGTTGAGTTTCTTCGTTTCGACCAATTCACCACTTCATGTTGCTGAGGCTGCTACACGCAGATGTTGCTACAGCAACCCAATGAAAGATAAACAGCCAACAAAATTTATTATACACACGCACGTGGGCTGTCTTTCAAACACAAGCAGCATCCACAAAAAAAAAAAAATACGTAGGCACACGATTTGTTCTTTCGTTGCTCGCCTTCGTTGTTCACCAGGCAAACGTTTGTCCGTTACTAAACAGCCGCAGCATCTCGGGCCGGTTGCTTGCCGGCTGTTGTGGCTTGACTACTTGTGTTGCTGTTGCAGTCGTCTGTTACTTGTGGGTTGAAACTCATACCTTCTTTGTCTCTCCCTTCGTGTTAATCGCTTCAATGATTTAGCCTGTGGGAAATGTAAAACGTAAATGTAAACAGAAAAAAAAATGTACATAAGTATGTATCTTGAATATGTACATATTCAATTCTATATGTATGTATTTAAATATAAACAAATATTTATATTATATTAAATACATATTTACATATATATTCAATATATATATATATATATATATATATATATATATATATATATATATATATATATATATATATATATATATATATATTATCATTGTGCATTCAAGGAATTGTTACAACAATCGGTCTAATTGTATTTAATAGCTACAGACCAGTTGGTATTGTTTCACATGTATGCATTATGCGTTCATAAATCTTAAAATAGCTATAGCTATTGAATTAAGACCAGGTACACATAACGTTAAAATCAAATAAACGATTTATCAACTAAAGGACGAAATCAAAATTACTGACAAGAATTTCTTATTTACAAAAAAATTCATTACCTATATACATATATAAATTGTAAGAGTATTACAAGTTAGAAGTCGAGCGAAGTCGGCTGTAAAGTACCCCGTACTCCTCCTACTGCGAATTTTTCCATACAGATATGCAATTTTCAACCGAGTTGTCCTATTGGATAATAATAGGGATGATTATAGGTAAAACGATGCCATACACAAATTATGTGAATTCGCTCATTTCGAAGTTGTGGAGACTAGAGCATTGTTTTTTGTTTGGTGACCATATTTGATTACAATTTGAGGAGGCGGTAGGGGCGTGGCAACAATTTATAATAAACTTGATCTGCTGAAATAAGGACGGACTTTCATTCCAAGTTTGGTGTCTCTACCTCATTAAGTTTAAAAGACCCAGGTGTTCATACGGACACATTATGTGTATAGTAAAATTTTAACTATTCTCACAAAATTTAATTCGGATCGGACAATTATAGTCTATAGCTCCCATTGGAAAATTCGGTCACAAATAAATTGTTTGTATGAGGACATGTAGTGCTAGTTGAGTGATCGCAACCAGACTCACACAGTGTGTGTATACATATGTAATTATTATAAATATATCCACCGCATGGTTTAAATTGAACAACAACAAAATATACGACAAACGGGCCAAAAAATGGTGAATTCTTTGAAAAATGTATAACTTATGTACATTTGCTTAAAATAATAGAGTTAACTCTATGTTTACCCACATTAGCCGCTATAATTATATAGCTAAGTGGGATTCAATTGGTAGAGGTGCCTGTCATTATTTTTCGTACGTGTATATTAACCTAAGGTCTGCAGTTCGATTCCCTTCACTTACAGACATTTCTTTTATTTTTATTATACATATGTATGTATGTACATCAAAAAGTTATTACACGTAAATGAAGAAAATCGAAACTTTCGCACTGAATACAATCGTATTCAAATATTAATTTATAATTATAATACAACGTTAATTTTTACATAAAACATACTTTTAAAACAAGGCATGTAAGAAAATCTGAGTATCTGTATACATAAGTATGTTTTATGTATAAATCACTCTGCGTCTTCTTCATGCATTTTGTATAAAAAAAAAATGCGAACTACTGTGAATACGGGGTCTTTTACAGTCTGCTCGCTCGACTGTATCCTTTCTTACTTGATTTATTTTACAGTGTATCACATTAATATTCGATTGTTTTTTTTTTTAACTTTTAACATCGATAAAACTTAAAAATCTATTCATAATCAAAAAAATTTAATTTTTTTTTTTTATAGCTCAGAATGTAACCTTTCCATTGATGTGCATATGAATTTTTATAATTAATTCAAAGGGAGAACCTCCAAAATTAGCGTTACTTTTAATATTCGGGTTTCATACACATTTTGCTTATAATAAAACAAAATAATTGTTTGATTATGCCTAGATTTGTAAGTTTTATCGATGCGCAAAGTTAAAAAAAACTCGAATATTAATGTGATACACTGTATGTATTTATTACCATAAAATGAATTAACTTTTGAGCTGTGGAAAGAAAAACAAGAAAGAAAAGTACAGTCGAGCACGCCCGACCGTAGTATACTCTCTGCATTTTCTCCCGTTTAAAATTGGTATCGAGATATGACAATTTGTACTTGTATTAAAACACGTTGAAACAAAAACAATCTAAGCATAATCAAACATACATCTGTTTGTTTGTGTGCAAATACACAAACGTCTGACAGTATATGCATCATCATGCATTTGATCGAAATCGGACAACTATATCATATAGCTCCCATAGGATTAATCGGACGAAAAGGGTATATTGGGTTTGTGCAAAGTATGTAACAGGCGGAATGAGGAGTGGCAGACGCCATAAAGTATATATATTCTTGATCAGCAACAAGTTCGAGCTTGGTCTTAATGCCCACAATGAGCAATAAATTGGACACACCTCGAAAAATTTGGTGTTTTCGGCGAATATTTTAGTAACTATGTCACCTAGGATCACCAAATTTTGTTATGGAGGTTCCTAGCGACAGCAAAAATGCATTGACATTTAAAATTTTGGACTGCCACTCCCCTTTTTCCACAATTAATTAAAATAATTCTCAATTTTCGTTTCATTTTTAAGCTATTTGTTCATATAGTATAGTATTGTAATTTATAATTCGTGTGGAGACTAACTATATCAAACTATCCTGGTGGAAAGGTGCATTAAAATCGGACTATAAACAAGAAAACTAGAAGCGTTACAATATTGATAATTGAACGAAATATCACTAATGAGTGCAAGCGAGACAGAAACATACAAGCACATGTTCGAACGTTTAAACGTTTGATTTTAATAATTTAATCGGGAATAAAATGCAAAGAGTATTATACGGAGGGGCGTGCTCAACTGTAATTCTCTTTCTTGTTTTTGTTTCAAACACTGTAGCCTTTCCTACTTGTTAAATCTATTTATATATACATATATTTACATGCACACATCCATATGTGTGCCATTATATATGAATCACTCTGCTTTTTCTTCGTTTTTATACCCTGTGAGGGTATGTTACGTTTGTGCGAACAAGCCTTGGCCGTCTGTCCGTCCGTATGAACCCCGAGACATCCGAGGTGGTAAAAGCTAGAAACACCAAATTTGGTACATAGACTACTTTAATGTACAGGAAGGGGAGGCTTAATTTAAAGTTTTTCTACTGCACCTGCAAATTGTAAAAAACATATTGAAAACGCGATAATTTTCAAACTAATATAGCAATCAAGACCAAATTCACATATTACGTGTAAAGCACTATTATAATTATCCATACCAAGTTTGGCCCGGACAACTAACTATATCCTATATTATTGGCCAAATCTGCCGAAAATAGGTAACTTGTATAAAGGAGGAACCAGTTCAATAGAGATAGAGCGTGCTTCTTCTTCTTGCTGTGTCGCGTTTTGCTTTGATGCATCTATTAGTAGTAGTGTTCGACTGTACTGTTCTTTATTGTTTTTTCAGTTTCCAAAATGAAGAAATATTATATTATAAAATGATTGTATTTTTAGACCAATAACTTTAAGTTATCATCATGCAAATACGGATTTTCTGACGTTTGATCCATGCCATGACTGCTATTAAAATAGAGATAACCTTTCGTCTTGCATAATAGTATTTATATGTGCCTATCGTCGTCCATTTCAACTGCAAAAGAAACTAATTTTAAAACTCTTTAACACTAATGGTTTATCAACAATATTTTATAGTGTTTAATCGAAGCGTTTTAATTTTTATCGTATACTTTTTTAGACCCAGTACTCTGAAAAGCGGTACAGGTTTCGAAGATGTAGTGTAATAAAAACAGTTTTTTACAATTCGCAGGGAGGAAGGGGGCGTGGTAAAAATTTTAAGTAAACTTAACTTAAAATATAGCTCTTGTAGTTAAAAAGATCCAGGTGTTCATACGGACAGAAATGAGGACGAACAAACAGACAGACAAACATTGTTATATCGACTCGGCTGTTGATGCTGATCAATAATATATGTATATACTTTATGGGGTCTGCCACGCCTCCTTCTGCCTGTTACGCACATTTCGCTGCTGACAAACCCAATAGAACCCTTTACTCTTTTTTAGAGTACGGGGTTTAAAAAAAAACAAATAAGAAAGGCAACAGTAGAGCGAGCCGACTGTACAAGACCACGTACTCATAGTAGTGCGCATTTTACATGCAGACATAGAAAAAGAGGCAGCAGAGTGATTTATACTTTAAAATATAAATTTACAAATAAAAAAATTTTTAATTCAATTTTAAACAAGAAAGAATGCTATAGTCGCCTCGCGACTTGTTGATAGCAATGGTGATAAATATATAAGATAGCTTGGCAAACAGAACATTTTCATACAAGTTCATATTTAGAGCATGTTTTAGACCGATCGTTCCTATGGGATCTATGCGATATAGTAGGCCGACTTGGATCAAACTTGGTCAGTACATAGCATAGATAACAAAAAAGTTTTCTATACTAAAACATTCTAGTTTAACCAGTACATTTACCTTTATATGAAGATAGAACGCCCTAAAGTGGGCGTGTCAAAAAACAAAAACATATATATTTGTACTGCTTGGGTATTGTACCTTTCATTTGCGACCCCTTTCATCTTTCTAGCTCTTCTAGTCTCTGAGATCCTTTTACGATATAACCACTATATCGTAATCAATCACCTAGTCGCCTGCGCAACGAGAACATTTGCTCGCGACTGGCTTAAAACCATAGATATGCCTAAAAAAGATTTATGGCACCCAAGCTCGATCGCTATTTTGTCGAAAACACAAATTTTTGCAGCGAGATGATTGCTTCGCAAAATGTGTGTATCTGGCATGCCAGAAAGAGACAAACATATACATACGAAACGAGAGCAAAATCGACACAGCCGTGCTCATCGTTTCGCTGACTGAATCAGACTAAATTTATTTTCGTCTGCTTTGAATTTGCTGAGACGCGATCGACTCTCCGGGGCGCTAGGCGTTCGGATTTTTGCCGAAGTTCTGTGGGGGTCCATTAGCAAGCTAGCGTTTGCTTTCAAAAAATCTTGCGTTTGACGCATCTATGTATTGTATGGTTAGTGATCTAACTTTAAAGGAAAACAATACTATGTAGACTGATTAGATAAGTAACACACTCTACATGAGAAAGATTGTTATAGTTAGTACATAAGATACGAAACGGATTATGTGAAGCATAATTCATGGTACAGCATAGAAGGGACAAAGGAAGAAAGTTTCTAGTATTCCAGATCGGATCTATTTTAAAATGTGTGAATTTGGCCACAATTGCTTTAATAGTATATTAGCTGTGGTGTTATGAAAACTATTATTTGCAATTTGCGAAAGCAGTAGGGGATGTGGCAATAATTTCTGTATACAAAATGCGGTGTTTTTACGAATTGCAATCTCTGAGATCCATGCGCTGAAACAGATTGACAAGGCAAATAAAAAATTATGTATTACACTATCACGTGCATATTAAAATAACAGGAGAGGTTATAGTCCAGCAAGCCGACAATAAAAGACTACTTAATTGATAATGACGTATTTTCTTACAAATACATACATACATAGTAAAACCAATTTCGGCCCTATTTATCTTATGGTAGCTTCATCACATAGTTGTGCGATCTAAATTGTAAACCATACATAAATAATATGCGACAGAAGCAATAAATTACATATGTATGTAAAATCTTGTATCGCCTGTCCTTAAATTCACATTCATGTTAGCAGTATTATTGATAGCAGCTAGGGTAAGCAATTAAGCATATCAGAAAATACAACTTTAATCTCCCCTCGACTGTGCTTTAAATGTTTATTAATAAAAATAATGAAATTTTCTGCAAAATTCTATATATCAATACACCAGTTGACTATTCTAGCTATCCGTTTAAAATTGATCTTGTTAAATACTTATTTCAACAAATTTATTTAGCAAAGGGTGGCACAGTTCTAAATTATTATAGACTGCGTCTCAAGCAATTTTTTTTAGTGATTCTATGTTTTTTTTTTTATTCTATGTGTTAAAGTCCGTAAGATTTATGTTGAAGATAGTGGCAGATCAGAATTAATAATAGACAAGAAAATAACGGTTATCTTTGGCTCGCCGAAAATTAAATACCGTTGCAGTCATGCAAAATGCGTTAATTTGGTTTATATCACCAATTATTCATATGGGAGCTATATGATATAGTTGTTTGATCTGGCTAATTTTATCGTTTTAACCGGGTGCAGAGAGAAAACAGATCTGTACCAAATTTCATTAACCTTCCTACGGTCTTCAAATTAACTGACGCGGACGGACTTTGGGTCAAATTTGACCCAATACTATATTTTCAAGGTTTATACTTGGTTTTTGATTATTTTTACTGTTAGGTTTTTTTCCGTTAAATGGGTATCTTAAATAAAAATTAAAATCCAAATATATTTATTCCATTATCATATTTTTTTATTAATATATTTAAGAACATTTTTATTTTATTTTTATGTGAATAATAGAAACTTTAACAAAACGTTTTTTCAAAAACAAAAAGATATTCATGAATAATGAAAACTTTAATATACATAGCTTTAAAACTGAGAGAGTAGTTCGCATAGAAACATACGGACATACAGACGGACATGGCTTTATCGACTCAGCTGTTGATGCTGATCACGAATTTATACATATGTATGTATACGTTATTGTGTCGGAATCGCCTCCTTGAATGCGTAACAATCTTCGTGAGAAAAACATAATACCCTCGGCAAGGGTATAACAAGTAAAAACGGCTGCAGTTGATCAAGGAGACTGTTAAAGACCGTACTCATTCTATGTTAGTGCGCAGCTTTATATGCAAATTAACAAGGTTTTCGTATAAAGTTACGTATAAAAATTTACGCTAATATGTGAATATTATGTATTATGTACAGATTACATATACATATATATTAAATATGTATATGATAAAATAAATATATTTTATTTTTGTAAGTAATACAATTGAATTGTACAATGAAAACTTTTTAAAAGCCTTAATGTGTGATTTGAAATTTTTGCTTCCGGTATTATTATTTTATCACACTATAAAACGAATATTTTTATGCTCAGTCAGACATTGTATGTAAAATACGCAGTTATTCTGCAACGCACAGTGACCATGGAAAGTATGTGGTATAATAACAAATATATGACAAATGCACAATGGTTGTATTTATTCGTTTGTGGATATTTGTTTCTGCCTGGATTAATTTTAAATTGACAAAATTAAGATATCATTCGATATTTTAATTTATTTGAACGGTTCACTTTATTTATTATTTAAAAATTGTTGAAATTACACACTTTAATGTGTATTAGCTTTGGGTAATAAATTACAAAATGACGTATGTGTATCCTATATACCCTTAAACGATTTCGTCTTTATATGGTTTATGTACTTAAATATTAATATGTTTACATACCGTGTTGACGGACTTTCATACATACATATGTATGTACATATATGCTTATAAGCTAAGCAATATTTTGTTAAAAAATCAATAATTATATGAAATAAACAAGAAAGAAAAGTACAGTCGAGCACGCCCGACCGTATAATACTCTCTGCATTTTGATCCCGATTAATTTATTAAAATCGGCATCGAGATATTACAATGCGCAGTACTTCCATTAAAACACCGTGAAACAAAAACAGTCTAAGCAAAATCACATACGTTTGACATTATATGTTTGTATGTGTGTATTCGGCGCAGCCGGTCTACGGGCGGCGCTGCCGCCACACAAGCAGAGAAAACGTTCGATCACGCTTGCATGTTTCTGTCTCGCTTGCACTCAGTAGTGATATTGCGTTCAATTATCTATATTGTAACGCTTCTAGTTTTTTTGTTTATAGTCCGATTTTAATGCACCTTTCAGGAATAGTTTGATATATGTAGTTAGCCCCTACTCGAATTAAACAATTACAATGGTGTACTATATGAACAAATGCCTAAAGACGGAACGAAGGCTAAGAAAAACTTGTATTAATTGTGGAAAAGGGGGGTGTGGCAGTCCAAAATTTTAAATGGCAATTTATTTATGCTGTCGCTAGGAACGCTCCATACCAAAATTGGTGATCTTAGGTGCCATAGTTACTGAGATATTCGCCGATAACACCGATTTTTTCCGAGGTGTGTCTGGTTTTTGGCTCATTGTGGGCGAATGGGGCGTGGCATCGAAAAACAAAAAGATTCTTGTTTTGCCTGACTAAATATTTGATCGATTGACACCAAGCTCAAACTTGTAGCTCTTACCATCTCTGAAATCTGTTTGTTCATACGGACGGACAGACAGACAGACAGACGGACAGACGGACATGGCTATATCGACTCGGCTTGTGATTCTGATCATGAATATATATACTTTATGTGGTCTGCCACGCCTCCTTCTGCCTGTTACATACTTTTGCACAAACCCAATATACTCTTGCAGAGAGTATAAAAAGAAACGTTGTAAAAAACTTTTACATTTTTCAGGGTACAAGTTAATTGTAAAATTTTTAAAATAAAAAGTTTTCAAAAATGTATTTTTATTCTTCCTCAGAAATTAAAATTCTCTTTATTTCAAATCAAAGTAAAAGTAAAAAAGTCAAAACTACCCACTGTGCAATGCTGCGTCATTTGTGTAGTCATTATTTTCTGTTAATTCCTTCAAAACATTCAAAAGCATGCACAACGCATGCATGAACACATGACGCGTTCTACGCAACACATTACTATTTAAAGAAATATGTTTTAGTCTCATGTTAGGGGCTTTGACTGAATCTTTATTTAACGTCGTGAAAGAAAAGGGTGAACCGAACTCTTATAAACTCTCATTCACGATCTGAATAACCGTCAAATCAGAATTAACCATTGAGCGTATAAAATATAGTCCACTGTCAAGAAAAACGCATTAGAAATCAAGTATTTGTTCAAGTGCGCATTTTACCATACAAATAAGTAATTTTGGACCAATCGGTCCAATGGGAGCTATGTATGTACATATATGCTATTGTTGTGCGATCCTAATCAAACTTGATAATGATAGGTATAATGGTACAATACACAGATTATGTGAGTTTGGGTTCGAGAGCTCAATTAACTGTACATTGCTTTATACAAATGGCATATATAAGAGCTATAGGGTATATTTTCGACAGATTTGTTCAATTTTAGCTATAGGCTATTGTTTTACGGATCAAACTCGGTGAGGATAATTCATAAATTATCATAAATGTAATGTTTAAAATTGGTCACAATAGCTCCAATTGTTGCAAAAATTTTTGCATTTTGACGTTCACTCCAAATTTAGTGACTGTAGCTGTTATAGTCTCTGACATCTAGGTGGTCATACAGACAAAGGCTATATCGACTCGGCTGTTGATGCTGATCATGAACACATGTTTCTGAAACGCAGCTGCGACTATACATATATTCTTTGAAGGCCCTTATGAAATGCAAAGATTTATCACAAAAGATTTAAATTGTTTGCATAAAATTAAAAACGATATTAATTCATTAACATTATGTATCTATCACTTTTTCTAAACTTTGAACAAAATTCAAACTATTTTTACACTTTGATTTATTTAATCATTTATATCTGACATAAGTTTTTCTAAAGTTTCTGCCTCAATGGCCAGCAATGAAATGTCTGACCGGAGTTAATTTCCTATCGAATATATTAATTAATTATTTTAATTTTTATCAGTTTCAATTTTGAAAAACTTTCGTCAGCAGTTGCACTTGTAACAAGGAAAAATGAAGAGTATTCTATTATTACCTCCTGACACTGTACGACGTACAATTGCATTTCATCAGCATTAAACCAAAGTGTTCTTTAAGAGGGTCTTCTACTCTAGAATTTTGAAACAATCAACAAACAATCAATTTTTTGTTTTCATTATTCCATAGATTAAGTTTTCACTTTTTTCATTACCGTCGACACGATACCTTAAGTTCCAACTGACCGATTTACTTGAAACTTGGCATGAATGAAAAACACACCTCTTTGACATAAACCAACAAAAACTGGACATTCAAATTTTGAATATGTTTAAAAAATTCGAAAAAGCTCAAAAACTAGTGAAAAATCTAAAATTTTTTTAAAAAAACAGCTATTTTATGAAAAAAAAAAATGTTGTTTGACTTTTTTTGCTTTATGCCATAGAAACATTCATTATCTTTAAGAATTTGAAAACTTTTTATACTCTCTGCAAGAGAATACTTTTGGGTTTGTGCAAAAGTAATTAACAGGCAGAAGGAGGCGTGACAGACCCCATAAGTATACATATTCTTGATCAGCATCACAAGCCGTGTCGATATAGCCATGTCCGTCTGTCTGTCCGTCCGTATGAACGAACAGATTTCAAAAATCTTTAAAGCTATAAGTTCGAGCTTGGTCTCAATCGATTACAAATTTAGCCAGTCAATACAAGAATATTTTATTTTCCGACGCCACGGCCCATTCGCCTACAATGAGCAAAAACTAGACACACCTCAGAAAAAATCAGTGTTTTCGGCGATTATCTCAGTAATTAAGGCACTTAGGAACAATTTTTGAACGAAAGTTCAAGCGACGGCATAAATGCAATGACATTAAAATTTCTGAGCTGCCACGCTCCCTTTTTGTCACAAAAAAATAAAATACTTTTAAAATTTCAATACGTTTTTTAATGTATTTGTTCTTATCGCACAGTATTGTAATTTATTATTCGTGGTGAGACTAACTATGTCAACGGTGCATAGAAATCGGACTATAAACAAGAAAACTAGAAGTGTTACAACATTGATAATTGAACGCAGTACAATGCATGAGCGCAAGCGAGACAGAAACATACAAGCACATGTTCGAACGTTTTCACTGCGTGCGTGGCTGCAGCGCTGCCAGCGGACGCTAGCCGCGCGAAATACATGCGAGCAAATTAGGTTCCGGCGTTGTCAACTTCGGTCCCACGCTGGTTATCCTGCAGATGTAAGGTGGTTCTTCTTAGAAGATTACGTTGGATGGCCTGGCTTCGCCCCCTTTGATGATTACTGGCTCAGCAGTGTGCCGGAGCAATGCGAGTTTATTAGTAAACGTTCAATAAAAAACTCAATTAAGGTGCAATACGATAGTAAGTCTAAACGTAAAGCTGGACCCAGTAGCTACATAGCTACAGTCGGCAGCCGACTCAGCATAAATGCTAACACAGCCAGTTGCGACATAGGCAAGTATCAGGTTTGTTTTCGGCTGTTGTCGGGGCGCTGAACTCATGTGTCAGCGAAATATCTAAAGAACTAATGGGTCAATAATGAGCTGTTTATTTAAGTGCAAGAATGTTATTTTGTATCCAACAACAGTGAAGGGCCAAGAAAACAACGACGTAGTCACAGATTTAATTCCAATGGTGAACGTCCATAGGTGGGAATTGTTGTTCCATTTGCGGCATATAGTGCGAGGTTGCTGAGTTTATTACTTTGCTTGGCCAGATTGCGCGGGATGACAGAGACAATGGATCCAGAGTCGATGAGGACCAGCGCTGTGGACGACAGCCGTTTTAGTTTAACGACTGGTAACGGGGACAGTCTGGCCGACACTTCTTTGCTAATAAAAATAATTTGCCATAACACCACTAATGGGGCACAGCCTGATGCACAATTTGCCTCCACGCTACTTTGTCCTGGTAATACCAAGTGTTGGTAAGATTGCATCCATCTGGTCCATTCAACGTGCGCGTGGCCTTACTCTCCTCCATTGTCCGCGAACTACCATATCAAAAACAGAGCGAGCTGGAGTTGTTTCCTCCATACGGGCAATGAATGTAAGGTTAGGTTAAGTTAAGCCGGACGCCCTTCCAGGGAGCAGTGCATAGGCCATTTGAAGGCCCTTAGTAGTCCGTGCGTGGAGGATCCGTTACTCGTAGTCTAATAGGATGCGAGAATGCTTGGCAAAGGCCAGCAGCTCTCCGGGCTCTTTTTTGGATGCATCCTTGAGTGAGTGTAGTAGTGGCGCTCCTAGAAACATCAGCCTAGTACGGGCTAAGGCTGGGCAGTGGCATAGGAGGTGCTCGAGGGTTTCAACAGTATTTGGTATTTTGCATTTCCTGCAGTTCGCATCGTCGGTGATGCCCAGCATGGCAGTGACCTGTGAGAATGCCCACCAACAGTCTGCATTCCTTACGCGGAAGGCGCAGTATGTACAGACTGAGGTTGGCATTGTGTCCATTACACATTATTTTTGTGGTTTTACAGGACGTAGTATTTCTCCACGTGCGATTTTTGCGCTTTTTGGTGCTCTTCTCCAGATCACTTCGCAGTGATCTCAATGAGATTGCGACGTCTTCTTCCATGATCGCTGGGAGATTGACGCCAGCTTTGGCTAGAGTATCTGCCTCTTCGTTGCCTTCTATGTCCTGGTGGCTTGGAACTTAGTAGATGTGCACTGACTGGTCCTGCATAAGTCATCTAATGCTTCCCTGCTCACCCTGACTTGACGACATCCTAGACTTTATTGCCGCTTGGCTATCTACTAGAATATCGACATTGCATACATTTGTGTCCATATGCAATGCCAGTTCAGCTGCTTTACCGATAGCAAACACATCTGCTAGGAGGATGCTGCAGTAATTCGGTAGCTTGTAGGATAGTCTGATTACTGGGTTGTCGCAATAAACAGCGGCTCCCACTCCTGCTGCCATCTTAGAGCCATCCGTATACAGATTCACGTGGCCTATGCGCTGTTGCTGGCAGATGATCCAGTCTTTAGATCGCAAGTGCACCCCGACTTTGACATCTAGGCAGTCTTTGGGTAGTACGTAGTCAGTGTGCCTGGGCATGCAACTCCCTAATTCACTGTGCCCATAACCCTGCAGCGTCAGGCTTCCAAGTGCCGCTAGGCGCTGGTCTGACATCGCTGCCACAAGTCGGGCTTGCAGGTTCAGTATCTGCAGAGCTTTTGTTGGGGTGCTTCTGAGCGCTCCAGTGATGCTGAAGAGCGCTTGTCTCTGGACTTTTTCCAAGCGGGCTAGGTAGGTTACCTTCTCGGTACCTTGCCACCAGACTATAGCCCCGTAGAGCAGTGTTGGACGCACAATCGCTATATAGATCCAATGCATTAGATGGGGTGAGAGACCCCATGTGCAGCTGAGCGTCTTCTTGGATGCGTACAGCGCTACGGTTGCCTTTTTCACCCTTTCCTCGACATTGCACCTCCACGTGAGCTTGCTGTCTAACACCGTCCCTAGGTATCTTACCTGGGAACTTGGCTATAGGTGGTTTCCGTTTAGTGTCGGGGGGATCCATTGCGGTACCTTGTACTTCTTAGTGAAGAGGATGAGGTCCATCTTATCCGCATTTATATGTAGACCTGCTTTGCTAGCCCATCTACATATCTCCCTGAGAGTATTCCGCATAATTGAGCTGAGGGTTGATGGACAGACACCCGTAATGATTATGCTTATGTCATCCGCATAGGCAGTTATTTTCGGGGCCCCCTGTCAAAACTCTTAATCAATTCGTCTACCACCAAGTTCCACAGTAGTGGAGACAGGACACCACCTTGCGGGGTGCCCCTATTTACGCCTCTAACCACTGTGGCCGCTCCCCACTCCGACTGGACTCTCCTGCAACTCAGGAGATTGTGTATCCTTTTGTGTAGGCGTGCTGTTTGGTGGACAGCCTCCCTTCTATACTACTTCTAATGTGGAGATCTAATAGCTTCTCCATGGTTTTTAGCAGGAAGGATGTTAGACTTATTGGCCTATAATCCTTCGGGCTGCTGTGGCTACATTTACCAGCTTTTGGTAGAAATGCTACTATTGCTGTTCTCCATTCGGTAGGGATATGGCCTTAACTGAGACATGCTCTAAATATCCTGAGCAGCCATGGAATGATCACATCTTTTGTAGTCTGCAGCATGGCTGGAACAATACCGTCAAGACCAGGGCTCTTTATACTCTTGAAAGAGTCAATGGCCCATCGAATCTTTTGGGTAGTGAATATTTCCATGGTGAGTTGATGTTCCCCGCATGGAATATCCTTGTGCTTCGTCCCGAGTGGTAGCTCTACGGATTCTGGGAAGTGGGCGGTCATAAGAGCATCTAGAGCTTCCTCACTACTCTCAGTCCAGGCTCCACCATCAGTCTCAGCTGACTTTGAACAGATGGTTGCTTGGATAGCAGCTTTCTTAGTCTTGCTGTTTTGGGCATCGATTCCAGTTGGGAACAGAAGTTCCTCCAGGAATGCCTTTTTGCCCTTCGAATACTACGCTTGTACATTCCGAGCAGGGTCTTGTACTCTTGGTACACTACAGCCTCCCCGGAGTGCTTAGCTAGTCTAAACATTTCCATGAGATCTGTCCTTTGCGTAGAGAGTTCGGAGTTCCACCAGTGTGGTTTCGACTTCCTTTTTTGCTTGGATGGTCTACATGACTTTTAAAGGAGTCCCGGAGGATCTTGCATACAAACGATATTGTTAACCTGCCTATATTACTCTACCCAGTTTGAGTGCTATTAAAGTCACAATCAAACTGTATAGTTTTGTGATCTGAGAAGGAGGGTGTTTCGCGGACCCTCCAGTTTGTTATGATCGCGTCTGACGCGAGCGATGCATGTAACTATGTAACTATGGCACCTAGGATCACCAATTTTGGTATGGAGGTTCCTAGCGACAGCGTAAATGCATTGACATTTAAAAATTTTTGACTGCCGCTCCCCTTTTCCCACAATTAAAAAAAAAATAATTCTCAACTTTCGTTTCGTTTTTAGGCATTTGTTCATATAGTACAGTATTGCAATTCGTATGTAGACTAACTATATCAAACTATGCTAAGTGGTGCATTGAAATCGGAGGGCAAGCGAACGCTTTCGCTGCTTGTGTGGCGGCAGCGCTGCCCGCAGACGCATCATATAATGTAAAATATATGTGTATTCTCATACAAACAAACATATGTATGTGTGATTATGCTTAGATTGTTTTTGTCGAATTACAATACTGTACTATATGAACAAATGCCTAAAAACGAAACGAAAGTTGAGAATTATCTTTATTAATTGTGGGACAAAGGGGAGTGGCAGTCCAAAATTTTTAAATGTCAATGCATTTACGCTGTCGCTAGGAACCTCCATACCAAAATTGGTGATCCCAGGTGCCATAGTTACTAAGATATTCGGCGAAAACACCGATTTTTTCCGAGGTATGTCTAGTGTTTTGCTCATTGTGGGCGAACGGGGCGTGGCAACGAATAAAAAGTTTCTTGTATTGACTGACTAAATATGTGATTGATTGACACCAAGCTCGAACTTGTAGCTCTTACCATCTCTGAAATCTGTTTGTTCATACGGACGGACAGACGGACATGGCTATATCGACTTGGCTTGTGATGCTGATCAAGAATATATATACTTTATGGGGTCTGCCACGCCTCCTTCTGCCTGTTACATACTTTGCACAAATCCAATATACTCTTGCAGAGAGTATGAAAACAGAGAGTATTATACGGTCGGGCGGGCTCGGCTGTACTTTTCTTTCTTGTTATATTTATATTTTTAATTGAATTTTAAATAAGTAAAAAAGGCTACAGTCGAGCGTGCCGACCGTAAAAGACCCCATACTCTTTAGAATGCGAGGCTTTCAATAAATATGAGCAATTTTTAACCGATTTGTCCTATGGGAGTTATAGGCAATAGTTGTCCGACCCAGATCAAATGTGATGAGAATAGTTATGTTCGTACTATACACATAATGTATGAGTTTGGTTGCGATAGCTCAACCTAAACTACTTGTCTTCATACAAATTTTCTATTTTTTTCCGATTTGTACTATGGTAGCCATAGGCTATAGTTGTCCAATCAAATTTTGTGAGGAAAGTTATCATAGCACCACTTACATACTGTGTGAATTTAGTCCTGATAGCTGTAGTCGTTTTCAAGTTATGTCGTTTTTTCACAATTTGCGGGGGCGGTAGGGGGCGTGGAAAAATTTTGAAATAGACCTAACCTGCCTGACATATTAGCTCTTTTAGCTTAGAAGATCCAGGTGTTCATCCGGACAGCGGACAGACAGCCGGACAGAGAGACAGACGGACGGACAGACAGACGGACATTGCTATATCGACTCGGCTGTTGATGCTGATCAAGAATATATATACTTTGTGTAACTCTAGTAGTTGCACCACGCGCCACTTTAAATAATCTTCCGATTATCAGCATTTACATGTTATACATACAAAAACACATTAGTTTAAAATTATATGTATGTACATATGTATATAGCATTGATCGGCGCGTCCAGCATCTGCGGGCAGCGTTGACGTCACATAGGCAGCGAAAACATTCGAACATGTGCTTGTATGTTGCCGTCTCGCTTACGCGCAGTGGGTGATATTGCAGCTAAATTACAAAAACTTAAAAGTAGTTAAAAGTAGGATTTTTATTCAACTTTCAGGATAGTTTGGTATGATATGTCTCTAACCGAATGTTAAATCACAACACTTTACTATATGAACAAATGCCTTAAAAACGGAATTGAAGTTTGAAAGTTTATTAGTTCTTCAGAGAAAAGGGGGCGTGGCAGTCCACAATTTTAAATGGTAATGCATTTATGCTGTCCCTAGGAACATGCAAAAAAGAAATTGGTGCTCTTAAGTGCCATAGTTGCTTACATAGTTACGCGTAAAACTACATTTTTTCCGAGGTGTGTCTGGTTTTTTTGCCATTGCGGGGGTAAGGGGCAACGACGTGGCAACAATTTGAAATAAACTGGACTATCTGAACTCTAGGGGAACTCGGCATTAAAGCTCGAGAGCCTCGTCGGCACTTTGTGATCGTCTCAGTACGAGGTAAGACGTATGCAAAGGAAGAGCAAAAGGAATTAAAAACAAGAAAGAATGCTATAGTCGCCTCGCGACTTTAGGATACCCGTAACTCAGTTTCAATATGTTATTAACAATGGTGATCGATAAGATAACTTGGCAAACAGAACATTTTCATACAAACTCATGTTTAGAGCATATTTTTAAACGATCGTTCCTATGGGAGCTATACGATATAGTAGTCCGATTTGGATCAAACTTGGTCAGTATGTATAGTTTCCTTCGGGAGTGATACACTCAATCAAAAGTTTTTATAACATTTAATAACCTTTTTAAAAATGATTTTTCCTGGCTTGCTAAATACGCCTCATATGCAGTGATAGCTGAAGTGAAGTTTTCTATCGGTGAGCCATTTTTCAGTTTAGAAAATAGTCAAAAGTCGTTAGTAATGTAGATGTGGCAGCAGTTCGAAGCCCAGTTCGTACAATTTCGCCAGCGTTCTCAGTGACTTGTGACACTACGCGTTGTTTTAGTGGAAGAGGATCTTCATGGGATCTTCATATTGAGATTATCATGTCCTCGTTGGTCTTCGTAAGCGGCTGCTTCTTTGGCTTTATCTTCTTTCTGCTGTCCAGCATTTCCACGAGTCTTCTGCGTTTCAACCACCTTTTTTTGCTGCTTTGACACCTTGGGCAACTTTTTCCAAGATGCACGAACCACACACTTCGACTTAGGACGAGCCCCCAAATGTGAGTTAAGGTGTGTAAATTGTCAAAAATGAAAAATGATTTCAGAGTACTGCGTAATTTTTTCTGCTTTCGGCTTCCACTTCTTTCGGTTTCGATTTTATCAGTGTTCCTTTTCTTTTTTTAGTGTTCCCACTCTTATTCGGATGCTGCTGTTAATCTGCTGATTCTGCTGTTGTTCTGCTGTTGTTACTGTTGCTGCTTTCTGCTTTTAACCTGCTTGTTTGCTGATCTACTGCTTATCTGCTCTGGGTCTGTTCAATTTCTTATACATAATATTTTGTAATGAAGTTTTTTAGAAAGCAATTGGATAAGCACTATGCATGCGATGAATCACGATTCTTACTCGAAAGCGGAGTACTGGCTACCCGTATCAGTTTGCGACCCAAAAGACGCGAAGTGGAAAATGCTCGCAGCAACAGTTCTAGCAATAACAGAGCTGCAAAAACTGTTGGCTGCAGAAACCCAGCATAGGCAAAATTTTACGACTGCTGCTGTTTTTCAAATACTTATTAAAACCACAAAAAAAGTTTTTATATTCGCACTTCTGTAGCTCTCGGTAAGCTTTTACAAAAAATAATAAAAGTGTTCAGACGGTAGCTTTAATGTTCCAGATAAAATTCTTAAGCATGAGTTTTGAAGTTGAACGAACTAAGTTTAAACAATAATTTAAATAATAAACCAACTTTTCCAGTTGTTTTTGTCAAATTAATATATTTGATTTATTGTTTTAGTTGTGATCCCACAAATATTGATAACTAAATTGCACGTCATTATAATTGTCTGAGTTTTAAGATAATAAATATGTTTAGTTTAGATATCAACATTTGTTAATGTGCATATTATAGTAAATAATGTGACGACGTGTCTTCACAACGCGTTATATTTTTCAAGGTGAAAACATCTGTTTGGCCCCAGGGTCTCCACCACGAGAGAGCCTCCACCACACGGAATGAAAAATGTTGTAAATCTCTGTTTTATACCAAAACTAATGTTTAAAGAAGTTCGTAATGAATGTAACCGTTCAAGCAAAGATCAAACGAATTAGATTAATTTCGATAGAGCCACTGAAACAAGCTATTAAAATTATCGTTTCACTAACAAAATAACAACTAAATGAAATGTCGACCAAAGTAACTTATCGATTATTTAGCTTCATAGCTTTAGCTCGTTATAAATTCATCGTTAAAAATTGCGTAAGTGAACTAAAAAGAACTTGTAACGGTAGAAAAATGAACATTTTAGACGTTGCATATGTGCACAAAATATACGAAAACGATAAAAAAAAGGAAAAATGCGAAATGTGTTGACCAGAACATTAATAAAAGTGAGATAAAAGTAAGAAAGTTTTGGTAGAGTACACGGTGTTTATAGCGAACACGAATGTTATGCTCTCTATTTTATTCTATGCTTTTTATTAACTTTTATTATACATAGTTGTGAAATACATAACGCTTGCGACACTTCTGTTGAGCGTGAGTATCGTTGAGCTTATTATTTCGCGTAGCGTCGTTGACAGCCCAGGCCTATAGGCCACCCAGGAATTCTGCACATTGCCGATAGGAGTGTTGCCAGACCGCTAGAGTACTCCCTCTTCAGTGACGACGCCACCCAGGAATTCTGCACATTGCCGATAGGAGTGTTGCCAGACCGCTAGAGTACTCCCTCTTCAGTGACGACGTCACGATTGTGTGAAGTGTACTCTCGGTTTCCTTGCGTATGTACGTGGCTCATTGGCATAGGGTTGTGAGCCAATAATGGTGTCATCTTTGACTAGGAAAGCGGGTTTGAGTCGGTGGATGGACAATCCTGATGGTGAACACTCGGTCGCTGTTACGATCGATCACTTCGTACGGGCCAGAGTATAGCGGCTCCAGTAGTTTTTTCACCGCGTCAGTCGTAAGAAAACGTGGGAGCATTGGTCGATACCCCTGAGTATAAACATCTTCGGAGAACCATGATGAGCTGTTTGCGTTGGACGAATTTTTCGCATGTGTTCCCTGAAGCTGCTGATGAAAGTTGTCGGGCTCATTTTGTTGACTCGACGTCGTAAAAAAAATTCGCCCAGGGAGTGTCCGTGTGACACATTAAAACAGCCTTAAACGTCCGATGACATCTTTCGACCAATCCGTTGGATTGTGGATGATAGGCTGTGGTATGGATGTGATCACTGCCTATAAGGTGTGCAAGTTCTTTGAACACTGCGGACTCGAATTGACTGCCCTGGTTTGTTTTGATTGTTTTGGGAGTTCCAAATCGAGTGATCCAATGAGACCAAAATGCTTTAGCGACAGTTTCGGCCGTGATGTTGGTCACCGGAATAGCTTCTGCCCAGCGAGTGAACTTGTCGATCATTGTAGGACAATACCGTTGGTCTCCATATAACGGCATTATGTGGTCGAATCTTCCATTGTGAGCAATGATTTTATCCGGTGTCAGATGGTTGTGCCTGTTGATTTTCGGTCGCTGACAAGGCAAGCAGTTCCTGCACCATCTGATAACATCCTCGTTGATTGATGGCCAAACAAACTTTAGTTTTATTTGCTTGAGTGTTGAGGGTTAAGGTTTGAGGTGCCACTTGGGCCCCGTTTCAAGCTTGTGCTACCTTCCCCTTGAGCGATGAAACCTGACTGGTACGATAACCTCGACTGGTTGTTTTCCATTTTGATGGATTTTTAGGAGGACTGAGAGCTCCATGGAGCGTAAGATTGGTTCGCGCGAATTGCTGGGAGATATCTAGGAACGCCGTGTGGTCTACAGTTATCATCAGGGCCTGAAAATTCGTCGGCATATTGGGTTGGGTATTTATTTCCCTTTACATTTTACAAATATCTAGGCAAATATAATATGCCTCACGCAGAATCCTCGGTCTTCATACAATCACCCATTTTGAAATATCTCCATATAGAAGTCTAATAAAGACATGTAACGCTCGGTCCCTAAATGATTCTATCAAAGCGGTCATTTCTTCTAGGGTGTGGTTGCCATTTCTTAATCCTAATTCAGAAACAAAGAGAAGTGATTATTGACTTACATGTGAAAAGCGTCCAAGGGCCTTCCCCCTTGGTTTATTAAACTCTACTGGTGCTCTTTGGTGCGAGTATCGCGCTTATCAGCGAAATGAAATTCGAGAATCCGCCTGAATATCGGCCAATCATCATTCTGTACGTCGTACCCAACGACTGAAACACTTGTTGCAACACTATAGATCGGTATAGAGACCTTTCCTTAATAATATCGTATTCCTTTAGTATGGCTTCCGCCCTACTAATCCAAGGCATGTAATCATCAACCTTCCCTTCGAAAGGCTGCAATTATTTTACATTATCCGGTAAAATCGCCACCTGAGTCAGCTCATATTCGTTGCGCGCCCTCAATAAGCGGTTAGGTACGACAGCGAAAAGGCATTAATTATTCATTATAACTTTATACACCCTTGCTGAGGGTATTATGTTTTTGTCACAAAGTTTGTAACGCATTGAAGGAGGCGTTTCTGACACCATAAAGTAAATATATTATGTATCAGCATCAACGGCCGACTCGATATAGCCATGTCCACCTGTCCGTTTATTTCTATGCGAACTAGTCGCTCAGTTTTAAAGCTATCATGATGCAATTTGGTACAGATATGTATTCTCTCTGCACGCATATGATATGTTATCGGCCAGATCGAACCACTATATCATATAGCTCCCATAGAAACAATCGGTTGAAATGCTTAGTATGAACATTATCGGTGCCCATTGGCCTAATTGAGCCACATTCACGCAAAATGCTTTTCTTATCGTTTTCCATCTTCTGACCAATTTTGATCCAAATCCGACTACTAAATCATATAGCTTCGACGCGCGAAAATAACTGTTTTTCTTTTTATATTTTAATAGAATTTTGGAAAAAATTTCACTATGATATCTCCACTAAGAGTATTTTTGGCCACTCGATCCATACAGGACCAACCGCTCTTTTCACATGTAGGAAGACGATTGGTCTAACTGTTTTCATTCCCCACACTGTCATGTGTGGATTAGTAGTTTGGTGACCTGCACTCGAAAAGAGAACTACTCTCGCTAGAACTCCCCTTCCATTATACCTGTGACTATATTGGGATTGAAAACAGCCACTCTCTCTGCTCTCAAGATGAAAGAAGCTAATCTATGGAAGTCGAACATAAAAGGATATTTTAGCATTCTGTCGGAACTTCCATTCGAATAACGAAATATACTTATTCCCCTTTTAAGGTGGTATTCCCCTGGATTACCTGGCCTGTATCAAGGGGCTCCTTTCCTAAGCACCATCCTGCAGTTCTTCATCGACATACCCATTACTAAATCTTCATGACTGATTGGCTACTGCACCGATTTTCCGGGAGGAGTGTTCGCTATCATAGAAGTTTTTAAAACAGTGCTGCTCAATTAAAAATGTTTCTTTTTTTCTGCAACAAATAGGGTAATTGGAATGAAACAAAATAATTTTATGAAAGAAAATAATTCAGCAATTAAATATTAAAGTCCCTGTTCATTTTCTTAAACGTTTGTAATTTATTTATTTTTTCATTTATTAACTTTTCAAAGTATGCTTCGTTTTGGATCATAAGCATTGATAGTTAGCATAAAGAAATAAAGAATTGTTAGCATAAGCTTAAATTAATGAAATTATTGAATTGTCGAGTAGTGTAACAAACTCATTTACTTAAGGTAGCCTGTAAGTATAATTCATGCATCCGGCAGTGCAGGTGCTGTAATTCCGTGTCGCTGTAACCACACACACGCTGCCAAGCCTTTCCGCGAGTGCCTGTCCAACAATTATTTGAAACGTGTATGAACTTATTTGATTTAACTAAATTAGCTTACGATTTTTTACCTCGCTTTTTGGCTAAATTAAGTTATGTATTAGAATATATAATTGTTTTAAACTTTAGTATTTGGTACGACCTCCCTCATTTTTAATAATTTCTAAAATGTATTATAAATCTGACATTCCTTATAGATGCAGGATTTGAATCCTGTCAGGTAGTAAGTTAACCCACAAGTCACTGTGGTCTGTATTAAATAGCTCATACATATTTAACTTATGTCGATATCTAATGGAGATGCGAGAACAATTCGATTTCCACCTCATATGGCTCCTTGGCCATAGCGACATAGAGGGTAACTGTACTAATGATGAGCTCGCTAGGCTAGGAGCATTCTCCCCTCTCGGCAACTTTTCTAAAACCGTTCGAGATATCTGTACTACAGCCACAACCCTTTCCACTGGATGCCATCCTTGCCACTGGATGGAGATCGCGATACGCAGGCCTGACAAGACTGCTCTTTTCTTTCCTCCACGTCTGTAATTATCGTAACCACTGTTTCGATTATTACCTAGAACACAGGAATAACCTCCGTAACTTCTTGTTGTTGCATTGTTATTACTTTATTAAATTTGTTGTCTAGTTTTCAACGAAATGTCATGTCAATGCCATAATTGGCGGGAAACTTTTACTCAACTTTGCGCTTCTGTTGTATAGACACCAGGGATCCAAATTTGGTTTTGAAAAATGGATAATACAAATCAAGGTATTGAAAATACGATTGTTATATAATTATTTCGAAATGTTTGTTTAATGTTGTAGTTGTGGATCGTCTTTGATGTCTATTTTTTTTTTAGCACTAATGTCTTGGTGTATTCTTGACTAATAAACTTATTTCTGCCAAATTGTGGCAAAAAGTAATTATGACAATATTTGCTCTTAAGTATGTTCTTAAACTTGTTGCTTACACTTTTTGTCCATTTTTGCCCTTTCTGTTCTAATTTCGCAAATTAAGGGAAGTTTGAGGTTAGCCATTCAGTTTTACTGAATGTATGGATCAACCGGAACCAACGTGAAAACTCACTGTTTGACTGGATTCTTGATGAAATGATATAACAATTGATGAAAAAGTTAAAAACGCGAAATAAACTTTATAAGCGTGATAGATCCTCATAAGCGAGACGAAATTCTTGTATTAATAATTTAACCGACGTTTTTAACCGCTCAATGGTTTCTTCAGATCCTTTAATTTCAACGCTTAATATAAAAAAGATTGACCCAAAATAAGAAAAAAACATTACCGAAGGCAGTGATTAAACTTTTAGACGAACCAAATGTCCAATATTTTAAAAACGATTATCAATTGAGCAGCGACGATAGCGAATCAGATTCGGATAATGAGGACATTAACCCATTTTCCCTAGACTTAGAAGTAGAAAATGAATATTAATGATTTTTAATTAATTAATTTAAATATAACATAAAAGAAACAGATATTTTTCTATGTAATGTGTCCTTATATGGGCGGTATAGGTGAGCGTGGTCAAATTGACCTAACATTTTTTTTAAAATTTTGTAATATTATTGTAATTAATTCCACCAAAATTCAGCTCTCTAGCTATAATGGGAGACTGTATGCCAAAAAAAAAACGGAATCTGGCCCAATGTGCCCTGTTTGGAGTGTAAAAATGTTGCAAAAATGTTCACAGTCGAGCGATCCGACTTTAAAAGACCCCGTACTCTTATCAAAAGTGCTCATTTCTCCATACAAAGATAAAACATTTGGAAGAAGAAGAGTGATTCATATTTAAAACATACTTCCATATGTATGTGTGTGTATAACTATTTACATATTTACTTTTTTAGAAATCATGTTGTAAGGCGGGGTTCTGCCCCCGTCTTACATGGTTTATAAACATAAGTAAGATTAATTATAGATTTAAGGAAAATTAAGTATTAGCTTTAGTTTATTATTTAGCTTTAAGTTAATGAGTTGTTAGTTGTTAAGAGAATTTCATGAATTAATAATAGTGTTTAAATTATCGAATATATTGTCGGTAGGAGCTTAGGGATGCTGGCAGCGCCCTCTGTCGGGAGCGCGGGGAGCGGTCGGGTGCAACTCTGCACGAAAGCTGCGTGGTGAAGAGAGAGCTTTCGTGGTGGAGTTGTATCAGGACAGCTTCCGCGCTGCTCGATCGAACACGCTGCCAGCACTTTGCGATCGAGAGCCGACAAGAGCAGACGTAAACAGTAAAGAGAACAAGAGGATAACAACTGTAAGTAGAAGAACCGTTAGGGCCAGTGCGACAGTTAGGCGCGACTGCGGTGTAAAAAAAAAAAAAAAATAAGAATAAAAAGGAAAAACCTAGAATTCAAGAAACGAACAGCGCGTGTTTAAGTAAAACATTTCTCGTATTGGTTAGTTTCCCTCTGTGGCTTCTTGGTACCCTTGAACCACGATCGGGAACTCGCAAGACGTTCTCTTACCCGACACGTGGCGGCTCGCTGAGATCAACGGTGGCACCCCCGTTTAGATCTCGCGTTCGCATCGTCCTAACTCAAGCGCGCACACTGCGAAACAACGGTGGCACCCCCGTTAGATCCGCGTCCGCCTTCCCCCCCCCCATTGCACTCCTCGCCTGAGAACAGCGGCAGCAGCCAGAGTACCTCGGCGCTGCGCTTCGATCTCGCGGAGCAGCGCGTGACATTGCTGAGAACAACGGTGGCATTCCCCGTTTAGATCTCGCGTCTCGCTTTCCCCCCTCCCCAGGCAGTGCTCTCCGCACGAGAACAGCGGCGGCCGCCAGAGTACCTCGGCGCCCCGCTTCGATCTCGCAGAGCATCGCATCGGCTCGCTGAGAACGACGGCAGCATCCCTGCCTCGATCTCGCGTCCCGCTTCCCCTTTCCCACGCCAACACCCACCCTCAGGTCGGCCATTTTTCCCCGTCTGCAGCGTCTCCGCGAATGTTACAAATTTCTTGTAAGATTCGAGCCCTGAGGGAGTGTTGCACCATTGCGAATTAAAACCCGCAAGTGCGCACTGACGCCGGTCCGGGATTTGGTGATTGAATACCAGATTGTCTGCACAATCTGGTGAGAACGTGGTTAGATTTTACGAGGAGAGAGAAATTTTGGGTTTTTTTTTTGCAAAGGAAAAAAATTTGCGTTTTTTTGACACGTGGCCGCCAGACGCGTACAGGTTAAGTTTTTATGTTAGAAAAAAAAAAAAACATTAAAATCACGTGTGCGGTGGCGTAGCCCAATATACCCGACGATACCCTAGCCCTGGTGACATAGCGGTGCACACACAAAACGAAAAAGTGCGCGCTCAAAACCAGCAGCTAGGCGAGGGGTATATAAAACGGGCGGGGAAACATTTGTCGCACTTTTGACGCGCGCCGGTACCTGCTAGTGCAGACGCGCCAAGCATTGACGGAATTTGGCACAGCGACAAACGCCGATTAGACAGAGCGCGCGCGACGTCAAGCAAACGGTTCGGTGGTGAGCGCGGCGACCCGTCCCCGCGAAAAGGGAACAGCGAGAATCGGGAAAACAAGTGCATGCGTGTGACGTCACAGACGCGTGCCCGCTCACACACACATACATACGTTTTGGTGGTGGGTTTGGCAGCGCACGAGTTCGGAAACGGTGACAAGTGCGTGACGTCACGACGCGCAGCGAGAACAAAAACCACAGTGGGCCAAAGGCCATATAAAAGTGGACAAAAACCACAGTGGGCCAAAGGCCATATAAAAGTGGACAAAAACCACAGTGGGCCAAAAGCCATATAAAGGTGGACAAAAACCACAGTGGGCCAAAAGCCATATAAAGGTGGACAAAAACCACAGTGGGCCAAAAGCCATATAAAGGTGGACAAAAACCACAGTGGGCCGAGGGCCGTATAAAAGTGGACAAAAAGCACAGTGGGCCAAAGGCCATATAAAAGTGGACAAAAATTACAGTGGGCCGAGGGCCGTATAAAAGTGACCAAAAAGCCACA
This sequence comes from Drosophila dunni, assembly GCA_018152125.1. Taxonomy (NCBI): domain Eukaryota; kingdom Metazoa; phylum Arthropoda; class Insecta; order Diptera; family Drosophilidae; genus Drosophila; species Drosophila dunni. Next base: position 268,705 of record JAECXC010000385.1, on the reverse strand, counting down.
GTGTGCCAAAGGCCACGCAACAGTGAGCGAAAACCACAGTGGGCCGAAGGCCGTATAAAAGTGGACAAAAATTACAGTGGGCCGTAGGCCATATTAAAGTGGACAAAAAAAAAAGGAGAGAGACAAAAAAAAATTTGGAAAAAAAAGGGGTGTACAGTGGTGCACCCAGAATCGAACAGAGATTACAGTGGGCCGGAGGCCAGTCAGAAGCGGTCAAAATATTTTTTTTTTTTTTTTTTTTTTTTTTTTTTTTATTTGAAAATTTGTTTTGGCGCAACAACTGAACATTTTTTTTGAGAGTATATAACTCATAAAGTGCCGCTGAGCAAGGAAAAATTCATCAGGGAATTTTATACGAACTTTCCTCAAGGATTCCATCGAGGAATTCTCAACCGCTTTCCTCGAGGAATTCACCAGGAATTTCAAGGAGTTCATCGAGGAGTTTTCGAACTGCCTTTCTGCGGGAGTTTTCGACTGGTTTCATCGAGGAGGTCGTCGAGGAACAAGGAAGTCGAGAAGAAAAGAAAAATAGGAATTCCTTCCTTTGCGTCATTTTCGAGCAAAACCAGACAGCCCGGCCGGAATGGAACCAGGTGAGTCTCTTGAGACAACGTTGGGGGTACGATGGGTATATTACCGTCGTAAAGAGGAGTTAATGGCGATTGCCCAGGAATTCGGCCTCGATAGGGAAGGCCGCGTAGAAGAGTTAAGGAAGCGGGTGGCGTCGTTCATACAAGGCGGAGGCCACAGTAGGGAAGCCCGGAACAGACTCGCCGAGCTGGAGACCCAATATGGGAAGCTCGTCGAACCCCCCCACTGGTGAATTCGGCGGACGGCCGTTTCAAAAGTCCGAGCCGGACTTACGTAGGCCCCACCTGTATGAACAGCCCCCGCCAGCGTCGTGGAAACCACCACCGACGGTCCGAAAGTGCCCACCAGAGATAAGGGTGGAAGAAGCGCCAATGATGGCATGCACGCTCACCGAAGAGGCACGGACACAAAGAGGGGTGGCTGACCAGATGCGCAAATGGGGAATTAAGTACGGCGGCCAAGAGGATCCGCTGGGATTTTTAGAAATCTTGGAACAGCGGGCTGCGACGTACAGGATCGACATGAACCACATGCCTGCAGCCATGAGCGAAGTGATGGTCGACCAGGCAGCGAGCTGGTTTTTGACAAGCGGGCTGTGGAACGCGTCTTGGTCAGCGTTCCGGACAGAGTTCCTAGATTTCTTCCTACCCCCCCATTATTTCGAGCGCCTGGAGGACCAGATACGCTCACACCGGCAGAAACACAATGAAAGGTTCAAGGAATACCTGCTGAACTTACGGGTGCTAATGAGGCGCGCAGGGTACAGCGCGGCGCAGGAATTGTATCGAGTATACGAGAACGCGGCCCCGGACTATCGGCTGCACGTGCGCAGGCACGACTTCGCGACATTGGCGCAGCTGACACAGATGGCCACCGAGTTTGAAAGCCTCCGCGAGCAGGATGCGCAATATTCTCGCGCAATGGCGAGAGGCAAGGGTGAGCCAGCATTCGCAGGGGCGAGGGCAAGGCCACCAAACCCGTTTCGGCCCGAGACGGGGGGACCGCGAACGGCAAGTCAGTCGACAGCAGCACGTCCAGCCGCGGCCCAGCTGGCGCCACCACAAGGGGGAACATAGGTGCGGGCAGAGCGGTCATTTCGTCCGGGAGTGCCCCAATGCGCAGGTACTGTTTTGTCGGCTTTGTGGGAAGCAAGGTCGAAATAGCAAAGAATGCTGCGAACGGCCGATGTCGGGAAACGACCTGAGGCGTCCCTCAAGCCAGGAGGAGGTCCGCGCCACGAACCCCAGCTCCAGGCAATAAGCGCACCAATGGTGGTAAAAGGAGGGAAGATCGTAGCACGAGTGACGATCGGCGGCCATGAGACAACGGCCACAGTCGACACCGGAGCAACGCGCAGCTTCGTAAGCGAGGAATGGCTGCAGAAGCAGGATGTCAAAGGCGAAAGGCTCCCGGTGGAGGCCAAGATACGGCTGGCGGATGGGTCTTCCGTGGTGTTGAAGAGGGCACTCCTGGTGGACATTAGTCTTGGAGGGAAAACGGTGAAGACGGTGGTACTGGGCATGCCCACAATGCTCGACAATATCATCCTGGGAATGGATTTTTTGTGTGGCATGGGCACTACGATCCGAGTCGGACTCGCGCAACTGTCCATGGAATTGGTCGCGAACGACGAGCGCAAACCACTCGCGAGGGTAAGACCACCACCATCGATAGCCACGCCTACCGAAGAGAAGACTAAGCCACAACGACGACGGAAGAGAATGAGGAACCGAGATGGTCAAGACGACTCACCAGGCGAAGCAGGCGAGAAACCAACGGGTGAGTCGATACCGGAAACGAGAGGCGAAGCAATCAGGGCGCCAGGGGCCAGCGCTGAGGCCACCCCGGGAGCGCGGTTGATGGAAGAAGAAGAGGGAACGAAGAAGTCCCAGGCCGAGGACGCGGAATGGCCGCCCGACCTCGAGCCCGAGGTGAGTGAGTTCTTGGAGAGAGAGTTGGCGTTGTTCGAGGGATTGTCGGGGGTCTCACACATCGCGGAACACAGCATCCGGATGAGAGACACCAAGCCTTTGAAGCAGCGCTACTTCCCGAAGAACCCGGCGATGCAGAAGGTGATTGACGAGCAGGTAGACGAGCTCATCCGAGCAGGTGCCATAGAGAAGTCGCGCAGTCCGCACAGCGCTCCGATAGTCTTGGTAAGGAAAAAGACTGGGGAGTGGCGGATGTGCGTGGACTACCGACAGCTCAATGCGCACTCCATCCCGGATGCTTATCCAGTCCCTCGGATAAATCACATCCTTGAGAGGTTGCGCCACGCCGGATACATCTCGACGCTGGACCTGAAGCAAGGATACTGGCAGATCCCGATGGCTGCGGATAGCCGTGAATGCACAGCTTTCACCGTGCCGGGGAGAGGATTGTTCCAATGGCGAGTGATGCCATTCGGCCTTCATTCGGCAGGAGCAACCTTCCAGAGAGCCTTGGACACGGTCATAGGTCCGGATATGGAGCCGCACGCCTTCGCGTACCTGGACGACATCGTGGTGACAGGGGCCACGAAAGAGCAGCACGTGGCGAATCTAAAGGAAGTATTCCGACGGCTGCGGGCGGCTAACCTGAGGTTGAACAGGAAGAAATGTCGGTTCTTCCAGAAGAGGCTGGCGTACTTTAGGTCATGTGGTAAGCGGTGAAGGTATCTGTACAGATCCCGACAAGGTCGATGCGATCCGGAACCTTCAAGCTCCCCACAACCTAAAGACGCTACGCCAATGCCTAGGAATGGCATCGTGGTACAGGAGGTTCGTACCGAACTTCGCCACACTGGTCGAACCGATGACATCCCTCCTCAGAAAAGGCCAGAAGTGGGCCTGGGGAGAGGCACAGGAGAAGGCGCTGCAGGAGTTGAAGGAGAAGTTGACGACAGCCCCGGTGTTGGCGTGTCCCGACTTCTCAGCTAAATTTTCGCTGCAGACCGATGCGAGCGACTACGGCATAGGAGCTGTACTGACGCAGGTGATAGACGAGGACGAGAGAGTGGTAGCGTACGCCAGTCGGAAGTTACTGGCGGCGGAGAGGAACTACTCAGCAACAGAGAAGGAGTGCCTGGCGATAGTGTGGGCCATCAGAAAGATGCAGTGCTATCTGGAGGGCTATCGTTTCGAAGTGGTGACGGATCACTTGGCACTCAAATGGCTAAACTCCATAGAAAGTCCATCCGGGAGGATAGCGAGATGGGCCTTGGAGTTACAGCAGTTCCAGTTCGACATAAGGTACCGTAAGGGTAAGTTGAACGCGGTGGCTGACGCACTTTCCCGGCAGCCCCTGGATTCGTGCCAGCAAGTGGCTGCCGAGGACTCCCATTGCGGCTGGATAACCAAGATGCGGGACCGGATAAGGGCCCAGCCAGAGAAGTTCCCAGATTATGTCGAAGAGAACGGGCAGTTGTACAGGAATCTGGGACAGAGAACGGACAACGAGGATTACATTCCCTGGAAATTATGCGTGCCCAAGGACCAGAGGAAAAGGGTACTAGCGGAGTGCCACGATGCCCCGACCGCAGGACACCAAGGGGTGAGGAAAACGGCGTCGAGGTTGGCACAGCGGTACTACTGGCCGGGTATGTTCCGAGAAGCAACCAGGTATGTTAAATGTTGCGAATGTTGTCAGAAATACAAGACGGAGCAGAGGAAGCCGGCGGGACGGATGCTGACGCGACAGGTGGCGGAGCCGATGACCATCATATGCGCAGATTTCGTCGGGCCCCTCCCTCGCTCGAGACGCGGCAACACAATGCTGCTGGTCTTCCACGACGCTTTCTCTAAGTGGGTGGAATTGGTCCCACTCAAAAGGGCGACCGCAGCATTGTTACAGCAAGCGTTTCGCGAGAGGATATTGGGCCATTTCGGTGTACCGAAGACCTTCGTCTGCGACAATGGAGTTCAGTTTAAGAGCACGGCATTCAGGAAGTACATGGAGTCCCTTGGGGTGACTCTGCAGTATACGGCTCCCTACTGTCCTCAGGAAAACCCCACGGAAAGGACAAACAGAACAGTGAAGACGATGATAGCGCAGTTCATCGAGGGACACCAGAGTTCGTGGGACGAACTGCTACCCGAAATAGCGCTGGCGGTCAACTCCAGCGTGGCGGACTCGACAGGATTCAGCGCATCGTTCCTCGTGCAGGGTAGAGAACCTCGCCTCCCGGCGGCACTATACGACGAGGTAACACCAGGATCGGCCACGAACCCGGTGAGTCCGCAGGATAAGGAGAGGAAGCTACGAGAAGTGTTCGAGATAGTGCGGAACAACCTACAGAAGGCATCAATGGACCAAGGAAGGCACTATAACCTCAGGAGAAGGGAATGGCGACCCACTGTTGGAGCAGAAGTCATGGTAAGGCAGCACCAGCTGTCCAATGCAGCAGAAGGGTTTGCGGCCAAACTCGCCCCGAAATACGATGGGCCCTACAGGGTGGCTAGCTTCATCTCCCCCAGCATCGTGCGTCTCACTCGCGAAGGTGAACGCAAGAAGCGGGTGGCCAACTTAATCGCACTTAAACCCTATTTCCAGAACCCTGAAGACAATGACGAAACCTTGGATTCCCCTGCAGGCCGCGAGCTCGCCAGGGGAAAGGGCGAGTGACGCAGGCCCAGGAGGACAAAGAGGGGGGATCTCGGTAGGCACGTGAAGTATAAGGAATAGAATAAGAACGGATTGTACAATTAGAAATAAGAATTTTGTAACGAATAGCATAAGTCAGCCTGACAGTCGCACTGGTAGGAAGGTATTTCTCTCTTCCACAACCACAACGTACAGAGAATATATTATGGACGACGGCTGCATCTAGATAAGCAGCGAAGAAGACGCAGGAGAGGTGTCCGTGGACAGAGACGCGGAGACGGTGCGATTCCTGAGGAGGGGAGTCGACGAAGGCGGAAGGCGTGACCGGAGGACCCGTTTCCGAGTGGTCAGCGGAGGAAGAACGTTCTCCGTCACAATTACGGCCCGAGGAGCCGTAACTGTGACTCTGGTAGGAAAGGGGGGTGTAAGGCGGGGTTCTTCCCCCGTCTTACATGGTTTATAGACATAAGTAAGATTAATTATAGATTTAAGGAAAATGGATTATTAGCTTTAGTTTATTATTTAGCTTTAAGTTAATGAGTTGTTAGATTTAGTGAATTAGTTGTTAAGAGAATTTCATGAATTAAAAATAGTATTTAAATTATCGAATATTTTGTCGATAGGAGCTTAGGGATGCTGGCAGCGCCCTCTGTCGGGAGCGCGGGGAGCGGTCGGGTGCAACTCTGCACGAAAGCTCTGTGGTGAAGAGAGAGCTTTCGTGGTGGAGTTGTATAAGGACAGCTTCCGCGCTGCTCGATCGAGAACGCTGCCAGCACTTTGCGATCGAGAGCCGACAAGAGCAGACGTAAACAGTAAAGAGAACAAGAGGATAACAACTGTAAGTAGAAGAACCGTTAGGGCCAGTGCGACAGTTAGGCGCGACTGCGGTGTGAAAAAAAGAATAAGAATAAAAAGGAAAAACATAGAATACAAGAAACGAACAGCGCGTGTTTAAGTAAAACATTCCTCGTATTGGTTAGTTTCCCTCTATCACATCCCTACTCCCGCTATTTCCGTTTCGTTCGAGGATAGTCGTGACTCTACGGTACCCTGGAGTCACGCTTAACTCGTACGGATCAACGCCGTCTTCCGCTGAGAACCATCGTGGCTTCTTGGTACCCTTGAACCACGATCGGGAACTCGCAAGACGTTCTCTTACCCGGCACGTGGCGGCTCGCTGAGATCAACGGTGGCACCCCCGTTTAGATCTCGCGTTCGCATCGTCCTACCCCTACTGCACTCCTCGCCTGAGAACAGCGGCAGCCGTCAGAGTACCTCGGCGCTCCGTTTCGATCTCGCGGAGCAGCGCGCGACACTGCTGAGAACAACGGTGGCACTCCCCGTTTAGATCTCGCGTCTCGCCTTCCCCCACCTCCCCATTGCACTCCTCGCCTGAGAACAGCGGCAGCAGCCAGAGTACCTCGGCGCTGCGCTTCGATCTCGCGGAGCAGCGCGTGACATTGCTGAGAACAACGGTGGCATTCCCCGTTTAGATCTCGCGTCTCGCTTTCCCCCTCCCCAGGCAGTGCTCTCCGCACGAGAACAGCGGCGGCCGCCAGAGTACCTCGGCGCCCCGCTTCGATCTCGCAGAGCATCGCATCGGCTCGCTGAGAACGACGGCAGCATCCCTGCCTCGATCTCGCGTCCCGCTTCCCCTCTCCCACGCCAACACCCACCCTCAGGTCGGCCATTTTTCCCCGTCTGCAGCGTCTCCGCGAATGTTACAAATTTCTTGTAAGATTCGAGCCCTGGACAGACTGAGATCTGTACCCCGGCTAGAACGCTTCTTTACAATGTATTTGATTTAAAATATATGTATTTAAAATATATATAATTCAAAATTAAATTTTAAAAAATATATGAAAAATATTTTACTGACAGGACTTGAACCTGCAAACTCACATATACGCAAACAACAAACCCAAAACCTACCCACTGCCCCCATTAAAATTTTTTTTTTAAAATTTTTTTTTAATTTTTTAAAAAAATAAAAAAAAAAAATTTTTCTGCCGGGACTTGAGCCTGTGCCACAGACGCATGTTCGCGATCAAAAGCTGTTTTTTACCCAGTTTCCTTTTTTTTTATTTAAATAATTTTTTTTTTTCTCCTGGAAAGAGTTTAGGGGTTTGTTAAAAATTTTATAAAGGGGGAGGGGGGGGGGGGAGAACCCCTAAAATTAAATTTTTTATATGGTATATTCTTGATCAGCATCACAAGCCGTGTCGATATAGCCATGCCCATTTGTCTGTCCGTCTGTCTGCCCGTATGATCAAACAGATTTCAGAGATGGTAAGAGATACAAGTTTGAGCTTGGTCTCATTCTATCACATATTTAGTCAGTCAACACCAGAATCTTTGTTTATCTGCGCCCACAATGAGCAAAAAGCTAGACACACCTCGGGAAAAATCGTTGTTTTCAGCGAATATCTCAGTAACTATGGCACCTAGGATCAGTGTCGCCGTTTCTGCTTATTTTCGGTCAGATCTAGCTTATTTCAAGTGAGATAAAATTCGGAAATTGCGCAAAGCGAAAAATCTGGCTTTTTTAAGAATCGAAACCGCTAATTTTTAGATTATTTAATATTTCACTTTTAGTTTTCATAATAAAGTTACCTTAATACGAATCAATTGACAAAATAATAGTCTGATACCTATTGAAGTCATACATCACTAATTTCTGCAATTCTTTCATCTGTAACCATTTCGTTTTTTCGTTTTTAAGCTACCGGTTTTCTAAGCTGTGTTCTGTTGCACTTCAAATACATTTGTTACCTTAGTCGAATACCGAAGTGGAAACGGTTTTTAGCCAAGTGTATTTAATAAAAAATTTAAAATCGGGATGAACGTTGATACGTTAAATTCAATATTAACAAGTTAGAAAGGCTTCAGTCGATCGAGCCGACTGTAAAAGACCCCGTACTCCCATAGTAGTGCGCATTTGTATTTAATTTGAATTAAAATTTTCAAATGAAATTTATAAATTCAGATTGTACATGTACATTTTTAATAAAAATTAAAAAAAAAAATAAATTAACAATTCTCATTGTCAGCATTCGAACCTATACGACCCTCAGACAAAGAGTTGACATCACGCCGCAACTCTACTAGTTGCACCACGCGCCACTCTCAAGAACCTTCCGATTTTCCCACAATACATAAAAACAATTCTCAAATTTCGTTACGTTTATAGGCATTTGTTCATATAGTACACCATTGTAGTTGTATAATTCGAGTGGAGGCTAACTATATCAAACTATCCCAAAAAGACGCATTGAAATCGGACTATAAACAGGAAAACTAGAAGCGTTACAATATTGATAATTGAACTCATTGTCAAGGTAAAGTTAATGCAAGTACTACACATTGTAATATCTGGATACCTATTTTAATAATTTAATCGGGATGCAAATGCAGACAGTATTATACGGTCGGGCGGGCTCGACTGTACTTTTATTTCTTGTTTCTTTACACATCGTACTTTATACTTTATGAGGTCGACCACGCCTCCTTCTGCCTGTTACGCACATTTCGCTTTTGACAAACTTAATAGACACGTCTACTCTTTTTTAGAGTATGGGGTCTAAAAAAAAAGAATTCGGATTGCGCAGACACAACAAATGTTGCTTTGACTACAAAGTTCCTCCAAACTGCCCCAAATCTATAGAAACTGAAAATATATATTTCTTTTATATTTCATAAATATGAAATTTTATTAAAAATATATGTTTTTTATAATACAAAAATTTAAAAAAAACCGCTTATTGTTCAGCTATTTTTTTTTTCTGGGATTTAGCTTATTTTGGCTTGTTTTTTTTTTTTTTTTTTTTTTTTGCTAATTCAGCTTATTTTTCAGCAATTTTGGTACAGAGACTCCTAGCGACAGCATAAATGCATTGACATTTAAAATGTTAGACTGCCACGCCCCCTTTTCTCACAAGAAATAAAATAATTTTCAAACATTAATACCGTTTTTAAGGCATTTGTTCGCATCGTACAGTATTGTAATTTATAATTTGTGTGGAGGCTAACTATATCAAAATATCCTGAAAGGTCAATTTAAATCGGACTATAAACAAGAAAGCTGTTTACATAACAACATTAATAATTGAACGATGGCAATGCATAAGTGCAAGCGAGACAGAATTATTTAAACATACGAACGAACGTTTACGGTGAGTGTAATAGCAGCGCTGTCCGTATGCATGCGCAAATGTACAACCGTATGTACGTATGTAATACATACAACGAACATATGCCGATATTTATGAATGTATATATGTATGTACACGTCACAGATCGCTGTTGGTTGTCGTCGAGAGCAGACGTCCTTTTTTTGTGCGCGCAACGTTTTCGCTAATCTTGTTTTCGATTTGCTTTGCTAACAAACGGTAAATAGTACGCGAGTTTACAACAAAGCAACATTAAAAGTGCTTAAAAGCAACGCTTCGTTGATAAGCGATCAATTGGCCGCAAGTGTATTAGTGCGTGTGTGAGCAAGTACCGCTCCCTGCTACTTATTGGCCAGCCAATCAAAGGTCAAGATCGTATTTTTGAGTGCGGCATACTTTTGTGCGGTTTACTCTTATTTAGTTGAGCATACTTTTAGGTGCTCACGTAATAAATTTCTGTGGCCTATCAAATAGGCGCAAGTATGGAGGACGAAACTAGCAGCAGTACTTCTAGCTCTGCGCTGTCCGTCGGGCAAAAGAAGGGCACGCCGTCGCACACTGGGCCAGAAGACCCGAGTGAGTGGCCAAAACTATTTTTTCTTAGGAAAACGCCATAAAAATGATTAAAACCACGTTTATTATAGTTTTTTAACTCTATGAATGCGAATCTGAAGTCAAAATTAAAAAATTAAAAATGGAGGATCCAAAATGGCGGACATGAATTTTAAAAAATCCGTATTTTTGCTTCAAACTCAGAATCTGGGGGCTTAGAACAATGCACATTTCGAATATAAGGTCAACTTTGAGAAATTCGAAATGGTGGATCCAAAATGGAGGACATAAAATTTAAAAAATCAGTATTTTTGTTTCAAACTCAGAATCTAGTTGTTTAGAACAAAGAAAATACGTCTAGAATTAGCTGTACTCATACACCCAGGATACACAGCGAGGAGGATTATAGTACGATTTAGTATCCCAATTTTTTTTTTTTTTTTTTTTTTTGTTTTTTTTTTTGTAATTTTTTTAATTTTTAATTTTTTTTTAATTTGACTTAATTTTGGATTCTGCATTTAAGCTCAATTTATTCAGAATCAGAAGTTTTTTCTTCTGATAGTTCAAGTTCATCTAGAAGTTTGTGAACGTCATTAGACGCAATCATTTCATGATCGCGTTTGGCCTCTGTTTCCTCTTCCGATTCATATTCGTCTTCATTTGCACTGGCACTGACACTGCTATGATCATTTTCCATATTTTGAGTATCTAACAAAAGTAACTGTTTAACTTCTGCTGAAAGTGGTAAACGTCTTCTGTTATTAGCTCTAGACAACCTGTTCATACTAGACAGTAATGGTTCAGAAGTATCTTGTAATCGATTAAAAAGATCCTCTAAGTTTGTTTTCCTATCACATTGTCTACTGTGCCTGAGTCTGAAGTTTCTGTAATCTTTGTTTCTCGATTCAGATGCCGCTTCTCCATATACACCAACTGGTTAAGTACTGTTGCGCAGTTAGAGTCAGTTGAGGTCCTATAGGTCCTGTAGCTGAAAATGTTTAACTACTGCTGCTCTGAAGTAGTAAATGCAAACACTGAATTAAACTCGATTTTCCCTCGGTAGTTTTGGCTCAAACATTAATGGTTCAGAATTATTTGAGATTTCTCTCACACTAATATCGATATTTCAGACATGTTTATGAAAAGGCGCAAAAGGGCGCATATATACCTTATTTAATACTTCTTTACGAACAATTTGGCATAAAATTTAACTCATTTGATAGGGGAACTTCGGGGAACTTTGTTTTCAAAGTAAGTCATGTATGAATAAAATACAGATTTTGTTGATTAAATGTTAAAAAAAAAACTTATTCAACATAAATACACATGGTTTCAATTATAAATTATTTTTTGATATCCATAAAGAAAATTTATGGACGATAATAACATCTTAAGTAGTATTTTTTATAACAACTTATTGATAAACATTGTTTGAAAGTGTTAAAAATCGAACTAAAACTTTGACTTTGAACTGTTACATAAAAAAAACTAATTGATAAAAACTAATGAAACTTCATAATTTGGTGTACAAAATTACTCAAAATAAGATGATGTTATAAATTTCCTGTTTAAATTAAGTCGAAAATTTTTATTTTTGGCCACTCGCTCGGGTCTTCTGGCCCAGTGTGCGTCGCTGTCGTCGCTTCTCCCGCTGCTCCGGGCGCAGCCCCCATCATCGTTGAGGAGAAGCTAACAAAATCCGCCGTCGGTGCCGCTGCTGCTGCCGCTACTGCTGCCGCTGCTGCTGCCGCTCCTGCTGCCATCGGGAGCAACCAGGCGCGTGTGCGTGCTGTTCCGGCCGCTGCTTAGGAGAGCGCTGGCTCAATGATGCAGCAAATGTTGTCCATTGCCCAGGAGCTGCGTAAGGCTGTTGTGTGCACTGAAGTGGCCAGCCAAGTGGGACTAATTGTCCTGGACGTATCGGCAGAGTACCAGGATCTGGTCATATGGATGTTTGGGGGAATTGGGGAGCTGGAAGTTCGGATGCTCTCTCTCCCTCTGCTGTGCCGAAAACTGTGCCAGTTGGTCCCACCATTGGAGCCACCGCTGCCGCTCCGATCGCTGCCCACATAGTTTTCAGCAGGCGACGCATGCTGGAGGATGACAGACGACCTGGAGGACCAGGCCGAACAGTGCCGGACTGACGTTAGTCTAAACTGGTAGTGGTACTGCAACCTAGACTATGCCACAAAGTCGTACCAAAACACTCTAATCTGGCAGTGATACGGTACTTGTGCCAATTCACGAGGTCTTACCAGAGCACTTAATCTGGCAGTGATGCGGTACTAAACAACCGGATACTGTGCCCATAGACCAGCAGAGGTTTTAGATAGGCCTCGCCCCTCACCAAGGGGAAACGTAATGGCCAAATTTTGATTACTGCATTTTCTTAAAATATTAGTTAAATAAATACATTAAGCAATTAAATGTTTAAGCAATTTTGTTTTTCACATACATTTTAGCAGTTTTCAGAAATTAGTTCACAAATCTAGCTATTTGTGTTACGGAGATTCTGTCAGCACTTCTTTAGCATGAGTCAAAAGTAACGATATTTACCGTTACTTCTTCTAGCCTGTCTTTCTCGCTCCTAGACTCACACTATACTTGTCTTATGTCTGTGAGAGGGAAATCCTCTCTCATACTCTCATCTGTGTCATTTTGGCGTTCGTTTTGGATTAATTCGTTGCGAACGTTTCAATTGAGCGGTTGTTATCGTCCATCGATTTACAGTATATATATATATATAAGTTAATAATTAATATACTCAGACTGTTTACTTCTGATCTCTGCACGAAGTTAAATCAGCGAAATAGAATTATTACTCGTTCGTTTATTGGTCAAATCCGTACTGAAATATAAATGACAAAATATTCTTAACATGAGCTAGCCCTGACCTATGTATAATCGCTGTGTCAGCGATTATGCTGAATGGATTATGTTTCAACGTCGCGACGGCGCATGGAATGTTGACGGCAACGTATTGTGGAGTTTGGCATAATTGGCATTAGGCATTATTGCAGCTTTGCTGATCGTGCAGAACTGCAGTCGTTGACTTTGTCTGACCGGATGTGTTAACTTATATATATATACTTATTATTACTAATCGTAATAAAAATCACGTTTCTTTCCGAATTTTTCATGTTTTGTTTAGATTTCTATGGCAGTCGACGAAATATATGTAAATCGATGGACGATAACGACGATAACAAACGTAGAAATCGCGCGCAATCTGTTACAATTTAATTTACTAGCGCTTTGTGTCTGAGCTATTAAGCTAAAACCGCCAGCGATTTTTTCGTTCGCGTTTTATTTGTCACTATACGTGTTTCATAGTAACTCTTAAGTATTGTCCGATTTAAAATTGTATGGCACAACGATCGAACGGCTTCAGATGTCAATAGCAGACGAATAAATAGGCGTAATCCACAGGTTAGGCAGAGCGAGAGGCTTTCAGATGCCCATCGCAGACGTAGTCGTAAAGAAAATTCGGATGAAACGGTTCGAGAACAAGGGGTAAATACATTGCACTGGACAATTAGGAGACAGGATCCACAGGCTAGGCAAAATATACGGGTTTCAGATACCTATCGAAGACGAATAAATATGCGTAATCCTCAGATGAGGCAGGGCGAGCGGGCATTAGGTGCCAACAACAGACGAATTTGTAGAGAAAATCCTAAGGAAAGGAATCGCGAACAGGCAGCCGATACTTCACGTAGGACAATTAGGAGACGAAATCCAGAAGCTGGCCAAGGAGAGCAGGCCGTAGATACTTTACTAAGATCGCAAAGAAGGCAGAATATTTTAGTTAGACTAATAGCGCAAGTGCGCAAAAGTCAGGCTCACTTTGATAGGAGGCAGCATGTGGAGGTCAGAATATTAGATAGAGAAGTATATAAAATAGCTTAGTCACAGAGTCGAAATGACACTGTTGGTAGCTTAGTTGAAAGAGCTCCACATACATCTCAAAGAAGAAGTGCTCGTATAAGAGCACGACTGATAGCAGCAGATTCAGTTAGGAACTTATGTCAGACAGTTAGTCAATATAGGAGTAATTCTCAGAATCAAGCAGCAGAAAACGAGCTGCCCGTAATAAGGAGGGAGCGAATGTCATTGAAGATGCGGCTTGACCCCTTAGGAACACCTTAGAAAGTTTAATAGCCGCCTACAACAGATTAATTAAACACGGTCCTGACCTGCTGACCTGGCTTAGATTTCCCTGAACTTACAGATTGTCTGAAGGATTTACAGAGCTTAGAAGAAAGACTAGTTTCACCACGGCTGCCGTTCATGATCATAAAATCTTTAGATTATGATCGGAAAAACAGCATTAAAGGAGCTGTAGTTAATGTGCCAATTCCAGTTGCGAATGACGCAGCTTCCCTTCCAAGGGCTTTCTGTGACGCAGAGGTTATTCAGATTCACCTCAAACGTAAAATAGAAAATCGTCTAAGCATTATGGTGGAAACTATATTTCCATCTCGTATTAATGATGCAATTAGGTAATGAGTAGGCACTGATCTTTATAGAAAATATGAAAGTAGCATTAATGAGGAATGGTTGGGTTCAAATACATCTGAAGTCGTACCATTTGTTGCATCAACAGAAGATATAGATTAAGTAAGAGAAATGGGTGATAGAGCTGCAAACCGAAATGTAGAACAGAATGCTCAAGTAGAAGAGCAAGAGCTTAATCCTGGAGGTGAGGAAACCTTAAACGAGAAAATTCGAATAGAGAATTTAGATGGTAGTAGTTTAGCTGTAGCACCTGGGGAATAACAACGACCTCTGGACATTTTAACTGATTCTGATTCAGAGGATTTAAGCAGGTAGATATGCTTTTTTATAATCTTAGCAAATTGAAGCTTATATATATGCGTAATAAATATGCCATTTGCTTAGGAAAGTACAGCGCTTCCCGATGCGTTACAGCTAGGACAGCCCTTAATGAAAAATAAATATATAGGATAATTTAGTTTGATGAGGGATTTAAAATTTTAAAAGGCATTTGATCGTCTTCTGCTCATTAGGAAGTAGAGAATAAAAGGTTATTGCCATTATTAGGCAACTTGACATACCTTCGTTCTTCATAACGCTCTAGAAAGTAGGTGGTTAGAACTAGACGTCTGCATGAATGACAAAAAAAAAACACATTTAAATGTACAAAGTCAAAATTGAATTGAGTGAATACTTGTACAAAACTAAATGAGAATGAGTGAGTGACTGAAGTCGTGTTTCCCTCGGCTGCACAAAAATATACCAGAAAAGAAACGAAGTGAGTGAGTGAGCAGCAGAAGTTATTAAATGTTGTATATTGAATACATACATTCGAATATTGTCAGCTGTTTTCTGCTGTGTGTGTTATCTGTTAAAAGAATGAGGAAAAAATAAATAAATATGAGTGCTATGTATTTTTTGTTGTGAATTATTTAATTTATATATTTATTACATATAATTTAGATTAGAATTTCAAAACATAATTTTATTGTTATACCCGTTACTCGTAGAGTAAAAGGGTATATTGTAATGTCTAGGAAGTAAATGTACTGACCAAGTTTGATACAAATCGGACAACTATATCGTATAGCTTCCATAGGGTCGATCGGTCAAAAATACGCTCTGAATTTATCAAACTATATTTATCAAACTCACACAGAATATAATTGTCATCAATATATACATACTGACCAAGTTTGATCCAAATCGGACTACTATATCGTATAGGCCACATAGGAACGATCGGTCGAAATGTGCTCTAAACATGAATTTGTATAAAAATGTTCTGTTTGCCAAGCTATCTTATCTATCACCATTGTTATTAATATATTGAAACTGAGTAACGGGTATCCTAAAGTCGCGAGGCGACTATAGCATTCTTTCTTGTTATTATTTATTATTATATTTTATATATTTTATCAAAAAAAATTGTAAATCTGCAAATATCGACACAGAAAACATTTATAGACGATCAGAACTACACATTTTGTTAGTAAAACTAAAACACAAGCTTTAAACAAAACAAAACACAAAAACATTACGCTGGTATTTTCCGGCAAATACATACATACAATTTCTCAAAGCACAAAGTGAATACACAAAGTATTCTGCGAACTACTTGAGTAGTTCGAATCTTTTCGAAGTTTTCATTTCATTTTGCTCTTCATTCGCTATACTCTTGCGAAACAGTAGTATACACATTCGTCTCATTCTGTCTTTTTCACTCGCTCATATTCTACTCAATTCGAATGTGGCTTTGTTATGAATACATTCATGCAGACGTCTAGTTAGAACTGATAGTTATTTTGAAGAAAACAGTTACGAAGGAATTTCTAACCGAAGAAGAAGCATAGAAAGGTCTGAAGTTGTAGAACTGATTAGGTCAGACCCAGAAACATGTGCTCGGTATTTTGATTATAGGTATAGACAGCTTTTAAAAGTTATGACAAAGGATGGTGGCATTTTCGGCCAACATTCTGTTTATAAGTATTATTAGCGTTTAGAGTTTCAATACCGGGGTTCACCACACATTCATGGATTGTTTTGGTTGAAAGATGCCCCTGTATTTGATTCTAGTAATCCTTCAACTTGTCCGCCTGTCGTACAGACGTTGTCAGAGAGCATCAATGCAGAAGTCTTTATAAACACTGGAGTGCCTGACAAACGAGTTCAAATGCTCAAGTTTCTACAACTGCAGGTGGAACTTCCCAAGAATCACTGAATGCGGTAGACAATGAAGGATTCGGTACAACCGATGTTTATCCTCTTCGCAATGGTAGCGGATTTATTAGAGAAAGGCGTAGTCCACGGATAATACGTTAAAGAATATATAATGTTAGTCACGATAGGGAGAATTATTTTAGGGAACTAGTAATGCTGTATTATCCGTGGTGAACTTAAGAGGAGGAGCTAGTTAGTAAAAATTGCGAAGAGGATTGTAACCTGAATAGGCAATTTATTGAGGCTAATCGTAGGAAATTCAATGTTTTAAATGGTAGTGAGTTATAGGATGCTCTCAGTAGGGTATTAAACAATTATCAGGAAGAATAGTTAGGTAATGTAGATGATCGGGAAAATTTAGATAATAAACTTAGAGTATTAGGTGTAGCAGAAATAGATCCCCAGGTAAACATTTTAAATATAGCAAATTAAGAGAATGAAGATGGGCCAAGCAGCGACACTGTTCAGTTTGTTAAGTTACCAGTTTTAATGACATCGTCATGCTTAGAGGAAATAGTATGTTCCCTAAACATAAAACATAGAACTTATCTAAGCCATGTGTTGCCTGTAGGCGACCGGTGGATTTTTCATCAATCCTCTAGGAAAGGCTACAGTCAACTACATGCCACACTTTGGGAAAACCATTTTGAATTTTTCGAGTTGACGGAAATAATGCGTCAACGAGATGACCAACCATTTAGCCCTTAATAATATGGCATCCGCTCATGTGACAGACATTGACATTGAGCTTCTTAGATCCAGAGTAGTATGGAAAGATGTGATACCAGATGATGCTATTCACCTCTTTCACTCCAACGCCGCTACAAATTCATAAAACTCATTTAAGCTAAATAGAATTGCGACCACCCAATATTGTTCAAGAGCTGAGGATTTTGTAAAGGGAAGTCAACAAGGCCAGAATTCTTGAATTCGTAGAAGGAAAATACATGAATGTTAATATAGATACTGCAGATGGTTTAGTTAATGGAGCAACAATAATTGGAATTGGAATTTAATTCAAACAGTCATCCTATTCTTTAATGGGTTGATTTCATTGAGGAAAGAATAGGAAAAGTATTACGATAAAAGTATAGAAATCTACCCAATCCATTGTGGACACCAATAGTCAAAACTGTTTGAAGTTTTCAGTTTAGGAAGAATACAAATGTTACGAAAACAGTTTCCGACAGTGAGAAACGTTTAATAAGGTGGTGGTCCACAATTCCGAAAGTTTAAATAGAGCAGCTTTATATGTTGCCTGTAGTAGAGACAAGTGCAGCTCGACTGTTTCTAGTAAGCAAATTCAACCCTCCGAGGCCCATCTAAGGTCGAAATGTAGTTCAGGAAGAGTTAGAAAAATTATGCTCCATTAAATTACTTATTACTCATTTCGACTTTGCGGTTTTTACTTTTACTATTTGGTTTACTTAACAGTTCCATTTTTAAAACAAGAAAGAATGCTATAGTCGCCTCGCGACTTTAGGATACCCGTTATTCAGTTTCAATATATTATTAACAATGGTGATAGATAAGATAGCTTGGCAAACAGAACATTTTTATACAAATTCATGTTTAGAGCACATTTCGACCGATCGTTCCTATGGGAGCTATACGATATAGTAGTCCGATCTGGATCAAAGTTGGTCAGTATATATATAGTTATATATACTTATTATAGTTAGCTTAGTTAACACAAAAGTTTTTCATACAATTTCATATTTGGAGCGTATTTTTGACCGATCGACCCTATAGATGCTATACGATATAGTGGTCCGATTTGGATCAAAACTTGGTAAGTATATATATATTGTTAGCAGATGTATTCTGTGTGAGTTTGATTAATATAGCTTAGTTAACACAAAAGTTTCTCCTACAAATTCATGTTCAGAGCGTATTTTTGACCGATCGACCCTATGGAAGCTATACGATATAGTTGTCCGATTTGTATCAAACTTGGTCAGTACATTTACTTCCTAGACATGTACTACCCGTGTAAATTTGGTTCAGATAGCATAGCTACTACAACATTCTAGCTTTACCTGTACATTTACCTTTATATGAATATAGAACGCCCTAAAGTGGGCGTGTCAAAAAACAAAAACAAACTTGTACTGCTTGGGTATTGTACCTTTCATTTGCGACCCCTATCATCTTTCTAGCTCTTATAGTCTCTGATATCCTTTTGTTCATACAGACGGACAGACGGACGGACAGACAGACGGACATGGCTATATCGACTCGGCTATTGATGCTGATCAAGAATATATATACTTTATGGGGTCTGCCAAGCCTCCTTCTGCCTGTTACATACATTCCAACGATTCCAATATACCCTTTTACTCTACGAGTAACGGGTATAAATATTTTCCACAATGTCCAAAGTCTGCACTGTCATATTAAAAGTGCCCCGTTAGATAAGCTGATGCATCAGGCATCAATGCTTTGTTTTGTTGAAGGATCGACCTTTCCAAATGAGTCTTATGAAGTCCCAGTGTTTAGAATTGCTGTATGTTTAGATAGTTTAGGTGAAGGTAGGACTCGATCACAAAGAGGCATTCTTGTCTTCGTCAAGAAAAAACTTTTTTAGAATGTTAGTCTTTGTTTCACAGGTCGCAATTTTGATTGTTCGCATGTGTTCGAATACGCAGTTTTAAAGTTTAAGTAATTTAGTAATTTATAAGAGCCCCCATTACTCGTTACCTAGATTCAGAACAGAGTTTGAGGATTTACTTGTAGAACATTGCGAAATTTAAGGTAGAGAAGCAGTAATTTTAGGAGATTTTAATTTATGTTTAAAAGCATGCACTTACTTATTTAAGTTTGGTTAGGAGGGGATTTATTATCCCTTTTAGATTTGAAAATGTCCACAACATGTGACGGTACACATATTAATTGGGCACCTATGAGACTGTGCACAACATTCACGAACTAGTAATCGGGCGTTTTCGATTATAAGTTGTTATTTTGTAATGCCAAAAAACCAATTTTAATCATATTAATTTATAATCGGAAATAAAATGCAGAGAGTATTATAAGGTCGGGCGTGCTCGACTGTACTTTTCTTTCTTGTTTTATTTTTGACCGATTTGTTCCATGGGACCTGGGACAGTCAGGGATAGTGCAGCGGTCGGCTAAACATAGAAAAAATAATAAAGAAAAGAAAACGTTGTTTTGAGTTGTTGAATAGTTGTTGAAGTTCCCTCTCACTGACTCTCTTGCATTCCGTTCGCTAGAGATCATCGCCAACTCTACGGCGCTCCTAGAGTCGCGCACCGGTATCGCAAGACATTTCCCTTTAAATTTCTTGTAAGATTATAGCCTGGACTAAGATCTGTACCCCGGTTTAAATGCTTCTTCTGACGCATCTGCAACCACATTTTATAAAGTATTTCGTGAAGTTATTGGTCACTGCAAATCCCAAGTAGACAAATTCCTTGACAGACTCGAAGTTATAGTCGCCAGCAGTAAGGTGAGAGTCAAGACGCCGCGACTCTCTGCTACTGCACACCATAAACATCGTTTTGCCCATGTTCACTGCAAGTCCAACTCTCGCTGAATCCTTTTCGATAGCTCCAAAAGCCGCAGTAACATCACGCTTGGTACGACCAATAATATCAATATCATCGGCGTAACCAAGGAGCTGGACACATTTGTTTCCCAGTATTGTGCCCGTCCGATGCACTCCAGCTTTCCTTATTATACTCTCCATCAGTAGATTGAAGAGCACACATGACAGCGAGTCGCGCTGTCTGAGACCACGCTTGGTAGCGAAGGTTGTCATTCAATGTCATTCTGCAAAGCCGTATTAGCTTTGCAGGTATACCAAGCTCAGATATGGTAGCGTACAGGCGATCTCGCTGTGTGCTATCGAAAGCGGCTTTAAAATCGACAAACAGGTGGTAGGTGTCGATTTGGTTCTCGTGCGCTTTCTCCAAGATCTGGCGTAGTGTGAAGATCTGGTCGACTGTGGACCTCCCAGGACGAAAGCCGCATTGATACGGTCCGATCAATGCTTCAGCACATGGCTTAAGTCTCTCACACAACACGCTCGTGAGAACCTTGTATGCGGCGGGAAGAAGGCTAATGCCACGGTAGTTGGTGCGCTGTGTAGCATCACCCTTCTTCAGGATGGGGCAGATTATACTGCGGTTCCAATCAACGGGCATGCTTTCCGATAGCCATACGCTGCTGATGAGCTGGTGCATGCACCCTACCAACTCATCGCCTCAGGCCTTAAACAATTCAGCCGGTAGCCCATCAGCTCCTGCGGCTTTATTGTTTTTAAGTCGGCGCATTGCGACTTCGACCTCCGTATGGCTAGGGATGGGAACATTAACAGCATCATCTCTGATTGGGGTTAGTGGATCAACTTCGTCAGGTTCGCCTTCACTGTTTCCAGCCAAAAGACTTTCAAAGTGATCCCGCCATAACCTCAGTACCATCTCCGCATCTGTGACGAGGTTTCCGTCATCACTCGTGCAGGTAAGCGATCCAGGCTTATACCCTTGAGTCATACGTTTGACTCTCCGGTAAAAGTCACGGGCATCATTCCAGCATCTGCTACTCTCCATCTTCTCACACTCAAGCCTTTCAATCTCCCGCTTATTCCTCTTGAAAAGGCGCTTCTCATCTCGTGACCTATAAATATCTACTACCGCTCGAGCGGCTCCTGCTTGCAGCGTTCTTTTGTAGGCGGCGTCCTTTGCAGCAGTCGCTTCTCGACACTCCTGGTCATACCATGGATTCCTTTTCGGAGGTCGCTGGAATCCCAGAGTTTCCACAGCAGAAGTCGTTATGGCGTTTGTTATGTGCGGCCACATATCAGCAGAATTTATAGGCGTTGGAGAGAGTTCTGCCAGTCGGCATGAGAGTCGAGTGGAGAAGGCATCCTTATGCTGTTGTGACTGCAACTTTCCGATGTCAAGCTTCCTTGCCATACCTCGATGTGGGACCTTCGCAACACATAGCCGTGCGCGAACCTTAGCCACAACTAAGTAGTGGTCGGAGTCGATGTTGAGACCCCGACAGGATCTCACATCTAGGATGCTAGACGCGTGCCTTGCATCGATCACAACGTGATCAATCTGATTGCTAGTCAGACGATCAGGGGAGAGCCAGGATGCCTCAGAGATGACGAAATCCAGTACTACGAACTGTCATGTTGTGCGCAGCAGCAAATTCTATCAGCCTAAGCCCGTTGACCGAGGTAGACTCATGCAGGCTATTAAAATCTCCCAGGAGAATTTTAACGTCATGTGACGGGCATCGGCTATACGCTCGGTCGAGCTCTGTATAGAAAGCATCCTTGGTAGCATCGTCTTTGTCCTCCATTGGGGCGTGCGCACAGATGACGCTGATGTTAAAGAATTTGGCAGCAATTCGGATTGTCGCAATTCTCTCGCTATATGGTGTAAACTGCGAGACACGGTGCCGTAGCCTGGATCCTACGACGAAACCGCAACCAAACTCATGTCTACTATTATGACAGCTGTAGTATATGTCACAGGCTTTCTTCCTCATGCAGCCCTGTCCGATCCATCGCATTTCTTGAAGAGCCGTGATGTCAGCCTTCAACTTATTGAGGGTATCCGCTAGTTGTTGAGCAGCACCGGGTCTGTACAGTGTCCGTATATTCCAAGTGCATACTCTCAAATCATTGTCCTTTTTACGTTTGCCATGGTCGTCAACGTTGTTTGGGTTCTTATCCGAGGCTCCTCTTGCATCGTTCACTGATGTTGGTTTTTCCATGGGTGGGTATCAAGTCCTACGCCAAAACCTAATTTAAGGATTAGGATCCCGCCTCGCACTTTGGTTTATAACTCAGCGGGTGCTGAGTTACAATCCAGGGGGAACCACGTGGAGGTAGTGTGTCGACTTGAAGAGTGAAGGGACAAGGATCACACTGGCGCCCACCAAGTTGGACGCAGTCAGTAGTTTTACCTTGTGTTCTCTCCCCCATCCCCCCATCCCCCCATCCCCGATCAAATAATGTGAACGTAAAAATAATTAACAAAACTGATATTAACAACGAGATTAATAATTCAAAAAATTTTAATATTCACTAACAATATTAAAAGGGGAACTACTAGAATCAGCATAATAATTATCACTCAAGGCGACTTTTGCAGCCGTTTTACTCAGTTAATGTTGAGAATTTTATGTCATATGGTAATTATACTTATACAGGTAGAACCTTGACAATTCGTTTGCTTAAGGGAGCCCACGAATTATCGAAGGAAACGAATTGTTAATGGAAAACGGTTACTTAGACCAAGTTGATTATCTTGAAGAAAATCAAAAAACAAAATAACTAATTATAGAGGAAAACAAAATGTACCATATGCTGAATTATCAAGATTCGGCGTGAAAAGTATTATGTATTTGGACGTTGATGTACTTACGAGACAATACATAGCAACACCAAACAACATGCTAGTTATCGCGTGGAACCCTGCAGACAATGCTGCCACCTCACGCTCCCAACCGTTTAATACTCTTTGCATTTTTACCCCATAAAATTATTAAATTCGGTATCAAGATATTACAATGGGTAGCAATTGCATTAAGAAACTTTGAAACAAAAATAAACCAATTATTATCAAACATGCATCTGCTTATTTTTATGCAAATACACATATATGTATGCAAGTATGTATTGAATACACGCGCGCAGAGTTTTCTTGTTATGGTCCTCGCTGGAATTCGCTTGGTGTGACTTAATTTGGCGAAGCTACCATCAAAGTGGTACTGAAAAATATCTAACCTCGGTGTCCACCTCAAACGTTTCTGTCAAATCGGCATTATTGAAATTCCAACGATTTTTATTTCTGCCTTCTTTTAATATGTTAGAATGATTTGAAAACCAGTGTGCCAATTGAAAATCGAAGAATTAAATTTAGATTCGTCTGAATAGTAGGCCCCACCAGTAATTCCTTGAGATGGTGTAACGATGTTTTTTACATGACGCGTCCATTACTACTAGAAGTTTGGTGGAACTGCAATCTGGTCTGAGGACGCACTGGTGTGAAAGGTCGTAATGTGGTCCTGGTGGAACTTCTGTATCTATGAAAGACATATGACCAAGTTCAAGATACTCGTTCATGAAACTCAAATATATTCCAGTTCATGGAAACTACATGTATTTTGTCTGTTTGTGACGAACCCAGCTCTTTGGGATCAGTATTAAAATCCAACCTGACTCCAAAGTGTCCTGCACGATACACGGGACGAAACTATTGTCGATACTTTCCTTTTTGCATCAAACTCGATTGTCCAGTCGAATAAAGCCATGAAATTTACCTAAGACCCTCAATTCAAGAAGACTCTACCGTTTCACTTCTGATCAAATCTGTCTCGAACTTTAACAACTGAGTTTTCAAGGATTCTGATTGACTTCACAAGCAATATGGTTTACATGGGCAGGATGAGCAGATGCTTGTGATGGTTCTAAGGATGCGTCTGTGAAGGAGAGTGTTGTGATGAAAAGAATAAAATCTTCACTTTTACACAGTGCAGTTGGACACTCTGTGCCTGTTAGCGTGTTTCATATCATATATTTGCTACATCCTAGACCTCGAACTGTTTTCAGCAGACAAATGAGGATATCGACCATTTAAAACCACAACGGTCGGCCCATTTCGGCAAAGAATTAAAATCAAGCTGTTCCTTATACTTCGAGTTCGTATGAAGATCTTCCTTCCTTCGACATCGGCTCAATAACAAATAAATGGGCGAGAGTTTCAAAGAAAATGATGCATTTGTTGTCGTACAGTTTGCATCAGAAACCTGGAGTGCTCTGATGGTGCACAGAGCCTCGTCTGATAAATATATGACAGTGAGCGAACAGAGTCTATCATACTATTAAAATATCCGATAAATTTGGAGTGGGGAAGTGCGCCAGAATAGCTGGCCAAAGTCACGGGCATGAGATAATTTCTAGTTCACAGGGGATTATTCACTCGGCGAACGGGATCAGATCCTCGTCGATCGTCCGGATAGTATCACTGCGTGCCGGAATTAGTCTCACTGCGAACAGCATCAGATCCGCGTCCAACTACACATTAGTAACTAAAAGGTTCCTGGATTGCTCACGGGGCAAACCGGATCGGATTCTCATCTATCTACCGGTTAACGGATAGGGGTTATGTCGAAGGAATAAAGAAGACAGTTGAATCAGCTTCAACACAATTTCATATTTCTACTGATTAATTACTGATGTTAATATTATGCCCTAAATGCACCCTGCTGCATTGCCTAACGGAGCTCTTGCGCCCCGCTCTCACCAACATACTTGCTCTATGCATATGGGCGCGCCAACTTTCGACGTCCATACCAGTGTTGCCAAATCAGCTTTTTTCCTGTCAAATCTGAAAGTCGAATTGCGGGAAAAATTCCAAAACAGCGGGCAGCGGGAATTCTGGCTTTTTTTTTAAATATAAATTTGTTTTTTTCCGCTTGTTTGTATACTGAACAATCTATCATTTTTTTCGGATTATCCAGTGTTGAGTTGTTCATTGTGGTTGAATTAAAACTAAATTGTTAAGTACTGATGATGAATGGAATGAATTAAAACTTCATTTTAATATGACATTTTAATATGTTCGACAACACCAATCACATGTATATGATATTCTTAAAACCATTTCTTAGCGCAATGCAAAAAGTCAACAAATGTTATCAAACGTCACAGAATTACTAAACTATCTTATTTTAGCCATTGATTCCCTAAAGGACAAAATAATTCCTGGAGACACCAATATAAATATTTTCGAAATCGATGACTTCAAAGAATATATAGTCAAAAATTTATATCAAAGCTATGCATTTGAAAAATAAATAAACCCAATTCTAGACAACTACGTCTTGCCAAAAAGTATTTAGACATGATAGGATCAATGAAAACTTACGACGCGAACATAAATGTCTGTGAAATTGAAGATATAATAAATACTTTATAAAAACAAACCCTTAAAAGATGACCTAAAACATCAGCTTTTTTCCAGATTATTTCCCCAAATTTGCAGCTTTTTTTCTTGTAACTTCCCACTAAAAACAGCTTTTTTTTGCTCAACAAAAATTGGCAACACTGGTCCATACCCTTCCACTACCGAAATTCCTCGCTATACAACTCCACCACCAAATCTCACTCGCTTAACCACCGAACTTTCGTGCAGAGTTGCACACGACCGCTCCCCGCGCTGCCGATAAAGGGAGCCGCCCGTCTAAAACAAACTCGTGCCGCTATCTTCAAATAGTGGAACAGCTGACCATTTCTTATATCAACTAAAAATTTAATCGCCTTCATTGGCCATCATTCATTTGAGAACGATACATGAAGTCGGTTATTTTTGAAGCTGCCTTACAACATGTATGAATAACGGCCCATGTTTCCTTAAGCATTGCGCGGCTAGTATTATTAGCATCTATTGCATCAATCGCTGACTGCAGATCCATAGCTTTGGAAATTTGCGAATTGAGAACATCTAGCCGGCACTGGATTTGAAATTTTATTAATTTTTTATTAATGACCGCCAGAGTGCCAGGGTAGAAATAGTGAAAGACGAGATTTGATGCTCTATATTCAAGTGCTATTTTCATACTGATTTATTTCATAGAAGTTAGGGCCTTATTGTATAAGTTATTGAACATAGTTATATATATATACAAATGTACATACATTCTGTCAAAATATATGTACATACGCATTGGCGCTAACATATTGCGTTTACTTAAAATCACTCATAGAATGTAAGCATTCAAACCTATTCATATGTATGCATGTTAAGCTACTGTAAATTAGAACACTTACATACATGAGGCACACTGTTAAACAGTACTAACATAAAAATGTAAAGAACAGCGTATGCAAAGGCTGGGAAGTGGGATAAAGGGCCTTAATATCAAAAAATACAATAATTTAAAATCTAAATAAATCTAATAAAAGGCAATTGATTGCACAAAAACGAAAAATAAAGTTTTTAATATAAACTCGATTAAACATGCAAGCAATTGGCGCAGACGAATATACAGCTGCTCAACTTAGAGAGTGGCTTGGTCGTCTTGGTCTATCAACGAGTGGAAATAAGTCCAATTTCGTACCTCGTCTCAGGTCCCACTGTCAATACGAGGATATGGTCTACCTGGAACTGAACTTGTTGAGGGCTCTGGTGAAATAGTTTTGCGACAAAATGCGGACAACAACAACAGTGGCGACGTCGGCGAACAATTCGCAAGCAACAACAACAGTGGCGGCTTCGACGAACAAATTGCAAACAACAACACTGGCGGCGTCGGCGAACAAATTCAATGATCAACAAGCAAAGGCCATGGCGCAGAGGTGACCGAAAATAACTGTGCAGAAACACAGCTACTTAAAATGCGCATCGAATTGTTGTTACTGGAAAATAAAATTCTGAAAAAAAACCGAAAGCGAGAGAGCAACAATGTTGACAGCATTATGCTAAATGTTATCAAAGACACGTTGCCCGCGTTTGATGGAAAAAAATGATGTCAACATTTGGATAGCACATTTAAAGTCTATCGCCGAACTCTACAAGCTGGACAACAAGATGTTGAGCGTTCTCGTAATAACGAAGTTGAAAGATGACGCGCAAGTATGGTTACATTCAAATATTATCCATTTAGAGATTGCTGCTACGTCGGAAATTTGAAAATCGCAAATGGCAGGCCGATGAACAATTTTCTATATACTATCAGCAAAAAATGTTACTAGCTTCAGGCATTGAACTCAATGGGGAGGATATTATTGATAACATCATCGAGGGCATACCTGAGAAGAATCTACGATGCCAGGTACATGTGCAATGCGTAAAAAATCATTCTCAAGAAAATTACACTGCCCAACATCGGTGAAACCTGGAGTCAAAGATATGAAACCGAAAGCTGATCAACGATGCTACAACTGTAATATACAAGGCCACTTCGCAAATGAGTGTCAAAAACCAAAACGACAGGTTGGAGCCTGTTATGGGTGTAGCAACATGGATCATCACATATCAACATTTGCAGAAAATAAGAAAAACCGGAAAAATTAACATGTTAGAGATTTTAACATTTGTTTTAAAAAATATTCTAGCCATTTTATTTCCACAGAATGCCGCATCGAGTCAGGAAGCCCAATAAGCTTCATCTAATAAACCATCATTTAAATAATGAATTTAACACAATTTTAAGTTTAATTAATTTCAATAACTGTCACTGCTTTGGAAGCAAAAATTAAGATTTGATTTTTGTGGATTGAATAACAGTAAATTGAATATTTTCAATAAAATGAAATGTTATGTTGTATTTGAAAAAGTAAATTGGAATTTGATATGTTGGGGCAGATGAGTCAATGTTATATGATGTGGTGTTAGGGAGAGATTTTATGGCAACTTGTAAATTTAAAATAATAAGTGAGTTTGTCCAGGATAAAGAAGTGAATGATGTAAACAACAAAGTAACCAACAAAAAAAAGAGAAGCATAAATCCTTTAATAGAATATCAACTGAGTGTCCTTTGAGTTCAGCAAATGAGAGTAATGTAAAGGCTGGAAATGAAAATGAGTGTCCAGATTTTAAATGTTTACAAGATTAGGACAGTGGAAATGTTGATTTAAAAATTAAAAAAGAGTGTATTAGAAATAATTGATTAGAAAATGAAAATATTATAAAAGAGTGATTTGAAAATGAGAGCTTAGAAAATGAAAATAGTAAGAATGAGTGTTATGAAAAGGATTGTTTAGGAAATGAAAAAATTAAGAATGAGTGTTTTGAAAATGAGTGCTTAGAAAATGATAATATTAAGATTGAGTGTAATGAAACGATTAAGAGTTCAGGTTATGAAAATGAGTGCTTAGAATGTTAAAGGATAATTATCCAACTCCCCATATTGATGATTTAATTGATAAGCTTGACAGAAAAAAATACTTTTCAAAATTAGATTTGAATAATGGATATTTCCATGTGTATATGCATGAAGATTCTATGAAGTACACTTCCTTCATAACTCCAATGGGACAGTATGAATGGCTTAGAATGCCATTTGGGCTTCGTAATGATCCTGCAGTGTTCCAAAGATTCGTTAATAAAGTATTTTCAGATATGGTTAGGGCAGAGAAATTAATAATAAACATATATGAATGATATAATGATAGTGACCGAGGATAGCAAATCACCTTTGGAAATACTGGAAGAAGTTTTCAAATGATTGGTAGAAAATAAGCTGGAGCTAAGACTTGATAAATGTGAGTTTCTTCAGTCAAAAGTAAGACACTTAGGATATCTAGTGTCAGAGAATGCAATAAGACCAGATGATAAAAATTTCAGAGCAGTTACAGTTACAAATAAAGCGAGAGCTGTTCAAATTTTTCAATTTTTCAACAAAACAAAACTACATTTCGACCTCATAAAAAAAGATAAGGAATTCAAATTTGGGGCAAAAGAATTAGAATGTTTTAAAATGTTCAAGGGGAATTTGTTAAAGGCACCTATTATACATTAAACATTATACATTATACATTATACATTATACATTATACATTATACATTATACATTATACATTATACATTATACAATCCAACAGATTAGACGGAGTGACACACAGATGCTAGTGCTATAGGTTTTGGAGCGATTCTCGTGCAGAAGAAAGCTGATGGGAATATGCATTCTATTTTCTTTTTTTCGTAAAGTACAACTGAAACAGAGTCCATATATGACATTTTTAAACTAAAAACGTTAGCAATAGTTCTTGCATTAGAAAGATTTAAAATATATTTGCAAGGCATTAATTTTAAGTTAATAACAGATTGTAACTCTTTAAATTTAGCAGTGAATAAGAGAGCAATGAGTCCTGCCATAGATAGATGGTTACTAGAGCTCAAAAAATTTGATTTTACAATTGAACATAGACCGGGCAGCATCTAGATGCGTTAAGTAGAAATACACAAATATTAGCTATAGAGACAAATACTATTGAAGAAAATATAATTGTGTGTCAAAAAAAAGATAAATAATTAAAAGTCTTTAAAGAGTTATTAGGAAAATCTGGACATAAATATTTTGAAATAAGAAATGGCGTTGCTTATAAGAAAAAGGATAAGGATTGTTTTTAGCTTTACGCACCGTATGGAGAACCATGTACTTTATAAGTTCCATGACGAGTTACGACATGTTGGAATTAATAAGATGACAGATATTATTCTAAACAAGAAAGAAAAGTACAGTCGAGCACGCCCGACCGTAAAATACTCTCTGCATTTTTTTCCGATTAAATTATTAAAATAGTTATCCAGATATTTCAATGTGTAGTACTTGGGTTAAAACTTATCTGTTTGTTTGTATGCGAATACACATACGAATGACAATACATGATGCATATATGTATGTATGTGTGTATTCGGCGCGGCCAGCGACTGCGGGCAGAGCTGCCGCCATGCAGGCAGCGAAAACGTTCGAACATGTGCTTGTATGTTTCTGTCTCGCTTGCACTCATTAGTAATATTGCGTTCATTTATCAATATTGTAACGCTTCTAGTTTTCTTGTTTAGAGTCCGATTTTACTGGGCCTTTCAGGAATAGTTTGATATAGTTACCCTCGACTCGAATTATACAATGCTGTACTATAGGGATGAGCTAATAAACATGTTTATGTTATAGTAGATCCATTCAAAAAATATGTTAGACTTTATGCAACAAAAACAACGAATACTGAGGAAGTGGTAAATTGTCTATTGGATTATTTTAGGGCTTATAGCGGACCAAAATGTATCGTCTCTGATAGGAGTAGTTGTTTCACATCAAACGATTTGAATGTTTTATTAAAGAAAATGAAATAAAACACGTTAAAATTGTAACAGGTTCACCTTAAGCAAATGGACGGGTTGAAAGAATTAACAGAAGCTTAGGACCTATGATAGCTAAATTGGCTGATACAGAGAAAGGCCTACACTGGGATATAGTTTTAGAATAAGTTAAATATGTATTAAATAATATAATACAAATAACGATAAACCAATACCCTAGTAAAATGCTCTTTGGAGTTATGCAAAGTGGAAAAGAGAATGACAACTAAAAAGATAAGATAGAAGAGGTGGGTGATAAACATGAAGAGATAGACTAACCAAATATTCGTGAACAGGCTAAAATTTGTCAAAACAAGCTGCAAAATTATAATAAGGATGTTGCATTTGGGGCTGAGCAGAATCGAAATATCGATAAGTGTTGGAAATTCATCGCGCACTGTTCTGCTCAGCTGGGGTGGCCATATGGCCAAGAGAGGGGATGTATAAGAGTTAGGGTAGGGGTTAAAAAGAGAGAGGATGAGGAAGGGAGGATAGAGGCCAAGGGCAGACGGTCGTTGACTCTAAGGAACCGTTGCATGGCATAGGGATAGGAGAATTTGAATTAGGCATAGCCACAGGTGGCCTTAGGGTCAAGCGAGGAGTTGGATTTTTGAGATCGGTACGAGCAGTTGCGTGGCCGGATCGTCGCCGTGAATATTATTTTTTGCTTGGTTTTTTTTTGTGGAGTCCAAGTCTTGTGCTGGTGATCGTTTTTTTTTATATGGTGTCCTGAGTGTCTAATGTTATAAATTCGTGAACGTTGTAACAAAATTATATACTTGTGCAAAATTATCTATGTGTGCAAATCCGCACAAACAATAATATTACGATGAAAGCAACAACCACATAGACATTTAGACAATGTGACACCACTGTGCACTACGAATGTAGCCAGAATACAATTACGTGTGACGCGTTAATTATTAAAAACTTAAAACCACACCAAAACGAAAACGCACAGCCAAAGCAAAGACAGTTCATATAAAGACAATAAACAAAAAAAGAGAGGCAAACAACCAACAACAACTACTCCAACAATCAACAATAAAAACCAACATCAACAACTTTAGCAGCAACAACGTACAAAACCAGCGGCGACTGATTAGGTCGTGCAACGACAACAACAACAACAGTACAACATAACCAGAAGGCAGCCGTGACAGTGACGTCACACAGCATCAGCTGTGCGCACAATCATAGTGGGACGGACGTGGTGAGTTGTGTCGCCCCAGACAGCCGTAGTTTTGTCCTGTAGTTTTTATTGTAGTATTTATGTATATATATATATATATATATTTATTTATTTATATATATAAAAAAAAATTTTGAATTGTTAATTATTTAAATATTCACATTAAGTATGTGAAATATCGTTTGTCCAAATTTCTGGATGGTCCTTTTTTTCCCCCGTTGTGTGTATTTTCGTTCGCCAAAGATATTAATGGTACTGTGGTACACTTAGTACCGACCAAGAATCGTTATTGGCACTGTCTGGCCCCCTATACCCCCTCTGAGCTCTTAGGTTGTTTTAGGTACTCCGAGACCCCGTAAATAAATAAAGCCGAACAAAAAAAAGGGCTACACGAAATTAGCAAAAAAATTGAATATTCAAAGTAAAAAAGAAATGTATATAAAATGAAATTTAATAACATAAAAAAATACGTATAAATAGGAACAAAAATAATGTATAGTAATAACAAAGAATATATGTACGAAATTGTGTCAAAATGAATATGAGTGAGTGATTTGTTCATGGGAGGGGGAATGCATAGCCAGGAGTGAGCGAGCTGACGTGAACGTTAGATTATGGGTGGCGCTGCATAACAATTTGAATGCTGCCGCCACAGCTGATGTCGTTCGATGGTGAGGCAGGGCCAGAGCCAGATGCAGGTTTGGGCACGAGGAGAAGCCTTTCGGCGGAAGCCGCTCCAAAGCCACCTAGAATAGTGACGCCGGATGAGCCCATTAGGTTTAGACCAGCCGATCCGCAAACGTGGAGGACAGACGGGCCAATGAATACCCGAGTAACGGTAGGTCAGGCGAGCAGACGAGGGCTGTCTTTCGACGGAGATCCATACAAATCCTCCGTATAAGATTTTATTTTCCGCATGGAGTTCCTACAGCGCCAATATAGGATCCCTTGGGATGAGGTACTGCGATGCTTCCACCTCCTCCTCAAAGGAAGGGCCAGGGATTGGTACTGGCTATACGTGCTGCAGTTTCAAGTGGAGCGATGGGACGAGCTGAAGCGTGCGTTATTGGCTAGATTCAGGGGAACGACCGAGCACGACAAGATGCAAGAGCTGATGCAGCGTAGGCAAAGAAGCAATGAGAGTGCTGACGACTTTGTCTACGCTATGAGAAAGCTCGCATCGAGGTTGCGGGAACCCCTGCCTGAAGCTCGGCCACCGCCGAGGTATGGCGCAATGGAGGAGCGCCAAGGGGTGAGTGAGGTGCAATCGGCGGAAGAAAAGAGGAAACCGGAAGAACCCGATATCGAGGTAGACGAGGCACGAGAAGGGGCACGAAGGCAGCAGAGGCCAGGTTGCTGGAATTGTGGTCTTCCGGACCACCTTTTCAGGGATTGTTTGGCCAAGGAGGGTAAGGTGTTTTGCTACCTTTGTGGCAGGCCGGACACCTTCTGTCCTAAATGTCCGGAGTGCCAGGGAAACGGTCGGCGGGGTGCGAATAAGACGGAAGACTCGTACCGCCAGGAGATCCCCGAGAGGAAGTAGTTTTAGGTTTGGAAGGAAATAAGGATAAATGTAATCCATTAGATATAGATTTGGTAGGAAGTAATGATATTAGATATAGTAGATTTGGTAGAAAGTAAGGATAACGCTAGAAATAGAAATATTTTTCGGTTGCTGCCATATAAAGAGCGGATTAGGGCGTACCTGGAGGCTCGAAATAGGATTTTCGACGATCGCTTGCTCGACGGGATACGACTGTTGACGCGTAGAATGAAAAAGGCACGCGAAAGATTCCGCAGAAGGCGACGAGTCAAGAAGCAAGTGGTGGAAGCCGTAGGGCGAAGCTCTCGGACTGATCCTCACGTTTTCGCTGAGGTAAGGCTCGAGTGGAGGCAAGTGCGCGGCTTACTTGACTCGGGCGCAACTGTTAGCCTACTCGGGAAAGGATGTTGCGAGCTGGTAGAAGAGCTGGGCTTGTCCGTGCAGCCCTACGAAGAACGTTGCGGATGGACCCGCCTAGGGTAACAGCCATAGAGAATATCCCAGTGCCAAGATCGGTGAGAGAGGTACGATCCTTCCTAGGCACGGCTGGATGGTATCGAAAGTTCATCCGTAACTTTGCCGTGATACCAGTTCCACTGACGGATGCGTTGAAATCGAAAGGAGGCAGAAAATTTAGTCTAGGAGAAGAAGGAGTTAAAGCAGTGCAGGCATTGAAGAAGGCTTTGACTACTGCTCCAATTCTGGTGCATGTGGACTTCTGAAAAAGATTCTATGTCCAGTGCGATGCTTCGCACTCCGGAGTGGGGGCGGTGCTATTTCAACTGGACGACGCTGATCATGAAAGACCGATTGCGTATTTCTCTGCCAAGTTGAATAAGCATAAGCTCAACTACTCAGTGACTGAGAAGGAGTGCTTAGCGGCGATCATGGCCATCCAAAAGTTCAAGCCCTATATCGAACTCATGCCTTTTACTGTAATCACCGACCATGCCAGCCTGAAATGGCTGAAATGGCACTAGACTTCGTGATTGAGCATCGAAAAGGGTCAGAAAACGTAGTGGCCGGTACGCTCTCACGAAGCCTAGAAGCGGTAGTGGCCGAAGCAAAGAAGGGATTGGATCCTAGCGCGATTTTGGGGTTCCGAACGAACGAGTTCGACACTGAGGAATATAAGGAATTAGCTCAGGATTTTAGTATGCAAGTGGGAATAGGGACAGAGTGGTGACGGAAAGGCCATTCCAGAAGTAATATATAAACTTCTTAGGAAAGTATCCAAGATCGAAAAGGGGCCATGCATGGATATTTATTGTCGTTGATCACTTTTCTAAATTCCTTTTCCTGAAAGCCATGAGCGAAGGCACAGCAAAGGCGCTAGTCGAATTCCTGGTGCACGAGGTGTTCCTGAAGTTTGGAGTGCCCGAGGTAATTCACTCCGATACTGGCAGGCAATTCGAAGGGAAAATTTTCGAGGAGATGACGCAGGCGTATGGGATCACACATTTAAGGTCTGTCATTTACTCTCCGCAAAGCAATGCGGCGGAACGAGTCAATCGGTCGGTCCTAGCAGCGATTAGGGCGTATTTGGACAACGACCATCGCGAATGGGATCTTTACCTTCCGGAGATCGAGGCAGCGCTGCGTAACAGTGTTCATGCAGCGACGGGAGTCACTCCGTTCTTTGCAGTATTCGGGCTACATACATGCTGAACGGGGCCCAGTAGGCGTTGGTCCGTAAGCTAAAGTCGCTGTGTGAGCACGAGCTGGTTACGCTAGGCCGAGCCGATAAGCAACGGATCATCCAGGAAAGAATCCAGAGCCACCTACATCAGGCGTATGAACGGAGCAGTCTGCGCAATAATGAGCGAGCAAGGGAACTCCACTTGGTTCCGGGGCAGGAGGTCTTTCGGCGAAATTTCGCTTGAAAATTCCTGAAAGCTCGCGTCCGAAAAGCAGTGGGCTCAAACATGTTCGAACTGGGAAACGAGAGTGGGCGACCAATTGGGGTATTTCACACCAAAGATATACGATTATAGGTCCGGCTAGCTCTGTCGGTAGAACATGAGACTCGTCATCTCAGGGTTTGGGCGATGGCCTACGTTGGGCGCGGTAGAGTCTGAATGGACTGCCCCCATGCGCTCGAATATTGGCACCACTTCCCTCTCTGGCGTGAACACCTGCGAGCCGGGTGCAAATCTTCGAGTGATGTTGCATCTGGGGCTGAGCAGGATCGAAATATCGATAAGTGTTGGAAATTCATCGCGCACTGTTCTGCTCAGCTGGGGTGGCCATATGGCCAAGAGAGGGGATGTATAAGAGTAAGGGTAGGGGTTAGAAAGAGAGAGGATAGAGGCCAAGGGCAGACGGTCGTTGACTCTAAGGAACCGTTGCATGGAATAGGGATAGGAGAATTTGAATTAGGCATAGCCACATGTGGCCTTAGGGTCAAGCGAGGAGTTGGATTTTTGTGATCGGTACGAGCAGTTGCGTGGCCGGATCGTCGCCGTGAATATTTTTTTTTACTTGGTTTTTTTTTGTATTTTGTATATATAGTATTTATGTATTCATATATTTATTTATTTATATATATAAAAAAAAAAAATTTTGAATTGTTAATTATTTAAATATTCTCATTAAGTATGTGAAATATCGTTTGTCCAAATTTCTGGTTGGTCCTTTTTTTCCCGTTGTGTGTATTTTACCTATACCCTATACCCCCTCTGAGCTCTTAAGTTGATTTAGGTACCCCAAGACCCCGTAAATAAATAAAGCCGAACAAAAACAAGAAAGAATGCTATAGTCGCCTCGCGACTTTAGGATACCCGTTACTCAGTTTCAATTTGTTATTAACAATGGTGATGGATATAATAGCTTGGCAAACACAGAACATTTCCGTAGAAATTCATGTTTAGAGCATATTTTCGACCGATCGGCCCTATGGGAGCTATACGATATAGTTGTCCGATTTGGATCAAACTTGGTCAGTACATGAACTTCCTAGATATGTACATTCCGTGTAAATTTGGTTCAGATAGCATAGCTAACAAAAAGTTTTCTGTACTAAAACATTCTACGTTTACCTGTACATTTACCTTTATATGCAAATAAAACGCCCTAAAGTGGGCGTGTCAAAAAAACAAAAACAAACTTGTACTGCTTGGGTATTGTACCTTTCATTTGCGACCACTATCATTTTTCTAGCTCTTATAGTCTCTGAGATCCTTTTGTTCATACAGACGGACGGACGGACGGACGGACGGACGGACAGACGGACAGACGGACATGGCTATATCGACTCGGCTATTGATGCTGATCAAGAATATATATACTTTATGGGGTCTGCCACGCCTCCTTCTGCCTGTTACATACATTCCAACGATTACAAAATACCCTTTTACTCTACGAGTAACGGGTATGAAAAGGGCTACTCGAAATTGGCAAAAAAATTGAATATTCAAAGTAAAAAAGAAATGTATATAAAATGAAATTTAATAACATAAAAAAATACGTATAAATAGGAACAAAAATAATGTATAGTAATAACAAAGAATATATGTACGAAATTGTGTCAAAATGAATATGAGTGAGTGATTTGTTCATGGGAGGGGGAATGCATAGCCAGGAATGAGCGAGCTGACGGGAACGTTAGATTATGGGTGGCGCAGCAAAACAATTTGAATGCTGCCGCCACAGGTAGGGTGGGTACGTTGCGGCAAAACGCTCGGTGGGCATTGGTTAACAACCCCGCCCTGAGACGAATGAGCTAGCCGTGCACTATGGGAAAAAAGTCCGATATTTTGGCACTAATCAAATTTTTTTGTTGTCTCAAATTGCCAAACAAATATTTTTTTCCAATTCTAAATTCATTAGATAGAATCAGAATATATTTTTTTAATTTTTGGTGACTACCCATGTTTTTTGATAATTTTACAAAGTCAGCTGATTCAGAGTTGCATTGCACTGTGAAAAAGCGCGCCAAATAGATCGCAACTTTTCAGCTGTATAAAATTTGTTTGTTAATCGCATAAATTAAAAGTTAATATGGAAAAAGATAATAAAGGTATGTATAATAAGTGTCCGTAGTGATTTCGTATACTTCTGTGTTTTTGTGTAACTGTGCAATGTGTTGTTCATGTGTATTTTTAGCTTAACCCTAACAAATATGTTTGTGTTCTGTGGAGTATTACTTTAACAGTCCTCGCTAGGCCTCGGCAGTTTTACTTAAGGGTAATTAACTAAACCTTATACTATAAGGTCCAATTAATAACTTTTGCCCGTTTTTGCCCCTTTTCCCGAAAATTGACATGTTGTAGGTGCGCTTAAGTTTAGACGCTCAGTGCTGCTGGAAATTTGGAGCTGCAACAACCGCCAAGAAGACGCTGTAAAATCGTTTACTGCCGAATCTTCATTGGGGAAATATGGTTAACAAGTTGTTATTGTGGCTGCAAGTGTTTGTACTTTTGTTTGAAGCATAGCAGTAGCTAATTTGGGCATACTTCTGAAATTTTAATTAGAATGGAACATAAAGAATTGCTTTCTAGGCACTTGAGGAAAATCTGCTAAAATTTCTGTGACTTTTTTGTTAAGATACATAATGAAAAATTTATAATAAACTAAATAAAATCCATTTGAATATTTTACGTACTTTATTCTGCACAAATAGTTACTACTCTTCAAAAAGCTTGTCTACTTCAAACTTTCATTTCAAAACTATTATTCATATTTCTCAAACTTTACATGCATTATTAAAAAACTTATAATATCTTATCTCTAATCTTGTAACAAATCTCACACAAACAAATTTACTACCCATTTAAAGCCATCGATTGTCACATTTATTTGCCGACATTGCCAGAAGAATTGCAATTACTTAATAAATTTCCGAAAACACATCTTTCAATTGATGGCTGTGTAAACGTTTAACGAAATCCTATCGTATCCTATCCTATCATATTAAAAAGTGGCACGTCAAAGGTATTGACAAAGAGCTTGTAGAGTTACGCAAGCAGCACATTCAAGAAAACTTGTGGTCAGAATTAGGTCTTAATGTAAGTAAGCCAAAACAGAACGGCAGTGGAAGTAGAAATGATGGCAATACTGCTAGGAGAGCTTTTTCTAATACCAAACTGTTTTCAGATATTTTAAAAATTAATTATGAAATTATAATGAATTTTTACATAATATTAATTGCAATATCTTCCGAATTTAAAATTAATGTCGAAAAATTTAGAGACTTCTGCGCCCACACTTTTGAGCTGTAGGTTGGATAACATAACCGATGTTTTTAACAGAGCATTAGACTCGTCGGATCCTCTATTATCAAGCCTCTGCCTAAATCAACGCCAAAAATGTAAAAGAAAAATGAACATTCCGAATGAAGTTGTTGCGCTGTTTGAATCTCCCGATCATGTTTTGAAAAATCATGAAAGTGATCCAAGTGATGAATGGACAGAAGACAACGATATTGCATTAGATTTTGAATTCGAAGAAGAATGTGACTAATTTTAGTTATAAATAAAAAACATGTTACTAAAATATTTTTGTTGTAATATTAATACAATAAACATAATATAAAAACAACAAAAAATTAAAAGAACTCTCAAATTCTTACAAACAGCAAAAAAAAAATCAAGTGCAACTCTTCATATTTAGATTTATTTATTGATTAGATTTTGCTTACACACATGGAAAAGGAAAAAAATTATAGGGGTCAAATCAGGGTCAAATTGAAAAACCCAAATGCATCCAAAATTAAATTAAAATCTGACGAACATCCAAAAAAAAAATTTCAAGTCTCTATCTCATTATTTGGAATTAATGCCAAAAAAAATGGGATTTTTTCCCATAGTGCCGTGGTAGCCCCAGGGAAGACAAGCCGAGTCGTAACAATGAAACTGTTGACAAGAAAATATTAGCAGCTCACATATATGGAGAAGGAGATTTAGTAATGATAAAAAATGTTGACACTCATACTGCAATTTGTAAAAAGTTGATACCAAAATTCAAAGGACCTTATAAGATATGAAAAGTATTACGAAATGATAGATATGTTGTTGAAGATACAGATGGATTTCAACAGTCAAGAGTTCCATATCAAGGAGTTTGGGCTGTTGCAAATATGAAGCCTGGTCTTAATAATAAAAAATAAAATAAAATAAATTTTGTAGTCATATCGTATAAAAAGAATTGTAAATTTATTGTGAAAAACAAAATTGTATTCATATTTTAAAATTCTAAGCAAACTATTAAACTATTGTAAGGAGTTCAGGAGTACCCCATTCAGGATTGGCCAAATTGTGTCAGTTATTGTATATAGTTATATATTTATATTATATATATATATACCAGAAAATAAAATCCAACTGCCACAATGGATTTTACCGATAAAACTCACCGTCATCATGTCATACATATGTATTATGAATATATTTTATAGGTTGTTCGCCTCCAGTATTTCTCTTTACTTATTTATACTTTTATTTATTACCTACCTTATCTAAACGCATGTAGGAAGCATATGTTGTGCTTGTCGATGTGACATGACCTGTTATGACTATATTTGCATTGCAAATTCGCCGACACGAACAGTGATGACAAAGTCGGTACATATTTTCCTTATGCTATCAATACCTCTAGAAAACCTTTTCATCTCCTTTCAATAAGGTTCCAGATCATAATAAGCTATGATGGTCCAACCCGCCACTGCCACAGCGCTGGATTACGGCAAAGTTTTTTCTAGATTGCCAGAAAGCGCCTTATCGCTAGCTGTCGAGATTCTCCCAGCGCTGAAACATCTTCAGAATATGGCAGTTTCACGATTAAATTTTCGTCAACTGCCCTTTGTACACTTTTTTGGAAATGGGCTTCAGTGTGACTCTGCTGGGGTCCGGTAGCGCTGTGTCGACTCCAAACTATCCACTAGCGTGAGAACGAGGAAGATCGAGGCGGGGATACTGCCGTCGTTCTCCGCAAGCCGCCACAGTGCTAAGCGAGATCGAAACGGGGCGCCGAGGTACTCTGGCAGCTACCGATGTTCTCATGCGAGGAGTGCAAGAAGGAGGAGGAAGATGCGGACGCGGGATCTAATCGGGGAGCGCCGCTAATGATCTCAACGATTCGCCGCGTATAAAGAGAGTGAACGTCTTGCGAGTTTACGATCATGGCTCAAGGGTGCCAAGAGACCACTAAGGTTCTCAGAGAAAGACGGCGTTGTTTCGTATAGTGTAACTCTCGGGGCGCCGTAGAGTCACTACTGTTCCCGACCGAAACGGAAAGTAACGGGAGTAGGGATGTAATTAATCTAACTAGTTTTGGGTTTTTAATCTTCCCAACTACCCAGTGGCGATGAGCAAAATGAGGTTGGTCGAAATAATGCATTACGTTCGAGACGTACAGTAATGCATTACTTATGAGATTTTTAACAGCGCATTGTAATGGCCAGAATAAAAACGACTACGAAAGAAACGAGCTGTTGTGAACTTCGCTTTTGACTGTCCCTTCCCATCTAATCCACGAACGATATTAGTTTTTCCTTGCTTCGTGGCGACGTCGCTGCTTCTTCTTTTGTTTGTGTTTTTTGTCTATGCCTACTCCTTTTGTGTGTATAGTGTTAATGTGTGTAAATACAAGAGTTTAATTGCATATGTGTGATAATTTTTGTATTCGTTTTACCCGCCGCACGCGACACTTTTTTGATTTTATAATGCAGTGTGGACGTGATCATTACGGAAATGTTAACTATGCTCTATCTGGTACGTATAAATCAACTTAATTTTATTTTTAATGACAAAAAATTAATAATTTTTAATTAACAGATGCTTTTAAAACAGAAGGATGGACCAGCAAAGGTATAACAACTATATGGAGCTGCTTTCGCGTTAAGAAAGGTCGGCTGGCGAAGCA
The DNA here is from genome assembly GCA_018152125.1 of Drosophila dunni. Lineage (NCBI taxonomy): Eukaryota > Metazoa > Arthropoda > Insecta > Diptera > Drosophilidae > Drosophila > Drosophila dunni. The sequence goes on along the minus strand of JAECXC010000385.1, from coordinate 227,659 downwards.
GAAATTTGATAGTAAAACTAAAATTAAGAATGTAGATAAAAATATGTAAATATAAATTAAGTGAACATAGATTTTAAGCATGTTACATACTATAATTATTTATGTTTAATAAAAAATACTACATTACTGAAGCATTTAAATATTTCAATTTGTAATAAATTATTTCAGCAATTACTTTACAAAGAAGTAAGCCATTTTATATAGTGGGAAAATGGGTTGCAGTTATATTGTGCTTTAATATACGCACATTACTAACCCATAAGCGATTTTGAAATTGTATGCTTCGTTTTATTTCGATTGCGGAATTTCTGCGTTACAATATTTAAAAAGTATATGCTTATGCAATGGAGAACCGATGGAAAATTCGTCACCTCATTACTTTCTGCATTAAAAAATTCAATAATTTCATTCACTCGGTAGAAAACGCGGCCATTCGTTAAGAAAGTAATGGAGCTTGTATTGGGCTTTTTAATGCACTCAGGCGAGAAGTAATGTAGGAGTAATCGATGTAATAATGAGCATTTGCGCCACTGGGCGACTAACGCGTCGCTCGTTTTCGTTTTCTTTCTCTTTCAATTTCTTACTTTGCTTAATATTCCGCCCTATTGACGCACTGGTCCTAACGGTTTCTACTCACATTTACTTCTCTTCTTTTCCGCTTGCTATTCTTGCTATTCTTCCACTCTCAATCGCAAAGTGCCGGCAACGCTCTCGATGGAGCAGCGCGGAAGTTGTCCTGATGCAATTCCACCACGAAAGCTCTCTGTTCACCACAGGGTTTCGTGCAAAGTTGCACCTGACTGCTCCCCGCGCTCCCGGCAGAGGGCGCTGCCAGCCCCACTAAACTCTTATCGATGTGATCATTATTCAAAAATACATCGTTTCCAATTCAAAATATATTATATGGAACTTCATTGTCAACTCTAATTACTATATTAACTTAACTATGTAAAGTCATTTTCATCAATCTTCTCATTATTTATGTATATATTAAATATGGGTATTTCCAGGACCGAGAACGCGGCATTTGTACGCCTTTTCATTTAAAAAACGAGCCAAAAATTTTAATTTTTAAACCATTTTTTTCACGTGGTTATAACATTTAAATTACACAGTTTATTTTATAAAAGACAACCCTTGAAGACTTGCCGCTTTCGAGATATAAATAAAAAACAATGCATCGCGAACGTGACAACAAATGGAAGTCTTGCTTGACTTTATCTTGATAAATGCGAAAGTCTGCGAATTTTGGAAAGTTATTTGATTGGAAATTGTTTTAAGCGGAACTAAACATTTTAGTTTACCATTTGAGAAAAAATTTTAATATCTTACTTTTTTTTTTTTTTTTTGTGCTTTATAAAAAATTTGTAACGTGACATGGCGAACGTGACAAGATTCCACTCAGTTGGTGAAAGAAATTTTCCATAAAGTTTTATTTAAAAAAGCCAAAAATATAATTTGAAAACTTAGAAATATAACAATAGTAATAGTAATATAGAATACTTGTTTCACAAACGAAAATATATTAAGAAATATATATTTTTTTTTAATATGCTGTTTGATCTACTTGTAGTATACACTGTTCATGGCAAGAAACATGATGAATTTTTCATAATCCTGGAATGTTTGCCGATTGATCTATGTTTGATATTATTAAAATTTCACGTGCATTAACATACATAATTCGAATCCCGAAAACATTGTTTTTCGCGAATTCGTAGAAATCAAATGCATTATGTAGTAAGACTCTTTTGGTTTTCGTAATTTGTCAAGCTTTCCTCTTTCTTTCTTCCCCTTGTCGAAATAATTTTGTTGAGCTCGTTTAACAAAAAAGTGTCTTTTAAACTAAGGTAATTGAAAGTGTATCTTATGAATCAGCTCTGACAATAGAGCAATGATACTTATTAAGGCGATTTTGTTGTCTACCTTTCTCCAAACTGGCCATTTAACATTTTTGTTTATAAGTTTTAAACAGGCAAGTGGCACCAATGCATGGCACATGCCATCAGTACAATTCATACAATTACTTGTCATGCAAGTTTCATTTTCGATATTGCAACAAACTGATGGCAAAAGGGACACATGACTCTTGAGATTGTAGGAATTATTTTAGCACGAGCCTCTAATAAAAAACAAAAATTTGCATGGTCCATGCATACGAACATGTTGTGTGGCATTTTACTTGGCTAGGCCGACATTGGTAAAAAGTTGTTTTGCTTATACCATTTCCAACATTTTTATACTCTCTGCAAGAGTATATTGGGTTTGTGCAAAAGTATGTAACAGGCAGAAGGAGGCGTGGCAGACCCCATAAAGTATATATATTATTGATCAGCATCACAAGCCGAGTCGATATAGCCATGTCCGTCTGACCGTCTGTCCGTCTGACCGTCTGTCCGTCTGTCTGTCCGTATGAACAAACAGATTTCAGAGATGGTAAGAGCTACAAGTTCGAGCTTGGTGTCAATCGATCACATATTTAGTCAGTCAATACAAGAATCTTTTTTTATCTCGATGCCACGCCCCATTCGCCCACAATGAGCAAAAAACTAGACACACCTCGGAAAAAATCGGTGTTTTCGGCAAATATCTCAGTAAACATGGTACCTAGGATCACCAATTCTGGTATGGAGGTTCCTAGCCACAGCGTTAAAGCATTGGCATTTAAAATTTTGGACTGCCACGCCCCTTTTTCTCACAATACATAAAAATAACTCTCATTTTTCGTTCCGCCTATTGTCATTTGTTCATATAGTGCAGCCTTGTAATTATATAATTCGAATAGAGGCTAACTATATCAAACTATCCTAAAAAAACGCATTGAAATCGGACTATAAACAAGAAAACTAGAAGCGTTACAATATTGATAATTGAACGCAATATCTCTAATGAGTGCAAGCGAGACAGAAACGTTTTCGCTGCAAACAGATGTTTGATTTTGCTTAGATTGTTTATGTTTCAACGTGGTTTAATGCAAGTACAACACATTGTAATATCTCAAAACCGATTTTAATAATTTAATCGGGATTAAAATGCAGAGAGTATTCTACGGTCGGGCGTGATCGACTGTACTTTTCTTACTTGTTTAAATTATACAGTTCGAAAGCCTCTCTTACAGTCATTATCATGAAACGCTTAGAAATTATTTCTCCATTACTAATGAAAGTGTCTTTTCTGCATGCAGACTGCAAGCTTTTGTCTTCGCTTAAATACATTTTTTTATTAGCGCAAGATTATCATCATTTGTAGATTCCTTAGTCTGATCTTGCGTCGGAACGTATTTCTTATAAAGCGCTTTTATGACAACTATTTTTTTATCCATCGTCATAGTTAAGCCCATTTCAGCTTTTTTCACAGCTTTTTCAAGCGTTTGCTTACAACCATAAGGTTCAACGATGTTTGCGTGTTGATTTTGTGTGTTCCTAATTTTTTTCCTGTGGTTTTGCTGCCAGACTCTATACTTTTCCCGTTTACTTTCCAAAAGCCTCTTATTATACTCTCTGCAAGAGTATATTGGGTTTGTGCAAAAGTATGTAACAGGCAGAAGGAGGCGTGCAGACCCCATAAAGTATATATATTCTTGATCAGCATCAATAGCCGAGTCGATATAGCCATGTCCGTCTGTCCGTCTGTCTGTCCGTCCGTATGAACAAACAGATTTCAGAGATGGTAAGAGCTACAAATTTGAGCTTGGTGTCAATCGATCACATATTTAGTCAGGCAATACAAGAATCTTTTTGTTTTTCGATGCCACGCCCCATTCGCCCACAAAGAGCAAAAAACTAGACACACCTCGGAAAAAATTGGTGTTATCGGCGAATATCTCAGTAACTATGGCACCTAAGATCACCAATTTTGGTATGGAGCGTTCCTATCGACACTGTAAATGCATTGGCATTTAAAATTTTGGACTGCCACGCCCCTTTTTCCCACAATACATAAAAATAATTCTCAACTTTCGTTCCGTTTTTAGGCATTTGTTCATATAGTACACCATTGTAATTGTATAATTCGAGTGGAGGCTAACTATATCAAACTATTCCTGAAAGGTGCATTAAAATCGGACTATAAACAAGAAAACTGGAAGCGTTACAATATTGATAATTGAACGCAATATCACTACTGAGTGCAAGCGAGACAGAAACATGCAAGCGTGATCGAACGTTTTCTCTGCTTGTGTGGCGGCAGCGCCGCCCGCAGACTGGCTGCGCCAAATACACACATACAAACATATAATGTCAAACGTATGTTTATTCTCATGCAAACAGATGTTTGATTTGGCTTAGATTGTTTTTGTTTCAGGGTGTTTTAATGGAAGTACTGCACATTGTAATATCTCGATACCGATTTTAATAATTTAATCGGTATTAAAATGCAGAGAGTATTATACGGTCGGGAGAGCTCGACTGTACTTTTCTTTCCTGTTTTTGTTAGTTAATTCTTTTGATTTTTCATTTTCCTTTTTATATTTTCATTCTTATTGCAGCATTATCCAGGTATTTTTGGTGCTTGACGATTTCAGCGTTATTTTTTTTTAGATACCGTCGTAATGCTTCTTTATTACAATTTTTACCTATCTGCATAAAATGAAGCGTATATGAACAAAAAACAATTTTTTTTTATAAATCACACTTTCGATGGCGAACGTGACAAACTTTTAAATCAATAAAAAATTGTTTAATAAGCGATTGCACAATTCTGCTTTTATACCCTTGCAGAGGGTACATTGTTTTTGTCACGAAGTTTGTAACGCATTAAAGGAGGCGTTTCCGACCACATAAAGTATATATATTTTTGATCAGCATCAACAGCCGAGTCGATATAGCAATGTCCGTATGTCTGTCCGTCTGACCGTCTGTTTCTATGCGAACTAGTCTCTCAGTTTTAAAGCTATCTTGATGAAACTTGGACAGATCGGACCACTATATCATATAGCTCCCATAGGAACAATCGGTCGAAATGCATGCAAATGTATAAACATTTTCAGTGTCTATTGACCGATTTCAACCAAATTCATGCATCGTTCTCCGACTGTTGACCAAATTTTAATAGACCAATTTCCAAATCGGACTACTATATCATATAGCTCCCATAGGAACAATCGGTGGAAATGCTTAGTATCAAAAATTTCGGTGTCTATTGACCGATTTAAACGAAATTCACAGAGAATCAATTTCTAATCGTGTCCTGTTGACCAAATTTCATTCGAATCCGACTTCTATCTCATATAGCTACCATATAAATAATTGGTGATTGAAACCAAATTAACGAAATATTCATGACTGCAAGGGTATTAAATCTTCGGCGAGCCGAAGATAACCATTTTTTTTTTTTTTTTTGAGTTAATTGCGATTCACTTTCTTTGCATATCAATTATCTTCCACTTGCCTCGATTAGAATTGCAGTACTGAAGACAAATGCATTTTTTCCCTCGCGAAAGTGACAAAGGAATAACACGTGAAAGAAACTCAAAAGTTGACCGTTCATCGATGCTTGCCTTATCTATATTTCTTTTCTCGCATTAGTTTGTTAATGGTCTTAAAATATCGAAAGTAGATTGCGACCCTAAAACGAGTGTATACTAAATAACAACAAAAAGCAAAACCTGCATTAAAAGTAGCTCAAAATGGAAAAAACCTTTTTGTAACTTTCTGTGCCAATATTTCACAACAGCAACAAAAAACCAGCAAATAATAACAATTCAAATATTTTTTAACCAATTTATAAGTACGAATCATTTGTTTAACAACTATTAATTTTTTCGTCGTTGTGGACCATTTTCCTATATGTAAGACGGGACTAGGACCCCGTCTCACAAGTTGTTGGAGTCGTTGCGTAGAGTTTCCCAGCTATTAATCAGCCCATTTTGGAATTTTGCATCATTGGAAACTTTGGGCTTTTTTTAATTTGCTCCTGCAGTATGAGCTCGAAGTAGCGATCTGCTCCTAATAATAAATCCACCATTCCAGGTTTTTTAAAGGTTGGATCTGTCAGTGGTAGATTGGCTGATACCCAGGAGATGTCCTTTATTTTTTGATTCGATTGGTCTGCCACAATATGTGGTAGCACGAATGCCTCGATTCGTGTCGTATAATCTCCGGTTTTTAATTTTATGAGGACGTTGACCTTGGACTTTGTTGATTTGGGATTTCCGCCGATATCTACAATTTTTATATTGGAATTTTTTACACCTAGCGACAGTGTTTTACCGCTTTTTCAGACACCACGTTGATTTGTGATCCAGAATTCAAAAGTGTGAGGAAATCTCAAAATCTTCCGTTGTTTCCATGTACTTCGACGCGAGCAGTGACGAGTGGAATAAAAATCAGGTTTGTAAGGAGAATTCACCAAGTGCAGCAACGTATTATATTTTTTGCCGCACTTCATGCAGCTGCGTGACAAAAATGCCTTTGCGAAATGGCTCATTTATTGGCTGCATTTTTTTTTTTTTTTTTTGTGTCTTTAATGGATTGCTCGGTATGGCAAAATCCTTTAGCTGAACCCTCCCCGAGGGTGCCGGCTGGGCAATGGACACTGCATCGTCCCGGGCGACGGGTTGATGCACTGTCACTTGCCTCCGAGGCGATGTAGTGGCTAGCTTAGGCGCGGTCCCTTATCCTGACATGTTGCGGCATGTCAGGAGTGCTGAACACACGTGCCATGGCTAGGGGTAACCTGGCGGCAGGCATAAGACGCTAGGGGTCGCAACCTGAACAAATGAGCCGCATGGAGGTCTCTACAGCAATGGAAAGTCTGCATGAAGATTCAACTCGGGCTGGGATGTCAGCCCAAACGTCGGTGGAAGGAGTGACTGCTACCACCGGCGGGCACGGGGGGGAGCAATCCTCTCTGCGTGTCGCCAGTGGTCACGCCTCTGACTTGGCGGGAGCAAGCCAAGTTAGTTGTACTACGACTGCCAATATACACAAGCTGACCCGATCGGGTACCACTGTCCACGAAAACTCGGACCCTGAGAGCGATGTGTCAGTCACGAAGACCGAGGAAGAAAGCCTGCTGTGCTCGCCGGCGCAAGGTTCCAGCTCCGTGCGTAGGGAAGGCCCTAAACGAACAAGGCAGGGGCACAAGACTAAAGCGCAATACAAAGCGGCGCTAAAAATCCACAGTCGGCTCCACGGCACAGCGAGTCTGTCCGAACAGGACAAGGCCTGTGCCGAGGAAAAGATTGCAGAAAGCCGCCGACACTTCGTCCAGTTGCCACAGATGCAGGCGACAACGAGCGGTTTCGCTAATAAAATGGAGGAGATGCTGGCCGAGAAGAGGCAGCGCTCCGCCGACAATAATAAGAGCGCGGAAGCTCCTGTCAGCAAACGACAGCGAGACCCCAAAGGAGCGATAACCAGAAGGCACGCAAAGCGAGCCACGATAACGAATGTCGACAAACGACACCTTATCGTGGCTCTCATTGACAGAAGCGACGAGAACGGCAAAATCTCGGAGGACGAGAGGCTGGTCGGCCTATTGCTGCAGAAGATGGACGAGGATCCGGAGGCCCCCATGCCTACCTTTGACGGTGCTGGGTGGCTCAGTGGAGCCAAGATCTTGAAGTGCAACGATGAGCCGACACCCGGATGGCTGAGGCCGGTGGTCACGACATTGGGCGCAATCTGGGAAGGTGCCCAGCTGAAGGTGCTGGACAGGGAGAATATCCCGTCCAAACCCAAGGCGAAGGTGGTCTTCCCAATTGCTTTTCAGGGAGACCAAGTCCTGCGGTTGCTACAACGGCAAAACAAGGGTGTCCCAACCGGCGACTGGAGGATGTTGCATGCTGGTACCTTCTCCCCGTCAAAGGGGGGCCAGCATGTATTCCTTCAGATCAACAAAGAAGCGGAGGAAGTTGGCATGGACAGAGCTCCTGTTGGCCTTGGAGCAAGGGCTCATCGATGTAGCCTTTATTCAGGAACCATGGATTGCCTCGGGCAACATGGTGGCTTGGCTAAGGTCTAACAACTACACTGCGTTTTACATCTCGACGGTAAGCAGAGTAAGAACCGCCGTACTTGTACGGAAGGGCCTACATGCTTATCTTATGACTAATTACAGCACTGAAGATCTAACCGTAGTCAGGCTTGAGAAAGACGGAGTGCACCTCACAGTTGCATCCTGTTACATGGCGCATGATCGGCCGGCTCCACCCGCAGAACAGACCGAACTGGTGGATAAAACCAACCATCTCATTGTCGAAACAGATGCCAACGCCCATCACTGCGTTTGGAGATCAACCGATATCAACATCAGGGGTGAGTCACTTTCAGATTTCATCCTAACAACAAACCTAAGTATTCCTAACACGGGGTATACACATACGTATGTAAGTCCAACGTCCTCTAATGTCCTTGATCTCACACTTGCGACAGGTGTAGTCATAACCAACTGCAGAGTCCTGGATAAACCATCATTCTCTGATCACAATTACATTCAATTTGAATGTAACTTTGATAACACCCAAATAGAAAACAGATCTAGTAACCCACGGAACGCCGATTGGGCCAAATTCAAGACTCTCGTGTCTACGGCTTTTGGGCCAAACTGGCGCTATTGAGTCGGTGAGTGACATTGAGCAGTCAATCTCGCTATTAAACACCACCCTCCCAGACGCCTACAACGCGTCACGGAAAGCAACGCGTCGCGAAAAACTAAGGCTCTGTTCAAGCTAGCCAAACAGACCGATTTGCGAATGATTTACGAAGAGTACCACGTTGCTCTCAGATCATACAAAAACGCTATCAGGAAGGCCACGAGGAGCTCCTGGAGGAGTTTCTGCTCCAATCTGGAGTCAGTGCCCGAAACCGCCAGGTTGAGGAAGCTGCTGTCTAGTCAGCCGCCTATCCACAGCCAACTGAAACTAGATGACGGATCATGAACAGAGGAGGTGTCCCAGGGTTCCGTGCGTCACGACCTCCCACTCCCAAGTGAACTAGTCATAACGCATAAAGTACTATGGGCCATCAATTCCTTCTCAAGGATAAAGAGCCCCGATATAGACAAGATCTTTCCAGCCATGCTACAAGCCACCAAAAACGTGATCCCATGGCTAATCAGAAAATTTGAGTCTTGCCTCAAAATGGACCACATCCCAACTTAATGGAGAACTGCACGAGTGGTATTCTTGCCCAAAGGTGACAAATGTGGCCACAATGGACTATAGACCAATCAGTCTTACATTCTTTTTCCTTAAAACAGTGGAGAAGCTGCTAGATCTTAGCATAAGAAATTCAGCTGAAGATTGTTTGTCAGCCAAGCAGCACGCCTATACGAAGGGTAAATCCATCAAAACGGCACTACACTCACTAGTCGCCTCCATCGAGAGGGCGCTTCACAGTAAAGAATACGCACTGGGAGTCTTCATAGACATCTCAGGCGCATTCAACAACGTCCGCACTAACACCATTATCGATAGACTCCGGGCAATCGATACACACGTAATCATCACGCACTGGATCAGTAACCTGCTGGGCTGTAGGAGGGTCCAGTCAAAATGGGGTGCTTCTACGTCTACAAAGAGCGCAAACACAGGCACTCCATAGGGAGGAGTCCTGTCTCCGCTTCTGTGGAACTTGGTTGTAGATGACCTCTTAAAGAGATTTGATAGAGGAGCCCTAAAAATAACTGCATATGCGGATGACATATGCATAATTATAACATGTGTCTGCCTATCGACTCTCAGCTCCATTATGGAACGGACACTACGGGAATTATGTAAGTGGGCGGAAGAAGACGGGTTACACATAAACACAGAAAAGACGGACCTCATCCTCTTCACCAGGATGTACAAGGTACCGCGCTAGTCCCCACCGATGATAAACGGTACCTTGGCACAGTGCTGGACTGACCTGGAGAGTCAATGTCGAAGAAAGGGTAAAAAGGCAAACACGACGCTGTATGCATCCAAGAAGATGCTCAGTTGCTCGTGGGGTCTGTCGCCCAGACTTATGCATTGGATCTACATCTCAGTCGTTCGTCCGACACTGCTCTACGGAGTTCTCGTGTGGTGGCAAACTACCGAAAAGAAAACCTACCTTACCTTAATGGAAAAGGCACAACGGCACAAGACAAAGCTCTAGGCTGCATGTCACTACAAGGCTATGGGCATAGCTCCATACGGAGAAGTTTGACCACACGATCCGATTACCTCAAACCTACAAGCTGCCTAAAAGTTGGAACCCGGGTGCGTCTAGGGTCCAATGACTGCAAGAACTGCCCCATCCGGCAACAAGATTATCTAAACATCTATACGGACGGCTCCAAGATGGCAGGTGGAGTAGGAGCTTTCGTATATTGTGAACACCCAAGCACCAAGCTCTTTTAAAAGCTACCCGACTACTGCAGCACATTCCAGGCGGAGGTCTTCGCCATAGAAAAGCAGCGGAGGTCGCTGATCATCTAGCTACGAAAAGTCACACAATCAACCTCATGGTTGACAGTCAGACAGCCATTAAGTCTATGGTGTCGTCTACTCTCAGCTCCAGAACGGTCAAGGTGAGCAGGGAAGCATTAGATATACTATGTACGACCAAGTAAATACATATCTACTGGGTTCCTAGCCACCATGGAATCCCTGGAAATGAGGAGGCAGACACTCTAGCAAAGGCTGGCACTGAACTACCTGAAACTAGAACAGAGCAGGTGGCCATGTCCCTAAGATCGCTGTATAGCAGTCTTGAGAGGAGCACCACCAAACCAATAAACCTAAAGTGGCGGAACACCACCTCTTGTAGAACAGCCAAATTAATGTGCAACGAGTTCGATGCACTACTTACCCGATTCCTACTGCATCTCTCTCGGAAAGACTGTAGGATGTTAGTTGAAGTACTCACTGGTCACTGCCTAGTAGCTGCGCATGCGGCCAAGCTTGGTATTACTACGGACACTGACTGCAGAAAATGCAAATACCCTAACACCTCCGAAACATTAGAACATCTACTCTGCCACTGTCCTGCTTTAGAGCGAACAAGGCTAAGATGTCTGGGTGCACCAGAAATTCTATTTTACTTTCATTTCAAATTTTGTGGCTCTAGCTTTTGTAGTTTAAAAGATTTAGATGTTCATACGGACAGACGGACATTGCTATATCGTCTCGGCTGTTGATGCTGATCAATAATATATACACTTTATTGGGCCTAACACGCCTCCTTCTGCCAGTTACGCACATTTCGCTTATGACAAACTTAATAGACCTACTATTTTTTAGAGTACGGCGTCTAAATGTACACAAGTTAATATCATTAAACGGCGATACTGCGTTTTATTTAAACCGAATCAACACCGCCGCAGCAGCAGCCTCAGCAGATATTGGCACCCGCCAACTGTATACATCAGCTTTGCGACCTCGGACGAACACGAGACATGCAACGACTGAATTCAAGCGAACGAATTGAACAAACAAACCATACATGCATCAGTAAAGAAGATAGAAACAAAGTAATAAACGCATATCATTGGGAGTATAAATTCCTAATTTAAGCAACCTATTCACAGAGGTCCAGTCAAAATGTGGTACGCTTTACACTATATAGATAGAATTCGCCGACGCATCGGCCATAGATTTTGGCAGTACACTAGAGGCAGAAATTTACTAAGCGATGGTGAATGCAATCAGAAGCCAAAAGGCAACATGTACAGGTACGATTCAATATATGTGAAGCAGCAGTTATACGTTACACCCAATCAGGTTTACATCACCAAAAGTTACAACAGAGTGTAGCAGTAATTCCGTCTAGAACAATGGACGAATTGAAAGATACCGCATATGCGAACTTTTTTAATAAAGAAAGATTACAGAACGTTCGATCAGATCCAGTAAGACGCTACAACAGTGAACGTTGCTAGAAATGTACCAAGTTTACATATTTCATTTACATATTTTTCATTTAATTTGTTGATTTTTGGCCTATGTGCGCAACCACTGTGCAGTGGCTTACAAAAAAGATAGTAGTGCAATCGCAGACGTGCATCCCATTATTGGACACTAAAAATCAAGGCAGTCTCATTCGCAAGTCAGTTGCACATGGTATTGCTAACGATCATCGTCAGTGTCCTTTTAAGACTAATGGATAGGACCATTATCGTGGGCATAGCAATAGATGACAAGATGACCAGAAGAATACTTTTTGATCGTCAGCAGAGGATCGTTATATTCCGACCAGAAGAGCGAAATGCAGTTCCAGACAAATGCAGAAGGAAGGAAACAACGCCAAGCTGAGAAATCTTTTAGCGTCACATGCCGATGTTGCCGTTACATGCCGGTTATGTGTAAACTATTACCATCTTAACCAATACATGAAGAAGAAGATTTTTCTAGTCCCAAACTAAGAAGAACGTTTGCAAGAAGCTAGTAATTTCTAATATTTGTCATTGCTAAATTTGAACAGTGGACATTATCAAATCAAGGTACATAGCTCCTGAAAGTCTCAAATGCACAGCATTCATTCATGAACACGCATGACATTTAAAACTTCCCAGCACCAACCAACTTGAGAGAAGTACTTAAGTTCTTAGACTCATCGGATATTTTAGGAAGTTCGTCGCGTGATATTGGGTAAACGTGAAGCTCACCCATTTGCAGGCGCAACAAGAAGAATTTGAAATTTGAATACAAAGACTGATTGCTATGCCTATGCCTATGCTATGACTAGACGCCATACACGAGGTCCACACAGATGCAAGCTCAATACTCGTAGGTTGGCTGGAGTAAAATGATTGCTGACTAGTCGGATTGGTTATTTGCTGTAAAACTCAACTAATGAAATCCCAAGAAGAAACCCAGTACGACGTATTCATACAAGGACGCCTGTATCGTAAGCATGGTAGGCAACTATTTTGTACCCAAGAAGCTACCATACCACATTTTTTGTGAATCTCAAGACAACGCAGGATACACACTTTGTTTTGGTTTCCTTGGAAGAGAAATTATGTAAAAAACTACTTTAAATGCTGTGTGGGCTGTGCACTCACCAAACAAACAAGTGGACGCCAAGAGGGTCCATTATATTGACATAATTGATCGCCGACGCTTTTATAGAACTTACCATAGTTTACGCTGAAAACAGCACAGCTACAAACAAGAAAGAAAAGTACAGTTGAGCACGCTCGACCGTATAATACTATCCGCCTTTTTTCCAATTAAATTATTAAAGTCGGTATCGAGAAATTACAATGCGTAGTACTAGCATTAAAACACGTTGCAACAAAAACAGTCTGAGCATAATCAAACATATATCTGTTTGTATGCGAATTCACATACGTTTGACAATATATGATGCATATATGAATGTGTTAGTTCGGCGCGACCAGCGTCCTCGGGCAGCGCTGCCGCGACACAGGCAGCGAAAACATTTGAACATGTGCTCGTATGTTTCTGTCTCGCTTAGACTAGTTCATTGATATTGCGTTCAATTATCAATATTGTAACGCTTTCAATTTTCTTGTTTATAGTCAGATTTTAATGCACCTTTCAGGATAGTTTGAAATAGTAAGTCTCCCCACGAATTTCAAATTACAGTAGTGTACGAAAAGAACAAATGATTTAAAAACGTATTTAAGTTGCAAATTAATTTAATTTTTTGTGACAAAAAGCGGCGTGGCAACTCAAAAATTTTAACGCCATTGCGTTTATGCTGTCGCTAGGAGCTTTTGAACCAAAATTGGTGTTCCTAAGTGCTATAATTACTGACATGTTTGCCAAAAACACCGATTTTTTCCGAGATGTGTCCAGTTGATCATTCGTTCGTGCATCGAAAAAAAAAAGATTCTAGTATTAACTGACTAAATATGTGGTCGATTGACACCAAGCTTGAACTTGTAGCTCTTACCATCTCTGAAATCTGTTTGTTCATACGGACAGACAGACAGACAGACGGACATGGCTATATCGACTCGGCTTGTGATGCTGATCAAGAATATATATACTTTATGTGGTCTTCCACGCCCCCTTTTGCTGTTCCATACTTTGCACAAACCAAATATAATTTTGCAGAGAGTATAACAAGAAAGAATACCATAGTCGCCTCGTGACTTTTGGATACCCGTTACTCAGTTTGAATTTGTTATTAATAACGGGAGAACAGAAATAATATTAACGTAATCGTTTAGTTTTCCGCCTTGTACAAACATGCTGAATATAATAATTTGTTTGAAAAAATCAGCAAATAAATCAGCTATAGCATTATCAGAGTGAGCAGTCTTATTTTCAAATATCATTGATGATGGATGATTAGGATTTAGGATTATTCGGAAACTGCTGACCATAGCTTTTGAGGTTATTCCTATAGCATAAGTTGTTCAATGCAGAGAAAAAAAGATCGATGATTTATACAACAAGAGAGATCCAGGGAACAGACAGTTTCCTTGATTTTTTTACAATTTAGATTTTATGTTTTTCGACCGTTTTAATAAAAACAATTAAGAAAGGCTACAGTCGATCGAGCCGACTGAAACATACTCCGTACTCCCATAGTAATGCGCATTTGTATCTAATTTGAATTGAATTTTAAAATGAAATTTAAAAATTAAAATTTTATATGTACATTTTGAATTGAAATTTAAAACAAGAAAGAAAAGTAGAGTCGAGCACTCCCGACCGTGTAATACATGCTAAATTAGACAAAGAGGGCAATGTTTAAAACAAGTTAAGAAAATGTATAATTGAATCGAATAATAATTCAAATAATTTCAGATATTTGGTTCAGTTTTCAGTATACCGAGAACGAACAAATGTTCGATCGGTATGAAATACTTGGTTCGCTTTTCGCTTCTTGTTATGCTCCTATTTGCTATACCGTATTATTCGGTATTTGGTAGTTGTTCTCACACAATTCGTCCGTACGCGATGCTCGGCATACTCTATTTGGAAATACGAGTAAAAGCGAGACCGTATTGTGCAAGTGTAAGAGTACTTCTTTTTGCGTTTCGAATGTACTCGTGCAGGCCTCTAATATGATATAAACATAAGCTCGCACGTTTTCGTTGCATGTGTGGCGGCAGCGCTGCCCGCAGACGCTGGCCGTGCCGACCAATGTTACACATACATTCATACATATATATGTATGTCCATACATACATACATTGTAAAGAAGCGTTCTAGCCGGGGTACAAATCTCAGTCTGTCCAGGGCTCGAATCTTACAAGATATTTGTAATATTCGCGGAGACGCTGCAGACGTGGAAAGCTGGCCGATTTGAGGGGGGTGTATACTAGCGTGGGAAGGGGAAACGGGACGCGAGATCGAGTCGGGGATACTGCAGTCGTTCTCCGCGAGCCGCTGCAGTCCTCCGCGAGATCGAAGCGGGAAGCCGAGGTACTCTGGCGGCCACCGCTGTTCCCGTACGGGTGGGCACTGCGTGGGGAGGAGAAAGCGAGACGCGAGATCTAAACGGGGAGCGCCACCGTTTTTCTCAGCAATGTCACGCCCTGCTCCGCGAGATCGAAACGGAGCGCCGAGGTACTCTGGCGGCTGCCGCTGTTCTCAGGCGAGGAGTGCAAGAAGGAGTAGGACGATGCGAACGCGAGATCTAAACGGGGAGCGCCAACATTGATCTCAGCGAGTCGCTGCGTGCAGGGAGAGAGAACGTCTTGCGAGTTTCCGATCGTGGCTCTCAGCGGAAGACGGCGTTGATTCACGAGAACAGAGGGCACCGTAGAGTCACGAAGGAAACGGAAAATAACGGGAGTAGGGATGTGATGGGCAGAACCTTATCAGTCTTGGGTTTTGATCTTTTAAACTAACTAATAACGCGTTGTTCGTTTTCGTTCCTTTTATTCTTTTCTTTTCTCACTGTCTCGCCCTATTGTCGCACTGGTCCTAACGGTTCTATCTACTTTCTGTTGTATCGTTCCTTTAGTTGCTCACTGTTCTCGTCTGTTCGCTTCAACGTTTAATCGCAAAGTGCTGACCACGCTCTCGATCGAGTAGCGCGGATGCTGTCCTGATGCAACTCTACCACGAAAGCTCTCTCTTCACCACAGAGCTTTTGTGCAGAGTTGCACCCGACTGCTCCCCGCGGTCCCGGCAGAGGGCGCTGCTAGCATCCCTAAACTCTTATCGATATTATAATTATTCGATAACTTAAAATTCAAAATCTATTTTATTTAAATTCATTTGTCGTTGACGGAGGGAAGTTGCTTGGAACCATCGTTCCACTCATACACGATATTTGACGATAGGATGAAGATGAGAATTTTATTCTGTTGAAAAATAGTTCAAGTACATTCTTATTTTTGTAACTTAAGCCTTACCACAGTGACTGCTTCCCATCCCGCGCGTTTTTACAAAGAGCTTACAATATTCAATACAAGCGCTTAAATATACATACATACATAAGTATCACCAACGCGTTGGGAAACATATTACCAAATTTGAAATCGAAACCTTAACAGTCACTATTGATACTTATTATAAATTCGTTACTAATCGCTATCGGTCCGCCTCACGACATCCCTACCCCCGTGAAGGATCTACTTCACTCACGTCCAGTATAGCAAGCTTAGAGACGGGGCGCATTATCGTTCGGACATGGTTTCGATCAGCAACGCGTACACTGGCACGTCGGGCCACTCCATCTGGTCCTGCGTAGACTTCTTCCACGATGCCCTTTCGCCATTCCCTGCGTGGCAATGCTGGGTCAGAACTCGCTTCACACACTGTACCATTCTCTCCCAGACTCCTCCTTCAGATGGAATCGCGGGGCAGTTGAAGAGCCACTCGACTCCCTTGGTCGACAGCTCGTCCTGTATTCTCTCTGGCTCGAAAACATCTGTGAATCTCTTGGCCTCTCTGTCGGCCCCGACGAAGTTCTTACCATTGTCGCTGCTCAGTCTACGTACTGGTCCGCGCCGGCAAAGGAAATTTCTCATAGCAACGATTCAGGAGTCTGTCGAGAGATCGTGTGCCAGTTCCAAATGTATCGCTCTTGTAGTCAGGCACGTAAACAAGGCGACCCACCGCTATACGAGCAGTGGTCCAAAAAAAATCCAGTCCAGTATATTTGAATGGCCACCCATTGGCCTCTAGTCGGTCCTCTGGCAAGGGACCCATCATTGGTGGCGCTGGTTGCGCCCGTTGTAACTTGCATGTAGCGCATGCGTACACAATCTTCTGCAGCAATCTACGTAGATTCGTCACCCAGAACTTGACTCGAATCTCACTTATGGTGGCGTCCAGATTTTGATGTTTAATTTTTCGAAGTAACAAGTTCTCTGCGTCCTCACATTCTGCTGCTGTAAGGCCATAGCGTTCGAGTTGATCCCTTTGGCCACGACATAGTCGTACGAACCGTTGTACCCATGCGGTGGTTCGAATCATCCTTGTTCAGATCGAGAATCTCTGAAATGAAATAAAAAAGTGGCTAGCGGCGATCAGCGCAAACTCACTTGGCATCTCTTCTTCGTCGTCAAAGGTATCAGCACGTATTGTTGGCTGCGGCCACTTGCTGACTGCATCCTTCAAGAAAGTTGGTCCAATTAACCATCGAGATGTTTGGCTCAAATCAACTTTTGATTGTGCCCTTGTTGCTTCGTCTGCAACGTTATCGGAAGTTGGCACAAATCGCCATTGCGAAACTTCCGTGGACTCCAACTCGGTTGCCGACAAACTGCTTATATCGGCGGTGAGTGCTGCCTATCCAGTGGAGCACTGTATTGGAGTCCGTCCAAAGCACTATGTTGCTGATGGCTACGCTGTGCTCCTCTTTCACAGTGTTCAGCAACCTGGTTCCCAAGACGGCGGATTGCAACTCCAGTCTTGGAATCGACATGATTCTCATAGGTGCGCATTTTGTTTTAGCACATATAAAACGTACGCGTACTTCGCTGTCAGTTGTGACCCTCTAATAGGCCACTGCCGCAAATGCCGATTGACTTGCATCTACGAACACATGTAGTTGCGTATCCAATATTACTCCAGGGCCATAGTAGTAACGTGGACATTGAAATTTTCCCACGTTAATGATCTCTTGACGCCATTTGTCAAATGCGTCGGAAAGTCCGTCCGGTAGTGGTTCGTCCCACTTTACTTCACGTCGCCAAATCTCCCTCAGCAGCAGTTTAGCGGTAATCATAAGGCAGCTCAATAATCCTAAGGGATCAAACGTGGACACTATTAGGCTCAGGAATTCTCTTTTAGTCGGAATCCGTTTGCCATCCAGTACGCTGCTCGGTACTCTATGGAATGTCACATTAAACTTGAACTCATCTGTGGCTGGCTGCCAGTACATTCCCAGTATCTTTCCCTCAGCGTCACACCATCCGACGTCCTCTGTGGTTCCCATTTGGCCCAAGGCGTCGATCACTTGTAGTGAGCTGGAAGCAAATTTGCACAATTCAAACCCAGCGTTCGCATGTATTTCTTTTACCCGTCTTGACACGGCAATGGGTTTCAGTTCCGTCGCGAAGCTATCCACGTAATCGTCTAGGTAGTGGTAATCGGTGATGGCTTTAACTGCTCGAGCGTCCGTAGTCTGTTACTGTAGCGCGTTAAGGTTTTTGACATACTGTGCAGCACAGGGTGAGCAGGCTGCTCCGAATGTCATCACACTCATCTCGTATACATCCGGGTCTCATTGATCATCACCATCCCTCCATAGGAACCGTTGAGCACATCTGTCTTGAGACCTTATCAGCACCTGATAAACCATTTCCTGTATGTCTCCACAAACTCCTATAGCTCCTTCCCGAAAGTGGAATAGTACAGCTGGAAGTGATTTGTAGTGCTGTGGGCCTTTGTCCAGTACGGGGTTTAACGATACATCGCCCACTTTGGCAGCCGCATCGAATACTAGGCGCAATTTTCCCGGCTTGTTTGGATTCATAACTCCAAAGTGTGGCAGGTACCATCTTTTGTCGACTTTGCCATGTCGACTTCGTGGCGTTCCAATCGCCTGGGGTACTTTTTACTCACATAGTCGTTCATAATCCGCTTATAGGCTTGTGCGAATTGTACATCACGTTTCATCTTTTTTTCAATATTGATAAGCCTTTTATGCGCCATGCCATAGCTTGGCGGTAGCACAATGTTATCATATTTCCATAGCAGCCCGGTTTGGTAGCGTTGCCCGACTCTCACTGTGGTCTCTTCGAGCATCTTCTGGCTTCTGTCGTCGACTGAACGAACGGCGGCGAAAGCTTCACTCCAAAGTTTTCTATCTCGGAGTAGTCGCTTACCATTTTGTGTACAGCTTCGTCTTGTGACACTGCTAGGTGGCAGAACATCGGCGTTGCCAATTTCAAACGTGTGTTGGAGGGTCCAAATACAACCAATCCAAGTTTGGTTTCGGCTGCGTATGGTCCTCGTTCTGTGACCTGTCTGGTCTTCATTGGTATCCCCAAGTGGGCGTAATCCAATCCAATAAGAAGCTTTGGTACTGTTTTGCTGAACGGCTTCATCGGTAAGTTCATGTATTTCATCGCTCCTTGAATATCTCTTCGTTGCAGGCTTTGCATCGGCAAACTTAAGTTATGAGCCGAATTCACATTCTGCAAGGCATATCGTTGGTCTTTTCCAGTCCACTAACTTGCAGATTGACCACGGTAGCTGGCTCTTGGGCAGATTTGCCCCCAAACCAATTGATGTTCAGTTGTCGTCGTTCACCATCCAGATTCAATTCACGTCGAAGATCATCATCCATCAAGGACACAGAGGAGCCTTCGTCAAAGAGTGCTTACGTGTCTACCCGCATATTTCCTCGGCCGAATAGAGTCACAGGCAATATGCGAAATAGTAGCCGCATTTTATTTGGATCGACACAACTCAGGTTCCTCTCAGGCGCCGTTCCTATGGCCCTCGGCGGCGTCTCTCGGCTGGTGATTCTACGTGAATCCGACGAACTTCTTCTTCTTTCATCTCTAGGTATCTGCCTGGCTGGCGGTGGTGATCTAGAGGAATTCAAAGCTTCGTGTAGCAGGCGGTGATGCCTTCCGCGGCATCCATTCTCTCCGCAGGTCTTGTCTCCACGGCAGGATCTGGCCATGTGACCGCCACGCAAACACGAGAAACATAACCGAGTCTCCTTCACATACCTCCCCCTCGTCAGTGGGGAAGCTCGGTTGAAATCTTTACAGTGTATAACTCTGTGGCGGTCTGGCAACACACCTATCGGCAATGTGCAGAATTCCTAGAAGGTGTTCGCACGGTCGATAGTCCAGGGCTAACAACTACGACGCTACGCGCGAGAGAAGAAGAAGCTGTATGAATTTCACAACTTGAATAATTACGTAGATATAAGAGAGAGCATAACATTCGGGTTCGCTATAGTGGTGACCCCGACGTGATACAACAAAAACTCGAAAATGCAACAAGCATTGAAAAATTAATAAATAATTACTAATATTGTACAAAAGTTATGCAAATATCACATTTTGGCAATATATACAAAAACGACGCCAAAACGCGCGCTATGACTTGCGCGCTTTAATTCCAAGAAAACTATCTTCCGACGAAACCGAACCTGAAAACGTTTTTATTATGGATGCTCTGCAAACCCAAATGCGAGAACTTCAATTACAATTGGACACACTCAGGTCAAATAACTCAGGTGCATCAAACGAGCAACTGTCTGGTCAACGAACGACCTCAATTCACTTGCCACGTTTTGCACGAAGCAACCCTCATCTGTGGTTTGCTCAAATCGAGCGTTCGTTCAGTCTACACAAGATTGACAACGACACTAACAAATTTGATTTGATCACGGTGCATTTGGATGAAGAGACCATCCTCGCCGTCGAGAATTTGGTAACTTGCCCACCGGCGACAAACAAGTATCATGCAATCAAAAACCGTTTGCTTGAGAAATTCGCCGAGTCCTCAGAATCTAAGCTATGCCGCTTACTGCAAGGAGGAGAAACAATAGGCTCGAAGCCTTCTGATATATTAGCCAACATGCGCCGTCTTGCTCCCGATCCAGCTAGTGAGACCATTATTCGGACATTGTTCCTGGCGGAGATGCCACAATCCATACGTCCAATTTTAACAGTTTGGGGAGAAACTGACCTTAACCAACTTGCCAAGATTGCGGACAAGATGCTTGAAGCTGTTGGACACAATTCAGTCCAGGCATTGAATGCTTCAAACTCCTTGAGTGCTGTCACTTCTAATGCCTCATTGAATGACGTCTATGAGAGTCTACGACTACTAACCGCGAAATTCGACAGTCTTCAAAAGGAAGTGAAGAGCATGCAGGTAGGACACTCTCGCTCACGCAGTACATCGCGTGGCAGATCGCCTCGGAATCAGTCGACGTCTCTAGCTCCAAATGGACAAGAATCAAAACTTTGCTTCTACCATCTGAAATTTGGAAATGAGGCAAAGAAGTGTCGTCCAGACTGTCCCCGTTACCAGTCGTTAAACTAAAACGGCTGTCGTTAACAGCGCAAGTCGGCGACAGCATATTCAACTGCGGCAATTTCAACACACAAACTTTGTCCGTCTCCGAGCCTCGCCTGCATATTACCGATCGCATCTCACACATTCGCTTCCTCATCGACTCTGGATCCGTTGTTTCTGTCATTCCACGCAATCTGGCTAAGCAAAACAATAAACTCAGCAACCTCACACTGTATGACGCAAACGGAACAACCATTCCCACCTATGGACGTTCACCGATGAAATTAAATCTGGGATTAGGTCGTTCTTTTTCTTAGCCCTTTATTGGGTCCGACGTGCAAATGGCTATTATAGGTGCTGATTTTCTGTCGAAGTACCAGTTGCTCATTGATCTCAACAAGAGACAATTGATTGATTCGACCACTGGTTTGAAGTCTTCAACATGCTTGTTAAACACAAAAAGTTTTTCTATATCAACAATACAGAATGTGTCAAAGTTCCAACATCTGTTGAAAGAGTTCATAGATGTAACGTTACCGACAAGAACAATAACTAGCTTGCACGAAGTTCGCCATCACATCGAAACAATATGCGCCCCAATTTCGGATCGACCACGCCGCTTGGCGGGCGAAAAACTCGCCACTGCAAAAGCGGAAATCAACTTCCTTATAAAAGAAGGCATATGCCGGCCCTCGAACAGCCCTTGGTCAAATCCACTCCACATGGTGGCAAATAAAGATGGCGGGTGGCGGTCTTATGGCGACTATCGCAAGCTGAACTCGGTAACCACACCTGACCATTACCCAATTGCGCATATCCACGATTTTACGGATCAGCTTCATGGAAAATCGATTTTTACCCCGCTCGATTTGGTAAAAGCATACTACCAAATACCCATGGCAGAAGATGACATCCGAAAGGCAGCTGTATGCACACCATTCGGACTGATAGCATTTTTTTGTACATGCCGTTTGGTCTGAAGAACGCCACCCAGACGTTTCAAAGATTCATGGACAACATCTTCCGCGGGATCGATTTTGTATATTGCTACATCGACGATATACTTATCATGTCCAACAACATGGAAGAACATGAGCAGCATCTACGAATCGTGCTGGAAATCTTGCGAAAACATGGCCTTTGCATTAACTTGAGCAAATGCCAGCTCGCGCAGACAGATGTTCAGTTCTTGAATTATGAAATAAACCAACATGGTATCAAGCCTCCGACTCATCGCGCGGATGCAATCCAGAAATACCAACGCCCAAACACAATTAGCCAGCTGGGTCGGTTCCTGGGAATCATCAACTACTACCGTAGATGTCTTCCTAATTCATCGCTCATTCAAGCACCTCTGTCGAATCTTCTCAAGGACGTGAAAAAGAATGATCAACGCCTCATAGAGTGGACACCTGAGCGTATTACTGCATTCGAAGAGTGTAAACGAAGTGTCGCCAATGCAACGCTATTAGCTCATCCACTTCCGAATGCTAAGCTAGCCTTGACTTGCGATGCCTCTGACGTTGCGATTGAAGCAACTCTAGAGCAACAAGTCAACGATTCGTGGCAACCAATTGGTTTTTTTTTCAAAGAAACTCAACAACTCTAAGAAGAACTACAGCACATATGACAGAGAGCTACTATCCGTCTACGAAGCTGTCAGGTACTTTAAGCATCTGCTAGATGGACGAATTTTCGTGATCAGGACAGACCATAAGCCGCTTATTTACGCTTTTCGACAGCGCCCTGAAAAAGCATCGCCTTGGCAGATTCGACACCTGAGCTTTATCTCTCAATATTCAACAGAGATCACTCACATCAAAGGAAGTGACAACGTAGTTGCTGATGTCTTTTCCAGACTCTGCACTATTGAGATGCCGACGACATTGAAGTTGCAGCAGATTGAAGAAGCCCAAGCGGTCGATGCGGAACTAATCCACCTGATAGAAGGATACACATCGCTGAAGCTGCAGAAAGTCAACTATAACGACAACGTGTCGTTATACTGCGACGTTTCAGCGGGATACATTCGTCCGTACATTCCTCAAGCTCTTCGGAACCAGATTTGCGGATCTTTTCACAATCTTTCGCATCCAAGTGGCCGTTCGACACTCAAGCAAATAAAACTAAAGTTTGTTTGGCCATCAATCAGCAAGGATGTCATCAAATGGTGCAGGAACTGCTTGCCTTGTCAGCGAGCGAAAATCAACAGGCACAATCATCTAACACCAGATAAAATCATCGTTTCCAATGGAAGATTCGACCATGTCCACATTGACATTGTTATAATGCCGTTATATGAAGTCTACCGGTATTGTCTTACAATGATCGACAGGTTCACTCGCTGGCCAGAAGCTATTCCGTTGACCAACATCACAACAGACCAGGGCAGTCAATTCGAGTCCGCAATGTTCAAAGAACTTGCACACCTTATCGGCAGTGAACACATTCATACCACAGCCTATCATCCACAATCCAACGGATTGGTTGAAAGATGGCATCGGACGTTTAAGGCTGCTTTAATGTGTCACACAGACACTCCCTGGCCAAAGCTCTTACCAGCAGTCCTACTAGGTCTTCGATTTATCTTTAAAGAGGATTTACAATCAACAGTGGCCGAAATGCAGTACGGAACCCCTATTCGAATACCAAACGAATTTTTTGATGACGTCGAGTCAACAATCAGCCCGACAACTTTCATCAGCAGCTTCAGGGAACACATGCGAAAAATTCGACCAACACAAACAGCTCATCATGGTTCATCATGGTTATACTCAAGGGTATCGACCAATGCTCCCATGTTTTTTTACGCACTGACGCCGTGAAAAAACCACTGGAGCCCCCATACTCTGGCCCGTACAAAGTGATCGATCCTAACAGCGACCGAGTGTTCACCATCAGGACGGATAGCAAGGACGTAGCAGTGTCCGTCGACCGACTCAAACCCGCTTTCCTAGTCAAAGATGACACCATCATTGGCTCACAACCCACTGCCAATGAGCCACGTACATACGCAAGGACACCGAGAGTACACTTCACACAATCGTGACGTCGTCACTGAAGAGGGAGTACTGTGGCGGTCTGGCAACACACCTATCGGCAGTGTGCAGAATTCCTAGAAGGTGTTCGCACGGTCGATAGTCCAGGGCTAACAACTACGACGCTACGCGCGAGAGAAGAAGAAGCTGTATGAATTTCACAACTTGAATAATTACGTAGATATAAGAGGGAGCATAACATTCGTGATCGCTATAACTCCATGCTGTCCATTACATATTGGACACCTTCTCCAATCATCATCCTGTTTGTCGGCGCTTACATGTAGTACTCGACGTTTGGGTTCCTTTACCTCGACGACAGATATTGTGCAGATGACATTGGCGAGTTTGTTCAGCCAATTATTGAAATGAACGATCGTCGGGTAAGTATTCAGTGTTGTAAAGAATCTGGCCCATTCCACTCTTCTGGTTGTTGGCAGTTTGGTGACCAGTTCCTCGATCAACGTCGGATTTCCTAGGTGTTGTTCCCCATTCGGGATCGATTGTAGGTTTGCAGTGATTGCTCACGCACGTAGCAAACGGTATGATACGTGTCAACTGGTGCTCCTGAATAGGTTCATCGGCGTAGTGGCTCCGCAAACAATCGTGGATGGCGTCGGTGCCATCAAAGTTTCCCTCGGGCTCATGTGCAAGGGAGCGCACCCTGGCGTTGCTTGCTCCATGTAGTTTGGTCTTGCATGACACATAGTCACATAACAGCTGGATGATGCTTGTGCCATTCCATTTATGTGCGTAGATGATGCTCGCAAATATGTCGGTAAGCTCCCGGTCATGTGTGTTGACATAACCTCCTTATTTTGCAGCAGTGCATTGCTGCCCGATGGCGGGTGTACATTTTCGCTCACTGCTGTTGCCTTTCTTCTTTGCAACGGTTGATTCTCGTTGTCACATAACGGGAAGTTCCTAGCCAAAGATGGCGGCAGCGTGCTAGTTGCACTGCTCACTCCAATGTTTTCGCGTTCAACGGTAACGTTTGCGGTATTTACTCGCAATTGGTTCGTCGTTGAATTCCGAATTTCTTTCTCCAATGCTGCGATCCTCTGTAGAAGACTCGCGACTTGGGTATCATTATTGTGTGTCTTCTCAGGCTTATTGGGCTATGTACACACTTCTTGTCTCATCCGTGTGGTTGCGGCTCATTTGACGCAATCCTCACCGTTGGTGTCGCAGTCATTGCTGCGACTGCTGTGGTGGTCGTCTGTTCCATATCATGTAGTCTAGGACTTCTTCTGGGCGAGTGTTGGGTTGGCATTCTCAACTTTCCACAGGAATTTCACAACTCTTTAGCTGGGTGGGTGCGAGGTAGTCGCTACTACAGTTTCGACCGCTGCACCACGCTTAATCTCCACCGCAAATTGTTCTTGCAAACTTTACGTTCACAATAGCGGCAAATGACCGAAATGCGGCTTTGTGGTCTGCGAATGCAATAAGATAGGCTCTAACCTCACAATGACGGCGAATGAACGCTGCATCATGGTATCAAAATGAAGAACAAACGGTTCCGATCTCACAATAACGGCGAATAAGCGAAACACCGCATCGTGGTATGCGAATAAAAAAAATAAAACGCTTGTCGTTGATGGAGGGAAGTTGCTTGGAACCATCGTTCCCCTCATACACGATATTTGATGATAGGATGAAGATGAGAATTTTATTCTGTTGAAAAATAGTTCAAGCACATTCTTATTTTTGTAACTTAAGCCTTACCGCAGTGACTGCTTCCCATCCCGCGTGTTTTTACAGAGAACTTACAATATTCAATACAAGCGCTTAAATATACATACAGACATAAGTGTCACCAACGCGTTGGGAAACATATTACCAAATTTGAAATCGAAACCTTAACAGTCATTATCGATACCTATTTTAAATTCGTTACAAATCGCTATCGGTCCGTCTCACGACATCATTATAAACTCTTACTACTATATTAACTCTATGATAATTCATTTTCATAAACATTAAAACTATATATATATATCAAACATGTAAGACGGGACTAGAACCCCGCCTTACAACATATAATTTCAAACAAATTTGTATGTGTATGCAGACAAACCATTTTTTATCGATTAAACATTGTTTTATTCTCTTTGTTTCAACGTGTTCTAATACAAGAACTAGCAATTGTCATAAGAGCAGAGAGTATTATACGATCGTGCGTGCTCGATCGTGCTTTTCTATCTCTCTGCAAGAGTATATTGGGTTTGTGCAAAAGTAAACTATATACATATATTCTTGCTCAGCATCACAAGCCGAGTCGATATAGCCATGTCCGTCTTTCTGTCCGTATGAACAAACAGATTTCAGAGATGGTAAGAGCTACAAGTTCGAGCTTGGTGTCAATCGATCACATATTTAGTCAGTCAATACAAGAATCTTTTTTTTTCGATACCACGCCCCATTCGCCCACAAAGAGCCCACTAGACACACGAATAGCTTAGTAACTATGGCACCTAGGATCACCAATTTTGGTATGGAGGTTCCTAGCGACAGCGTAAATGCATTGGCATTTAACATTTTGGACTGCCACCCCTCCCTTTCCCACAAAACATAAAAAAATTTATCAACTTTCGTTCCGTTTTTAGGCATTTGTTCATATAGTACACCATTGTAATTGTATAATTCAAGGAGGCTAACTATATCAAACTATTCCTGAAAGGCGCATTGAAATCGGACCATAAACAAGAAAACTAGAATCGTTACAATATTGATAATTGAACGCAATATCACAGAAACGTTTTCGCTGTCTGTGTGACGGCAGCGCTGCCCGCAGTCGATTGCACAGTCGAATACACATATATATACATGTATGAACACATATAATGTCAAACGAATGTGTATGCGCATACAAACAAACAGATGAATGTGTGATTATGCTTAGATTGTTTTTGTTTCTATGTGTTTTAATGCAAGTACTAGATATTGTAATATCTTGATATTGATTTTAATAATTTAAACGGGAAAAAAATGCAGAGAGTATTATACGGTCGGGCGTGCTCGACTGTACTTTTCTTTCTTGTTTTTTTTTTTTTTGTTTTTGCTTTAAGCATCGATAGAACTTACAAATCCTCAGCAGGTGCTAAGCAAAGTAGCAAAATTTGTATGGAAAGTACCAAAATTCCTATGGAGATAGATTTGCACGTTGACGGAAAAATTTGGCCGTATGCATATCTTCCAAAGGAATAGGGATTCAGGTATTAATTGATTGGGTAATGAACCAAAATTCATAACTACACACCATAAAAAAAAAGTTTTGGTAGTGGGTGGATAAAAAGGGTACTCTTCTTGCAAATTTACACACCTTTTCTTTAAAAATTTGAATGAAAACCGAATATTAAAGAAACGCAAATTTTTTAGGTTTTCTTTTAATTAACTGTAAATATTTGAATGTTATATTTAATAACTTTAATATATGCACATCAATGGAAAGGTGACATTCTAAGCTATAATATAAAATTTTAAATTTGTTGATTATGCCTAGATTTGTAAGTTTTATCGATGCTTAAAGTTGAAAAAAACCGAATATTAATGTGATAAACTGTACATACATGTTTTGAATGATGAAATTTCCTAAGCAAATGAAAATCGAAATTTTAAAACCGTAATGTTGACTAGCTTCAATAAACCCCTTGACGTCATCAGGGGCTAGCCGTAGAAAAAAGTTTTTTTTTTGTAGTATCACTGCGTACTTGACAAGTTGAAAATCGTAAACACATTTCTTCCAGATTTGATCTTACATTATCCGTAGTTGTGAGGCAATAAAGTTCGAGCGAGTCCCATTGACCACGAAACCATCGCGTCAATCTTTTTATCCGCGCTTTGAATCTGATCTTTATGCTGTAGCTTGAGAATCTCTGAAGTGGTTTAAAAAAGATGCAGGCGACGACAAGCACAACTTTAGTAATTGACACGTTGAATTCAATTCAAACTCTGATTGTGCCTTTGTTGCGTCACCTTTTGTATGGGCGGTGCATACTGTTTGTCAATAGCAGCACTGTCTTAGAATAATTAGTAGATGTTGCTAATAAAAACTGTGTGTTCATGTTTAACAGTTTTTATCAACTTCGTCCGCAAAATGACATCTATCAGCTTCATTCTCAGAACCGACATACACTTCGTTCTCATAAGTGCACATTTTTTTAGATCACATGCAAAACCTACCCGAAAGCTAAAAATTCAGGTTGTCTTGCATCTCAAAATAGGTGTAATTGTTCTGTAGCTATCCTGGGACGTAGTAATAGCGGGGTCTTCGAGATCGCATCTCGTATACAGTCGCGGTAAAACTTTTCATGTTTTGAGACAATTCACGAATCAATCCAATTTTTTTATATATTGAATGTATGAATGGAACTGTTAGACGGCTAGACCATGTGTCATCGATCGGTTCAAGTGGTAATTAGACGGCGCAATATTTGGAGAATATGGTGGGTGAGGTAGGATTTCTGATTTTAGTGTTTCCTGGTAGGTTTTAACGGATTTGCAACGTGAGAATAAACGTCGTCAACATCACTTCGGTTTAATTCATAAGGAACCCAAGTCCCCTGCTTCTGAGTCATCTTTTACAAAATCAAATTTATATGATATGAAGATGGAGGAGGATCCCGAGGACACAATGCCTCCCTTTCACGGTGCTGCTTAACGGAACAAAATCCTACAATGCAAGCAGATGGGCTTCACCTTGCGAGAAGTATCAGGTTGTCAAAAAAGTCTTGCGGTATTTCCGCAAGCTTGTCTTTGCATTATGAAGTTGGTATCTCGTTGGGAACTCGTCATCGAACAAAACGGCGCATATTTGACTTAAATCGCATTATTATAACCAATTTTATGAACAATTGAAAATTCAATAAAAAAAACCGCAAGACTTTTTTGACAACTTTATATTAGATGTTTAAGAACTCATATCTGCTCACCTCAAACCAATGGTACAGAGTGAGTTAATCACAGCCTATTAATACATAAGCTCAATCTTTTGGGTCTTTCCTTTAACTTTACTCTTTGGATTTCAAATTACTTAAATTCTAGAACACAACATGTTTATTTTAAAGACACTTTGTCCATATCTGTACAAATTACTTCGGGTGTTCCACAAGGAAGTCATCTCGGTCCATCGTTATTTATATTGTTCGTAAATGATCTGCCATCTGCGATCAGTTTCTGTCGTGTGCTCATGTATTCCGACGACGTTAGTTTCGGCTGCTGAGCCTCTTCTTGGGACCAGGTTATAATCTGATCTTTGTAGTTTTCAAATCTGGTGTCAAGCTTATTTATTAAACCTTAACTTTAGTAAGTGTAACGTAATGTCCTTCAGTAGGCACCTCCCTTTTCAAAACATTTACATTCTGAATGGCAACTCTCTTAAAAGAATTGAGTCGGTCACTGAGTTGGGTATCCTTATGGATCCTAAGCTCAAGTTCGATAGGCATGTATTGCCAATTACTAATCGTGCTTTTAGTGTCCTGGGCTTCATAAAGCGCTGGTCGAAAGAATTAAACGATCCCTATTTAACAAAAACACTTTTTACTGCCTTGGTACGGTCTTTTCTTGAATATGGATCCTGTATTTGGTCACCCCAATACAGGATTCATCAGAATAGAGTTGAATCTGTACAAAAACAATTTCTTCTTTTTTCACTAAGGGCTCTCAACTGGAATACTAACATACGCTTACCATCCTATCGTAGTAGACTTTTACTAAATAATCTTCCTTCTTTGTCTGATCGTAGAACAGTGCTCGGTGTAATTTTCTTACACAAACTAATCAATGGTGAAATTGATTCTTCAGAATAACTCAGCCAGATAAGTTTTGCTCCTCCGATTAGACCAACTAGAAACTTTCTTCCACTCTCCCTTGTACTACCAACTTTGCTATCCATAATCCTTTCCGAGTCCTATGTAGTAACTACAACAAACTTTCTCGAGTTGTAGGCAGTTCTAATTCGACCCCCTTATTTAGAACTTCTCTTCTCTGTCACCTGTATAGATCTTAATTAACTTAGCTTAATAATTTAAGATGTATTGTATTTCGTTTTTAGTTATTTTATGTTCTAACAAATAAACTTAATTCGCGTTTATCGTTAGCCGTACGTTATGCGGTGTGCCCCTCAGTCTGTTGGGCGGGGTGTGGCTGCATTATTTGCAGGGTTCCGCGCGCTAACAAGCACGTTGCTTGATTTTGCTGGGACACTTGAATGTACTGTCCCGTTAGTACATCAACGTCCATTTATAATATGTGTATTTAAAAAAGGCAGTGAAAATTGTAAAAAAAAAACTATTTTCCAATCATCACCAAATCAGTACCAAATTTAGTCCAACTGTAAAAAACCCCGTACTCATTCTAGTACACTCTTTTACTTATTTATTTATCCTGTGTCTAAATATAACCGTACACGTACACATATGTGAGTTTGCTTGCGATGCCTCAGTTGGTGGCTCTAGCTCTTGTTGTGTAGAAGATACTGGTTCTCATGCGGACTGACAGTCGAACATTTCTATATCGACTAGGCTGTTGATGCTGATCAAGAATATATACACTTTATGGGGTCGGCCAGGCCTTCTTCTGCCAAACCTAATAGACCCGTCTAATGTTTTTTAGAATACAGGATTTAAAAAAAAAAAATTGTTGCTTTTCATATTCTTGTCGCAGCATTTACGACGCTAAAACGTTCAATGTTGGATAAATCATTGCAATATAAATTAATAATTGATTATGCAGCTGTGAAAAATTTATTTTTCGTAAAAACAACGCATCGCTTTAAGATTCTTTTATGCAACAATACTGCTGGTTCAAGGGCTCATCAGCTTTGACACACATATACATATAATGACTCAACAGCTGATTAAAAATATGTACATTTTAGTCGTGTTTCATCTTTTTTCGGTTGAATATCGTGCAAAGAAATAAAATTAGAATTTCATTCAATGAGCTTCTCATTTAAGTAGATTAACAAAAATGCATTCATGTAATTTAAATATCATTGCAGTTAAATCAAGAAAATATAAATAAATCCACAACCCATATAAGGAGTGGGCTCTTTAAATATAAATTGGCGTCTCTTGGCCGGTGAGCAAACGAAACATAGATGTAGGCATCGTCTTCATTAAAATCTAAAAGAAAAAGGTGACTTAAATTACTAGAACAGATATCAATCTTGTCCAACATACCTCACCAACGGATGAGGAGAGCAACTTAACGATGGTGTCATGGGGTACAGCCACAACGCTTTGATTGTTAATCTCGATAATACGGTGTCCAACACGCACGCCACCGCGTTCCGCAATGCCACCGCGCAAAAGGCTACAAATCTGTAGAAAAGACGTGGCACCAGAATTTTGGGGTTATATTGTAAATTAGACTTACCACTCCATTTTGTACGCTGAATCCTAGTTGAAAAAGCGCTTTTGGACGACGGATCTTAACCTCAACAACAGGCGGGCAGGGCACAACAGTTAACTTAACTGCAGTTTGAGTTTTTGCGTTGCGTATATAGCTTTGACAGGTAGACAGTGGCAATCCAACAAGGCTCATGCCATTAATGGCTATAAGCTGATCGCCAATGTTTAATTGGCCACAACGAGCGGCTGCACCACCGGACATCAAATTAGCAATGACTACCGTCGGTAGCATTGAGCCCCAACCGCTTTCCACTATGACAACACCAAGTATTTCGCCTTTGGACTTAGGGACTACCACTTCCTTTTGTAGCTCTTTCTTAGCAAATATCTCGAGCTCGTCACCAAAAATCTCCTGACTGTTGAGAACTTCTTGGTAATCTATCTCCTTGACCAGACTCTCATTTTCAATACCATTAGCCTTCAGGAACTCTAAGTAGGCTACCTGAAAAGCCTGACCAATAGATTGAGCTATAAACTGTGCCTCATAGCTCTCAAAAACATGACATATCATTTTAGGTGTTCGATTGTGTTTATTGGAGGAGCCACTCTCTTTGCTGCAAGTAATTTCTTTTAACGTTTTGCTATAGGTGACATCGTCAGGGTCTGGGCTGGAAAATGTGTCAAGGACTACGGCGCCAACAATGGGAACAAAACTTCGTCGTGCCATCAACACCACCAAATCTCCAATGTCAGCTATATATGATATTGTGCGCAGAGCATGATCCATCATAACCTCTTTAATATCTGTATTAAGCACCATTATTTTCTCGGTTGAAATAAATAGATCGACTTCTGTGCTTGGTTGACTCTCGCCGTCACGTGCCTGTCAAAAATTATAAAGCGTTAAAGTGTGTCAAAATAGCTTGATTCTTTAAAATCAGCAATTGATCATGAATAGATAATACTGACAATGTTTGTGTCGCTTACCAAAGACTAATCTTGTAAAAAATAAGCGGCATGTGTTTATAATAAATGCAGGAAGAACGAGACGCATTAAAAATGTTACTAGATTTCAAGTGATTGAAATGGAATATGATCGGGGAAGTAGTTTTGATCTTAAAATACACACCTTTATACGCGATACTGCTTCCTCGGCTTGCATCATGCGGGTTGACTTTGTAGGTTGACCCTCGCATACAAGCTGAGTAGAGCCCAGATATCGAGCGCGAAAGAGAACACCCTCTATTAATACTTTTGGTTCCAATAAACCTAATAAATATGAAAATAATTTTTCGGTTAACGAATTATTTATAAATAAACAAAACTATCACTGTCAAAGGATCAAACATATAATAAAAAAGGGGCTTTTTTCCTCCCGAATACCTTATAAATTCAAAGCTATTAAAGAAATAATTAGGGCTTGCAGTTATTAACAAAGCCATCATGATGAAAACTATTTTAAAATGATACCTATTAAAGTGATTATTGTAAACCAAATAATGCGTTAATTTCTGTTGCGCGCGTTACCTTCATATTTCCCATCTATCAACCAATAATTTAATACAAAAACTATTTAATACTGTATTATGTTAGTTCAGATTAGAAATAAACTAAGAAATTTTACTTTTTTTAATTAAAATGAACTTATATGTAAATAAGCAAAACAGGACGGTATAAATGTCTTTCGTATTTATAACCAGAAAGAAAAGAACAGTCGCGTACAGGGCCTGCTCACGCCCGACCGTATAATCTGCATCTGTATTACAATGGATAGTACTTGTGCTAATACACGTTCAAACAACAAAAAAATTGTACCCGAAATAATTTCAAAACGAGTAAGAAAGGCTACAATCGAGCAAGCCGACCGTAAAAGACCCCGTACTCTTTCGAATGCTAGTTTTCCCATACACATGAGCAATTTATAACCGATTTGTCCTATAAGAGTTATAGGCTATAGTCGTCCAATCCAGATCAAATTTGCTGAGGATAGTTATAATGGTACTATACAAATAATGTATGAGTTTGGATGCGATAGCTCAACTAAAACTACTTGTCTTCAAATTTTTTTTTTCTATTTGTCCTATGGGAGCCATAGGCTATAGTTGTCCGATCCGGATCAAAATTTGTGAGGACAGTTATCATAGCACCACTTACATACTGTGTGATAGCTGGTCCTGATAGCTTTAGTCGTTTCTTAGTTATGTCGATTTTCACAATTTGCGGGGGCGTTAGGGGGAATGCCAAAAATTTTAAATAGAGTTAAGCTGCCTGACATACAGACGGACTTTCATTCAAAATTTGGTGTCTCTAGCTCTATTAGTTAAGAAGATCCAGGTTTTTATCCGGACAGCGGACAGACAGACAGACGGACATCGCTATATCGACTCGGCTGTTGATGATGATCAAGAATATATATACTTTATGGGGTCGGAAACGCTTTCTTTTGCCTGTTACGAACATTTCGCTTCTGACAAACCTAATAGAACCATATACTCTTTTTTAGAGTACGGGGTCTAAAAAAATACATATATTTATTACCTACCCATATCCGCCCGCACCCTACCGGAAATTAGAGTTTTCAGCCCATACCCACGGGAACCCGACAAAAACCCAGCCCATGACCATGACAGTGGTCACACCTCTGACGTGGCGGGAGCAGGCAGTTGTAGTACAACTTCATTAACAACAACAACAAACTAACGCTCACAGGTGCTGCAGTCGATGCAGACTCAGACCTATGACAGACTATGACAGAAGAAGAGAGCTTAGTGCGTTCGTCCGTACAAAGTACCAGCTCCCTGCGTGGGGAAGGGCCTAAAAGTTCGAGAGAGGGGCTTAAGGCTAAGTCCCAATACAAGGCGGTCCTGAAGATCCAGAGCCGGCTCCAAAGCATTGGTGACTTGTCTGAAGAGGACAAAGAGGAGAGCCGTCGCCACTTCGATCAGTTACCGCACAAAGACGAGTTGTTTTGCCAACAAGGTGGAGGAGATGATGGAAAGACTAAAAGGGGCAACACTCGACCGAGAACAACCAGAGAAGAAATGCCCCGGTTCGCAAACGGCAGCGCGGCCCGAAAGGAGCTATCCCTCGCCCGATGCGAAGTAAGAAGGCTGCAATGAAGGATATCGTTAAACGGCACTTCATTGTGGCTTCAATACACCGCAGGGACGAGAACGGCAAAATCTCAGAAGATCGCTTGAAAGCCGTTCATGAGAAGCTAGTCGGGCTGTTGCTGGAAAGAATGGGCGTGGACCCGGAGGCTCCTATGCCCACTTTTGACGGCGCAGGGTGGCTCAATGGCTGAAGTCAAAGGTCCCGACATTGGGGGCGGTGTAGGAGGGGGCCTTGCTGGAGGTGGTCGACAGGGACGATATCCCGTCTAAGCCGAAAGCAAAGGTACTGGTTCCCTTCGCCGTCCAAGGAGACCAGACGCTAAGGCTTCTGCAACGTCAGAACAACGACGTCCCGACAAAAGATTGAAAGGTGTTACAGGCTGGTACCTTCTCATCAGAGGGGGGCCAGCATGTGATCCTTCAAATCAACAAGGAGGCAGAAGACCTGTTGTACCCCCGCTAGGGCCTAGGTGGCGTCCAGTATTGCCAAAACTAAAGTATATAAGTATAAAGTATATGTTTTCTTGATCAGCATCAACAGCCGAGTCGATATACATAGCAATGTCCGTCTGTCCGTATGAACACCTGGATCTTTTAAACTACAAAAGCTAGAGCCACAAAATTTATAATGAAAGTCCGTTATTAAATCAGGCAGGTTAAATTTATTTAAAAATTTTGCCACGCCCCTTACCGCCCCCGCAATGAGCAAAAAACCAGACACACTTCGAAAAAAAATGTAGTTTTAGGCCAATAGGAACACCCTTACAGCCTTAATGCAATGTAATTAAAATTTTTGAGCTGCCACGCCCCCTTTTCTCATATGAGCTAAAAAACTTTTAAACTTCAAACCAGGATTTAAGGCATTTAGTCAAATAGTACAGTGATTTATAATTAATTATTCCTGTAGAGGAATATCATTTTAAACTATCCTCCAAGCGGCGTTAAGATCTGTCTATTAACAAGAAAACTACAAAGTTACAAAGTTGATGTAATTTAGCTGCAATTTCGCCGCCTGTGTGACGTCAGCGCTGCTCGTAGACGATGTGACGTCAGCGCTGCTCGCAGACGCTGTGACGTCAGCGCTGCTCGCAGACGCTGAGCAAAAAAATAAAACAAAACAAAACAGTCTTTTCACCAGGAACTTGATTTACTAACTTTGACTGTCCAAACTTTTTTTAAATTTTAATATTTTTACAATACCATCGATTAATGACAATATTTAACATATTTTTTTTTATACTTTTAACTAATATAGAACTATCAAAATTTGTTGTTTCCTCTGATCCACATCACCGCAAATTTGGACACTGCAAACCCATAAATCTAAGACATCACTGCCTTTGACGGCTCTTTTATTGCGAAAATCAATGTAGAATCGTAGAACATCTAAATAGAAACAAGTAAGAAAAGTACAGTCGATCACGCCCGACCGTAGAATACTCTCTGCATTTTAATCCCGATTAAATTATTAAAATCGGTTTTGAGATATTACAATGTGTTGTACTTGCATTAAACCACGTTGAAACATGAACAATCTAAGCAAAATCAAACATCTGTTTGCAGCGAAAACGTTTCTGTCTCGCTTGCACTCATTAGTGATATTGCGTTCAATTATCAATATTGTAACGCTTCTAGTTTTCTTGTTTATAGTCCGATTTCAATGCGTCTTTTTAGGATAGTTTGATATGGTTAGCCTCCATTCGAATTGTATAATTACAATGCTGCACTATATGAACAAATGACAATAGGCGGAACGAAAAATGAGAGTTATTTTTATGTATTGTGGGAAAAAGGGGCGTGGCAGTCCAAAATTTTAAATGCCCATGCATTAACGCTGTCGCTAGGAACCTCCATACCAGAATTGGTGATCCTAGGTGCCATGTTTACTGAGATATTTGCCGAAAACACCGATTTTTTCCGAGGTGTGTCTAGTTTTTTGCTCATTGTGGGCGAATGGGGCGTGGCATCGAGATAAAAAAAGATTCTTGTATTGACTGACTAAATATGTGATCGATTGACACCGAGCTCGAACTTGTAGCTCTTACCATCTCAGAAATCTGTTTGTTCATACGGACAGACAGACGGACAGACGGTCAGACGGACAGACGGTCAGACGGACAGACGGACATGGCTATATCGACTCGGCTTGTGATGCTGATCAATAATATATATACTTTATGGGGTCTGCCACGCCTCCTTCTGCCTGTTACATACTTTTGCACAAACCCAATATACTCTTGCAGAGAGTATAAAAAAATATCGTTACAGAGTTAAAATGAAAGCATTGGTGGCGTTATAAATATGAAACACACCTTATATATATTTAACAAAATATATATATATTTAACTTTTTTTAGGTGTACATATATATAGAGCAAATCTCACATTTTGATGTTATAGCCATTGAATTAGTGTTTCACTAGCAATATTTCCGTAACATCGCTTGCGTTACAGTTTAATAAAATTGATTATTTTAAATAATTTCGTATCAAATCTCACATCTCGTCTACTTAATCTTATGGATATTGATGTTATAGCCATTGAATTAGTGTTTCACTAGCAATATTTCCGTAACATCGCTTGCGTTACAGTTTAATAAAATTGATTATTTTAAATAATTTCGTATCAAACTTTTAGAGATGTGTAAACTGGACTAAAAATAATGCATTATATCAAAGTATATATTAAATATTAACAGATCACAAAGAAATGATGATAATGATTAACCCTATTCCCACCAAGAAAATACCTGAACACAATGGTTTTTGTTACAAATTCTTCCCTATTAGAACAAGCCTAGGTGCGACGTCTCTCTTGCCAAACTGGTTCACCAAAATCAATCGACTTTCTCATGACCACTGTCTAGTTCACGTGCTGGATCTCTCACTGACACCCTGGCGTCGACAAGACGTGCAGTACATACGCTAAGTGCCATTTTGACGACAATGTAATGTGGAAAATCAAGTCGGTCGACTTTATATCGAATTTAACTTAACTGACAGATTTTATACTCTCTGCAAGAGTTTATTGGGTTTGTGCAAAAGTATGTAACAGACAGAAGAAGGCGTGGCCATAAGGTATATATATTCTTGATCACAAGCCTATTCGATATAGCCATGTCAGTCTGTCTGTCCGTATGAACTTACCGAATTAAGAGATGGTAAGAGCTACAAGTTCTCAATCAACACAACAAGAATCTTTTTTTTTTATGGCACGCCCCATTCGCCTACAATGAGGCAAAACTTGGACACACTTTGAAAAATTATGTGTTTTAGGCGAATATCTCAGTAACTATGGCACTTAGGAGTACCAATTTGGTATACGTTCCTAGATACAGCCTTAATGCAATGCCATTAAAAATTCTCATAAGAACTACATCATTTTCAAACTTCAATCCCGTTTTTAAGTCATTTATTCATATAGTGAACAATTTAACATTCGTTTGGAGACATATCATATCAACCTATCCTGAAAGTGGCATTAAAATTCTACTTTTAACTGCAATATCACTGT
This sequence comes from Drosophila dunni, assembly GCA_018152125.1. NCBI lineage: Eukaryota > Metazoa > Arthropoda > Insecta > Diptera > Drosophilidae > Drosophila > Drosophila dunni. The sequence goes on along the minus strand of JAECXC010000385.1, from coordinate 189,309 downwards.
ATGCGCGAGACAGCAACATACAAACATATGTTCGCATGTTTTCGTTGCATGTGTGGTGGCATGGCTGCCCGTAGACGCTGGCCGTGCCGAGCAATGCTATACATACATACATATGTATATATGTCCATACATACATATAGTTCAAACGAATTTGTATGTGCATTCAAACAGATTTATGATCAATTAAACTTTGTTTTTTTTTATACCCTTGCAGAGCGTATATTGTTTTTGTCACGAAGTTTGTAACGCATCGAAGGAGGCGTTTTCGACACTATAAAGTATACATACATATTTTTGATCAGCAACAACAGCCGAGTCGATATAGCCATGTCCGTCTGTCTGTCCGTCTCTTTCTATGCGAACTACTCTCTCAGTTTTAAATGTTAATGAAACTTGGTACAGATGTGAATTCTCTCTGCACCCAGATCATTTGTAAAAATCGGAAAGATCGGACCACTATATCATATAACTACCATAGGAACAATCGGCCAAAATGCATGCAAATGTATGAACATTTTCGGTATATATTTACCAATTTCAACGAAATTCACGGAGAATCAATTTCTAATTGTGTACCAGCTTAGTATGAAAATTTTTGGTGTCTATTGATTTCTACGAAATTCACGAAGACCAAATTTCATCTAAATCGGACTTCTATATCATATAGCTATCATAGAAATAATTGGTGATTGAAACCAAATTGACGCAATATTCATGACTGCAAGGGTATTTAATCTTCGGCGAGCCGAAGATAACAGTTTTTTCTTGTTTTTGTTTGAACGTGTTCTAACACAAGTACTATCCATTGTAATACCTGGAAACCGATTTTAATAATAGGGCGTTCTTGACTAAACTTTTCTTTCTTGTTTAATTTTAGTAATCGAAGTAGACTTATAACGTTCAAGTAAAATAAAAAAAAAAATTCTTAGCAATTTGCCAAAATTTATGCAAATTGATGAGCTGCATCATGGAATTATAAGCGGAACTCGACCATGGTCTGACAAAATAAATGTAACATAGTAACACCAGAATAAGTTACACCGTCCGACACTCAAAGTGAAACATATTAAAATGGCCATTAATTCAGTTTCGAAGATTACTTTTAATGCAAAATTAATTAACATAATGTAAAGCTTAGAATCAATTTACTTGACTATGGAGTCTTGAGGAAGCGTAGAAGTTGATTTGTTTTGTTGAAAGCGGTCAATCATAACATTGAGTGTTCGTCAATTTTCAAAATGATAGGTCCTTTCCCGACCGTTCATACGAGAATTTGATTGGCCACCACGATTAAGCACCTGCCAAAAACAAATGTTTAGGCCTCTGTTTCCATAGATGGACGCTCTCCGATAGTTATTTTCGAGTTTGGCAGTTGGAGGCGGCATTAAAAACGTGGCAGACAGCCATTTTGGTTGCAGACCATAGATGTTTCAACAAGACTTGGCACCGCCTTACAAAGATCGAGTGAACCAACACTGGCAAAAAATAAGTAACCTTCCAAACACCATAAAGTCCACCAGGACCGGATTTACATTAGGGCCAGTGGAGCAAGTGCCCCAGGGTCTCTACCATGAGAGGGCCTTCACCACACGGAATGAAAAGTGGTGCAAATCCATGTTTTATATCAAACTAATGTTGAAAGAAGTTCGTAAAGAATGTAACCGTTCAAGCAAAGATCAAATGAAGTAGAAGCCACTGAAGTAAACTATTAAAAATATCGTCCACGAACAAAATAACTACTCAATGAAATGTTGAGCAAAGTAACTTATTGTTTATTTTTTTTCACTAAAAAACCTTCGGTTCCCATTTCCACTTGTGAAAACAATATTTCTTTAGATAGTTTTGTTAATAATAATGAAAATGATATCCTCCGTGATCTGTCTTTTAAATCACTGCTGAGTTTTGCTCTGAAAATTCGCGAATTATGCTGGGTACTTATAATTGTCAATAAAATAAAGTAAGAGAAAAGATTCTTATAAAATTTAATTTTTATTACTGGGATATCAAGCTCTATTTTAGAGGCCCCCACCACACCAGTTCCCACGACATTAATGTGGTAAATCCGGCCCTGAGGTCCACACAATGGGTCTCAAATTCAACAGACGCGAATCAACAGGATTATTATTTTTGGGCCATTTTGGACAGCGATGTCCTTACTTAACTTACATGTACTTGAGGCTCTGAGATAGGTACTGCTCGCGAGTGCGCCAAAAAAATCCTTCAAGTCACATTCGCAGACTGTGATTCATTTTTATTCATTCAAGTCCATATTCAAGGCTAATGGTGGTTATATTGAGAAAAAGCGAATTGATTCCAAATTTTGCACTATTTTCATAGATTTTGTGCTTTGAAAGCAATAAAAATAATTTTTCGAACTTAATTTATCGCCTTTTTAATTGGTTTCACTTTAAGTGCAAGATTAACACAAGAGTAACTTATTCATATTATAATTTTTATAAATAAATGTATGTTTTAAAAATTAAAAAAGATATAAATAAGAAACACACATTCACTTACATGGCAGGCATCACAACCCATTTTATAAATTAAAATTTTTATATGCAGCAGTGACAAAAGAAAAACGTAAACGTTAAAAAATTATTGAAAAGGACCATTGCTATTGGGTGCAATTAGCTTAACAGATTTAACTATACATACCTTCGTTATTGCGCATCTTTGCCTTGTTGTCTGTGTTGGACGAGTCTTTGAAAGATTGTATGGGATTTTTAAGACCCTTCGAATATATAAGCTTTTTTGGCGAACTGTTTGCATTCTCAGCAACTTGACATACATCTGAAGAGTTGAGTAATAATGAAGTGCTGATACCCTCCCAATTTGGTGTTGTCGAGAGGCTTTGCGTATTTAAACTACTGTCGATATCACCTTCATTAACATAACCGCCGTTGTTTTTAGTCACACCGTTGGTATTGCTATTTGCAGGAGACGGCAAATTACAAGTCTGAAAGCAATTTGGCATTAAGTTATGAATTTCTGATTGTTAGGTACAAGCTTACTTGTTCAGCAAAAAAATTTTTTTGGGCTAATAGTCGATCCGTTTCTAGATCCGTTTCAGTTTCGTTCTCATCTAGACATGTGTTCAGTACGCTGTTTCTTGGCACCCATACTGGTGAATTTGAATCTGCAGGCAAAATTTCATCGTAGAATTTTAATATCCCTGTTTGTGTCTTTGCACTCTGGAGAGCCAATCGTATTTCCTTCATAGTATCTTGTATCTTGACAGGAGATGCGGTGACAATATCTGATGTTTTATTATGTACCACAGTTTTTTTAGTAAAATTTAGGTCGTTTAATGATCCTACAGGATTTTCACTATAATCATTGTCTGAACTAAACACAATATCACGTTCTGTAATCTGTTTTTGCGGCAACTCAGCTGTTGGCGAAGAGGGCAGCGGCGGAGGCGTCGACAGCAAAGAATCGTTTGGTAGTAAAGAAAAATTGGCAGCTAAGGCTGGACTTTCACAAACGTTTTCAAACTCGTTTCTTCCGGTGTGCTCACACCTGTTGATGGTTTCCTGCTGTTGTTCCGTTTGTTTCTTTTTTTCACAGACTACCGAAACATTACTTTCAGTATCGGACGCGTGACCACTGCTAAGACCATCCTCTAACACTGGCATGCTGGTGTAAAGTTTGCCGTAGTCGTTGGATGCACAGGTAATGTCATTCGAGAGGCTATCTAATTCACCGCAATGAAAGTCGTAATCCGTGGTGTCTGGCGAAAGTGCAAAATTACGAGAATGGCGGCGAGAATTATTTGTAGGTTCTTCGTCAGCCATATCGTCGCTACTAAGTTTGTTAGACCCTATATGCAGATCTGTGTCGTTGTGATCCTGGAAGATTTCTATAATTAACAAATGGCGTTTTGGAAACGGTACTCAAAACCAAGTACTTCAGTCTATTAGGCTTTTCTGAAGCGAGTCTGTTGATGCTGATCAATAATATATATGTATGAGAGGCCTGTACAAGTATACTCGTTCACAACAGTCTTCAGAATACATGTACGTTTTCATGTATTTGGTACCGTTAAGTTGATTTAAATCGAGTGAAACAAAACACAATATCCTGAAGTATTTGGTTTTGGTCTACTTGCACTCATCAAGCCTAACAAACAAAATGAAAGACAACGCAAGCCAAAGGAAACAAGTCAGCACGACAAACGAAACAAGTAAATAGGTTACTTATTTTGGGTATACGCTGTACTTCGAAGTATTCGCGAGTATGTACGTATGTTATTGAGTGTCCTAAGATTTCGGTTTATTAATTTTGCCCGATCAGTTACACAGTATGAATTATTTACATATTTAAACGATCATGCTAAATTAGACAAAAGATGAAATGTATAAAATAATTTAAGAAAATGTAAATTTAATTTGAATAAAAATTCAATTAATTTCAGATATTTGGTTCACTTTTCAGTGTATCAAGAACGAACAAAATATTCGATCGGTATGAAATACTTGGTTCACTTTTCGGTACCCGCTTCTTATTATGTTCACATTTGCTATACAGTATTTTTCGATACTTGGTATTTGTTCGCACTCATTCGTTCGTTCTCGATGCTTGGCTGTAAGTGACAGACAGAAGGAGGCTTTTCCGACCCCATTAAGTATATATATCAGTATATTAATCAGCATCAACAGCCAAGTCGATATAGCGATGTCCGTCTTTTTTTCCGTATGAAGACCTAGCTCTTAGATCTCAAAACAACTTTCTTGAGATTAGTGTCACGCCCCTACCGCCCCCGCAAATTGTAAAATATTAATTGTATAACACCATAACTTGGAAATTATTAGAGCTATTGCTATTTACACAGTTAATCTATTATGACCAAACTTCCAAATTATATGTATATCATGGTTACAGCTATCCTTTATAATTTGGTTCAGATCGGACAACTATATCATGTAGCTTCCATAGGACAATACTGTTGAAAATTTAGGCAAAATGCTCATTAGAATGAGTACGGGTTCTTTACAATCGGCTAGCTCGACTGTAGCCTTTATTACTTGTTGGACATAAGATGTAAGGTCGCGAAAACTAGAATCTAATTTTCATTCCTGTTTAATAATGACATACCTGTATTCTGGTTGAACGGTGCACCATGTCTAATTCATCCTTTGATATTCTAGCTAATCGCAGACCGATATACGCATGCTCTGTAGTTGAGTCTTCTTTGCAAACGTGTGGCTGCGTGCAATGTAAATAATAAAAAAATGTTGTAGGAAAATGAATATAAAATTTACTAGAGTAGTGCGAAAATACCGAACAAGCCACATCATCATGACTTCCTGTAAGAGTCTGTCCGCCGGGACTTACTTTGAAGAACTCTTCCAATACTTTTTGGGTCTCGGATAATTCATAAAATCTATCAGATGTGGGAGTTATCAAGGACACCCCTGCATTTGTTCTGTCTAAATCAACTTTGTTTACAAAATTACACATCGAGTTAATGCCAGTCATATCGTCCAGGTAATATTTATCTGAATGGCAGATACTTTTTGAGATCCGCTGCGCGAAACCGGGAGGTCGTTTAGGACACCCAGTTTCATTTTTTTCTTGATTGTCGAGCAGATTACCAAATCGTCGTGGCGAGCCCTCATACTCGGATATAGGCAACTGACCAATCATTTTGGTGACCTTAAGTACATCTTCACTATTTTCTCTATCAGAATTTTCCAGTTCTACAGGCATATTTATCCAGCTTGTATCAATGTCATCAAAGACGACAATCTCGCCACTTTGAATGCAATGGCTTCTAGAAGTGTCCAAATTCGTTACTGATCCATGCGTCTCTAAGCCCTGTTATCGTACAAACCAAATTGTAAAGAAGTAAAACATTTAAGAATAACACTTATTACCCCACGTTTATTTTGGCTGCATCCTGGACTGTGCCCCACGCAAATCCGATGTAGATTGGTCTGTTTTTTACAGTATATGTGAGTCGGTGATGATTCCTCATTTGCCTGGGCATTTGGCATAAAAGTATAAGTAAGTTCTGAGTTCAAATCCGGTGAATTCAATACGGTGCTACCAGGAGTCACGCTGGGGCTACAAGCTCTCAATTCCCACACGTATCGGTCATTTAAATACGGTGTGCCAGTATTGCTGCTTCCAAAAATGTGTAGTTGTCTGTTAGATACATTAATACCATTTTCTCTCCAAGAATATTGACTACTGTCGCTGCAGAAATTCATTTTAGAGGCTATTTAAAGTGTTCTATAGGGATAAGACTGAAATTTGTAAAAGTCAAGTTTTTGTTACATTTCAGCCTCATATCTGTAAAAGCCAACTTTGATTATTTTCATCACTTACTTGTGAAAAATTACACAATAAGCTAGAAACTTATTAATCAGTCAAACGTCTATAATGTAAATAAAAAATAGGTCGTCATTTTAAATTAGGGGTTTAAAAAAATTCCTGTTAAACCTTTAAATTTATTCTTTTATGCATTTGTATACATATTGTAGTGCAAGTTAAACACGTTTTTGAAATTCTGAACACCTCTTCTACATAATCTCGCACTTGATGTAATGAATTTTTTTTTTATTAGCATATTGTATTGTCACGTAGTTTGTAACCCATTAAAGGAGGAGTTTCCGACCACATAAAGTATAATTGAACGCGTTATCATTGTATGAGTGCAAGCGAGACTGAAACATACAAGCACATGTACGAATATTTTCGCTGCCTGTGTGGCGGCAGCGCTGCCACGAATGCTGGCCCGCCGAATACACACATACATATATGCATCATATTTTGTCAAATGGATGTGTATTCGCATACAAACAAACAGATGTATGTGTGATTATGCTTAGCTTGTTTTTGTTTCAACGTCCAAGTCGGATAACTACATAGGTCAAAAATTTATTATTTGTATAGAAAAATCTAGACTAAAATTAATAAGGGGCCATTGTTCTTTCCATTTTCCCCACTAAGATATGGTGGTGGCTGTTGGCAATCCCTTTTAAAAAAAAGTTGGGGTTATAGCTTTGATAGCCCTATAAGAAGGAATGCTGCAATCGTTTTAAAATATGATTAGCAATATGGTATGATAATATTAGTGCAAACATTTGGGTGACGACGCAAGAGTTCAAGAATATGTATACTTTATGGCCACGCCTCCTTCTGTCTGTTACATACTTTGAACAAACCCAATATACTCTTGCAGAGTATAAAAAAAGCAAACACAATACTTTAGTAAGTAAGTAAGTAACTTTGAAATAAAACAAGAAAAAACGGTTATCTTCGGCTCGCCGAAGATTAAATACCCTTGCAGTCATGAATATTGCATTAATTTGGTTTTTTTAACCAATTATTTCTATGCTAGTTTTATGATATAGTAGTCCGATTTGAAATTTGGTCAACAGATGGGGGACAATGAGAAATACATTCTGTGTGAATTTCGTTGAAATCGGTCAATAGACACCGAAAATGTTCATACTAAGCATTTGAACCGATTGTTCCTATGGGAGCTATATGATATAGTGGTCCGATTTGGATGAAATTTGGTCAACAGATGGGGGACAATGGGAAATACATTCTCCTTGAATTTCGTTGAAATCGGTCAATAGACACCGAAAATGTTCATACCAAGCATTTTCAACCGATTGTTCCTATGGGAGCTATATGATATAGTGGTCCGATTTGGATGAAATTTGGTCAACAGTCGAAGAACGATTATAAATGCATATAGCGTGAATTTGGTTGAAATCGGTCAATAGACACCGAAAATGTTCATACATTTCATTTCATTTCATGCATTTCGACCGATTGTTCCTATGGGAGCTATATGATATAGTAATCCGATCTGTCCGATTCTCACAAATGATCTGCGTGCAGAGAGAATACACATCTGTTCCAAGTTTCATTAAGATAGCTTTAAAACTGAGAGACTAGTTCGCATAGAAACAGACGGACAGACGGATAGACGGACATGGCTATATCGACTCGGCTGTTGATGCTGATCAAGAATATATATACTTTATATGGTCGGAAACGCCTCCTTCAATGCGTTACAAACTTCGTGACAAAAACAATATACCCTCTGCAAGGGTATAAAAAAAAATCCCTCTTGATTTTTTTTAAGAGGCTCGCGATGATTATTCTTCAAAGCGAATCTGTCAACCGAAATTAAATATGAAATAAAAGAAACAAATAACAAATCAGAACCCCGAAAAAAAAATTTTTTTTATGAAAAAAAAAAAACAAGCATGACATGAAAATACGACTTTTTTGTGGTCAAAAATTAAAAAAAAAGTTTTAAATTGAAATTTTTTGCGTACAAATTTAAACCGTTAAGAACACGAGATTGTAAACACAAAAATAAAAATTCAAAAATAGATTGAGAAGTTATTTTGGTCAACGCAACAGAACTTTTGATTTATTTGATTTTATTTGGATGTTGATGTACTAACGGGACAGTATATTCAAGAAGCCTAGCAACGCCAAGCAACCGACTTGTTAGCGCGCGAAACCCTGCAAATAATGCAGCCGCCTTCCGCCCCAACTCGGTCGGTTGTACGGCTAACGATAAACGCGAATCGAATTTATTTGTTAAAACATAAGATAACTAAAAAACGAAATACAATACATCATAAATTATAAAACTAAGTTAATTAAGATCTACACAGGTGACAGAGAAGAGAAGTTCTAATTAAAGGGTTCGAAATAGAACTACATACAACTCGAGAAAGATTGTTGTAGTTACTACATAGGACTCGGAAAGGAATATGGACAGCATTGTTGATAGAACAAGGTTGAAGAGAGAGTGGAAGAAAGTTTCTAGTTGGTCTAATCGGAACAGCTAAACCAATCTGGCTAAGTAATTCGAAAGAATCAAAAATTTACCACTGATTAGTTTGTGTAAGAACATTACACCGAGCACTGTCCTACGATCAGACAAAGAAGGAAGATTAATTTGTAAAAGTCTACTACGATAGGATGGTAAGCGTATGTTAGTATTCCAGTTGGGAGCCCATAGTGAAAAAAGAAGAAATTGTTTTTTACAGATTCTATTCTATCCTGTATTGGGGTGAGCAAATACATTATCCATTTTCAAGAATAGGCCGTACCAAGGCAGTAAAAAGTGTTTTTGTTAAATAGGAATCGTTAAATTCTTTCGACCAGCGCTTTATGAAGCCCAGGACACTAAAAGCACGATTAGTAATTGACAATACATGCCTATCGAGCTTGAGCTTAGGATCCATAAGGATACCCAAATCAGTGACCGACTCAATTGTTTTAAGCGAGTTGCCATTCAGAATGTAATTGTTTTAAAAGGGGAGGCGCCTACTGAAGGACATTACGTTAGACTTACTATAGTTAAGATTTAATAAATTGGCTTGACACCAGGTTTGAAAGCTGTTGAGATCAGATTAGGCTTGTCGAAAAATTATTGATGTATCGATATATATATTTTTTTGGTAATATATTTTTGGGTGATATTTTTTTGTGCCGATAATATCAATATCGATATTATTATTCGAAATATATTTTACCGATGATTTTCTGTTGCCGCAACAAAAATAATGTTACCATGGAAGTAAAATCTTTTTTTTGATAAAATAGAGGGTACATCTTAAAAATGCAAGTCTTGCAACAAGCTGATTAAAGCAAGTGGCAATACAACCCATTTGAAATCGCATCTCAAAAACAAGCACTACGATGCGCTTTTGAAATGTAATGTGGAGACGGCAAAACGCAAAGCGGTTATTTCATGCATGCCCACACAATGTTTGAATATAATGTTAATATAGTTTCTTTTGTTATAGAGCCCAAGTATTCCAGAGGATGATGTGGTTATAGCACAGCCGACAATGCAACAATGTTTAAAAAGTGCGGAATCCTTTAAAGGTAATTGTGATTTACATACACATATTACACTATAAATGTGACAATTTAAATTATTAGATGTAGGATCAAAGGAAAAAGAAATTACGGTTTGCATTGTTTTCATGGTTTGTCAGGATAATATGCCTGTACGTTGCGTAAAAAAGGAGGGTTTGACCAAATTGATGGCAACCTGTGTTTCTAGGTCTAAGCTTCCTAGTCGCTCCAAAGTAAGACCTAACATATATTACATATACTTATGTACATATTTATAAAGCTATACTCTTTTTATTTTAAGGTAACATCAATGATTGAGAACAAATATAATAAGGCTAAAAATGAAATAAACGTTTCATTTGAAAATGTGGAGCATGTATCATTCACATGTGATATTGTGGCTGTTACTAACTCCACAAGATCATTTCCAAAATTGACTGCGCACTATCTTTGTGAAAATAAGCTTAACGCTATAAGCCTTGTAGTAAGCAGCAAGAATCACACAGATTAGAATTTCAATCGTTTTGTAATAGGTGCATCTAACTAACTTCATAATTTTACATTTTTAATGTTTCGTTATAGTCACACACCGCTGATCTTATTAGCAGCATGCTTATAAATGCAGCAACAAATTTTAATATTCCAGAAAATAAATGGAATAGCTTAACAACAGGCAATGCAGCCAATATGTTAGCGACTTCACGTCTATTTGTTGGTGATGGTCGACATATCTCGCGTATGATCCACACAATAAATTTACTGGTTGACGATGCCTTAACGCAAATTGCAGAATTGTCGACCGAATTAAACTAATTGTCACTTATTTTAAAAGAAGTCCGAGCGCAATGGATGATCTCTGTCAAAATTAGCTAATTAACGGAATAACTGAAGGTCGTGTATAGACCTTGATTCAAAACATCGACACTCGCTGGAAGTCATGCTTCGACATGATGGATGCATTTTTCAAACTAGCTGGCATAGTTTCTTCCGTATCGTTTAAAAGTTCGTAGATATCCAAAAGCTGCCAGAAATGCTTAAAGCAAATGATCTTAATATCATTCGAGATCTGACCAACTTTTTGATGCCCTTTAAAGAGGCCACAGGGAACATAAGTGGAGAAAGTTATGTTACTGTGAGCCTAATAATCCCACTAGGATCGTTGATAAAAAAAAGATTGGATCGCATTGAGGTCATCACTAAGAAAGGTGAGCATGCGAAAGAAGTGATATTTGCGAGTGCACGAAATCGACAGGATCCTTTGGAAAAGTCGAAATTCCTTGCAAGGTTAACATTGCTCGACCAACGGTTCAAACAAATGAGTTTTAGGTCTGCTTTGGTAGTGGCTGATACTATTCAGAATTTAATAACAGAGATGGCAAGCAAAGAAAGTCAGGTGTGTAAAGCGATTAAACTTTTAATAAGTTAAATTTAAATTAAATAACTTCACTTTTATAACGTATCCAAAACTACCAGCGAAATGCCACTCCAAGCTGTTGTTTGCGAGTCTCTTTAGAGTGAACATAAGGCTGTGCGCTCAATTCAAGAAGACTCGGATTCTTCTTCTGGGGAAAAGACCCAATTAAGTATTGGTACTCGCAAAGTGAAAATTTGCCAAATTTGTCGAAGCTGGCACTTTTATATTTGATTGCTCCCTGGAACTTCTGAACACTTGGCGTCTGCCATAAAAGTTGTGGTATGTGACGCTATAAGTAATATGACCGACAAACACATCAAACAGCGAGTTTTTTTGAAATCATATAACTCTGAAATGTGGTAGTCATTTGTTTTATTAAATATATGTATAATAAAAAAAATTAAAAAAAAACATTTTTTTTTTTAAATAACAAATTTAAAAAACATATTTTTTTTAATATAATAACTCGGGTTTTAATTACAGTTGAAGTGACGATTTTTGATTTATAACAATCCCCCTGTGATAACCAATTTTAATTATTACCCAGATATAAATATCATCGCCGATATCAATATTTTTTTTAATATCATTGAAAAATAATATTTTTATCATATCGAAATATCACAGATATTGATATTTTTTAAAATATCAACATCCCTAGATCAGATTGTAACCTGGTTCCAAGAAAAGACTCAGAAGCCGACACACAAAACTTGACATCATCGGCATACTCATGTGACTAATTGCAGATGGCAGATAATTTATGAATAGAAAAGGACCGAGATGGCTTCCTTGTGGGACATAGGAAAACCCCAAAAGATTGAGTTTATGTATTAAGAGGCTGTGGTTAACGGAGTCAAAAGCCTTGCTGAAATCTGTGTAAATGACGTCAGTTTGAAACTTTTTATCAGTGGTAGTGGATCTATATTTTAAAAACACATGCTGGCAGGGTGAAATCATAGATCTACAGAAATGTCGCAGTTGAGAAGTTATTAATTTCTCAAAAGCCTTGGGAATAGCAGACAACTTGGAAATACCTCTATAGTTGCAGACATTGGATTTGTATCCTTTTTTGTGAAGAGCAATAATGTAAGGTGCTTTCCAAGCATCAGGGAAACAGCTTGATTCAACGGACAAAGTTAATAGTTTAAACAGGGGCTTTAACAGGCCATACGCACAATTTCTTTGCACATAGCCTGGGACTCCGTTCGGTCCTGGTGAAAAAAACAGGTTTAATTGAAATTAAAGTACGTAAAAGCGAACTTTCAGTGATTACTGTCGCAAAATTACTATTTAAGCAGTTTACATGATAAGGGTATGGTGAATCAGAATTATTGTTCAGCTTATTGTTCAGTCGTTTGAACAAAATAGGCAAATAAATCGGCGATAGCTTGATCTGAATTAGCAGTTTCTCTTTTAAAGACTACACTAGATGGAAGCATTGATGATTTACTCTTCGAATTAACGAAGTTATAAAACCGCCTAGGATTCCTTCAGAACTGTTGCCCACAGTCAGTAAGGTATTCTTTATAACAACGGTCGTTCAAGAATAAGAAATCAGATCGAGCAATCAGATAGGGAAAGAGATGCAGAGAAGAGCCAATTTCTCTGAAACTCTAATAAAATTTCGAGTTTCTATTATTAAGCAAAGCTAACTCACAGGTAACCCAAATAGGCTTTTGAACACAAAGCGGAACACAGACATCAATTAAGGAATTCAAAGTATAATAAAAAATTGAGATTGCACTATCCATATCTCTACATACGAACAGCCGGGACCAGTTAGTCTGGGATAACAGTATATTTAATTTATTAAAACACCCATTTCGAGATAATCACGTTTAAAGTTTTATGTCAATTCGGCCCATAGATATGCGCTGCACACAGCTGTAATTTGAAAAAATAGATATCTGATATGTATGAAATTTGGCACAAATATTAACGAAAGTATGTTTTTTCAGAATATGCAAAAAAAATATCAATTTTCCTAACCCTACCTTGGAATGTAACCCCTTAATGCGTGATCTTGCATACGGATTTGTTGCTTTTAATTAAAATTTAATGTATTATACCACACAATTGTTATTTTTTATAAACATTAAAATACATACTCTTTATTTTTGTCGAATTTTTGCTAAGTAATAATAATTGTCTTTTATTTTTGAAATACCATTTTATATTCAATACCTCAGTATACCAGGAGTGCAATTTAAAGTTTGCCGGTTTTTTCAGTAGGTGCCGATAGCTGGATATAATTAGGCATTCTCTGCTTTCATTCCCGATTAAATTATTAAGGTAGTAGTCTGGTAACTTATGCCTATTTTCATGACTTATTTGGAGGGTGGTTTTTTATAGGAAAATAAAAATGAATTATCTTGAATATTTAGAGTGTTTTTATTTATATATTGAAAATATGAAAAAAAATGTTTTTGAAAAAATGTAATAGTTTATTACTATTATTATTCCCACTCGAAGTTGGAACCTCAAAAAAAAATGCACGTGGGTGGCCCGGGTGATTTTGGCTCTTGATGTTATCAGAAATTAAATATTCTTGATTATTCTCAATCTATAGACATGTCATTCTGGTCGGAACTACTGAAGTTAAATTTCAAGGGTAAATAACAAAATGGCGGACTTTGAAGAAAAAAGTCCTTTTATTTTGGCAAAGAAAGGGTTGTAAAATAAAAAGTTAGGTGTGAAAAAAATTTTCGTTAGTAATTTAAAATAATAATGTTAAAATTTGAAAGCAATCGGTTTAGTGGAAAAAAAGTTAGGACCCGTGCCGACCAGAAAAACAGTGTTTCGAGAAAAACGCGGTTGCAGCTGCCGGTCGACCTTGGTTGCACTCCGAGGCGCCTTAGGAAACTCGTTGTAACTCCTGAAATATTTCGAATTTCTGTCTGAAATTTTCACAGTATATTCTCAAGACATTGTACTTTCAAATTAAAAAAAAAAATTTTTCGATTTTTTGAACCCAAGTTACCAGACTACTACCTTAAACGAAATTAGAACGAATAATAATTGGTTTAACACACACGATGAAAGCAAAAATACCAAGTATAATCGAACATACATCTGTTTGTCATTATATGTATATATGTACATATATACATATGTATGTATGTATAAAATTGGTCGACACGAATTTTAAATAACTATGTATGATAAGAACACATTCCTTAAAAACAGCATGCTCGTCAGATAAGGGGGCGCGGCAGCTCAAATTTTTTGGGCATTGAATAAAAAAAGATTATTGTGTTAACTCACTAAATATGGAGTCGATACTGACTAATTTCAAACTTGTAGCTCTTACCATCTCTGAGATCTGTTTATTGTCTGTTTGTTGTGGTATCTCTCATACCATCTTTTGCCTCTTAAAAACTTTTTACAAAGCCAATCAACTCTTGCAGTGCACTATGGTCCAGAATTCGTTATTTTTGGCATAAAGTCGATTTTTCGATGTTAATATATCGTTGTTTTTTTTTATTTAATTCATAAAGTAAATTCATAATACTTTATAAAATTGGTTTTAAAAAGCTTTAAAAGTGAGATAGCGATCAGCTGTTTTCTAAATGGAAATTGGCGCATAAACAATTAGTTGCTTAATGTTGTGCCACACGAGTCAAATTGGTCCCGAAAATGCATCTAAATTATGGAAAGTAATCTTCAAGGTATGCACCATTTGATGTATGTTGTTAGTGTTCGTGATTTAGTGTTGTGTAATGTCCAATTTATGTGTATTTTTTCTTTTTAAACTAACATGCGTTCGCCGTGTTTCTTGGAATATAACTAATAAACTGTTCCATGCTGAAAGCAACTTAATGGTCCAGTTTGTACTTGTGAGTGTTTCTGTCTCTCTTGCGTTAGAAATTGATTCTCCGTGAATCAGTCAATAGACACCGAAAATTTTCATACTAAGTATTTCCACCGATTGTTCCTATGGGCGCTATATGATATAGTAGTCCGATTTGGATCAAAATTGGTCAACAGTCGGAGAACGGAGTCGGAGAAATGCATATCTCGTGAATTTGGTTGAAATCAGTCAATATATACCGAAAATGTTCATACATTTGCATGCATTTCGACCGATTGTTCCTATGGGAACTATATGATATAGTGGTCCGATCTGTCCGATTTTTACAAATGATCTGCGTACAGAGAGAATACACATCTGTACCAAGTTTCCTTAAGATAGCTTTAGAGCTGAGAGACTAGTTAGCATAGAAACAGACGGACATGGCTATATCGACTCGGCTGTTGATGCTGATCAAGAATATGTATACTTTATGTGGTCGGAAACGCCTCCTCCAATGCGTTACAAACTTCGTGACAAAAACAATATACCCTCTGCGAGGGAATACAAATATTTAATGGCATATTATGACTAGAATAGCTACAAGTATTAACCAAAATTATTTTTCAGGTCCTAGGTGTCCTGGTGTGTCCTTACTGAAATGTTGCCTATAGGCAACTGTAAAAGTCTCGGTCCTCATTGCAGAAAGAATTTTCCTTAGACCCCGTACTATAATAAAGAGTAGAGGTTTATTAAGATTGTCTAAAGCGGAATGCGCATAACACGAAGCAAGAAGCATTTCCGAAACAATAAGGTATATATCATATATAAAAAAGTCTTGCGGTATTTCCGCAAGCTTGTCTTTGCAAGCGCGTAGTTCTAGTTGTATTCGTCACATCGGTTCACGCTAAAGCTTTTTGGAAAACTCTTTTCACGCGCTAACACGTGTTTGATTAATTGTTGTTTGTTTTTAATCGTTCGTGAGTTATAGCGTCGCAAATATGGAGCAAAATGAAGAGAAAATAAAAGAGCTGGGCATGAGTCATCAAACCGTTATTAACCATTTGAAGAAGCTTGGATTCAAAAAGAAGCTCGATATATGGGTGCCACGCAACTTGACGCAAAAAAACATTTTTGCCCGTATGTCCATGGCGAACGCGCTTGGTAGTCGGAAGTTGTCCACAAAAGAATCCTGTGAAAATTGGCTCTCCGAGTTTTTTGATAATAGGGAATCGAGTTTCTATAAGAGGGGCATTATGAAGTTGGTATCTCGTTGGGAACTCGTCATCGAACAAAACGGCGCATATTTGACTTAAATCGCATTATTATAACCAATTTTATGAACAATTGAAAATTCAATTAAAACAAGAAAGAAAAGTACGGTCGAGCACGTCCGACCGTATAATACTCTCTGCATTTTAATCCCGATTAAGTTATTAAAATCGGTATCGAGATATTACAATGTGCAGTACTTCCATTAAAACTGCGTGAATTTGAAACAATCTAAGCAAAATCAAACATCTGTTTGCATGCGAATACACATACGTTTGACATTATATGTTTGTATGTGTGTATTCGGCGCAGACAGTCTGCTGGCGGCGCTGCCGCCACACAAGCAGAGAAAACGTTCGATCACGCTTGCATGTTTCTGTCTCGCTTGCACTCATTAGTGATATTGCGTTCAATTATCAATATTGTAACGCTTCTAGATTTCTTGTTTATAGTCCAATTTTAATGCACCTTTCAGGAATAGTTTAATATAGTAAGCCTCCAGTCGAATTATACAATTAAAATGCTATACTATATGAACAAATGCCTAAAAACGGAACGATAGTTGAGAATTATTTTTATGTATTGCGAAAAAAAGGGGCGTGGCTTTCCAAAATTTTAAATGCCAATGCATTTACGGTGTCGCTAGGAACGCTCCATACCAAAATTGGTGATCCTAGGTGCCATAGTTACTGAGATATTCGCCGATAACACCGATTTTTTCCGAGGTGTGTCTAGTTTTTTGCTCTTTGTGGGCGAATGGGCGCGTGACATCGAAAAGCATAAAGATTCTTGTATTGCCTGACTAAATATGGGATCGATTGACACCAAGCTCAAACTTGTAGCTCTTACCATCTCTGAAATCTGTTTGTTCATACGGACGGACAGACAGACAGACAGACGGACATATATTGACTCGGCTTGTGATTTTGATCAAGAATATATATACTTTATGGGGTCTGCCAAGCCTCCTTCTGCCTGTTACATACTTTTGCACAAACCCAATATACTCTTGCGGAGAGTATAAAAACCGCAAGACTTTTTTGATAACCTTATATATTATATTATATTACATTATTGGATCACTTGATCAACATCAACAGCCGAGTCGATATAGCGATGTCCGCCTGTCTGTCTGTCCGTATGAAAACCTGGATATTTTATACAACAAGAGCGAGAGACTTCATGTTTGGAATGATATTCTGTCCTTACGTCAGGCAGATCAGGTTTATTTCAAATTTTGGCCACGCCCCCTACCGTCCACGCAAATTGTAAAAAATTCTTTTCATTACACTACAACTTCGAAAATATACATAAGCTATTGTGACCAAAATTCACACATTACATGTTTAATACCATTATAACTATCCACACCAAATTTGATCCGGATGTGACAACTATAGTCTATAGCTCCCAAAGGACATCGGAAAACAGAGAGTATAAAAATCTTGTATGAAGACATGTAGTGTTATTTGAACGATCGCAGCAAAACTCATACATTATGTGTATAGTACCATTTTAACTATCCTCACCAAGTTTGAGCCGGATCGAAGGGCTATAACCTAAAGCTCCTATGGGAAAAATTGCTCCATATGTATAGAACAAAGTAGTGGCCAATGGGATTATCATAGTAAAGATCGTCTGAATACTGGCTGCGACATCGACGTTTTTAAACATCACAGGCCACCAAAAAATTATAAGTCGGTCATACCCTTAGAGGTTTTACATTAAAAGACTACAATAAATTGTCAACTTGGACAGTAAACCATTACTATGGGTCATTCGATTCCAGAAGGTTTACTAAGGAATGGAAGAGTTGACACTTACGGCCAGTCATGAGCGATAGACCTTCATATCCTCCAGGATAAAAACTATTTTTCATAATACCTTGTTTGCCAAAAGCAATTCGAATATTATATGTTTCTCTTAAGAGCACCGTATGTTTCCATTCGAAATATGATATGTTTATAAGTAATCAGGGTAACACATATAAACAATTTTAACGTCTGCATCCAGTTAAATTCGAACAAAAATTTTAATAGTGAAATAATACTCCCAACTATGAAATTGTTTGGATACTTATTCTGCGCAAAAACCCTTGGTTTCCCGGTGGCGATCGGAAGGAATGCTTTTACATTGCGCCTACATCAGAGCAAAGCAGAAGTCATTTCATATCCTGGTTTTATGTGCTTTCCTGTAGTTACTTCAGATGTAAAATAATTGGTCACGCATTACACTTGTTTAAATCTTTATGCAGTTAAAATTTTTTTAGTTCACAAATCCATTTTTCTTTCTACATGTATGTACATATGTATGTACATACATACATATGTACATAGATATTTATTTGTTTTTAGTGTTGTTTTGCCATGAACCGCATTTGGGCAGTTCTGTTCTATATATTTATGTAACAAAGTTTACAACACAAAAATGCATTAGTGGTTGATTCACATAGTTAATTATTTTACCACGTTGAAATGTATTGCTTAAAATCAATAAACTTGCAGCTTTTCGATGAACATGTGTATATTTGTATGGTTTCAAGAGCGACATAAGCAATGCAGTTAATCATTATGGGTTTTAAAATTCGCGTACGTCTTGTGATGTTATATCCTATTTTCAATCATTTTAACAAATCCAGTTACAAATCACCTTTCAAAAACAGTATTATATTGTTTAAATTTTGCAATGCCTGAACTAGTTAAGTCATATTGTTCACTTTTTTGCTGGCAGGGATGGAAGTCGCAGCTTGATAATAAAGACTATCGATACCTTAGTGCAACAGCTTCCAACAATTATTATCTATCGATAATTATAATAAGTTATTAATATAGCAAGCATTAATACCTTTCACAATTAATTAGTCCGATATCGAACTCATTAATAACATCCAATATATAAGATTATCAGTACTGTATATATTTATTTTTACTTATTTAACTGCTAGCTTATTCACCCTAGAATAAAGTTTTTAACCAATGCACAATGGACGATTTGTCGACTGTGGAGAGGTCTAAAATTAAAGACAGAAGCTTTATTTTGTTAGGTTTATATAATTTTACGTTCATTTTTGTCACGCCTTCCATCGCCCCACAATTGTAAAAAACATAACACCATTACTTGGAAACTTTAAGACCGTGACCAAATTTATATGCATTGATAAAATCTTTTCAAGAAATATTCTTTAGAACACAATTATATTGTATGCTATAATCCAATTAACAATGTCACTAGACCATAAACCAACAGGAACATTTATCGTACATAATAATAGCTACTTTTTTAGCCCGATGTCCACACAAATTTAAAAACAGCTATTATCTACCAATCTAGTAATTTTCAAAAATCACAATTAGCTGAAATAAAAGTGAACTAATTGCGGAATTCGATGCATATTTGTTAGTTTCGATATTTCTTTTGCGTGAATTTTTCCAACATCAAATGGCTAAACGAACTGCATTGATATCACTATCGATAACGATTACTAAAAAACTTAATTTCTGTTCGCAGGCGTCAGTTTAGAGCAAAAAATAAATAAAATAAATTAAATCAGTATCTGGGTATTACAATGGATAGTACTTGTATTAGGACACGTTAAAAACAAAAATAAAATCTGAGCTTACACACATATTTTTCTCTGTATGAACATACAAATTTGTTTGACATTGTGCATATATGTGCCGCCACACAGGCAACGAAAACGTTCGAAGTTCGAAAATATGTGAAAAAACGAGAAACAAATTAAATTAAAACAAATTGCAAGTTCTCAAACTTTACAATTTATTGTTGGACAGGCAATCGCGGAAAGGCTTGGCAGCGTGTGTGTGGGTATAGCGAGACGAAAATTACAACTGAACTGCTGCTCGCGACAGCTGCACTGCCGAATGCAAATTCGTCTTACAAACTAGCTTAAGTATAAGAGTTCATTACAATACTTGACAATTCAATAATTTCGATAATTTAAACTAATAATAAAAATTCATTATTTTCCTCATTCTAACTACTTATATTTGTGATCCAATAATATGCTTGTATCACTAACATACATAGATGCGCCAAACTCAAGATTTTGCTGAACGCATAGCGCCCCAGAGAGCCGATCGCCTCTCAGCAAATTCAACGCACACGAAAATAAATTTAGTCTGATTCAAGAGATGAGCACGTCTATGACGCTTGTGCTCTCGTTTTATGCTTATATGTTTGTCCCTATCTAGCATGCCAGATACACACATTTGTCGAAGTCTCGTAACAGCACATTTGGACAATCGGCTCGCTGATAAAATCTGAGTTTTCGACAAAAAAAATACTGTACGATAAAACCAAATGCCTTAAAAACGGCATTGAACTTTGAAATGATTTTAATTCTTATGGGAAAAGTGGCGTGGCAGTCTAAATTTTTAAATGACATTGCATTGATGTTGTCATTGGGAACCTTCGTACCAAAATTGGTATTCATAAGAGCTAAAGTTGTAGAGATATTCGCGGAAAACATCGATTTTTTCCAAGGTGTGTCCAGGTTTTGCCTCATTGTGGGCGAATGGCTGACTAAATTTGCAGTCGAGAGTGACTAAGTTGAAACTTGTAACTCTTATCATTTCATTTGTCCATACCGACAGACAGACAGAAAGACGGACAGACAGACAGGCTGACATCATGGCTTCATCTACACGGCTTGTGATTCTGATTTAGAATATTAGAATATGGGGTCTGCCACGCCTCCTTCTGACTGTTATATACTGTTAGTTGACACATCAGCCAGTGTGTAACAGTAGATCACCGGCCGGGAGTATGTTAAGTGACCACACCGGCTGGGAGCATGTTAAGTGGCCACACCGGCCTTTTTGTAACGAGAGACACGCAGACCTCTGGACGAAACCCAAACAGAGATCAATACCATCTGCTTTCACCCGTCGTGACCCTTTTTTCTATTTGTAGATTTACCCATGCTGATACATCATATTACCATCTGGTGTAAACTGATGTAGGCGCACTTGTATCCTTAAGTAAATCGTTATTACATGTTTTTTAGCTCTTTGATACATTCAAGAAACATTCTTAGCGTGCAATACACTCTCGGAACACTCTGATACTCATCCAAATAACTGGCTCAAAGTGCTAGGTATTTGAAAAACCCTCTGGTCTTACTCAAAGTGTAAGAACGGAAAACTCACTGACAAGTGAACATTTGGTGACCCCGAGTAAGTAGATACTCAGTCAAATCAAATTTCCCCCACCAGTGGTAAGAGTCAGACAAGACTAGGACGGACTTTAACTTAGGTCAAATCTAAATCCCCCACCAGTAGTAAGATTCAGAAGAGACAATGACAAATTGACAATTACGAATTTTAGTTAGACAAAATTTGGATCTGACAAATTCTACATCAGCTATCACTGGCAACTCAACAGAAACAATCTACGAGATTATTGGAGTAATTTCATAGATCTGTTTAATTGTAATTTGCGCTAATCCTTAAGAAACGTGTTACGCTGGGAAATAACTTAACACTTTATATGGCACGACGTCTGATTTTGACGCGTTTTTTTTTTTTAATATATAGAAAAGTAAAAATAAAAAATACACTTTGTTCTCGTTTTTCTAATTTTTGATTTAGAACGGTTTTATGAAGGACAAAGGATATTTTTCATATATCTAAAACTTGACGATACACAAGAACAACTTATAATACAGAACAGTAAACACAATAATTTATTGACACACTCGTTATAGTTATTATTACAATTGCTATGAAGAAGATTTGATTTTTAAATGAACAAATATCTTAATAAGAAAAATTTGTATTTTCAAAATTTTTAGGATACAATTGCACAATTCACAAAATTGGTGGAAAATCGAAATTGTGCATTGCAAAACAAATTAAATAGTGTAACCAACCACAAAAACCTAAAAAACATACGTTTCTGCTGAACGCGAAATATTTTGGTTAAATTGTTTAACCACCTCATCCTCAATCGGTTACATTGGATTAACCAGGACTACGCTCGACCATTAAATTAGAATAAAGGTCCTAGGAAATAAACAAGAGTTTATTAGTGTATATCGACCACTTCAAGGGCGTAAGTAGAGGCATATCCAGCCACACGCAAATCAAATATCTTTCAACGGGTCTATACACTAAGACAACGATCTTGTAACATCATTGCTACCAACTCAAGTTTGGAAACGATCTTAGACGATCAAGCCAAAATTGGCAAGCAGGTACAGGCGTTCATTAGGAACTACAAAAAGGATTCGACTGAACGAAAACAAAGGCGAAAACAAATTAAACTGATAAAAAAAATTAGTTATCTGATTTATGGAAGATTTTTATGGATGGTAACTCCCAAGTTGAAAGCTTAATTGGAGATACACCAATAAAGCATCAATATTTTGAAGCCAATGAACATAAAAGAAGTAGTTAAAAAATGTATGACAGAATTCAACGCAAATTCCAATAAAACAAGCCGCATTGAGCCTCTCATACGGATACAAAATGATGTGCTGAGTTCATTATCCATAATAATGACTCAGGTCTCGCACACTTCTCATAAACAAGTTAAAAAGAGAACCTATTGAATGAGATTACTTCCATTCATTATGAGATTTATAAGGAGTTTGAAAATCCTATAGATTTGGGCTATAGCTTAGACACTTTTACATCAGCAGAAACAACTGTCTTAAGAGTTCCAACCAAAATTCACCGTTGTAATTACCGAAAGTCGATATACCCAAATTTGATGCCGATTATTTAAAATGGCAACAATTCCATGACTTATTTTTAAAAATGGTTCATGAAACTTCATTAACCACAATTCAAAGGTGTGGTATTTGTTGCGCATAGAAGGAATTGGAGGCCAACTAAAAACACCAAAGGCTAAACGTTCTCATGAAATCAAGGAATAATGATTTCATGACGAGACTTGTACTGCCACACATCGTTGCTGATTAACCAACTCAGCACATAAAGGGTCACAGTTGAAATTGCCTAAAAATATATGTTTGGCAGATCCAAATTTCAACCAACCAGGCAAAATAGACATCCTCCTCGGTGCGGAGCATTACTACTATCTATTAAAGCCAGAAGCTCAAAGGAAAAAGACGGAACTGCCGGTACTGCACAACACAGAACTTGGATGGGAAAAATCAAAGCATCATCTCATAGTTCATCCACCTGCGCCGTTGCAACGTCAGAGGAAACACTTGGCAAGGCCATCGAAAGACTCTGGCAATTTGATGAAGTCAAGCTATGTAAACCAGCGCAATCCCCGGAGCAGGAGACATCCGATTCATCGAAAGATTACCTTTCTCTGAAAACCCTTCAGAGCTGGGTAGTTTTGCGAAATCGCCACACGACGGTTTTTAGCTCTGTAAAAAAGATTATAACGCGAGCCCGAAACACTAAAGGGCTACAGAAAATTCATGGCTGAATACGAATCTCTGGGCCACATGAAAGAAGTAGGGAAACATCTGATTCCACACTACTTCATTCCGCACCATTATGTATTGAGGCCAGACAATACAACTACCAAACTTCGAGTAGTTATCGATGCATCAGCAAAACATTGACGGGAAAATTATTGAACACCATACTGCACGCTGGCCCGACAGTATAAAGCGACTTATTAGCCGTTTTGCTACGCTTTCGTACTCATAAATACGTTTTTACCGCAGACATTGAGAAAATGTATCGTCAAGTTTGGATCAATCCCAAAGATCAATTGTAGTAGTATAAAAACCCAGCACCAGAAATAATAACAAGGAATGTAACGAAACGCATTGTAGCTTCAGATGGTGTGCAGGTCTTCGATCTGCTAGGATTATTCGCTTCCATAACCGTGAGATCGAAGATATTTATTCAAGGATTATGGAAGGAAGCGATGGGATGAGATGATGTACTCCCATCACAGTTACAACGGGAATGGCAAACATATAAGGAGGATCTTCAATTCCTCAATGAAATAAAGATCTTCAGAAACTTATATAATGGCCAGGTTCCTTTATTAAAGGAAATCCAGACGTGTGTGGATGCATCCGAGAAGGCTTATGGAGAAGCCGTGTATGTGCGAGAAGTACACAGAAATAAAGCTTTCTACAATCCCACGATTGGAACTATGCGCAGCGTTAGTTGGAGCTGAGCTTGCAGAAAAAGTGAAGATTGAACTCAATCTAGATGTTGCAACACCAATGTACTATTGGAGTGACTCAAATGTGGTTTTGTCCTGAATAAAGGCTGCATCCTACAATTTCCACACGTTTGTTGCGAATCGGATATCCAAAATTCAGGAATTAACATTACCACGAAAATGGAGACACGCACCAAGTACTCAAAATCCCGATGACGTTATATCACGAGGAATATCGGCAGCCCAATTACGGACCCATTCACTTTGGTTTTACGGTCCAATATTTTTATCCAGGCCATTATCCCAATGGCCAACACAAACTGCTTCGATTCCGTTGTCTACCTTGGACTCCAATTTGGAAAGAAAGCAGAAATTGACTGTTTCAAGTACATCCATTGACATAAGAAAGGACTTGTACAACATGAACTATAGCAACATATTCAGCATGCTTCAACGTATCATTGCATATATGCGTCGTTTCTGCAAGGCAAAAAACCGAACAGCATCGACGCAGCTGAACTTGCATGAACTGGAAGAGGCATGTTTATTCTGCGAAATGTACAACAAAACGCATTTGCAGAATATTATGACATGGTCAAGAAAGCAATTGTCACCAAGGCCTGCCCATTCGTGAGTCTACACACCATAATGAAGGATTCACTCATTGTAGTTGGAGGACGCTTGGAGAATTCTCGACAATGACCCAATTGTGAAAATGATTGTCCAAGAAATTCACGAACAGAACATGCACTGCGCTCCGTTGGAACTAAGATCTATTTATCAACAAAAGTATTGGATCTTGAATGGCACATCCCTTCCACGGAGCATTGAGAGAAATTGCGTTCGGTGCCGAAGGTTCCAACCCTCCGGTTTACGACAAATGATGGTAATCCTACCCTCAGCCAGAGTTACTCCATCAAAACCATTCTCACACAGGGGAATAGATTACTGCGAACCTTTCTGGATCCACCATAAGGTCAGAGGAAAGAAACCTGATAAGGCATATATAGCTATAGCATCAAGAGTTGGTTCACGACTGGACAACAGCTGCATTTATACGTGCACTCAAGCGCTTTGGGCTCGTCGAGGAAGGATCGACATCATATATTGTGACAACGCAACGAACTTTGTGGGAGGTTGCAATCAGTTGAAGGAACTTAATGAAGCAATCTTCTCAAGAAAGGCTAAGGATAAGATCACTGGAGCTGCAATAAATTGAAAATCAATTTCAGTTTTATTCCACGAATAACTGCTGCTTATGGGAAGCAGCAGTCAAATCAGCAAAAAGCATTTTAAAAATAAATGTGAAAACAGCATCACTCACGTTCGAAGAATTGAACACAGTGATCGCGGAAGTGGAAGCCATATTAAACTCGAGGCCACTAACACCACATTCATCTTATCCCAATGATCTAAAAGCAATCACACCAGGAGACATTCTAATCGGAGAGCCAAATACATTGTGAACAAACTAAAACCACAACAACAATGAGACCATTCGCCAAAACTCCGACACAATATTGGGAAGACATGAAAAGGTTCTCAGCAACAACAGAAAGAGTGGGTGAAAAGTGCTCACAATTGCAGACCAGTTCGGCATGTGAAACAATGTATAAGCATTTTAAACACATCGAAGAGGAACTTAAAATGGAAAACGGATTCCTTAAACCCACCAAATCGACGATCGCCATTGGACATCATTGGAAATATCGCTAGCAGCCTATGTGGAGTCCTTGATTCGCAATGAATTCGTAAATTCGTTAGGCAATGAAAATGACTCAAATAATCGAGAAAGTTAAGGCGAACGAGAATTACATGTTGACATTACTGAAAAATCAAACATCAGTAATAGATGCAGCTGTAAACATTTTAAAACGAAACAAAGGAACTATCTCGAAACGGTTGGATTTGTTTGAGACCCAAATACTCAACGTGGCCAATGAAACCAGCCGTCTTTTGCTCTATCAATGGTACATCACTCTCACAGCTCAACTTAATGTGATTGGCATAAATCTACATCGAATACAGACAGAAATTGTATTAACAGACATTCGCCATAACAGCATCAGCCCATTGTTAATATCTCCACGGCAGCTTGAAGAGCAACTGGAGTTTATCTATCTGCCAGCTCATGAGAACAATATTGTTCAACTGTACAAACTGATGGAAGCTAAGGGAACAGTGGTTGGACATCATGTTATTTTCCAGATAACATTGCCCTTACTTAGTATAGATAAAATGGAACTATACAATACAAACACAAACCAAACATTTTTATGGTTAAACATGGCATCTCACAATCAATGGATTTTTGCCACCCAAACTACGATGGACTTATCAGCTGTCTGAAAAAATCAGCCTGAGTTGATCAGTTTGCAACGATCTGGTCTTTTGACTGCAGAATCTGATTGTATTATACGTAACTCAGTCATTAGCATCGTTACGCCTAACCACCTAACCTAACCACCAGCTTAACGAAAAACGCTTACATACGATTTGGGAACTTTGACATCAATAATATAACACAGCCCACAGTTCAAACCAAAATGGACAAAACAAGTGACGATGAATTAGCACGACTCCAGTCAGAGCTGATGCGGGCGGAAAAAATGAAATTACCGTTTGACATTTTACCAACTCCACGTCACGAAATAATGTCCAACATCACATTTGAAATCATAAAACGACAGGAACAAGAAAGAAAAGTACAGTCAAGCATGCCCGACCTTATAATACTCTCTGTATTTTAATCCCGATTAAATTGTTAAAATCGGCATTGAGATATTACAATGTGTTGTACTTACATTAAACCACGTTGAGACAAAAACAATCTAAGCATAACAAAACATATTTCTATTTGTTTGTGCAAATACACATACGTTTCAAAACATATGATGCATACATGTATGTATGTGTGTATTCGGCGCGATCAGCGTCCGCGGGCAGAGCAGACGGAACCAAAGTTGGGAATTAT
This sequence comes from Drosophila dunni, assembly GCA_018152125.1. Lineage (NCBI taxonomy): Eukaryota > Metazoa > Arthropoda > Insecta > Diptera > Drosophilidae > Drosophila > Drosophila dunni. The sequence goes on along the minus strand of JAECXC010000385.1, from coordinate 161,892 downwards.
TTTTTTAATTATTGGGCAGTCCAAAATTTTAAATGGCAATGCATTTACGCTTTCGCTAGGATTTTTTTTTACATTAAATTTATATTAAGTGTCATGGGCTTAGCATTTTTCGCAACATCAGGAATGAACTTTTACATAAACGTAAAAATTGCTTTATCCAATTTTAGTTTCATATTTTCTTCTTTAAGTTTTTCAAAAACCATTTTTGAATGAATCAATATGCTCTTTAAGAGACGTGGAATACCCGATAACGTCATACAACTGTTTCTTCAAAATTTATTTGGTTACAACTATCAATTTAAACTTATTTTCACCAGAAGTGTCAGTCTTTGAATTCATTTAAAAGGTTTGTGATTTTAGTTTTTTTACTCTCTGGTAGAGTATATTGGGTTTGTGCAAAAGTATGTAACAGGAAGAAGGAGGCGTGGTAGACTCCATAAATTATATATATTCTTGATCAGCATCACAAGCCGAGTCGATATAGCCATGTCTGTCCGTCTGTCTGTCGGTATGAACAAACAGCTTTCAGAGATAGTAAGAGCTACAAGTTCGAGCTTGGTCTCAATCGATCACATATTTAGCCAGTCAATTCATGAATCTTTTTTTTTTTTTTTCGATGCCACCGCCCCGTTCGCCCACAATGAGCAAAAAACTAGACTACCTCAGAAAATATTGGTGTTATCGGCGAATATCTCAGTAACTATGGCACCTAGGATCACCAATTTCGGTATGGAGGTTCCTAGCGGCAGCGTAAATTTAGTAAAAATAATTTTCAACTTTCTTTCCGTTTTTAGGCATTTGTTCATATTGTTCAGCATTATAATTGTATAATTCGAGTGGAGGCTAACTATATCAGACTATCCTAAAAAGACGCATTGAAATCGGACTATAAACAAGAATATTGGAAGCGCTACAATATTGATAATTGAACGCAATATCAAGGTATGAGTGCAAGCGAGACAGAAACATACAATCGCATGTTTGAATGTTTTCACTGCCTGTGTAGCGGCAGCGCTGCCCTCATCATATACATTATATATTTTGTCAAACGTATGTGTATTCGCGTACAAAAAAACTGATGTATGTTGATTATGATTAGATTGTTTTTGTTTCAACGTGTTTTAATACAAGTATTTCTTATTGTAATATCTCGATTTTAATAATTTAAATCGGGAAAAAATGCAGAGAGTATTATACGGTCAGGCGTGCTCGACTGTATTTTGCTTTCTTGTTTAAAGTGAAAGCGTTGGCAACACTGCCTCAAGTCGAACATCTTGTCCATGTTGCATCATTGAACAGCACTGAACATGGGCCTTTGGTATTCATTTTCTGATGCACCCAAACCAAATAAGGTAGCTTTTTAGCAACAGACCAATCTTCGGCAAGCTAATTTGACCAGTACAATACATGTTAAGAAAAATTCTTTTCCCAGAAGCATATCTATTTGCTGAGGCTTATGAAATACAGAGTCGGAAGATTCAACATTTGACAATTTTCAATCACGAAGTTGGTACTGGAGAAGTCGTAAGTGTATTCAATTTCTATTTCAGCATTTATACACGCAAGCGAACTTTCTTCAGAAGACAAATATTGATATCGCCTGCTCAAAGCCGCAACACGGTCGACCTATTAGGGAAATGTGTTCCTCATTTGATTCGATTTCGAATGAGGATCTTCCTTTGGCTCAATTATTTATATGGATGCATCTGCGAAATCTGGATCATCTGCGATCGACATTAACGACTCAAAAATTGCCGATACTAAGTCCAGCATTTGTACGGAACCAAATTGCGGATGGCTTAGACATCGGCTGAATATGCAATATCTGGGCGAGAGTTTCAATGAAAATGTGGCAAAGCTCTGATGGAGCCTAAAGCCTCGTGTGATTAACAAGATATCAAATGATTGAATTTTTCAATATTTGACGGCGAGCGATCAGAGTCTACCAAACTTTTAAAAAGATCGTATATGTGTTTTGAATGCTCACCGCTAAATTTAGGCAACTGTAGTTTGGGCAGGTGAGAAGGCTGAGTTACGTTTTCAGATGGCTAATGCGCACTTAGGGTAGACGTATGAAGACCCCGGTCTTCTCAAGAATTGTGCAGCTAGTATAATCAGAATCCATTACATCGATCTCTGACTGCTTTGAAAATGTACGAATTGAGTAAATCTAGCCGGTAAAAAATCTCAAATTTATTTGCAGTCTTCATATTAATGAGTGAACTCCTTTGGCATTCTATGTCGCTCTCAACTCTTTCTTATTTAACGATCAATTGACTTAAACGGGCAGTGAGGTAAGTTTCCTCATTGACAAGAACAATTCCATTTGGATCTATTTTGTGCGAGATGTTTAATTTATCAGCATACTGTCACCAATGGTAATCAGCCGATAAAAGATTATCAGTTGAATAACAATATTTGTGCGATCAATATAATAAGATGAGGAAACATATTAAGCTTATTAACTAGACTTCGCGAATAACAGAGATAACATCAGCTAAAGAAGCGCAAGCGTATACAGATTATCACTCACAACTAAATAAGAACACCAAAATAAAAAAGCATGGAAAGTTCAAAACAGATGTCAACCAGGGCTGCATGTCGGCCCAAACGTCGGTGGGAAGCGTTCTCCGGACTTGGTACTGTGATCAGATGCAGACGTGTTCTAACCGTGCTCACACATATTTTAACATAAACCAACCATCCAAATCGAATAACATACAATTTTCTCAAGTTTACAATTCAGAAGTGGTATATGAACTTGAATAGTGTTATAATTCAACGCAGAAACTGTAGGAAAACCAGACGTTTGCTCACGGTCAACAAACAAGATGTTTAAAACTTTATTCGCTAGTTATGTCGGTGTCGGACAAACTGACGAATATGGAAAAGCTATACGCAAAGGCCATCAAGGTGGGTACCCCACTAGCTTCAGCCGCGTCCGAGATTGTAATGTCAACTGCGGCAAAATCTGCTACCACGCCTGCCGACTCTCACGCTGTTACATCCGAAGCATCTATATCTGCTGTCCAGCACGCAGCTATTTCAAATGCCTCGACGCCCATCCTGCTCACTGTGACGCCTGCTGCCCAATCCGAAGCTTTGTGTGCTACCCTGCTAGTAGCCGTTCCGCTGAATATCATCTCAACTGCAACTTCTACCACTGCACATTGGTCCAGCGAGCCGATTTCTCAACGAAAATTAAAGTTTTAAAGCTAGGTTCTTGAAATTTGGTACATATGATAGTGTAGATGCACATAAAAATATATCAAAGTTTCAGACCGATCTGACCACGCCTTCCTTAGCCGCCCTTATATATGTTTTCTCTTATAAAGGGACATTTTTGCTTTGTAGCGTGGCATCGAAAAAAATGATTCTTGTATTGACTGACTACATACATATGTAATCGATTGACACCAAGCTCGAACTTGTAGCTCTTACCATCTCTGAAATCTGTTTGTTCATACGGACAGACGGAAAGATATGGTCATACAATTTTGTACACTTATTCTCAAAACACACATCTATTCGAAAATGCAAAAAAAAAACAAGAATGAATGCTATAGTCGCCCCGCGACTTTAGGATACCCGTTACTCAGTTTTAGTATGTGATTTACAATGAGGAAACATAATGTTAGTGCAAAAGTGAATATTAAGGCTAGAGAAATATATTTTGAATTCTTTATTTACAAACAATATAGTATACAATTTCTTTTTTAAAAATAAAATAAATAAAACGAATAAGCGGTATAAAAAGGCACTTAAAACATATATTATATTAATAATTTTTGGTCAACCGTGTAATGTTACGAATTTAGTCTTAATAACATTTTAATATATTACTCAATAATTCTATTATTAATAACAGTATATAATAGAAAATCGAAATATGGGTATCATAACTTGACATCATTAATTAATATAAAGGTAAGAAAAATATATAGTTCACATTTAATTTTTTTTAAACATAATAAATATTTTGTACTTAGAAATAAAAACAAGAAAGAACAGTACAGTCGAGCACGCCCGACCCTATAATACTCTCTGCATTTTAATCCCGATATTATTATTAAAATCGGTATCAAGATATTACAATATCTAGTACTTGCATTAAAACACATTGAAAAGAGTATAACAAAAACAATCTAAACATTATCACACATACATCTGTTTGTATGTATGCGAATACACATACGTTTAAAAATATATGATGCATATATGTATGTATGTGTGTATTCGGCGTGGCCAGCGACTGCGGCCAGAGCTGTCGCCACACAAGCAGCGAAAACGTTTCTGTCTCGCTTGCACTCATTAGTGATATTGCGTTCAATTATCAATATTGTAACGCTTCTAGTTTTCTTGTTTGTAGTCCGATTTTAATGCACCTTTCAGGAATAGTTTGATATAGTTAGCCTCCACTCGAATTAAACAATTACAATGCTGTACTACATGAACAAATGCGTAAAAAATTCAGAATTATTTGTATGTACTGTGGGAAAAAGTGGCGTGGCAGTCCAAAATTTCAAATGCCAAGCATTTGCGCTGTCGCTAGGAACCTCCATACCAGAATTGGTGATCCTAGGTGCCATGGTTACTGAGATATTCGCCGAAAACAACGATTTTTTCCTAGGTGTGTCTAGTTTTTTGCTCATTGTGGGCAAATGGGGAGTGGCATCGAAAAAAAAAAAGATTCTTGTATTGACTGACTAAATATGTGATCGATTGACACCAAGCTCGAACTTGTAGCTCTTACCATCTCTGAAATCTGTTTGTTCATACGGACAGACGGACAGACAGACGGACATGGCTATATCGACTCGGCTTGTGATGCTGATCAAGAATATATATACTTTATGGGGCCTGCCACGCCTCCTTCTGCCTGTTACATAATTTTGCACAAACCCAATATACTCTTGCAGAGAGTATAAAAATATAAGAAAAGGCAAACAAAATTACCTAAATATCTATTTTAATGTCATTAATCTATATAATATAAAACTCTATAAATCTATTATGACTAATAGAAAAACGAGAAACGGCTTAATAATTCTAATATAATTAATAGAAACACGAGTAACGTGAATAATGAATAAAAAAAATCTAATAATGATACAAAAAACTCAAACAAATTATAAATAATTTTTGGCGAACTATAATAGGTAACTAAATAACTTAACGAATAATTTAATAATTTAAATTATACTAATTAAATACCGACTAACGAAATTAAAATCAATTTTATTTACTGCCCAGCATTTTCTAATGTGACTAATATTTCGCTGTGATGACTGTATATAGTCTCAAAAGTTTTGGCGCTGACCATATTGTGGGAGGTATTAGAAAATGCCCAATCAATATGTGTGTTGCTATTGGTTGTATTTGAGCCCAAGTCTAACAAAGATCTTCAACCTTTTGAATTAACCAAAAAGTTATAAACTCTTCTACGGCAACTCTTCTACGGCAATGAATGAAGGCGCAAATTAAAGTCACCCAACACAATCAAATATGTATTAAGGAATTGGTACCTCTAGAACAAATTCTTAAATTCGTGTTCAAATTTACCTAAAGGATAGGAAGCGCTTTTGTAGATAATTAAAATGTAAAAAGATTTGTACTCGAAAATTGCAAACTCAAATATAGCAGAAGACAAGTTCGTACAATTTGAATAAAAGCGATCACTGATACAAAGGCTGACATTCTCAAAGAATTCGGTTTTGATGAACACAAGAATTCCACTTCTTGGACGAGCACCGCTGGCTACAGACTGACAATTTAGCCGAACTGCTGCTGTAAACCCAGGAATATCATATGTTTCGTTTGAATATATGGAAGCCTCAACAAAGCATAATATAGAAGCACGAAGCAGTAACTTATCGGAGCATACATCGTTAATGTGACAGTGAAAACTTCTGTGTTATGGAAAAATATATTTAAATTGAATGCTTGAAATAAACACTCAAAATGTCTTTTAAGTAACTTTACAGAACGTAACTGTTGAAGTTCCATTGCTGAAGCAGACTGTTGATCAGATCGTGGGGGATTAAACTGTCCAATTTCTGTGTTAAGATGTGCAGCTTTAACAAAATGTATAGCTTTCGATATATATTGCTCAGTGGAAATGAAAGATGAGGCGCATCATAGGGAACTTCATTTGAATTGCAAATTCGTGTCCTAAGTAAGTGAATGTCGCAGATCGACATTTGACCAGATTCCATGTTGTTAAGTGCTATTGCAAATGATTGATCATCCCGCTGTCTCATTATTTTTGTGGGCTCGAGGTACTAAAACCTGTCCCACAAAGAAAATTCAACTATAGCGCTGTATGGAGTGTGGAATGCAAAGTTGGAATGAAAAATCCACCGCTCTCCAACTGGGCAAAGTTGTCTAAGATTACCAAATACTATTACGGGTATGCTTCCAAAAGGTGACTCCGTGTTGCAGAATATTTGCTTAAGTCGTAGGTCCAAAAATGAATACATTTTTCGCACCAACCATAGAAATTTAATCAATTACTATCAGTTTGAGATCTATTAGTTTTGTGCGAATAGTGTTAAGCAAATCAGGACCCAAATTCCTAAATGCGGACCCTGCCTGATTCACAGGGAGAGAAAACATTGAAAGAAGGGTTGAACCACCAATTCCTGTGGGAGCACACAGCAGAACTTTAGCTGTTGTTGGATCACATCCCGCTCTACGGTTATACTCTTGCGAAATCGATTAAAACAATGTGGATATGAGTCTACTTTTTCCGACTCCTGCTCCGCCACCCAAAAACTCATAAAATATTTCCTTTCTCTTTATATTATGAAGAACGTGTGTCAAGAAATTTTTTTGCTTCAAATTTAGAGATTTTATTTAATTTGCCAAATTTTCTTGAGAGATGACTGGTGGCAGTGTTGAAAAACTAGCCTTGATAATTCAGAAGTTATTTCTATTAAAATGAAGAAGTCGTTTTGTATGATTGCTGTTATTTTATAAGATTTAATTTGAGTATTCTTTTCAGCTGCAACACCGCACCACAGAACAAAGATCAAAAGTAAGAGAAAAACGGATATGAAAAATATAAGTGTGACCAGATATATATATCATTACAAATGACAAAATAGTGTTGACTAATGGTATACTTTGATTGTTGAATAGGGGTATTCCAACAGGCAGTTTTACTATCCGTACATTGCCATCCGACTCCTCACCATGATCATTGTCAACTAAATTAACAACATTATGTTCTGAAGGTATTTCTGGAATCGGCAAGGCCCTAAATTCTTCATAGAGCACATCCTCCTGATCAACGATTTCGTAATTCTCTGCCTCCATGGCCCGTCTAAACTCGTCATCTAAATTATTAAATGCATTAAATTTTTGCTAATTGCTTCTAATTTGTTCTACATGTTCATTGTATATGTTTTCAATTTCTAGCAATTATTTCTTCTACTTCGTTACTCCACGGGAAAAATAACATAACCAACACTCTAAAATAATTGTGTCTGCCAGAATTAATATTAAACGACCTATACTTTATTATACATGAATAGCTCCTTTCCCGTATAAAACCAATCCCATTTCGAAGTGCCATAAAAACTGGACCTGTCATTTTATTTTCTTCGCCAGTTTCAATGTCACTATTATTCGAGTGAGTGGTCCTTCTGCGACTTTTACTAAATTCATAATTAGTAGCAAAGTCGGCTAAGCACATCCCTTCAAGGGCATCCGGCCTCTGTTTGTATCTATCCAAAAATCCTTTTTGAAAGATATCAGTGGAATCTTCGGGCATGGTTTGGGGAATGCTTGTAGGTCTGAGCATGCGACACGTTGTCCCGGAGGAAACGTATTACGCATTTGTTGCTTGTTCCAGACAATGCCATTCCTAAGCAACAATATACTGCCATTTGGGCCGATATCTCAGTTCCTGATATAAACTTATTTCCTATAAACTGAAGATTTGGTCTAATTGTCAAATTCCCAATTCAAATGTCCTCTTAAGAAACACTTGACGTTTTTTCAAACCAGACCTAATGGCGTATATATATTCTGCAAACTGAGGTTCACTTCGTCATGTGAAAGAAAGTTTTCGAAAGTTACTAAATTAAGAGCAGAGTCATTTGTCTGATCTTTGCATAAAAATTGGCGAATTTTCTTTAAATTGGTTCGATGAAAAATAAGATAAGAAAATTTTCGGGTAGCGGTTTTAAAATGTCTGTGTTTGGCATTGGTGGATATGGAGTACCGAATCAGCATACGAAATGTTCTTCCATTTTTTTTTAGACATGAATGTCCGTGTTTATGTCTCTGATAGTCAACATATGGTGACTGCTCAGTATCATTCGCTGTTATAAATCGATCAATGAAGGCTACGACACTTTGAATTGACTGATTGCTTTCGAAGTCAACCACTGGGGCATCTTTCAGCCAAAACATTCCATGGATATGAGGGGAACCTCTTTGTTGAAATTCCACGCGCCAATAGTACCTAGTCACAAAATTGGAGCCAAAAACTCCCCCTGGCTTTTCATGAGCCTCAAAACATCCCGATATCTATAGTCAAAGTATCTAGCACAAGTAACAGGGTCTGTTCTAATTAGTCGGGCTTTTTCCCTAAATTCCAAGTTTGAGGCTATGTCTTCACTTATGTCGATCCTATCCACATTTCTCTTAAGTAATACGAGTAACTCTACCCACCTAGTTTCAGTAGTTGATAGAGTTATGAAAAAAATCGGTAAGCCAAACTGACGAACCACGGCCATGACCTTTTTCTTTTCTTCCTCACAATGAGCAGGAGACGAGCGAATATCCCTAAGCACCCTAAATCCCTCATTATGATTAATTGAATTCCCATAAATTCCTCATTGAGGACATTGCCAGGTGTAACTGCATTGGAGGTGCTTCTCTTTCGTAAGCAGGTAGAAATATTATTTCTAATTTTTATCAGTTCTAATTTCTTATAGTTGAAAAATAGCTTGTCAGTCCTGGAAACTCATCTGTCAACATTTCGAAGCTCTGATCTAACTATTGTAGAAAAACTCTCTGAAGACTGTCTTTTAATACCAGCATATATACTAGGAAAAGCCAGTTCTTCAGAGTCAGCATCACGAATCACATCGAGAGGACTTTGACCTTCTCCAGGAGCTTCCGTGATACTCTGCATATTTACATCGGCTGGGTTCATATTCTCAAGAAGTGTTTCAAGACCCCCAGGATTCAACTCATCTGCTTCTTGATTTTCACCCGATTGAACCAGATCACTGTTTTCATTCCGATCAGTACTTTCAATTAGCCCATTGACTGTAGGTGAGTCTTCTTTAGAAGCTACAAACGGCACTGTATCGAATGAGTAATTACAAATCCAGTGTTCGTTGATGGATATATTATATTTTCTATACAGTTCAGTGTTTACTAAGTATCTTTTTGCTTCAGCAATTTTAAAGGGCCTAACGGTTTCGGCCATAAAATCATGACCATACTCCATTCTTCGCTTGAGGTTGAGCTGAATAACCTCTGTCTCGTAAAATGCTCATGGAAGAGATGTAACTATATTGGGAACTGATATGGGGACGTTAACTACTGCTCCTTCATAATTGGCCATAACACCCCTAATGGGGCTCAGCCTGATGCACGATTTGCCTCCACGCTTCTCTGTCCTGTGCGCGACTTCGCCAGTTGGTAACACCAAGTGCTGCTAGGAGGGCATCCATCTGGTCCTTCCAACGTGCGCGTGGCCTTCCTCTCCTCCGTTGTCCGCGAACTACCGCATCAAAAACAGAGCGAGCTGGAGTTGTTTCCTCCATACGGGCAATGTGGCCTAGCCAGCGAAGGCGCTGAATGTTAACTCGCTTGACCATGTCCACATCCCCGTATAACTCGTACAGCTCATCGTTCCACCTGATGCGATAGATACCGCCAACGCAAATTGGTCCGAAGATCTTGCGCAGAATCTTTCTCTCGAAGACACCAAGAGCAGCTGCATCTGACTGCGTCATTGTCCAGGCTTCCGCACCATACAGCAACACTGGAGTGATGAGCGTTTTGTATAGTGCAACCTTTGCCTTCCGAGAGGGGCTCTATTATTAAAATGCCTACTGAGCCCAAAGTAGCACCTGTTGGCAAGTGTGATCCTCCGCATGATCTCCAGGCTGACATCATTGTTATTGGTCACTGCAGTTCCCAAGTAGACAAATTCCTTGACAGACTCGAAGTTATAGTCGCCAGCAGTAAGGTGAGAGTCAAGACGCCGCGACTCTCTGCTACTGCACACCATAAACTTCGTTTTGCCCATGTTCACTGCAAGTCCAACTCTCGCTGATTCCTTTTCGATAGCTCCAAAAGCCGCAGTAACATCACGCTTGGTACGACCAATAATATCAATATCATCGGCGTAACCAAGGAGCTGGACACATTTGTTTCCCAGTATTGTGCCCGTCCGATGCACTCCAGCTTTCCTTATTATACTCTCCATCAGTAGATTGAAGAGCAAACATGACAGCGAGTCGCCCTGTCTGAGACCCCGCTTGGTAACGAAGGTTTCGGAATGGTCATTTCCTACCTTGACAGAGCTGATGGTGTTGCTCAATGTCATTCTGCAAAGCCGTATTAGCTTTGCAGGTATACCAAGCTCAGACATGGTAGCGTACAGGCGATCTCGCTGTGGGCTATCGAAGGCAGCTTTAAAATCGACAAACAGGTGGTAGGTGTCGATTTGGTTCTCGTGCGCTTTCTCCAAGATCTGGCGTAGTGTGAAGATCTGGTCGACTGTGGACCTCCCAGGACGAAAGCCGCATTGATACGGTCCGATCAATGCTTCAGCACATGGCTTAAGTCTCTCACACAACACGCTCGTGAGAACCTTGTATGCGACGGGAAGAAGGCTAATGCCACGGTAGTTGGTGCGCTGTGTAGCATCACCCTTCTTCAGGATGGGGCAGATTATACTGAGGTTCCAATCAACGGGCATGCTTTCCGATAGCCATACGCTGCTGATGAGCTGGTGCATGCACCCTACCAACTCATCGCCTCCGGCCTTAAACAATTCAGCCGGTAGCCCATCAGCTCCTGCGGCTTTATTGTTTTTAAGTCGGCGCATTGCGACTTCGACCTCCGTATGGCTAGGGATGGGAACATTAACACCATCATCTCTGATTGGGGTTAGTGGATCAACTTCGTCAGGTTCGCCTTCACTGTTTCCAGCCAAAAGACTTTCAAAGTGATCCCGCCATAACCTCAGTACCATCTCCGCATCTGTGACAAGGTTTCCGTCATCACTCCTGCAGGCAAGCGATCCAGGCTTATACCCTTGAGTCATACGTTTGACTCTCCGGTAAAAGTCACGGGCATCATTCCTGCATCTGCTACTCTCCATCTTCTCACACTCAAGCCTTTCAATCTCCCGCTTCTTCCTCTTGAAAAGGCGCTTCTCATCTCGTCTCCGCGACCTATAAATGTCTACTACCGCTCGAGTGGCTCCTGCTTGCAGCGTTCTTCTGTAGGCGGCGTCCTTTGCAGCAGTCGCTTCTCGACACTCCTGGTCATACCATGGATTCCTTTTCGGAGGTCGCTGGAATCCCAGAGTTTCCACAGCAGAAGTGGTTATGGCGTTTGATATGTGCGACCACATATCAGCAGAATTTATAGGCGTTGGAGAGAGTTCTGCCAGTCGGCATGAGAGTCGAGTGGAGAAGGCATCCTTATGCTGTTGTGACTGCAACTTTCCGATGTCAAGCTTCCTTGTCATACCTCGATGTGGGACTTTCGCAACACATAGCCGTGCGCGAACCTTAGCCACAACTAAGTAGTGGTCGGAGTCGATGTTGGGACCCCGACAGGATCTCACATCTAGGATGCTAGACGCGTGCCTTGCATCGATCACAACATGATCAATCTGATTGCTAGTCAGACGATCAGGGGAGAGCCAGGATGCCTTATGGATGTCGAGATGACGAAATCCAGTACTACGAACTGTCATGTTGTGCGCAGCAGCAAATCCTATCAGCCTAAGCCCGTTGACCGAGGTAGACTCATGCAGGCTATACTTCCCAACGGTTGCTCCAAAAATGCCCTCCCGTCCGATTTTGGCATTAAAATCTCCCAGGAGAATTTTAACGTCATGTGACGGGCATCGGCTATACGCTCGGTCGAGCTCTGTATAGAAAGCATCCTTGGTAGCATCGTCTTTGTCCTCCGTTGGGGCGTGCGCACAGATGAGGCTGATGTTAAAGAATTTGGCAGCAATTCGGATCGTCGCAATTCTCTCGCTATATGGTGTAAACTGCGAGACACGGTGCCGTAGCCTGGATCCTACGACGAAACCGCAACCAAACTCATGTCTACTATTATGACAGCTGTAGTATATGTCACAGGCTTTCTTCCTCATGCAGCCCTGTCCAATCCATCGCATTTCTTGAAGAGCCGTGATGTCAGCCTTCAACTTATTGAGGGTATCCGCTAGTTGTTGAGCAGCACCCGGTCTGTACAGTGTCCGTACATTCCAAGTGCATACTCTCAAATCATTGTCCTTTTTACGTTTGCCATGGTCGTCAACGTTGTTTGGGTTCTTATCCGAGGCTCCTCTTGCATCCTTCACTGATGTTGGTTTTTCCATGGGTGGATATCAAGTCCTACGCCAAAACCTAATTTAAGGATTAGGATCCCGCCGCGCACTTTGGTTTATAACTCAGCGGGTGCTGGGGTTCAATCAAGTCCTACGCCAAAACCGGGGTAGTCGCTTAAAAGGGACTAGGCATCCCCCCCATCATGACCTATTGTCTTTATTCCCATAAAAGGATGTCGAGGAGAAATTTATCTTTCTTCTAATGATGTGAGACACCTAAGAGTGTTGGAAAATCTAACCCATTTGTAATGGCACTCTTTGGCTTCCTTTTAGCTTTAATATTGCTATGACAAGTTTTGCAAAAGTTTAATCTGTTGCTATCAGACGGAAATTGCCGATCAACGTTAAAAATCTCATCACAAAACTCATAATTACTTTCTAAATAACTTCGAGAAAGTCTGGCAATTTGCTTACGAAACCCAAGACCCTTACAGCATATGCAAATTTGATCAGGTCTAAATTTAACAAGCCTATTAAAAACTATCATGTGATTGTCGAACCCCTGTATTCTGTATCTACGCTGTACACCTTTCTGAGCTCTTTGCTCTTGAATTCTTAGAGCGTTTCGCAGGGCTTCTGCTTCCCTATTTTCAGAATTATTCACAAATTCTCTTACCCTATGGCTAACATTTCTGTTTGCATCAAGGGCTGATTGCCTTTCATTTTCTCTTGCCTGTCTACGAGCTGCAGTGTTTCGCAATTTTTCTATGGCCCTACAAACAGTTTGATTTCTCGCCTGAGCTCTCCTAGTCCTATTCCGTTACCTTTCTTATAGACCACCCTGTAATGCTCATGCCAGAGTCCTTTGCCCGGTATTTCTATCATGTTCCTGCCTTCTATTATTTCGGTCTAGTCTTTTTAAAAACCTTCGCAAACTATCGAGCTCTTGTTCGTATGCTGGAATAGTTTCATTTAATCGCCTATTACTGTGTTGTTCAGTATTTCTGGCTTGCTCCTCTTTTCGAATAGCTACATTCAGTCGCTTTACATGCCTTCGTATGGCATCAATTGACCTTTCACTATCACGGCAAACTTCATTTTGCCTTTCCTGGTAACGCAGCAGAGTATTTTTCGCCTGTTATTTCAACCTAATGCTTCAGTGGCCCGTCTTTCCATATGTTCCTGAGTGTTTCTATTCTGTTCTATAGCTCAATAATCATCGGAATTTTCTCGGCGTACAGAGCGATCTTAAGAATTTATGATTCGTTCTTCTTGCTCAAGTCGAGTATTATACCGGCGCCTAACTCGGCGCCTTTGGTTGTCAAAAGATTGCTCAACTTCCCTAACACCTTCAATTGCCCTACGCTCACGTTGTGATTCGGAATTATTTCTGTTTGATTCATTTCTCAAACTACGCCTTTGGGCTATTTGAGCAGCAGATTGTCTACGTAACCGTTGCATTTTAAAATTTGAATTTAATAATATTTAAATATAATTAATAACTTTAAATATGAAATAATAAAAAAAAAAATTAATAAATGTTCAGAAGTAATGATGAAAAAAAAAGTTATGACAATAAAATTATTAAAAATGATTGAAAATATTATATCAGGTGACAGGTATAAAAATTAAAGTACTAAAAAATTACTAATAAATAGAATAGAGAGTCTTTAGAAAGACTGACAAATAAAATATAAGAAGTAATTAAAGGAATACTAAATTCTTTGATGAATGATTAATGTTTGATTACTTTACTTGCTGTAGATATTTCCGTGAAATGCGCTCTTCTTAGTATTTTCCATAGCTCGCAAATGACTGTCGACCGTTTTTCTTCTTGCGCTCTCGTTGCGAGCATAACCGAAAAAGTTCATACTCTCTGGCTCTCGCTCTGAGCAAGAGACTTTTTCAGTCTTCATTTATGTTTTCTGTTGAGCTCTTTTCGTTGAGCTCTTTGTATGTCGCTCTTTCAGTGAGCAGTGCGTAAAGAGCGGAACGAGAAACGCTCGCACAATGAGACTCAGCAAAAGACCGATTGACCGATAAACTCAAAGCAAACGGTCTTCATATTTATTTTCGTTGTTGTAAAGAAGAAACAATATAATTTGTTTAACAAAACAATTTAAATTCATATTTAAATTTAATTTTTTATTTTATTTTATTTTTTTAAATTTAAATTTATAGGATTTACAGGATTTAAAAAAACACACACTCAACGAATACTAAAGTCTCCCGCACTGTCTAATTATAGTACTAAACATAATGAGGATCGAGGACTTCGAGGATATCTGCAGGTCAATCCCATTCAGTTAAAAAAGGTTCAAAAGGCATATGCATGTTACTAAACTCAATACAGGTATTAGCACGATATTATTGTAAACCAAGTTCCTAAAATGTGTTATATATATTTTGTGTAACCCCTTAACTATGAAGGCAATAGGGGATGTATCTGTTAGTGCCAGCGACTTTTTGGTGCTAGACTTAATGTTATCCTATTTCCAATATCCTGTTTCCATTCCTGTTTATTAATTTTTAAATCGGGTAACGTATGTAAAAGAAAGGTATATACCTGATGCAACAATAAGTGCACTCTTTGATCTGCAAATCTTCGATGGGCACGTCATCCTATAAATGAACATGTAATTTGTTTTATTAGCCACAAAATTTGACGAAAAGTTAATTTTTTCAAATCTTAATATTTATTTTTATCCGAATATTTTTGATCGGCCCTATGGGAGATATAGTAGCCTGATTTACATGAAACTTGGTCAGTATGCTATTTTACTGGCGAATGTATTCTGTGTGAGTTTGATTAACCTAGTTTAGTCAATGAAAAATTTGTTCATATTAATTCATATTTGGAGAGTATTTTTGACCGATCGTCCCTATGGGAGCTATACGATATAGTAGTCCGATTTGTATGAAACTCGGTCAGTATACTTATGTTACTGACGAATGTATTCTGTGAGAGTTTGATTAATATAGCATAGTCAATTGAACATATTTCATATTAATTCATATGTGGACCGTATTTTTGTCCGATTTCGGACAAACTTGGTCAGTAAATGTAATTTCTAGAAATGTAGTATCCGTGTAAATTTAGTTTAGACAGGGTAGCTAACAAAAAAATTATCTATACAAAAACATTCTGGTTTTACCTGTGCATTTACCGTTATATGAATATAGAACGCCCTAAAGTGGGCGTGTCAAAAAACAAAAACAAACTTGTACTGCTTGGGTATTGTACCTTTCATTTGCGACCCCTATCATCTCTCTGAGATCTTTTTGTTCATACAGACGGACAGACGGACGGACGGACGGACGGACGGACGGATGGAAGGACAGACGGACATGGCTATATCGACTCGGCTATTGATGCTGATCAAGAATATATATACTTTATGGGATCTGCCATGCCTCCTTCTCCCTGTTACATACATTCAACGATTACAATATACCCTTTTAGTCTACGAGTAAAGGGTATAAAAATTAGATTTTATGGACCCAACAAAGCAGAAACCTCCCTTAAGGGGTACGGTAATTAATAATGCTAGCACGCGCTAAATTAAAAAATCTTTTTATTTCATTTTTTTAACACTTAACCTTAATATTAAGAAGTAAACAATAACAGTGCATTCAAAATGACTATTAATAGATGTTTTACATTTTAAAATGATCCTAAAAGTCGTCTTTTATACCAATTTCTGTTGAAAACGGATTATAAAATTCAAATCTGAATCACTATCACTATTGTTAGCATCAAAATCGGAAACATTGTTATTATTGATGTTATTATTATTTTGTATGTAAAGGTGAAAGCTTCCCACTTTCGTGTTTATTTCATGCTTTTTCTCTGTGCTTAAGTCGAATTCTTTCAGTTCATCATAAATCTAACTCGAAACGACAGATGAGCTACGATTCAAGTACAGCTACAATATTATGGATTTCTACAAATCGGAGCAAAATCGAGCAAAAAAGCTTTTTGAAATTAGTTTATATACACTTTGCACTGTAATGATACATAATAACTTTTTAGCACAACTTGGCACAAAATTAGTTATAATCCAAAACAGACGGGTAAGCAGGTTAGCTTTTTTCGACTTTTGGACAACACAAATAAACGCACACAAAAATCACATTAACAAACATGAACAAAATCTATTTAATACCAATGTTCTTCATACCTTGGCCTGTCTATTCCATAATTTTAGTGAAAATTGTTTGAACCCCAAATAATTTTGGCACGCTCTCAAGTAAACAAAAACTTTCCCGCCCTTTTTATACTCTCTGCAAGAGTATATTGGGTTTGTGCAAAGTATGTAACAGGCAGAAGGAGGCGTGGCAGACCCCATAAAGTATATATATTATTGATCAGCATCACAAGCCCAATCGATATAGCCATGTCCGTCTGTCTGTCCGTATGAACAAACAGATTTCAGAGATGGTAAGAGCTACAAGTTCGAGCTTGGTGTCAATCGATCACATATTTAGTCAGTCAATACAAGAATCTTTTTTTATTTCGATGCCACGCCCCATTCGCCTACAATAAGCAAAAAACTAGACACACCTCGAAAAAAATAGTGATTTTCGACGAATATCTCAGTAACCATGGCACCTAGGAACACCAATTATGGTATGGAGGTTTCTAGCGACAGCGTTAATGCATTGGCATTTAAATTTTTGGACTGCCACGCCCTTTTTTCCCACAATACATAAAAATAATTCCCAACTTCCGTTCCGTTTATAGGAATTTGTTCATATAGTACAGCATTGTTATTGTATAATTCGAGTGGAGGCTAACTATATAAAACTATTCCTAAACAAGAAAACTGGAAGCGTTACAATATTGATAATTGAACGCAATATCACTACTGAGTGCAAGCGAGACAGAAACATACAAGCGTGATCAAACGTTTTCTCGGCTTGTGTGGCGGCAGCGCAGTCGGCAGTCGCTGACCGCGCCGAATACACACATACATACAAGTATGAACACGTATAATGTCAAACGTGAACCGGGAATGTAACCGGGAAAAAAATGCAGAGAGTATTATACGGTCGGGCGTGCTCGACTGTACTTTTCTTACTTGTTTAGTTTTGTACACATGCAATCAAACAGCTGAATTTGAAGGGCTACCAAAATTACAAGGATGCATCAAAACAATTAAAATCTTTTACGTAATTCATTTTATTCAAAGTATATACTATTTAAATTTTATTATTAAAATAGGTTTACTTTCTATAACAATTTTGAATTTTCGTCGAAAAATCGTCTCGCTGGGCCAAAGTGCACTGCTGAACCGATTTCCTTTTCGGCTTAAGTGCCTGCCTGATGCCTCCGCCGCCGATGAGCCGATTTTTCACCGCCCCGACTGTGCTACCGACGTCCACTATGACGACTGTTAGAGAACCCGCTGCCATCTTAGTGCTCCGGCCGCCATCCAAGTGCACCTATTCTGTTCTCGCCGTCACATGTGCTTCCACACTTGCCTGTTGCGCTCTCCACTCTGCTGTTGCGCTCGCAGAGTCACCGCGTCACCCGCTATCACTAATAAGCAGTATTGCCATTTTTGGCTTATTTAAGGCTAGATCTAGCTTATTAAAAAGCAGAAATGCTTGCAAAATTATGAAAATTAAAATATTACTTAGCTTATTTTTGCATTTTATAGCCTACACATCGGTTTTGGTATTTTTTTTTCTTGTTTTAATAAGACAATATTCGGGCCAAACGTAAGTTGATTAACCAAGATATTAGGAGTGCAATAGTGGCGTTTATCGTCTTCATTTTTGGATCTTTCCGTTGGTCCGCATTGCGCGCAAATGGGTAACCTTCATTTATTTCACGTAAGGCTTTACATTCTATCGCTTGTACTTTTTTTAAATGACATGCAGAAGCAATACCCCACACTGGAATGCCATATTTCCAAATGGGCTGGATCAACGCCTTGTAAAGTAGCAACTTAAAATCTACTTTTAATTTTAAAGAATTTATTATTAACCAATCTATTTTTTTCACACGAGTATTAATGGTACCATTAATTTTTTTGATATGATCTTCAATCCTTTATCCAAAACTAGTCCCAAGTATTTAAGGGAGGTTTCTGCTTTGTTGGGTTCAAAAAATCGAATTTTTTTTTGCATTTTCGGATAGAAATGTGTTTCAAAAATACGTGTACCATATGACAATATCTTTTCAATTGCGGAAGATATCCCCTATAAGAAATCCCGCGCTCGAACGATTTTCTACTTAATTTCAACTTTGAACGCGTTTATCTCGAAACAGTGTTTTTCGACCTGATGGAAGTTATAACTGGCGCAAAAATCAAGCAATCGCCATGAAACTTTTTACACATGATCACAGATAGTGTGTGCATAATTAGACCTTGATCATCAAAAAATATAAAAATTGTGGTCTACAAAAAATAATTACTAAATCGAACAATTTCAAAAATTTCACTTTTAATATGTATATAAATAAATATAAATGTATATAAATATATATAAATGTTAATAAATTTTGGATTTTTCAAGTTTTTTTTAAAGTAGAGGTCTAAAATATGCGCGTAGGTGTACAGATTGATCAAATGTATAGATTGTCTGTTTTAGATTATCCGACAGGACGGGAGGACTTCCATCAGCGAGACTTCCTATAACCGATGCGCCGCCATTTTGGAACGCCCCCTTCCACCCCTTTTTCGTTTTGTGATTTAAAAACATTTTTGAAATAAAGAATAAGCTATGATTAACTAAATAAATAAAGTTTCAACTCCTTATCTATTATAGTTTCGCCAAAAAAAATTCTGAAAAAACGAGTCGTTTTTCAGGTCTACAAAGCTAAAACCCCCCTTAACATTGTGGACTCTTTGAATGGTAACTCCATTCAAAAGAATGTTGGGACAAAAATTAGCTCTTTTGGTGAATGTTATTTGAACTGTCTTGTTTGTTGAGATGTTGATATTTCATTTTTTAGGACATGAGTTAAAGTTGTTAAAGGTGAAAAGCTGAAACATAAAGCGGTATTTTCATCAGCATAAGTTGCAACAATATCACTTTCTCTCAACAGGATAGGCATGTCGTGAGTAAAAATGTTATACAATGTAGGACTAAGCACGCTGCCTTGTGGAACACCAGCACTTATCATTTTCTCTGAAGACATTACACCATTTACGTCTACAACAAAAGATCTGCCCAAAAGCCATGATTTAAGTAAAGTGTAAATAGCAGCATATGCAACGGTTTTAGTTTAAATAAAAGTCCTTCATGCCAAACTCTATTTAACGCCTATTCAATATCGAAAAAGACAGCTGCACCAGATAACTTGTCATCAAAACCTTTGAGTATATTGCTAATAACACGATGGAGTTGCTCCGTGGTTCCAAAAGTAGGAAGAAGACTAATAGGTCTGTTGGAATTTGTTGAGTTTGCCGGTTTATCAGGCTTAAGCAGCATAGAAACAACAGCCTTTTTCCAGATTTTCGGAAAATATTCCAGTTTAAAAGAGTTGTAAATAATTATAATTAATTATTTATACCGCTATCAGGCAAACTTTTTAGAACCTTCCCACCAATTCCGCCAAAACCATGAGGTTTCAGAGCCTTAATTTTCATCAGAAGGTCACTTCTTGAAAAAGGCAAAATTCTCAATGTTATAAGTAGCTTCACGTAGTAGTTCCTTTCTAACGAAATTAGTAAAATCCTCAGTAGAAAAATTAAATGGTTTGAAACGATTCATCAAATCAGAAGCAAAGGGTTCCGCCTTCTCATAATCTGATCTGCACCAGGCTGTCTTAGGCTGCATCTTAGGCTGTCTTTTAATATTACGCGTCAGTCTCCATAAATTATACCCAAAATGTCCATTAGGGTCGGCGTTGGTTAGCAGCTCCTCAAAAAACATAGATTTGGCTAAAGATAAATTAAACCTAATTAAGCCAGCCAAACGTTTCCATTCCCTATTATCACTTGGTATTCCATAATGTATGCATCTTCTCTTAATTCTTCTCTTTTCTTGAATTAAAAGGAGTATTTCGTTGTTGACAAAACTTACAGGCGCCGAAGTCCCCAGAGAGCTTGCTCGACCCGTAACTTCAAGAGCTGCCTCTTGAATGATGTCCATAAAGTTTTGTAAGGATGTGTCTATGTCTTCAGGTGTCAGCAATATAGTATTTTCTTATAGATGGGTATTGACGTAATCTTTGAAATAGTTTAAATCAGCTCTTCCCGAGAGAAGAGGTCGTCTCACATTCTTCCAGTTGGCACCTTGATCCAGCGTAATAATAAGAGTGATATGATCAGAGCTAAGCTCACAATGACATACATTGTCAATATCACTGGACGAAATGGAAGGCTGGTTAGCAGCATAGAGTAGTTATTAATTTTAAAATAAGACTTAAGATTCCGATATTAACATAACATCAATATTCCTTTCTTGCAACCACGCAACGAGTTCTAGTTGATGGTGAATGAGCCCGTTCGCATTTCACACTCCAATCTTCAGACTAATCAGTGCAATAATGTTGCACATGAGAGTTTCGATGTTTCGGGCAAGTATGTCATTTTATTGACACATGCTTCATTCGAAATTCTAGCTTCCATCTTTTTAAATTCCGGACAACCTCTCCAGTTAGCAGTATGACCATCACCACACAGAGCACATTTAGCAGGAAGGTCTTTTGACTGTCTTGTGGCCTAATCCGCATTTAACGCATCTCGGAGCATTGTGGCAATAAGCCTAAGTGTGGCCATAAACAATACAACGATGACATAGTAGTATAGGCGAGTCTAGCGTTTGGGGGTTATATTTTAACCACTTCATAGCAAAGGCGTTTTACATCGAACACAGCCTTATTATTTCCCTTAGGTTGAAGCTCCACAAAGAATAGATGTAATGGTTTCTTAGTGTTACGATCTAAAACATTTGTTGAGGAACGCACATTATGACCTAATGTAGCTAACCGCGTTTAAAAAATAACCATAAGAGTCCGCGAAAAGTTTTTAATAACAATCGTCTGAAAATATCGCGGTCGATGGAGGATTTTTTTTCATATATTATATTAGACAATTATTCAGAAAAGTTTCTTTATTACATGAAGCTTTGTGTTGGACCGAATTTGGGGACTTACAACCACGTTATTTTGCTTTCACATTTTGAAAAGGTGATTTTGTTACAGGGCGACGCACAATTTTCGGCACAATCTCAGTTTTTCATCATTGTGTTCACAACTAGATATCACTATCAAAACAAGTAAGAAAGGCTACAGTCGATCGAGCCGACTGTAAAAAACCTCGTACTCCCACAGTAATGCGCATTTGTATTTGAATTAAAATTTTATAACGAAATTTAAAAATTAAAATTTATATGTACATTTTGAATTGATATTTAAAAAAAAATTAAATTAGCAACTCTCATTGTCAGCATTCGAACCTACGACCCTCAAGCAACGACTTCACATCGCGCCGCAACTCTACCATTCGCACCACGCGCTACTTTCAAGCATGTTCCGCTTATTCGCATTTACATGTTATACATATAAGTACACACTCGTTTGAAATTATGTGTATGCACATATGTATGTATGCGTGCCTAGCACTGGTCGGCACGGCAGCGTCGTAGCGTCTGCGAGCAGCGCTGACGTCACACAGGCGACAAAATTGCGGCTAAATTATATAAACTTTCTAACGTTCCAGCTTTTTTGTTTATGGACGGATTTTAACGCAGCTTGAAGGATAGTTTGATATGATATTCCTCTTTACGAATAATTAATTACAAGCACTGTACTATTTGGCTAAATGCCTTAAATCCTTGGTTTGAAGCTTAAAAGTTTTTTAACTCATATGAGAAAAGGAGGCGTGGCAGCTCAAAATTTTGAATGGCATTGCATTAAGGCTGTCTCTAGCAACTATAGCAACCAGAAATGGTGAGCCTAAGTGCCATAGTTACTGAGTTATTGGCCTAAAATTACATTTTTTTTTCGAGGTGTTTCTGGTTTTTTGTTCATTGCGGGGGCGGTAAGGGGCGCGGCAAAAATTTGAAATAAACTTAACTTGCCTGACTTAATAAAGGACTTTCATTATAAATTTGGTGGCTCTAGCTTTTGTAGTTTAAAAGATCCAGGTGTTCATACGGACAGACGGACATTGCTATATCGACTCGGCTGTTGATGCTGATCAAGAATATATATACTTTATGGGGTCGGCCACGCCGCCTTCTGCCTGTTACGCACATTTCGCTTCTGACAAACCTAATAGACCCCTCTACTCTTTTTTAGAGTACGGGGTCTAATAAGCATTCTTTAACATTTAATCGGCCATCTCGGCATAAGAGGAGCCCCAAATCACAAATGTTCGGTTAGAGAAGCGGAGAAAATCAAAATATTTGTCAATCACAAAAATTATTTTAGATAAACACAGAAATTAAAGTTTTGGTCTCACTGCAATACGGAAACTTGCTTGGTAAACGTTTAAAAAGTTTTTAAATTGAAAAAATGCCGAAAGTTATATTTACGTGTGACCAATTTAATATTTAATACCAGCGGTCTCGCCAAAAGTTTCCAGCTGCTTTTGAAAATGCTCATTT
Organism: Drosophila dunni; assembly: GCA_018152125.1. NCBI lineage: Eukaryota > Metazoa > Arthropoda > Insecta > Diptera > Drosophilidae > Drosophila > Drosophila dunni. The sequence goes on along the minus strand of JAECXC010000385.1, from coordinate 138,785 downwards.
ACAGCAAAACTTTTTTACATTCTTCAAAATGACGCCACAAAAAAAAAACATTATAAAAGAATGATGAAATATTAACACAGTTCAAAATGTATATAATTGTGTTGTTTTATTTTTTGGCTTTTTTCTTAATTTTTAGCTTGTTCTCGCTTGAATTTTTGCAAAATCTGGCCTATTTTATCGTCCAAAATCTGGCAACACTGCTAATAAGTAGAATTGATGCCGATTCACTGTCAGAACGGCCGAGATAAGTCGATATCGATAATGCATGGATTAAAAAGTGTCGATATATCGTTAAGCAATTTATGTTAACTACCGATTAAGTAGTGCTGTCTATGATAAATATCGATGTTCTAGTATTTAGAACCATTGGACAAGATGACATTAGGTTAAGAATGATTTTAATCCTTCCCTTCTTCCGGTAACTGCGATGGAATGCAGACGTGTTCTGACCGTGCTTGTAAAATAAAATCTGACGATAAACCAACCATCCAAATTGAATAACATACAATTTTCTTAAGCTTACATTATGTATATGAGTTTGTCTGTATGCATATACAAATACGTTTGACATTAAATGTACATATGTATATACATATGTATTTATGCATACTATTAGTCGGCCGTGCAGCGTAAACGTTTGAACATATTTTTGAATTTTCCGTCTCGCTTGCACACACACACATTGAAATTACGCTCAAATAAAAACTTCTTTACGAATTTTCTTTCTTAATTATAGTCGGATTTTTATGCTATGTAGATACAACAGTTACACACGACTATTCTCGAGACTGCTTGCGCCACCAACTTGCAACTATGTCGACTTGCTGCTGCTTCCACTTGCGTCGATTGCCGAAATCAGCAGCAAAGCAAACTGTAAATTTGTTGTACGGCGACTGTTGCCGCTGCTTTGCTTTTGCCAGTGATCGCGTTCTGCTGTTGCTTTGACTGCGACATTTGGTTATTAAACCCCGTACTCTAAACAAGAAAAAAAAGTACAGTCGAGCACGCCCGACCGTATAATACTCTCTGCATTTTAATCCCGATTAAATTATTAAAATAGGTATCAAGATATTACAATATCTAGTACTTGCATTAAAACACATTGAAACAAAAGCAATCTAAGCATAATCACACATATGTACATCTGTTTGTTTGTATGCGAATACACAAACGTTTGACATTATACATATGTGTTCATTGGCAGCGAAAACGTTCGAACGTTCTGTTTCGCTTGCACTCATTAGTGATATTGCGTTCCTTTATCAATATTCTAACAATTCTAGTTTTCTTGTTTATAGTCCGATTTTAATACACCTTTCAGGAATAGTTTGATATAGTTAGCCTCCACTCGAATTATACAATTACAATGCTGTACTATATGAACAAATGTCTATAAACGGAACGAAAGTCGAGAATTATTTTTATGTATTGTAGGAATAAGGGGCGTGGCAGTCCAAAATTTTAAATGTCATTGCATTTATGCTGTCGATAGGAACCTCCATACCAGAAATGGTGATCCTAGGTGTCATGGTTACTGAGATAATTGCTGAAAACACCGATTTTTTCAGATGTACAGTGGCTCGGACCTTATTTCGTGCAACGCTAAACTGAAATTTGAAACTCTAATATTAGCTAAACTATGAGTGATACAAAAAAATTTTAAATGCAGTTTTTTTATCAGTGTTTTTATAAATAACATAGGCACTTCAATATATTTCTTTTTTTATAAAAACGCATAGAAAAAAAGAATTCATAAACAAATTTATTTTCATCTTAAATAAAACACCTTAAAATCAGATTTCGGGAAAAAAAATAAAAATGGCTCCACGGGAATTGGTATTAATCATTTCAAAAATGGTAATTCGCAGCGCAAGATTGCAGAAATGGTCCATCTGAGCCCTAGTACTGTCCAGTACATCATTCAGCGCTTTGTCCGAGAAAACAGAGTGGCAGATAAGGGTCGCAAAGCACCAAACTAAATTTTCAATGAGTTTGAAGAGAGACTAATTTTCCGTAAAGTGAAGGTGAATCCAAAGCTATCGGCTCCAAAATTGACTGCAGGGGTGGAGAATGAATTGAAGAAGAAGTGCTCTGTGGAAACCGTTCGGCGATCATGGCTTAAATGGTCGAGTAGCTCGAAACAAGACGTTCATTAATACTAAGAACAAGCTCTGCAGATTGAAATTTGCCAAGGAACACATAATTCGGCCCAATCCTTTTGGAATGATGTAATTTTTGCTGACGAGTCCAAGTTTAACATATTTGGTTCAGACGGGAATCAATAGGTTGGGCGCAAACCAAATACCAAATAAAAATGGGTATCTTCAAATACAGCAGGCATTGTGAAGACTTGTCTCGTCTGGAATTGCCCCCATGTCGTAAATCCACCAGACCAGTCACCCGATATGAATGTTATCGAAAACTTGTGGGCCATTTTGGATCGGGCTATTCGCAAAAGGTCAATTTCGAATAAAAATGATCTCAAAACAGCCTTGTTGGAAGAATAGAGAAAAAAACAAGTGGAGACAACCCAAAAATTGGTTTCATCGATGGAGAACCGTTTGAAAGACGTTTGTGAAAGCCAAAGGGGGTCATACAAAGTATTAATTTTAATTTTAAATTTAATTTTAAATTCGTGCACTGCACGAAGCTGTTGGGGAAAAATAGTAAACAAATTTTGTTTTCTTTTTTTTCTAAGCGTTTTTTATGGAAAAATAAATATATTGAAGTGCCTATGTTATTTATAACAAGTAGGAAAGGCTACAGTCGATCGAGCCGACTGTAAAAGACCCCCGTACTCCCATAATAATGCGCATTTGTATTTAATTTGAATTAAAATTTTACAACGAAATTTAAAAATTAAAATTTATATGTATATTTTAAATTGATATTTAAAAAAAAATTAAATTATCAATTCTCATTGCCAGCATTCGAACCCACGACCCTCAGGCAACGATTTCACATCGCGCCGCAACTCTACCATTCGCACCACGCACCACTTTCAAGCATGTTCCGCTTATTCGCATTTACATGTTATACATACAAGTACACACTCGTTTAAAATTATGTGTATGCACATATGTATGTATGCGTGCCTAGCACTGGTCGGCACGGCGGCGTCGTAGCGTCGCAGCAACGCAGCGTCTGCGAGCAGCGCTGACGTCACACAGGCGGCGAAATTGCAGCTAAATTACATAAACTTTCTAACCTAATAACTTTTTTGTTAATTGACGGATTTTAACGCCGCTGGGAATATAGTTTGATATGATATTTCTCTCTTCGAATAATTAATTATAAACACTGTACTATTTCCTAAATCCTGCAAATTTTGAGCTTGAAATTTTGAAAGTTTTTTAGCTTTTATGAGAAAAGGGGCAGGCCAAAATTTTGAATGGCATTGCATTAAGGCTGTCTCTAGCAACTCTAGCAACCAGAAATGGTGTTCCTAAGTGCCATAGTTACTGAGTTATTGGCCTAAAACTACATTTTTTTTCGAGGTGTGTCTGGTTTTTTGCTTATTGCGGGGGCGGTAAGGGGCGTGGCAAAAATTTGAAATAAACTTAACCTGCGTAAGATAATAACGGACTTTCATTATAAATTTGGTGGCTCTAGCTTTTGTAGATTAAAAGATCCAGGTGTTCATACGGACGGACGGACGGACAGACGGACATTGCTATATCGACTCGGCTTTTGATGCTGATCAAGAATATATATACTTTATGGGGTCGGCCACGCCTCCTTCTGCCTGTTACGCACATTTCGCTTCTGACAAACCTAATAGACCCCTCTACTCTTTTTTAGAGTACGGGGTCTAAAAAAAGACTTATAAAAAAACTGCATTTAAATTATTTTTGTATCATTCATAGTTTAGCTAATATTAGAGTTTCAAATTTCAGTTTAGCGTTGCACGAAATAAGGTGCGAGCCACTGTATGTCCAGTTTTTTGCTCATTGTAGGCGAATGCGTCGTGGCATCGAAAAAAAAGGTTCTTGTATTGACTGACTACATATCTGATCGATTGAGTAAGCTCGAACTTGTAGCTCTGACCATCTCTGAAATCTGTTTATTCATACGGATATACAGACCGACAGACGGACATGGCTATATCGACTCGACTTGTGATGCTGATCAATAATATATATACTTTATGGGGTCTGCCACGACTACTTCTGCTTGTTACATACTTTGCACAAACCCAATATACTCTTGCAGAGAGTATAAAAACTTGAAAAATTCAAAAGTTATTAACATTTAAACATTGAAGTCAAATTTTTTAAATTTTTCGACTTAGTAATTATTTTTTGTAGACCACAATTTTTAATATTTTTTGATGATCAAGGTCAATTATGTACACACTATCTGTGAACATGTGTAATTGCTTGATTTTTGAGCCAGTTATCACTTCCATCAGGTCGAAAAATACTGTTTCGGGAAAAACGCGTTCAATTTTTAAATTGAGTAGAAAATCGTTCGAGCGCTCGTTTTCTTATAGGGCATATCTGCCGCAATTCAAAAGATTTGTATGGTAATAAAATTTTGTAAAAGTATTTTCGAAACACATACCTATCCGAAAATGCAAAATCGCATAGAAACAGACGGACATGGCTATATCGACTCGGCTGTTGATGCTGATCAAGAATCTAAATATGAACTTAATACGTTTTTAGTTGTTATTGTTTTTTATGCCTATGTTAATACTTTTTGAATTTTTATTAATTATTTTTGTAAAACAACAACTTGAAAAACCTAATACAATTTTAAAAAATACTGTATACTTTATAGTGTCGGAAACAATATACCCTCAGCAAAGGTATAAAAATTAGAAATATAGAGAGCGAGGTGACAGCAGAGCAAATAATCTTTTATTTTGCTACTGTTCTTATTTAATGTGTGTTTGTTCTTGTTGAATATTTGCTGTAACACATTTATTCCACAAAATCGCAATACGAACAAAATAGCGGTGTTTCACAAACTAAATGAAAAAACTATCAGAGAATTGCATCACCCACACAGCATTACGATCGAAATCATTGGCCTCTTATTAACCTCTCGAAACATAACGATCTCTTTGGGTATTGAAGTTGCGGCCATTTTGCATATTGTGCAAAATAAGTATGTAATCAAATACAAATTCCGATAAATAACTGACAATCGCGAAAAAATATAATTGAAAAAGAACGATGTTTAAACATTTTGTTAACAGTTTTTTTTTTTTTTTGCCTTTTTAGTTTTTGTAATTAATTATAGTGTCCTCGGAAATTATAAATTTTTTTAGTATTTACGTATGTATATACATATTCTTGAAAATATATTGAAATATTAATATACCGATATTTTCACATAAAAATAAATATTTATATCGGGATATTTTTTCCCCAAATATCGAATATGCGATTAATTTTTGCGATATTTTAAGATATATGTATTTGCGTTGGTCACTTTGTAGCGGGCGCAAAACTAAAACTTAAAAATGGGAAAAACACATTATATTAAAATGTATCTGAGCTTGCCCCAAACTTCTTGGGAAAGTAATCGAATGTTTTAGATTTCTCATTAGGCGGCTTGGCCAGGACTCGCAAAGCTCGCCATAAGACACCTAGCAACCCCTGGCAGTTTAGTGCCTTCGCAGCAACTAGCTTCTGCAATAAAAAGGATTGTCTGTGACTCACGAAGTCGAATGACGTATATACATATTTCAGAACGCGTTTTTTTTTAAATCATTGAATTCCAAATTCTTGAGTTAAAAATTCTTTCAAACTTTGAGTTCCAAATACTAAAGTTATAAGCATTCTTTTGAAAATATTAATGAAAATACGTTGAAAATAAATTATTATGTTATTATTATTCTTGTTATTCATCCTTTTTGTGACGGATTTTAAATTTATTATGAATAAAATAAAATAAAAAATAGCTAAAAATATCGATATTTCAAATTGATGTATCAAATATCTTATTGAAATTAGTATCAAATATCATATGATATTGAAATTATTTCGAAGCTTTAAATATTAGCAATCCGATATTTTAAACATTTTCGACGTTTACGGACAGACAGACAGACGGACATGGCTTTATCTACTCGGGTCTGCCGCGCCTCCTTCTGCCTGTTACATATGTGAATTTGCACAAACCCATTAAACTCTTAAAGTCTTTCAAAACAAACGTTAAGGGTTATAGTTTTGTGTGTTTGACAGTGTCTGTCCAATAGTTCTGTATTGTCATTGCCTCTAGCGAATTAAGAAATGAGTCGTTATCCAGGCTGTACATTTCATCCGAGTTATCCTAATTGAAAAAAAAAAAAAAAAAAAATCCCATTTAAAAAAAAACATGCGATCGTACAAACAGGTAACTGAAAATACTGTATACTTACACGCATGGTACTATCATCAATATAAACGCTTGAATCGGGTTCGCTGAGTGATTGTGGTTTATTTACAAACCGCCGCTTATATAGAACAATGCCAATAGTGCCAATTGTACAGCAGATACCGAAAATAGAAAAACATGTGGTCATGATGGCACCATTCTCTAAGAAATAACCACGCTACAAGTGTAAGAAGAAAATTCATAAGAATTATACGTGTAATGGATCCAGATTCTGCTCACTTGAACGGACAACTTCTCAGAAGAAACATTTCCTTTATTTGCGCTATAATTTGAAATGCTATCTGTGGGCGATGCTGACCGGGTCAACAAACTTTTGGTATAGTTTGAAAATTTTATCTTATGGTTACTGTGCTTATATTCTGTGGAGATCAGTTTGGCCAATAGTGAGTTATGCTTGCTATCGGCTCTACGTAGTTCATCTTCCTTATTAGAGTTATTCAACTTAAACAAAGAATTTTGCAACTTGTTTGATTGCCAGCCTAAGATGGCCTTTGGCATGGAGGGGGTATTTTCGACTATTTGACCTGTGCAATTGACAGAAGAAATTATTGTTGTCTTAGTAGCTTCTGACGTTGTACTGACTTCAGGGATACCATTGTTTGTTTCTTTTATGCCCATTGAACTGCAAATACTGCAACTTGTGCTTTTTGTATTTAAACTGAAAAAGTAAATTTGTTTAACAGTGATTTTAACTTATAATACATGACTTTGTATTCACCTTGCGATACGATTAGATTTCGTATAGTTGCTCAGCGGTTCAGTCCTGTCTTCTTGAACTGTAAAATTTCGCGAGCCCTTTAATTCGATCCGATGGTGTGACCGCGTCAGTTTTGGCCCTTTATCGTGTTTATCATCAACGATTCTTCTGAATAAGTTCACATTGATTTTAATACCGCTGTCATCGCTGAAATCAGATATTGCACTTTCTCGCAGGGTATTGTCTACAGTAACCTTTAAAGGTTTTGTTATCTTATTTATCAAGTCCGTGAAACTTGATGGAGTCGGTGTAGTCCAAGCGTGATGCAACGTTATTATATGCCGAAGGCCATGAGCTTCATGTCCAATTGCGTTCGACCAATCCTGACTAGGATATGCTCTTGCATGTGTATTACCGTTATGCAAAAGTTGTACTAAATAATAATTTATGAAAACACGTGATAAAGATAAGACGAAATACATACCACTTAAATGCGTAATCCAGAACCAATGACACCACCAGTAAAAGGCCATTCTGCTATGATTTAATGCTGATAAGTTGGCCCTGTAAAAAAATTGCAAAATAAAGATTGTAAATGTGATCTATATTTGATTTTATTTAATGCGGCACAACATTTAATAGGTTAAAAATAAGATATTTTAGATAGTTGTGCGAGCAAACTTGGTCAACATTCATAACAAGAAAGTAAAGTACATTCGAGCACGCCAGACCGTATAATACTTTTTGCATTTTAATCCCGATTAAATTATTAAAATAGGTATCGATATATTATAATGTTTAGTACTTGCATTAAAACACATTGAAACAAAAACAATCTAAGCATAATCACATATACATCTGTTTGTTTGTATGCGAATACACATACGTTTGACATTATATGTGTTCATACATGTATGCATGTGTGTATTCGGCGGGACCATCGACTGCGGGCAGCGCTGCCGCAGCGAAAACGTTCGAACGTTGTCTCGCTTGCACTCATTTGTGATATTGCGTTCATTTATCAATATTGTAACGCTTCTAGTTTGCTTGTTTATAGTCCGATTTTAACACACCTTTCAGCAATAGTTTGATATAGTTAGCCTCTTCGAATTATACAATTACAATGGTGTACTATATGGACAAATGCCTAAAAACGAAACGAAAGTTGAGAATTATTTTTATGTATTGTGGGGAAAAGGGGCAGTCAAAAATTTTAAATGTCATTGCATTTCCGCTGTCGCTAGGAACGCTCCATCAAATTGGTGATCCTAGGTGCCATGGTTACTGAGATATTCGCCGAAAACTCCGATTTTTTCCGAGATGTGTCTAGTTTTTTGCAAATTGTGGGCGAATGGGGCGTGGCATCGAAAAAAAAAAGATTCTTGTATTGATTGACTAAATATGTGATCAATTGACACCAAGCTCGAACTTGTAGCTCTTACCATCTCTGAAATCTGTTTGTTCATACGGACAGACAGACGGACAGACGGTCAGGCGGACATGGCTATATCGACTCGGCTTGTGATGCTGATCAAGAATATATATACTTTATGGGGTCTGCCACGCCTCCTTCTGCCTGTTACATACTTTTGCACAAACCCAATATACTCTTGCAGAGAGTATAAAAAGTATGGTTTCAGTTATCGGTTTCTGAATGTTTTTTATTTATTTGTGAGCACCAATTAAGCTCGTTTCACGAGATGTGATGTCACAGCTCTTGTAGTCTATGTTCCAGTTATTTATAATGAGGACTTTGCTATTACTGTTGATGATGTACAGGAATTAATATATTCTCCAAAGTCGTTTTAAGTAGTCTAGGAAAACTTTCTTTTTTTGTTTTAACAAATTTGTTTGTGATCATCACATATAAATACATATATCAAATTACTAGATTACAAAAAGTACATATATTTGTTCTTAATCATCATTAACAGTTGGGTCGATATAGTGGTTCGAATGATTTGATGCTTGCTGGCTTGTTTGTATGTCATACCCATATACTCAGGATTCATCAACCACATGTGCTATCTTTGTTTTAAGCAACTGTTCCTGAATTTTGTAGACGTTATTTTCTGATAAGGCCGTGGAAGGTCATCCAAGACCTTCATTACTTGAAGACCATTCTTGATGAAAGAAAGGCTACAGTCGATCGAGCCGACTGTAAAAGACCCCGTACTCCCATATTAATGCGCATTTGTATTTAATTTGAATTAAAATTTTATAACGAAATTTAAAAATTAAAATTTATTTGTATATTTTGAATTGATATTTAAAAAAAAATTAAATTAGCAATTCTCATTGCCAGCATTCGAACCTACGACTCTCAGGCAACGATTTCACATCGCGCTGTAACTCTACCATTCGCACCACGCACCACTTTCAAGCATGTCCCGCTTATTCGCATTTACATGTTATACATACAAGTACACACTCGTTTAAAATTATGTGTATGCACATATGTATGTATGCGTGCCTAGCACTGGTCGGCACGGCAGCGTCGCAGCGACGCAGCGTCTGCGAGCAGCGCTGACGTCACACAGGCGGCGAAATTGCAGCTAAATTAGCTAAACTTTCTAACGTTCTAACTTTTTTGTTAATTGACGGATTTTAACGCCGCTTGGAATATAGTTTGATATGATATTCCTCATTTTAATTAATTAATTACAACACTGTACTATTTGACTAAATGCCCTAAATCCTGAAAATTTTGAGCTTGAAATTTTGAAAGTTTTTTAGCTTATATGAGAAAAGGGGGCGTGGCAGGCCAAAATTTTGAATGGCATTGCATTTAGGCTGTCTCTAGCAACTTTAGCAACCAGAAATGGTGTTCCTAATTGCCATAGTTACTGAGTTATTGGCCTAAAACTACATTTTTTTTTCGAGGTGTGTCTGGTTTTTTGCTCATTGCGGGGGCGGTAAGGGGCGTGGCAAAAATTTGAAATAAACTTAACCTGCCTAGCTTAATAAATTATAAATTTGGTGGTTCAAGCTTTTGTAGTTTAAAAGATCCAGGTGTTCATACGGACGGACGGACATTGCTATATCGACTCGGCTGTTGATGCTGATATATATAGAATATATATACTTTATGGGGTCGGCCACGCCTCCTTCTGCCTGTTACGCACATTTCGCTTCTGACAAACCTAATAGACCCCTCTACTCTTTTTTAGAGTACGGGGTCTAAGAATCGGATAATATGAAATTGGCTCAAAAGGTAAGCTTTAGCGTGGAAGACTAAGAAATCGTCACAGGGTCCAGATCTGGGGAATACGGTGGCTGCGGCATCATTAGTGTGTTATTTTTGGCCAAGAAGTCGCGTACAAGCAGCGATGTGTGGTGCAGAAGCCAATTTGTGTTTCTTGCGTTTCTGGCGGATTGCTTCTCGCGAATTGCGCATAACTTGCAAGTAATATTCCTTGTTTACCGTTCTACCTTTTGGCAAGAACTCATGATGCACCACGCCCCTGCAATCAAAGACATCTGTAAGTAAAACTTTCACATTCGACCGAACTTGGCGCGCTTTTTTCGGTCTTGGTTCGTGGGGCAGCTTCCATTGAGATGATTGAGCTTTGGTTTTAAACCCACTACTCGTCACCAGTTATGACGGAGCATAACATCTCATTGGCAATGTTCATGCGATGCTGTTTTTGATCGTAATTGAGCAATTTTGGTACGAATTTTGCGGCCACCCGTCTTATGCCAAATTATCGATTAAAATCGAATGGCACGAGCCAATCGATGTGCCTAGGTCCTCGGCAATTTCTCTAACGGTGATTCGACGATTGGCCAATATATTTCCTTCACTTCATAAATTTTTTCGTCTGTTCTTGAAGTGCTCGGGCGTCCGGCACGCCTTTCGTCGTTCACATCTTCTTGGCCTTCTGATAACATTTTGTACCACCGATAATCGTTGCTTTTGTCCAAATTAGCTTCTCCGTATGCCACAGTCAACATTCGGAATGCATCCGCGCACTTAATTTAGTTTTTCACACAAAATTTGATACAGGTTCTTTGTTCCATTTTTTTGAATAGGTAAAAATCAAAGACGAACCAAAACACGTGCAAGCAAAGCAGCTGTGAACATTTAACTGAACATCCAAAATGGCTATACTTGTCAGCATAAGTGAGAGACATAACAACCATGCAAAAATACACAAAACACATACAGAGTATTTTTCGTCTCGAATCATTTTTTACTCTACCCTAAAAGTACCGGATATTTTTTTACTTCTTTTCGTTCGAGTATTTTCAGAAAAGATATTTTTTTACCCACTCATATTTTTACCTACTCATGTTTTTACTTACTCGCGTAAACACCGCATCACGTTTTTACTCGAAAAAACCACCCTTGTGAAGTACAAGTAAATTTTTACTCGAGTGTTTTTCTATTTGCATTTTTTTTTTACTTTATCGTTTTGAGCGTGTGTAGTGTTGCACCGCTCTTTTTGTTTAGGGCTTGTTAAATGTTATAAATTATCAAATGATTTTTTAAGTTAGAAGTAAAGCAAATGCCATTAGTAAATTGTTTTCATCAAAATTTAACATAAAAGATAATCGCAATTTGTATATTTAAATATTCACATTAATAAGAATCGAAATTACAGGTTGATTATGGGACACCTGTTTTATTATTTGGTGCCTGGGTTCTCTATGTCTGGCCTGAAGAAACCTTGTATCGAAAAAATGTCAACTCTCAAAATGCATGTTAATGCATATAAATGTTGGCTATTTGGTTTTTTGGACAAAACCCGAAAACTGCTGGTACATTCATACATTCTCCCTAATGCAAAAAACATTTTTATCATCTAACGCGCGCTGTTAAATTTCCCGACGGCAAACCGTCGCTCAAGAACCCACATATTATGTGTAAGTATTTTTCATACTCTGTATTTGCCTGCATATTCATTTTCTGATGCTTCAAAAAATGAAGCGCACAAGCGACACCAATTTCAAAAAGAGTATTGACGATACTCGTGATTTCGGGTACGAGTAAAAAAAATACTCCAGTAATTTCGCTTGAAGTAAAAAAATATTCGAGTAAAGAAATACCCGATCACATTTTTACTCTAAATTTTTGAGTATGAGTAAGACCGCTACCGCATTTTCTGTGTGTATGACTCGAGTACAAAAAATCACCACCCGTGCAGTTCTCTGATATGTACAATAAACATAAAAATCGAAATTCAAATATACGTAACCCGCGAAAATTCTAAATTCGCGATACTTTTTGAACACACCTCGTATATATATATATATATATATTAAAAAATGAAAGTAGCGAAGATCTTCATTTTTTTTAATCATATACTATTCAGAAGTATTGAAATTATTTATTGTCCATAAAAACTCGTATGTACAAAATAATTGCAAGCGATGATGAGCTTATATATATCTTAGACTGAGGACGTTTTATAGGCATCCTTCGTTAAAATATTTACTACATTTAGAGTTTTCTTACCGCAGAGCTTCTCTTCTCCAATTGCACTTTGATATGTGAAAGAACGGTAAAAATTTCAAAGTGAGAGAAAAGATCACGAATCAGCCGTCATTGTGCTTATCTTAATTGTGATCTTCTTTTGTCGCGTGAGTGACCGAAAAACAGCATAAGTTGTCATAACTTTTGCATTTATTAAGAAAACTGGACGTAAATTTGTAATTTACGTAAGATTGTTTCAACAATCAGTTAAATAAAATAATATAAATTTTTTGCAAAGTCAAACATTTTTTTTTTTTCATTCATTAGGTAAGGTTGGTCGTGTGAGTGACCGTAACTGCAACCTCTTCTAAGAAAATAATTTTTTCTTAGTTTTTGTTAACGTTTTTAATTCAAAATTAAATGGACCAATACAATAATAATAATAATAATAATAAAAAGCAAAGACGGTACGTGGACAAAATCAAAAATAATCCACAAAATCTAATGGAACACACAGAAAAACAATGGGAATTGTCCAGAAGTACAGAGTTAAATTGCAAAACAATCAAATATAACTAAAGCGTAAATTAAAAAGAAAGAGAGAATATGACAGATCGAGAGTAGAAACGATTCGGCTAATCGGCATGTGGAGAACAAGAAAAGTAAAGGGATTTGGAGCAAGTAATCTCTTGGAAAGGATGTAAAGAAGACAGGGAGGGCTCTGCCAAAAAATGCAGAAATTCTGTAAGATCAATTTATTTGTTGTTTGGAGCTCAGGGATAACACATATATTTTTTTTAACTTAAGGGAGGTTTCTGCTTTGTTGGTTTAAAAAAATTGGGTTTTTTTTTTGCATTTTCGGATAGACATATGTTTCAAGAATACGTGTACAAAATTTTATGACCATATCTTTTGAATTGCGAAAGATATCCCCTATAAGAAATCGCGCGCTCGAACGATTTTCTACTTAATTCCAACTTTGAACGCGTTTTTCTCGAAACAGTGTTTTTCGACTAGATGGAAGTTATAACTGGCGCAAAAATCAAGCAATCGCCATGAAACTTTTTACACATGATCACAGATAGAGTGTGCATAATTTAGACCTTGATCATCAAAAAATATTAAAAAATTGTGGTTTACAAAAAATAATTACTAAGTCCAAAAATTTCAACAATTTGACTTTTATGTTCAAATGTTAATAACTTTTGCATTTTTCAAGTTTTTTTTAAACTAGAGGTCTAAGTTATGCGCGTAAGTTTACAGATTGATAAAATGTATAGTTTGTCTGTTTAAGATTATCCTACAAGACGGGAGGACTTCCATCAGCGAGACATACCATGACCGATGCGCCGCCATTTTGGAACGCCCCCTTCCACCCCCTTTTTTGTTTTGTGATTAAAAAATCTTTTTAAAATAAAGAATAAGCTATGATTAACTAGATACAAAAAGTTTCAACTCCTTATCTATTACAGTTTTGCCAAAAAAAAATTCTGACAAAAAAGAGTCGTTTTCCAGGTCGACCAAGCAGATACCCCCCTTAAATATTAATGTAATGACTTTTATTAAATATATAACTGCATACAAAACTGTATTGGAAAAAATGTCGCGTGAATGATGTCGTGTGAGTGACCAAGAAAAATCCTTCGCATAAAAAGGACTGGGAAAATTTTGAAAAATCATAAGTTTAATAATCAAGCTGGATATTTCTAATACATGACAAAAATATTTAATATTTTAATATAAGGTTGTCAAAAAAGTCTTGCGGTTTTTATACTCTCTGCAAGAGTATATTGGGTTTGTGCAAAAGTATGTAACAGGCAGAAGGAGGCGTGGCAGACCCCATAAAGTATATATATTCTTGATCAGCATAACAAGCCGAATCGATATAGCCAAATCGCGTGAGTGACCGACTTTTTTGGCTTATGTATGTATATCTCAAAAGATATATACCGTAGGCTCTCAAATTGATTGATAGTACTCTTAAAATTCTACAAAAAATTATTAGTGATGAAATGTACAAAATTTAATTTTCTTTGACTTATTTAGTATTTAATATTTTACTATGCTTCCGAAAGTCGTGTGAGTGACGGCGGAAATGCCCATACGTAATTTTAATTCAAAAGCAGCACTAGAGTCATTTATTCAAAACGATGGCACTAATATAATAACTGTCCCATGTGGATAATCACATATTATGTATTGCTTCCCATTTGTGATGATTTTTCTTCTAGACAATTTTTTTTTTATTGATTGGATGTTCTATAGCATTGAATATATTCTTAACAGAGGCTTTGTGTCCTGTGTCTTGGTGAAAGCCTTTAAAAAACTAATTATTTTTAAACGAAACTTCATTGCATCAATGCACTACGAACAATTTGTTTTAGAAAATAAAATATATATCACATTTACTTTTTTATTGTATTGTTAACGATCAGGAAATTGTAAGTACGGTGATATGCCATGAGTAAATACACAAAAACAATTTAAGGATATATAAGATTGTTAACAAACTTACAGCTTTTATGATTTGATCCGTGAGATTTTCCATTTCGGCACATTTTTGTGGACTTTTAATGTTTTAAAGAGTGTATAAACGATGGACAAAAGCTTGTTGTGCAGTCAGATCCTTAATAAAAAAGAATAGAAAGTATATTGTATATATATAATTTGTTCAGATGTTGATTCTACTTAAGTAAAATAAATGATTTTAAACTCAACCATAGTATTACAGGACTCCTCTAATTTTATTACAGGCGGTGAAAAAAGTTTGGGACAATTTTTAAAGTATTCGATTAACGTTTACTAAAATTTGCATACCCGAATAGTTATGCATCTATATTCAATAAGTAATACAAGTTGATGTAATGTAAGTTACATTTCTTAATTATAAATAGCATATTAATAGTGTTTTCTGATTCACATATTATTTATGATTTCATATAGTTCTCATAGGTGCATAGTAAGTATGAGTGATTTGTATTGAGCTACTTTAACCAATTTTATTTTTAAAATATTCTTCTCAAAATCAACCAAAATCAGAAAACTAAATCGTAAAGCACCCATAAAGCAAATCTGTTGGAATTGGTTGGTTGCATAAAAAAACAAGAAAAAACGGTTATCTTCGGTTATCTTAAATACCCTTGCAGTCATGAATATTGCGTTAATTTGGTTTCAATCACCAATTATTTCTGGTAGCTATGTATATGATATTGAAGTCTGATTAAGAAATCGTTGAATTCGGTAAATAGACACCGAAAATTTTCAAGCATTTCAACCGATTGCTCCTATCGGTTTGGATGAAATTTGGTCAACAGTCGTAGAACGATTAGAAGTGCATATAGTATGAATTTGGAATCGGTCAATGGACACCGAAAATGTTCATGCATTTGCATGCATTTCGACCGATTGTTCCTATGGGAGCTATATGATATAGTGGTCCGATCTCTCCGATTTTGACAAATGATCTGCGTGCAGAGAAAATTCACGTCTGAACCAAGTTTTATTAAGATAGTTTTAAAACTGAGAGACTAGTTCGCATAGAAACAGGCGGACATGGCTATATCGACTCGGCTGTTGATGCTGATCAAGAATATATATACCTAATGTGGTCGGAAACGCCTCCTTCAATGCGTTACAAACTTCGGGACAAAAACAAAATACCCTCTGCAAGGGTATAACAAGTAAGAAAGGCTACAATCGGGCGAGCCGACTGTAAAAGACATCGTACTCCCATAGTAGTTCGAATTTCCATACAAACAAAAAACATTAAGAAGAAGCAGAGTAATTCATATTGAAAACATACTTAAGCATATGTGTAAATAAATACATATGTATGTGTATCCATATTTAGATTTTCTTACATGCTTTGTAAAATAAATCATGAATAATTAAAAATTTATATTTGAATACAAATTTAAATATCTAAATGCATTTTAGAAAAAAAAAAAACAAAATAATTAACTGGCAGGATTCGAACCTGAGACCTGCACAAATGTTAATTCTATATTTTAATTCCATTTAAAACTAAAAAAAACAAGAAAAAACGGTTATCTTTGGCTTGCCAAAGATTAAATACCCTTGCAGTTATGAATATTGCGTTAATTTGGTTTCAATCACCTATTATTTATATTGAAGCTATATGATATAGAAGTCCGATTCGACTGAAATTTGGTAACAGATGGGACACAATTAGAAATTGATTCTCTGTGAATTTCGTTGAATTCGGACAATAGACACCGAAAATTTTCATACTTAGCATTACAACTGATTGTTCCTATGGGAGCTATATGATATAGTAGTCTGATTTGAATAAAATTTGGTCAACTGATGGGACACGATTAAAAATTGATTCTCCGTGAATTTCGTTGAAATCGGTCAATAGACACTGAAAATTTGTACACTAAGCATTTCAGCCGATTGTTCCTACGGGAGCTATATGATATAGTAGTCCGATTTAAAAGAAATTTGGTAAACAGTCGAAGATCGATTGTAAATGCATATCCGATTTTCACAAATGATCTGCGTGTAGAGAGAATACACATCTGTACCAAGTTTCATTAAGATAGCTTTAAAACTGAGAGACTAGTTCGCATAGAAACAGACGGACAGACGGACATGGCTATATCGACTCGGCTGTTGATGCTGATCAAGAATATATATACTTTATGTGGTCGGAAACGCCTCCTTCAATGCGTTACAAACTTCGTGACAAAAACAATATACCCTCTGCAAGGGTATAACAAGAAAGAAAAGTACAGTCGAGCACGCCCGACCGTATAATACTCTGTGCATTTTAATCCCGATATTATTATTAAAATCGTTATCAAGATATTACAATATCTAGTACTTGCATTAAAACACATTGAAACAAAAACAATCTAAGCATAATCACACATACATCTGTTTGTTTGTATGCGAATACACATACGTTTGACATTATATGTGTTCATACATGTATGTATGTGTGTATTCGGCGCGGCCAGCGACTGCCGACTGCGTTGCAGCCACACAAGCAGAGAAAACGTTTGATCACGCTTGTATGTTTCTGTCTCGCTTGCACTCAGTAGTGATATTGCGTTCAATTATCAATATTGTACCGCTTCCAGTTTTCTTGTTTATAGTCCGATTTTGAAGCACCTTTCAGGAACAGTTTTATATAGTTAGCCTCCACTTGAATTATACAATAACAATGTTGTACTATATGAACAAACGCCTAAAAACGGAACGAAAGTTGGAATTATTTTTATGTATTGTGGGAAAAAGGGGCGTGGCAGTCCAAAATTTTAAATGCCAATGCATTAACGCTGTCACTAGGAACCCCCATACCAGAATTGGTGATCCTAGGTACCATGGTTACTGAGATATTCGTCGAAAGCCAGTATTTTTTTCGAGGTGTGTCTAGTTTTATGCTTTTTGTGGGCGAATGGGGCGTGGCATCGAAAAAAAAAAAGATTCTTGTATTGACTGACTAAATATGTGATCGATTGACACCAAGCTCGAACTTGTAGCTCTTACCATCTCTGAAATCTGTTTGTTCATACGGACGACAGACGGACATGGCTATATCGACTCGGCTTGTTATGCTGATGAATAATATATATACTTTATGGGGTCTGCCACGCCTTCTTCTGCCTGTTACATACTTTGCACAAACCCAATATACTCTTGCAGAGAGTATAAAAGTTAATTGACAAATTTCATTGTCAGGATCCGAACCTACGGCCTCATATATGTTTCAAATTACAATACGATAAGCACAAACTCCTTAAAATTGGCATTGAAGTTTGAAAGATTTTTAGTTCTTATGAGAAAAGAGGGCGTTGCAGTCCAAAATTTGTAATGACATTGTATTTGGTATTTGGCATTGGTATTCCTAAGTGCCATAGTGCCGCTAAAAACATCGATTTTCCGAGGTGTCTGGTTTTTTGCTTATTGCGAGGGCGGCAAGGGAACAATTTGAAATAAACTTGATATGCCCGTGAAGATGACGAACTTTCATTCCAAATTTAATAACCCTAGCTCGTGTAGTTTAAAAGATCCAGGTTCATACGGACATATAGACATTACTATATCGACTCGGCTGTTGATGCTGATCAAGAATATAAATATATACTTTATGGGATCAGCCACGCATCTTTCTGCCTGTTACGCACATTTCGCTTACGACAAACTAAATATACCCCCCTTTACTCTTTTTTAGAGGGCGAAGTGTAAAAATGTATCTAGATTGAATACGGTACTCTCTGCAAGAGTATATTGGGTTTGTGCAAAGTATGTAACAGGCAGAAAGAGGCGTGGCAGACCCCATAAAGTATATATATCCTTGATCAGCATAACAAGCCGAGTCGATATAGCCATGTCCGTCTGTCCGTCTGTCTGTCCGTATGAACAAACAGATTTCAGAGATGGTAAGAGCTACAAGTTCGAGTGTCAATCGATCACATATTTAGTCAGTCAATACAAGAATCTTTTTTTTTTTTCGATGCCACGCCCCATTCGCCCACAATGAGCAAAAAACTAGACACACCTCGGAAAAAATCGTTGTTTTCGGCGAATATCTCAGTAACCATGATACCTAGGATCACCATTTCTGGTATGGAGGTTCTTAGCGACAGTGTAAATGCATTGCCATTTAAAATTTTGGACTGCCACGCCCCTTTTTTTCCCACAATACAAAACGAAAATTCTCAACTTTTGTTCCGTTTTTAGTCATTTGTTCATATAGTACATCATTGTAATTGTATAATTCGAGTGGAGACTAACTATATCAAACTATTATAAAAAGACGCATTGAAATCAGACTACAAACAAGAAAACTAGAAAAGTTATAATATTGATAATTGAACGCCATATCAAGGTATGAGTGCAAGCGAGACAGAAACATACAAGCGTGATCAAACGTTTTTTCTGCTTGTGTGGCGTCAGCGCAGACTGCAGACGCTGGCCGCGCCGAATACATACATACATACATATAATGTCTAACGTATGTGTATTCGCATACAAACAGATGTTTGATTTTGCTTAGATTGTTTTTGTTTCAAGGTGTTTTGATGGAAGTACTGCTCATTGTAATATCTCGATACCGATTTTAATAATTTAATCGGGATTCAAATGCAGAGAGTATTATACGGTCGGGCGTTCTCGACTGTACTTTTCTTTCTTGTTATCCTTCACATAATGATCGATGTGAATGTAAAACAGTACAATCTAGAAAATTGAGCCCATGCCTTTGAAGTCTATCAGATTTACTTTGGCCTTCCATTGTCTACCTACGAATCGACAGATGGATAGCTATATCGTCTTGAATACTGATGCTGAATCAGCATTGCTGAACAAGAATATAAAGACTTCCTTCTGATAGTTACGCACACTTAGCCAAACTTAATAGACCTCTACTTTTGTTTAGGTGTCTAACTAGTAGGAAAGGCTACTGTCGAATGAGACGACTATATGCGTACCCGTATTTATTCTACTAATGATTTTCTGTTTGATGTAAGTTTTGCAAATACTCAATTTATGTACGTTAATATTTTCCAAGAAATTTGATATCGACCTCTAAGCTCATCTGTATGGTCTACGCCTGCATGTTGTATTCAAACTTAATAAAGATAGTAATAATAGGACCATACACATGTGAACATTTGGTCATGATACCTTTTGTAGTCTCTAATTATGGTGTTTTCAAAAAGAATGATTTTTTACTTTTGGCTTGGCCAATCGGGGGCTTAGAAAAAACTTGATCTTCGGTGCTTCATTCAAGATTCGGTGGCTCTAGCTCTTATAATCTTTGAGATTCAAGTGTTTATACGAACGGATTCTCAGACATCGCTGTATCGACTCGGTTATTGATGCTCCCCAATAAATACATACGTATGTACGCTTTACAGAGTCGGCAAAGCCTCTTCCTGTCATAAGCAGCCTTAATATAACAAACCCTACTTTTTGCGAAATATTTAGTAAGTTTTTGAATACTATTTATTTTTCCAACTTAGAATCAGTTTACTTTAATAAAGTTGACACAGTCTTTAGTAACTATAAACTGAAATAAATATGTATGCCGGATAGCCCTCTACCAGCCTTTCATAGGACGGTCACCGCATTTACAACTAGACTATGAATCACATGTTTATATATATGCGTTTGTTTTACTTTGATTAAATAACAACCTCTTTCGTCTAATTTTTTGACATAAGCAACGCATTATTAGTCTTATAAAAAAAAAACTGTAAATCCTCGATGGGTCTATTCTCTTCTAGCAAACGATCTAGCTTCAGAATTGACAACTTAAAATACCAGTAATCGGCAAACTGTAATGGAAATGAAAGTATCAAATTTATTGAAACAACTTTTTTGAGGTACTTACAGCTTTTTGATAATCATAACCAATGGCATCGCAATGACTTACGATAATACTAATTGGATAATCGAGTTTTTCACTGCATCGAATACGATAAATGTCATGCAGTACTTTGCCGCTAAGTTGGGGGCAGTCGATTAGGTACAGCTCTGAGAGGTTTGGACATTTTTTGAAAATGTCCACAAGTTGAAACTCTTTAAGATCATGACAGCCACTCAGTACAAGATAGTTATCTACTCGCGGTATATTCAGCACGTTAATCTCATGATCGTGAAAACAACAATTGTTTAGCACCAAACCTTCCAGACGTTTGCAACGACCCAATCCTGTATCAAGTATCCAGAAAGGGCTCTCAAAGCAGGCGCAGTTCAGCTGTATAATCTCCACAGCGTCTGATTTCATCTCGATCACGTGGCGCATGCATTCAATTGTAAGCTGGGGTGTTTGCTGACCGCCAGTGAGCTCAAGCAAATCTAGCACAGGCAGAGATAATATTTGATCTCGCGCCTGCTGAAAAAGCTTTACAGGCAATGAAATATTTTGAAGACGAGCACAATTAGCGATTCCCTGCAAATGTACAGGTAACTTCTTAAATTTTATAAACAATCGTTTGAGTTGCTTGCAGCGCTTCATTATACCAGTTAGAGCCGACTGAGCAACATCGCCGTGGAGTACTAAAAGTTCTAGCATAGGAAATTGCTCTATAAAATGAACTTGCACTTCACAGTGTACTTTCAGACGGCGCAGATTGCGCAACATCTCCGGTAATGCATGCAACGGCCATTGTGGCATCATTGAACCGCCGAGAACAGCAGCAATGCCAACAGAACGATCTAGTTCTGCTTCTTCATGACTATTTTCAAGAGTACTTTTCGAAAACGAATCTAACGCCATACTCAGCTCACAGTTCTGGACATTATTAAGTGACTTGATTCCGGCATGCTCGAGCACATTTAGATTTTTCTGCAGATGATCCGCTATAAAATATACGTACCGAAAATGATTAACCATGCTATTTAAAAAGTAGTTCAAGGGCTCGCCGCATAGTTCCTGCTCCAGCAGACGAAAATCCAAGCGTTTGTAGGTGCTTCTCCAAATACCATCACAGATTTCTTGTATATCGTTGAAGTTTTGATAGAGCAGTAGCTGGTCAATCATCGACAGTTTCATCATTAGTGGACGCAGTTGAAGTAACACAAGATTGTTTTCTGTTTTGCAGGTGTTCTGCGCATTTTTCTTTTTTTGATTTTGATCGATTTCCATAGAGAAATTTACTTTTGACTGCAGTCAAATGTGGCTAAATTTAATTGTGTTAATATATGATTCTATAATTTTTTAAGACTTCTCAAAGTGGCACGTGTTAAGTTGTGTGATGTTCCTTAAATTTATAATATATTTGTACTCATTTGTGTGTAGTTCGGTATTTAATAATCTGACTAATGTGGCTCCATCATCACTTTTGTCATCAAAACAGATTGATATATGTAGCCAGGGTTCCCACAATCTGTACTCCTATACATTGTAGGTATTTGTGCATATACTAATTACAAACAAGGGAAATATACGAATATCGGATAAAGCAACAAATAGACAAAAACTAGATAAAAAGTAATACAATATACTTGCAAAATAAGATTAAAATACTAAAACAGTTTTTTTTTAGAGATATATAATAAAAAATTAGGCAAATGACAAAGGAGTCAGGTTTTATATAGGTTATATAGTTTGAGGTAAATGATTAAAGAGAGAGTGAATGAGAATTATTGAATTCACCAAACTTATCCAGCTTATTTATTCATAAGATAAATTTAAGGGGGGTTTCTGCTTTGTAGACCTGAAAAACGACTCTTTTTTTCAGAACTTTTTTTGGCGAAACTATAATAGATAAGGAGTTGAAACTTTTTGTTCGTTCGAGCGCGGGATTTCTTATAGGGGATATCTTCCGCAATTGAAAAGATATTGTCATATGGTACACGTATTCTTGAAACACATTTCTATCCGAAAATGCAAAAAAAAATTCGTTTGTTTGAAACCAACAAAGCAGAAACCTCGCTTAAGTCAATAAAAAATTTGTGTCAAATATAACAACAATCATAGTTCAACGGGTTCAAAGAGTTAGACAATTTATCACTAATTTATTACTACATTTATCAAAAGAAAATGTATTTTTCAGTTAATATCCTAGAGAATAATTAAATATTATTTTCTGTTCAACCGAAGCTTGAATTGAATTACTTGCAAAAGGTGCCGTTCTTTCGACCAGCGTTTTACGAAACCCGCGACACTAAGGGCACGGTGTGTAATGTCAAAAATATTTCTGCCGAGCATATTTCTACATACCCAATCAATAAAATACTTAACAAACACATAATTATAATTATGTTTGGTATAGATGGTATAATTGTATAATGCAGCTCCTATTAGCCATATCTGTTCAAAATTCATTTGCATTATTAAATTTGTTTTTATACTCTCTGCAAGAGTATATTGGGTTTGTGCAAAGTATGTAACAGGCAGAAGGGGGCGTGACAGACCCCATAAAGTATATATATTCTTGATCAGCATCAATAGCCGAGTCGATATAGCCATGTCCGTCTGTCTGTCTGTCCGTATGAACAACAGATTTCAGAGATGGTAAGAGCTACAAGTTCGAGCTTGGTGTCAATCGATCACATATTTAGTCAGTCAATACAAGAATCTTTTTTTTTGTCGATGCCACGCCCCATTCGCCCACAATTTGCAAAAAACTAGACACACCTCGGAAAAAATCGGTGTTTTCGGCGATTATCTCAGTAACCATGGCACCTAGGATCACCAATTCTGGTATGGAGGTTCCTAGCGACATCGTTAATGTATTGGCATTTAAAATTTTGGACTGTCACGCCCCTTTTTCCCACAATACATAAAAATAACTCTCAACTTTCGTTCATATAGTACAGCATTGTTATTGTATAATTCGAGTGGAGGCTAACTATATCAAACTATCCTAAAAAGATGCATTGAAATCGGACTATAAATAAGAAAACTATAAGCGTTACAATATTGATAATTGAACGCAATATCACTAATGAGTGCAAGCGAGACAGAAACATACAAGCACAAGCCTGCTTGGCGGCAGCTCTGCCCGCAGACGCTGGCCGCGCCGAATACACACATACATACATATATGCATCACATATTGTCAAACGTATGTGTATTCGCATACAAACAGATGTTTGATTTTGCTTAGATTGTTTTTGTTTCACTGTGTTTTGATGGAAGTACTGCACATTGTAATATCTCGATACCGATTTTAATAATTTAACCGGGAAAAAAATGCAGAGAGTATTATACGGTGGGGCGTGCTCGACTGAACTTTTCTTTCTTGTTTTTTTTACTTTTACAAAAATCTATGTTTTTGGCGAATATATCTGAAACCTGGGGACTTATGAATACCAATTGTGGTACATAGGTACCACACGACAGCATAAATACAATGCCATTAAAAAATTTAAAACTTTTCAAACTTGCATGCTGATTTTAAGACTTTTGTTCTTTTCATTCAGTATTGATAATTGAGATCTTTTCAAACTATCCTGAAAGTAGCATACAATCTAAGAAAATACGTTACAACGTTTATATTTTAACGTAATTTCAATGTGTGTGTATAAGCGAGACAGAAAATTCAAACATACATATGTATTTATGTTCGATCGTAAAGGTTTTGCAGTGGCCGTAATTTTTTTTTTAGTTTTTGGGGAAACAGGCGGATTTGGCACGACCGTCACCAGTTACATAATTAAATACTACCATAGCTTTTGATACACATGTTAACACTCTTTGTAAATTTGATTTGGTCAATTTTTTTCGTATATGTATGTACTATGTAAATATGACATAGCTTTTATAGTCTTAGAAATATTTTTAATCATAAAGACGGAAGAGGAGATGCACTGGGCTATATCGCCTCGACTGTTAACTCCGATAAAGTATTTATTTAACCTTAGACAACCGTTAAAATCTATCCGTACCGATCTACTGCTGGTGTGCAGATGTGTGTGCAAGAACAGTACGTAGAAATTAGCCATGTTTGTCGCAAATGGATTTTTAGGATTTTAAGCACTTTAAATAGGACTATTTTTTTGTACAATAATGATTATTAAAGCCGTAAAAAGCAAAAATATCACTTTACCAAACAATTTCCGCACGAAAAATAAATAAGCTAACCACAAAATCGATCGGTGTGCAGGTCGGCAAACCGACAGTAGATTAAGTTGTATTTATGTAGTTCGCTTAAAAATTATAGAAAGTTTTCGGAACCCAACCTATAATGTATATTATGTGGTGTTTGAGGAATACTAAATTTTTATGAACATCGGTCTAGCCGTTTCAGAAATATCAATAAAAAACAAAGTGTGCAGATCTGCTACCAACAGACGTTTAAGGTTAAAGACATATGGACATATGTATGTATGTATACTGTATGGAGAAGAATTCTACATAAATCCGAGTAAAGGGTATACAAATTTGTGATTGTTCAAAACACATTAAAACAGCCGTAAATAAATTAGTCAAAGAAGCATTTAGTTACATATGTATATAGTATGTGCAAAGTCAAAATCTGCAAATTTTTCATGGAATTCGACTTGGTTCAAAGCAAACTTTTCGTGTAACCATTTTAAGAGTCAGACATTTTGATTATTTTGATCTACGAATGCAAAGTTAAAGAAAATAATTTTGGTGTGGTCAAAGTCACGGTTGCCACACTTGGCGATTTGGAGCCAAAACTGGCTCCTTTTTTATCGTTTGGCTCCTGAATTTTAATATAAATTGGTAAAAACCAGTATATTTGGCTCCTTTTTATTGAAATTTGCTCTTTTTAAAAAAACTTTTAAAAAACTTAAAAAAAAAAAAAAATGTGGCAACCGTGGTCAAAGTATAACATCAGTCTCAGCCTTATATGTTTATATGTATGTATGTTAGACATACATATGTATATCATTAATACTTCAGTATATTAAGTCTACAATACAATAACAAAGCTTAGTTATTGACTTAACGCAAACGTCTGTGCTTTCATAGTATTTCGCAGTGCTTAGATGTATCTAACTTACTATTTAATTTTGTTCTTTTAATTCATTGGTCAAAACAAAATTTATATATGTATATATACACACGCTTAGAGTTTTTTCGTACCGTTCAGAATAAGTTCGATTGAACTATGCACTAAAATGAACGCAGGAACTCGATTCCAGGTTGTAGTTCAGTTACTGAACTACTTCAATCGTTCAGCCAACAAAAGTTGGCAACACTGCAGTGCACTGGTGAGTATGTGCTGCCAACTTTTGTTGAGCAAAAAACGATGGTTTTAGTGGGAAGCTACATGAATCATAGCTGAAAATTTGGGGCATTTAAGGGGTTTTTTTTATAAAGTATATAATATATCTCCAATATATATTTATATGCGCGTCGTAAGTTTTCATTGATCCTATCATGTCTAAATACTTCTTTGGCAAGACGTAGTCGTCTGGAATTAAGTTTATTTCTTTTTCAAATTCACAGCTTTGATATAAATTTTTGATATTATTCGAAGTCATCGATTTCGAGAATATTTGTATTGGTGTCTCCACGTATTATTTTGTCCTTTAGGGAATTAATGGCCAAAATAAGATAGTTTAATAATTCTGTGACGTTAGTGGAATTACTTTGAAAACATTTGTCGACTTTTTGCGTTTCGCCAAGAAATGGTTTTAAGAACATCATATACATGCGGTTGGTGTTGTCGAACATGTCGCTTAATGATTGGGCCTTTAGACACTTCTTGACCTCCGCTACCATTTTAAAATGAAGTTTTAATTCATTCCATTCATCATTAGTACTGAACTATTTCGTTTTAATTCAACCACAATGAACAACTCAACTGGATAAGCCGAAAAAAAATGATAGATTGTTCAGTAGACAAAAAACCGGAAAAAAAGCAATTTATATTTGAAAAAAAAAAAAAAAAAAAAAAGAATTTTTCCCGCAATTTGACTTTCAAAAAAGCCAGATTAGACGTGAAAAAAGCTGATTTGGCAACGCTGATACTCACATCAACACAAAAATAAACGGAACGGCTGAAATTGGTACACTTCCGAACCAGAGAACTGCACGGGTGGTGATTTCTTGTACTCGAGTCATACACACAGAAAATGCGGTGGCGGTCTTACTCATACTCAAAAATTTAGAGTAAAAATGTGATCGGGTATTTCTTTACTCGAATATTTTTTTACTTCAAGCGAAATTACTCGAGTATTTTTTTTACTCGTACACGAACTTACGAGCATCGTCAATACTCTTTTTGAAATGGGTGTCGCTTGTGCGCTTCATTTTTGGAAGCATCAGAAAATGAATATGCAGGCAAATACAGAGTATGAAAAATACTTACACATAATATGTGGGTTCTTGAGCGACGGTTTGCCGTCGTAAAATTGATCAGGCGCGTTAGATGATAAAAATGGGTTTTGCATTAGGGAAAATGTATGTAACAGGTAGCAAATAACAGTTTTCGGGTTTTGCCCAAAAACCAAATAGCCAACATTTGCACAATATGCGATTTGAGAGTTGACATTTTTTAGATTTAAGGTTTCTTCAGAATACCCAGGCAACAAATAATAAAACATGTTTTCCATAATCAATCTGTAATCTATTGCTCGATTCTTATTAATGTGAATATTTAAATATATAAATTGCGATTGTTATATTTTTTGTAAAATGTTGATAACAATTTACTAATGCAATTTGCTTTACTTCTAACTTAAACAATCATTTAACAAGCCCTAAACAAAAAGAGCGGCGCAACACTACACACGCACAAAACGATCAAGTCAAAAATTGCAAATAGAAAAATACTCGAGTAAAAATGTACTTGTACTTCACAAGGGTGGTTTTTTCGATTAAAAATGTGATGCGGTGTTTATGCGAATAAGTGAAGACATGACACGAAAATACTCAAACGAAAAGAAGTAAAACAAGAAAAATGGTTATCTTCGGCTCGCCGAAGATTAAATACCCTTGCAGTCATACATATGGCGTTAATTAAGTTTCAATCAACAATTATTTCTATGGTAGCTGTATAATGTAGATTCGATTTGGATACAAATTGGTCAACAGATGGGACACGATTAGAAATTGATTCTCTGTGAATTTCGTTGAAATCGGTCAATAGACACCGAAAATTTTCATACTAAGCATTTAAACCGATTGTTCCTATGGGAGCTATATGATATAGTGGTCCTACCTGTCCGATTTTTACAAATGATCTGCGTGCAGAGAATACACATCTGTACCAAGTTTCATTAAGATAGCTTTAAAACTGAGAGACTAGTTTGCATAGAAACAGACGGTCAGACGGACATGGCTATATCGACTCGACTGTTGATGCTAATCAAGAATATATATAAAATATGTATTCGGAAACGCCTCCTTCAATGCGTTAAAAACTTCGTGACAAAAACAATATACCTTCTGCAAGGGTATACAAATATCCGATACTTTTAGTGTAGAGTAAAAAATGATTCGAGACGAAAAATACTCTGTGTGTGTTTTGGGTATATTCACATGCGGTGTATCGCTGCAGTTATCTGGTACAAATATGTTTTATTGCACGTTTTGCACAAAAATATGTGAAATCGGTGCTTCCCAGGGATGCATTTACTTGTCTACCAATGGAATATTGACGACGCCATGTCGGATTAGAAAAATATTTAGAATAAGCAAATGAATAATCGGTCAAACAACTAACTCAATTGAACAACACAAAGTAGGAACAAGCGGAAAAACATTTTCTTTACTTCTGCCAAACAAATCAAAATACCTGTTATGCACATTTTTACGTAAAGTAATTCTAGTATACCAAATTTAATTTTTAACAAAATATTTGTATTCAAAAAGAATAACCATACCATGGCACAAAAACCTCATTTAAACGATTGTTTGTTAAAGAGTGCCAAAGCCGTCATTTGCAACTATCTGCTGACTTTAACTGACCACATGTCACAAATTGATAAACACACAAATCAACTCAAGGATTTTAATCAAAGACTGCAATTGGTTACTAGGTAAAGATGATACCCTGTACTTTGATTAATAACTGTCAGATAATTTCCATAGCGCGAACCAAGCTGCCTCACTCAATTTGCTTTCAGCTTCTCAGGCCGCATGCCAGGTAATCTACCACTTCATGTGAGTTCCGGTTAACTATTGTTGTGGGATAATGCTAAGTAGTTTTGTTATTACAGAAATCATCTTCATGAAAAACTTATTGAAATTGCCGACTGCATAGATGAATTCGACCGAGGTAATATTGTGCTGGAAAATAACTTACACCAAAATTATCGGCGATCATCAATCGACTGGAGTGCATCTTTATTTCAAACGTTAAATGTGTTGCAAACTCAGGCCAAGTACTTAGAGTGGCATGCACGTTTATTGCCGCCCTTCGCGCAAATATCAGCGATGAAACAGCTAGAGATATATTTGCAACTAAAGGAGCAGTTTGAGTTTATCTTTTGTAAAACTACGAGCATCGAGTAAAAAACCGAAAAACCTTATTTTTATAATAAATTCTGAAAACATATGTTACAACTTTAAAGTATCAATAACATCGGCCCAAATTTCAATCCACCATCACAAAAAAAAAATGTATGTTTTAGCACTGAACAAATTTATTTTACACAATTCAGTTTGAGGTCTTTAATACGTGATTAACAGTCATATAGTTGTTTAGATCGGTAATGTTGGTAGTACTTTCTGCTCTGTCTAAACGGAAATCAACGTCTGAAATTGAATAAATGCTACATTTAGTGAAGATAAATAATTGTTTTTAATATGAACTTACATACATATTAAAAACCATTTCCAACTAGCGTAGTCTTCTAGCCTCACGTTCAGACTCGAGCAATGTCAGAATATCGCCTTCACGTACTGGACCCTTAACATTGCGGATGATTTGACGATTCTGTTCGCCAAGGAACTCGACCTTGACCTGCGTACACTGGCCTTGGGAACCTGTACGGCCAAGAACTTTCATGACGCGAGCCCAAACAACTGGCTTATCCATGGTAATGATAAGATTCACAAAGTACACGCTAGACTTGCGCTTCGAACGAACGACGTAAGTAAAAAGGAAGTGGCCTGTTTTGTTTTCAAGCACTTAAAGGTGGCTGCGCTAGCGCCCAGCGTTGCTTTGAATACAAATGGGGCATCCAAAATATCGAATGTAATACTGTATCGATAAATCCAATCCCTATCGAAACTTTACTTTAAATATTGGGCAAACTGTTCAATATTAAATAAATTATTTTTGTAATGAATATTTATTTTGCTAAATTTTGTTTTTGTAAATAAGTTATCGATCGACACATAAGGTCTACATATAAAAGTGCAAATTTCTTATCTTTACAACTGAATTAAAATACTTAGTACTAACTCAAACGGTACCTAGCCTAAAAATAAAAATAATTGAAATTAATTTATATAAATAAAGGAGTTTTAAATATGTGAATATCTGTAAAGCATGTAAGATAGAATTATTTTATTCTTAAACGTTAAATATCGATTAAGTGTTCAGAACTTTTAAACAGGACAACTTTATGTTAAGATTCACTGGTGATTCACTCTCGTCTTCTGGTAACTGTCATAAGACGTAAACGTGTTCTTACTCTGCTCTCAAGTTTAGAAATAAAATTCTTTGATAAACCAAATATCCGAAGGAATTTTGAATTTTACAAATTATAAACTTACACATAAATAGTTACAAAATTTAAAAAAAATTTTGAATATTAAGAGAGACTATTTTCATATTTTTAGAACCCGTACTCTAAAAAAGAGTAAAGTGGTCTTTTAGGTTTGTCAAAAGCGAAATGTGCGTAACAGGCAGAACGAAACGTTTTCGACCGCATAAAATATACATATATTTTCTTGATCAACAGCGAGTCGATATAGCGATGTCCATCTGTCCGCTGTCCGGATGAACACCTGGATCTTCTAAACTATAAGAGCTAGAGACACCAAATTTGGAATGAAAGTCCGTCTGTATGTCAGTCAGGTTAAGTTAATTTCAAATTTTTGCCACGTTCCCCACCGCCCCCGCAAATTGTAAAAAACCATATTACCTGGAAACGACTACAGCTATCAGTATCACTCATTCACACAGTATGTGAGTGGTGGTAACTATTCTCACCAAATTTGGTCTGGATCGGACAACTATAGCCTATGGCTCCCATAGGACAAATCGGAAAAAAATAGAAGATTTGTATGAAGACATGTAGTTTTAGCTTAGCTGTCGCAACCAAACTCATAAATTATATGTTAGTACCATTATAACTATCCTCACCTGGATCGAAAGGGAAATTCTTTAAGGTCGAATATAAATTATTATTAAAAGACTAAAAGTGACAGAAAGTAATTTAAGCTAAACCTAGGAATGCCAATTGAACATAACATTTTCGATAAAACTTAGAATTGATAGAAGTGATATGATATGATATGTGTACTTCTCCCTCTTGGGTTTGCTAATAAAATAACCTACATATATGGGGTTAACCACACTTGTAAAAAAAAAAAAAAAAATAAAATATATATGAAAAAAAATGAAAAAAACTACATAAATACGTCAAAATAATAAAAACATTTACCATGAAGGCTTGTTTTCTTTTTACATTTTTTAATATTTACCAAGTCTAAAAATGTTGTAGTCTTATAATTATTACCAATAATATCGCTAAACAAAACTTTTTTTGATAGAATATTAAATTTAAATGTTGTAACCTTTCATTTATTTAATATAAAGGAACACAAAATATAGATGCATAAAAATGTTAACTGATCAACATTTGATTCATTTGTAGAATTTTTGTAACAAAAAAAAAAAGGCAGAAATATAACTTTATCGTTATGTCGAGATAAAGAGAATCTTAAAAACTGCAAACCATTTTCAGTTTTTCCTTGAGATCCATTCGATTCCTTGAGGAAATTAGAACTAAGTATTAGAAATTGATCAATGCAGTTATTTTTTTTGTAAAAATAAGGGCTTGTCCATACGCTCTGTTCTTAAGGGAACCCGTCGATTGTTTGTAACAAGCCCAGCCTTACTGAACATCCTCTCTGGTTTCGTTGACATGAATACATTTTAGACAATTATATTTAATTGTAACTGCTAAATAATGTAACTACTCTTGTTCTTCAGATTTAATAAGTATTTGTCGATCTTGAACAACCACCAACGTCCACGAAAAAGTAAAAAAAAAAAGTTTATTAGAAAAGTTGTGACATTTTATAGCCTTATTGTTTACCAAATTTCTGCCTCACGTTCCTGACGATGCTGAATGTTGTCTTATTATTCAAAATGTCAATATCTATCGATAGTGGAAACCTATAGAATAGTGCCACAGAAAAGCAAAATCTCGATACCTCGATTTATGATACAATAATTTAAAGTAAAACGGCGAGCTTCTGCCGCCGACGAGACTACCTTATATTATTGTATCACGCCTCGATCAAGCTTTTTCAGAATGGAAGTTGAAGCGGGTAGAAAAGCGTTTGCTTTGTAATCATCTTGGGTTTGACGCAGTGTTGCCAACTTGTCCTTTTTCCGGAAAAATTTTAAAACGTCCCCTGTCCGGAAAAATGGTCTTTTATATTGTTTTTATCCTTTTTTTTTTGTCCTTTTTTGATTAATTTAAATTGCTTGCACAATTTTTTAATTAAGACTAGGTGGCATCGCATTTATATTGTTTTTTCTGATTTCGATAAACATCATGCAATCATGTTTTCTGAACGTGTAATCGAAATCAAACATAGCAAATATCTTAATTTAAGGCTTAAAAGTTTCAAGATGCCAAAAGAGACTAATAAACAGAAATTTCGCGAATTGTGGTTAAGTGAACCTGGGGTAAAGAATTGGATGGGCCGGGATCCTATAAATCCTCAAGTAACCTTTGTGGAAACAAAACACTACTATATTATCATGAGCTGGTCCCACATAGAGCGTAGGTTTCAATTGATAGTTGGTGGTTTTATATTGAGAAAAATATTAATTTTAAAGAGTAAAATTAATTTAAATGTATATAGGCAACCATAAGGTTCACATTTACATAATCCGTATGATTGTAAATACACTAGAATAATAAAGTATTTATTCACGAGTTCTAATTTTTTGCGTCAACCGCAATAAAAAAATGTTAATGACAATTAATTTTTCATTTGGAGCGCGGAGATGAATTTATGTAATAACTTGTTGTTGAGCTGCGGAACGGCTAAAAATTATTTCTTACTAAAAATAAAAATATATCTCCGCCGAAGAGAAAAACTATTTAATCTAGACAAAATTGGCAGTGTGATTTGCAATTTATTTAACGTTATGTATGTACATTCCTATTTTTTTCGAATATGTGCTCGGTGTTAATATCGTTAAGTGTTAAGTGGGAGCAACCTCTAATTGCAAATTCGATATTTTGAAAATACTTGGCAACTCTGAACTGTCAATTGACGCCGTACCACGTAGCATTTTGACAAGTGAAAGTTGACGTCGTTAGTGTTGCGTCGGCTCTGAACATTGTGGCAAATCCCCACTCTTGAAAATTGGTTCATTCGCGACGGATGAGAATTGCCTTTTGGTGCGTTCTTGTTGTTTTTTCCTTTTGCTTGTTAAAAATTAGTAAAAAAAAAATAATAAAAAAATAGGAAAAAAACACTAAATCAGGATGAAAAACCTTTTGTTGACGTTGGTATTGTTGCCCGCTATAATTTGCACCTTCTCAGTTCGTAAGTATTCAATTTACAAAATGTGTTATACGTTTTAGTTTTTATCGGCATAAATTGTGGTTACGTGGCGGTGATAGTAAATAAATCAGAATTCAGAAGGAGTCATCCATGCATTGTCTAAATTTACATACATATGAGACTATGAAGATAATAATAGTCGAAAAAGTATAATATTATAAAACTCAAGTCAAAGCCAAAGTGAAGCTTAAAATACCTTATTTATTTAGTAGTCATCCAAATTGCTATGCGATTCATTTCTGAAGTACATATAGGGTTTGCGTGATTGCCACGCATCACTCAAGCATCAACATTAACATACATACATATGTATTTTATAACCAAGTTCTGATCTGCCTAGGAAACATCGCAATCACTCAATAAATTAATGGCGTCTAATACTTTTCATTTTGCTTATTTCAATTATTCAATTTCAAAAAGGATCTAAAAGATATTTATTAATGTTTTAATTTTATGAGCCACATTGGTAATACTTTTTTCGCATAATTTGTGGTCAAAAAGAGTATATTGTACTTTTTGGAACGAAATTTGTAATAGGCAAAAGAAAGCGTGGCCGACCCATTACGTATCTCTATGTACATATATTCTTGATCAGCAACAACAGCCGATTCGATATGGCAATGTCTGTTTGTTCGTCCGTTTATCCTTTTATACCTAAACCTCCATAAATTGGGAATTATCGCTGACCCTTGACAGCAGTATTCTTGCCATTGAATGAGGATAATCAATTTTGAAATTATATCTTGGTCTGCGTATCCAACTGCGAGTCATCCGCAGTACTGCATACTACCATTCAGTATGAATGATGTACATACCTATACCAGCTATGGGAATAAAATCATGAATTATTCCCATAGCTGGTATATGTACCAGAGAACTGCAGCGATACACCGCATGTAAAAATACACAAAACACATACAGTGTATTTCGCGTCTCGAATCATATTTTACTCTACTCTGAAAGTACCGGATATTTTTTTACTTCTTTTCGTTCGAGTATTTTCAGAAAATATATTTTTTTACCCACTCATATTTTTACCTACTCATGTTTTTACTTACTCGCGTAAACACCGCATCACATTTTTACTCGAAAAAACCACCCTTGTGAAGTACAAGTAAAATTTTACTTGAGTGTTTTTTAATTTGCATTTTTTTTACTTGATCGTTTTGAGCGTGTGTAGTGTTGCACCGCTCTTTTTGTTTAGGGCTTGTTAAATGTTATAAATTAACAAATGATTTTTTAAGTTAGAAGTAAAGCAAATTGCATTAGTAAATTGTTTTCATCCAAATTTAACATAAAAGATAATCACAATTTGTATATTTAAATATTCACATTAATAAGAATCGAGATGGGAAATAGATTACAGGTTGATTATGGGACACCTGTTATATTATTTGTTGCCTGGGTTCTCTATGTCTGGCCTGAAGAAACCTTGTATCGAAAAAATGTCAACTCTCAAAATGCATGTTAATGCATACAAATGTTGGCTATTTGGTTTTTTGGCAAAACCCGAAAACTGGTATTTGCTACCTGTTACATACATTCTCCCTAATGCAAAACCCCTTTTTATCATCTAACGCGCGCTGTTCAATTTCCCGATGGCAAACCGTCGCTCAAGTATACACATATTATGTGTATGTACTTTTCATACTCTGTATTTGCCTGCATATTCATTTTCTGATGCTTCAAAAAATGAAGCGCACAAGCGACACCCATTTCAAAAAGAGTATTGACGATACTCGGAATTTCGGGTACGAGTAAAACAGATACACGAGTAATTTCGCTTCGAGTAAAAAAATATTCGAGTAAAGAAAGACCCGATCACGTTTTTACTCTAAATGTTTGAGTATGAGTAAGACCGCTACCGCATTTTCTGTGTGTATGACTCGAGTACAAAAAACAACCACCCGTGCAGTTCTCTGATATGTACATACATTTGATATGCTAAGTCCAAGTTTTGTTGAAGAAAGCTCAGTTAAATAAAATAGTGTCTATCTAGCTACCTTTATCAAACTCATATAATCATACCCCATTGTTAATAACATATTAAAACTGAGTGACTGGAATCCTACAGTCGCGAGGCGATTAGAGTATTCTTTCCTGTTATTAATCAATTCGTCAGTGATATAGAAAATATGATTAGGAGGCATTAATCTGATTATCCGATATCTCAGTCAAAAATTAAGATTTTACATATTATTGTTTGTCTCACTCTTAATCATGCACTGTTTTTGTGTGCAATTGCAGATAACAAACACGGTGCATTCGCGGCTGTCGAAGATGATTTGGTTGACGTTGACAGCGATGAGGGCGCTGTGACAGGCGAGGATGTAGAAGCAGATGATGAATCCGTCAGCAGTGATATTTCGCCCCATGCAGACACCTTTTTACTATTTACGAAGCCACTATATACGCCGGGTCAACAGCTGGATTTGCCAGGAGGCAAACCAGTGGATTTCTTAATTGGCTTCACTAACAAAGGTCATGAAGAGTTTGTAATCGAGTCATTAGAGGCTTCCTTTCGCTATCCAATGGATTTCAACTACTTTATTCAAAACTTTTCGGCTGTTGCATATAACCGTGAAGTTAAGCCTGGCTTTGAGTCAACAATCTCGTATACGTTCCTGCCTTCCGATCAGTTTGCAGGACGTCCGTTTGGACTGCATATTGCATTGGCTTACCGTGATGCTAATGGAGTGCAGTTCAATGAGGCTATTTTCAATGAGACAGTGTTGATATCTGAGGTCGACGAGGGTTTAGACGGCGAAACCTTCTTTCTATATGTAATGCTTGCTGGTATATTTGTTCTTCTTCTGGTTATTGGCCAGCAATATTTGTTAGGTAGCACAGGTAAGCGAAAACGTGCAGCGGCAAAGAAGGTTGTCGAGATAGGAACCGCCAGTGATAGCAATATTGATTACGACTGGGTACCCAAGGAGACTCTGCGTGCGTTGCGTAAGTGCGCTGGTTGTATTAAACCTATATGAACTAATAGATTGTTAATTTTTGCAGAAAAATCACCAGTGAAGTCAAAAACTCCAAAAACATCACCCAAGATGGCCAAACAAGCCAGTCCCAAGGTAGTCCAACACAGTCCCAAACAACGAAAAGTCAAGCGATCTGCTGGTGATGACTAAAGACTGTCAAACAAAAAATAAAAATAAAATTCACCTGAATATTTAGACACACCCAAATATCCAGCATTCATCATCGCAACCTAAACATAAAATTTAAATTTGTATATGGTAAACTTTAGACAATTCTTTCACATGTTCGTTTGTTATTGAATTGAAACCATTTTACAATCTCCATAATAGGCTAAGTTTGGCTTGTCGTCAGCTTACGTAACAACGTAACAAAAAAATTCCGATACTTCAATAAACAAAATTGTTCATTTCTTTTGTATATGAAGTGGTTGAATCAATAATAAAATATAAAATTCTTTATATGATGTTTTAAAGTAATATACATAGAGTTTAGTCTCTTTGTTTTTGTTTTTTTTTCGTCGTTATACATAATTGATATTGTATAGATGAGTTCTTATATCAAACTAAATTTAGCAAAATGATATAATTCATTGATCCCTATTTACTATGAGGAAAGACACAAAATTATTAAAAACATGTAACAAAGTCTACAGTCGGGCAAGTCGACTGAGAATGACTCCGTACTCATTCTAGAAAACATACAAATAATTTCGACGGATTATTTCTTTGGAGCTATATGGTACTGTGGTCCGATTCTGCCCAAACTTAGTGACTATATGTGTATACGAAGGTGTTTTTGAAACCATTAAGTATACATACATATTCTTGATCACAAGCCGAGTCGATATAGCTATGTCCGTCGGTTCGTGTGTCCTTTTGAACAAACAGATTTCAGAATTTAGTCAGTATCGACTCCATTTTAAGGCAGTCAACACTACACCGGTGGTGTTTAATTTTAGCCGAGTCATTGCGGTCTTGCAAATGAAAAAATCTTTAAAAAAATGGTGATTTTATTATTGCACGTAAGACAAGAGTCGTAGCGATATATGACGGAATATATATACTCGTAGAAAAAATTACTTACATAAATATGTGTTTTGAAAATACTTATTTGAACAAGTAAGAAAGGCTGCAGTCGATCGAGCCGACTGTAAAAGAACCCGTACTCCCATAGTAATGCGCATTTGTATTTAATTTGAATTAAAATTTTATAACGAAATTTAAAAATTAAAATTTATATGTATATTTTGAATTGATATTTAAAAAAAATTAAATTAGCAATTCTCAATGCCAGCATTCGAACCTACGACCCTCTCGCAACGATTTCACATCGCGCCGCAACTCTACCATTCGCACCACGCGCTACTTTCAAGCATGTTCCGCTTATTCGCATATACAAGTACACACTCGTTTGAAATTATGTGTATTCACCATAGCTCGCAAATAACTGTTGACCGTTTCTTGATGTCTGCAAATAAGTGTCTTTTTCTTACTCTTTTCGAAAAGACTCAGCGAGCAACCGATTTATCGGTTCTTAAATAAACTCGCTCGCGCTCAGAGCGAAACCGTTTTTTTCTATTATGTTTTGTTTTGGTTGTTCCAAGACCGTTTCGTCGTGTTCAGTGAAGCAAAAAGTCTTTTGCGCATGTATTGGTATACATTCACACGCATAGGCAAGCAAATCGGTAAGCGTCTGTTTTGCAAATTTAATACATTGTAAATTAATTTAAATATAAATTTAAATTTTAAATAAATTAAATAAAATAAAAAATTAAATTAAATTTAAATATAAATTTAAATTAATTTGTTAAATAAATTATATTATTTCTTCTTTACAACAACGAAAATAAATTTGAAGACCGTTTGCTTTGAGTTTTTCGGTCAATCGGTCTTTTGCTGAGTCTCATTGTGCGAGCGTTTCTCGTTCCGCTCTTTACGCAATGCTCACTAAAAGAGCGACATGCAAAGTGCTCAACGAAAAGAGCTCAACAGAAAACATTAATGAAGACAGCAAAAATCTCTTGCTCAGAGCGAGAGCGAGAGAGTATGAACTTTTTCGGTTATGCTCGCAACGAGAGCGCATGAAGAAAAACGGTCGACAGTTATTTGCGAGCTATGGTATGCACATACCCAGTGGCGGAAACGTTCATTATTACTTCGATTATTCCTCCATTACGAGTCGCCTGTGTGCATTCAATAACCGATTACAAGCTCCATTACTTTCTTAAGGAATGGCCGCGTTTTCTACCGAGTGCACGAAAACATAGAATTTTGTAAACCAGATAGTAATGCAGCGACGAAGTTTAAACTTCCGTTCTTCATTACGTATGCATATACTTTTTGAAATATTGTAAAGCAGGAATTCCGCAACCTGAAGAAAACGCAGCTTACAATTTCAAAATCGATTATGGGTTAGTAATGTGCGTACATTAAAACTCAATATACCTGCAACCCATTTTCCTACTATATAAAATGGTTTACTTCTTTGTAAAGTATTTGCGGAAATAATTGATTACTAATTGAAAAAAAAATAAACGCTTCAGTAATGTAGGATTTTTTTTATTAAATTTAAATAATTATATTATGTAACATGCTTAAAATCTATGTTCACTTATTCTATATTTACATATTTATATCTACATTCTTAATTTTAGTTTTATTATCAAATTTCTGCTTCGCCAGCCGACCTTTCTGAACGAGAAAGCTGTGCCTTATAGTTGTTATATGTTTGTTGGTCCAGCCATCTGTTTTAATAGCATCTGTTGATTAAACATTATTCATTTTTTGTCATTAAAAATAAAATAAAGATTATTTATACATACCAAATATTTCCTCTAAAATCACGTCCAGACAGCACAATAAAATCAGAAAAGTGACGCGTCGCGGCGGGTAAAACGTTTACAAAAATCATCACACATATGCAGTTATACACTTGTATTTACACACATTAACACTATAAATACAAAAGGAATAGGCATAGACAAAAACACAAACGAAAGAGGTACGCGTGCCACACAATAAACGGTAAATTGCAAAACGAAATTACGCAGTCGCAGCGACGCAATGAAAGACGAAAATCGTTTGTCGATCAGAGGGGAAGGGGTATACAAAAACGAAGTTGACAACTGCTCGTTTCCCTATTGGAAATTGCTTCTGTAGTACCAGAACTCTGTAGTGCTGAACTACAGCATAAGTAGAGAGTTTAGTACTACATCACTCGTACAATGGAAAATTCTCAGTAAGAATTTTACGTTTTACAAGTGAGAATTTCCCGCTGCTCTGGTTAGCGAGAAATTCACACTTTTGTGATATTTTTTTAAAGACTGCGCTGTTGGTTTTGCTGCTCAGAACTTATTGACGCCTAGAAAGAAATTCCCATTGAAATGTATAAGCATTTATTTCAGTAATAGTAAAACATATATTGTATTATTAATATATTATCTTATTATATTTGCATAATTCCTTATATAGAAATGTACTATATAATTATCATATTAAAATAACAATAAAAATTATTCAATTCTATTTATTGAAATTAAAATTAATTATATTATATTAACAATTGTTATATAGAATTTTTACAAGTCCATGATAACAATTGTCGATAAGTACGACCGGTTGACTATCGAAAATCGGTAACACCATTTATACATTTTACGGTGTTGCCAAACAATTCCAAACTATTTCATGCATTTTAAAAATTATTTATTAATTTAATAAGTAATTTAAAATAAAAATAAATGCATTTTGAATGTTTTTACAAGTGAAAAGTGAAACGATCGCTGTCATCGATAAATACTCAAGGCTGCTTTTGCGTGTATCGGCTGTTCGATACATTTTCATTGAGTTCGCAGCCTTTGTTCTTGCAATATGCCGCGAGTGATTTACAGATTGTAAAAAATGTAAAAAGGTGAGTTTTATTAAAATAATTGAACATTAAAAGTGCTTCAATTACTTCTGTCTTTAGTACTGATATGTAAAATACAAATTTTCCAACTAATAATGCATATTTTAAATGTTTTTATCAGCTGTGCCACGGATGGTGAAATTCAAGCTTGCTAATTGCGTCGCCAAAGTCTGACTGGAAAATAACACAACTTTGACGAATTTTCTCCAGATAAAAATGTAAGTGTTATATATATTGGAAATAATATTCAAATAACAAGTAATAAAAAGTTAAAATCTTGGTTTCAGATGTTTTCTTCAGTAGATGGATGTCGACACAAAGGCTATCAGAGGGAACCTGAATCGCTAATGCCGTTTCTTAATATTATTATTTTGTAATTTATTGTATTTGTTAATCCCATTACAATTATAAATAAAATTTAATAAGAAATAAAAATAAGTAGAATATATAGTATGAGGAGGGAGTAAGGGGAGGGGATCTCTATTAAAATCCAACTGGAATTCTAGCAATAAATCCAATTGGAATGCCGCCGAAAAAAATTTCCTTGTGTGAAAAGTCTCTTGTACGGGGTAGCGGCGTTCTCACACAAAAGTGCTACTGCACGACGGAACGATCTGTTGGTTTAGATCAATTTCCCAGTGAGTTTGATGGACATGCCGCCGGGAAAAAGAAGTTAGGCAGGGTGTAGTTGGTACTACTTCTGTGTGAGTTAAGAGCGCGGAAAATGTACAATTTTCACACAAATTTTCCAACGGGGTTCTTTCGTACGAGTAGTCGTTTTTATTTTGTCCATTACAAGTGCGTTGCTAAAAAATCTCGCAGGTAATGGAATACTTTAGGTCTCGTACGTAATGGATTATTTCGACCGACCTCATTTAGCTCGTCGCCACTGGGTATGTATGTCAAGAGAGAAAGAGAATATCAGCTGTGCCGGTCGTGTTTATTTGCGCTCCGTCTATTTTAATTATATCTGCCTTAATTTGTGTATTTTAAATTTCAAATTGTTGAAAATTTGATTTGTGCTAAGTGTTCCCAAAATCTGGTTTGTGCAAAGTTATATTTGGTGTGCATTATAGTAAAATATTAACATATTTTTATTAATACAGCATCTCAGCTGTTTTTGTTTGTGCCCGTTTTTGCTGTGACCTTTGCTCCCTTCTCGTTGCTCTGCTGAGCAATATATAAGTTTGTGTGTTTGTTCGCTTGCACACAATTTCTCACTTGCGCTTGCATCCACGGTTTGCCTTTGTTGATTAACTGTTTTTCGTTTACATTTGTTTTTGTTTCTGCGAATTGTGCACTGTTGGCTGTGTGACAACATTATGCATATAAAATGTGCTGGTCTTACTGGGCGTAAATTCGAAAAATTCATATCCTCAGCCAAAGTAGGCAGTGGTGGATTTCAATGGTCATGTCCAGTTTGTATTGAGCTGCAATGTGATTTTTCACGTATATTTAATACTGTGAAAAAACAATTCCTTAAGTTGCGCTCACTCGCTAAGAAGCTAAACACGGATTTTGATATTAGTGCGGACTTGCTCAGCAATTATAAGTTTGAGACCCCACCTGACAAGGTGTTGTGTTCTCAGCAACAACTTACATTGCCTGTTCGTCTGGTTCACTCCTTACCTCACCATAATGGGTGCATAATGGGCCTCCCCTTTTATCCTTTTCTCCCTCTCCCCTTAACTCTTCACCCCTCCTTCTTATATTCCTCCTGCAACATCTCCTGTACCTGACCAACCCACATGTGCCAATTTTGCTTCCCCGGCACTGCCTGTCCCCTCTGTAACCGATCCATCACCCATTACGATAAAATCAGTGGCTGTTAATGGAGTTGCGGCTAAGGGTAAAAACTTTAAAAGTCCCCCTAACCGACGTAACAGTCGATCTACTGCCACCCCCGCAGTCGCCCCTTCACCCCCTAATATAAATGTGGTACCTGGCAATACCCCTAATGTTTCAAATGTTGCAACTCCCATAACTGTTCAGCCTACTCTGCTTACCGTCGTGGCTCCACGCAAGCAGATATTTATATCTAGGCTTTCCGCAGATACGACTATCGAGTCTGTGGCTGCATTTATCGCTACCAAAACTCCTGGCAGCGTTAGTAAATATATCAAAATTTAATTTCGCTGAGCCTAGAGAGATCTCCCCTTTTAAGATTAGTGTATCCCCTGAATTGTTTTCTGCCATATGTGATCCAAAGTTTTGGCCTCCTCATATTATTGTTCTCGAGTTTAAACAGAAGATTAGAACTCGTGCAACTCCTGTCTCCCTTCCGACCAGTGGTCCGTCTCAATCGGCCCCAGCAATAGTCTCAAAAAACTAGACTCTGACCAACTTTTCTTTCTATATCAGAATGTAAGGGGTTTGGGGTCTAAATTAAAACAATTACATAAGAATAGTTTCTCTTTTGATTCTGACATTGTCCCTGAAGACTTGGCTTAATTCTAGCATATCTGATAATGAAATAATGTCATCAAATTAATATATGTTGGATCATGATCATAGTTAGAATAAGGAGAAAAAATGAATTGTTAGGATAAGCTTAAATACCCGATATTAATGAATTGTCCAGTAGTGTACGCATTAAAACTGTTATACTTAAGCTAGCATGTAAGTTTGATTTGTATTCGGCAATGCAGATGTCGCGAGCGGCAGGCCAGTTCGCTAATTCGTCTCGCTGTAACCACACACACGCTGTCAAGCCTTTCTGCGATTGCCTGTCCAACAATATTTGTATTGTATTGTTTATGAACGTGCAATTTGTTCTTAATTTAAAGTAGTTTCTCGATTTTTCATGGCGGCCGAGCAGGGACATTCAATCGCGTTCGTTGGTCTATAAGACATTTCAAGGCTTTTTTTTTTTTTTTTTTTCTGGGTGTGTCGGTTTTATTGGCAGTATGATAGGGAAGTATATATACATGGCGGGATTTTGCTATGGGGAGATGTGATATTAATGTGGGGTGTGGCCTAGAAGAGGCGAAAAACAAAAGGTAAGAATTGCCGTTCTCTCTGGGGCCGGAGCTGCGGGACTGTCGTGAGGTAATGCTTCGCAGCGCCGGCTCGTGGCTTAAGAGCCCCTCTCCTGCGTTTGGGACCTTCTTTGCTGTTCCT
This sequence comes from Drosophila dunni, assembly GCA_018152125.1. NCBI lineage: Eukaryota > Metazoa > Arthropoda > Insecta > Diptera > Drosophilidae > Drosophila > Drosophila dunni. Next base: position 95,114 of record JAECXC010000385.1, on the reverse strand, counting down.
CTGCCCTAAGGGTGATCATGACCTCTCTCGCGAATTTGTTGACGGCTGACCAGATGACCGGACTGCTAATCATATTTGAAATTATAGTGTCCACTTCTATTTCGCCGCCTATTTCCCGTTCGACTAGACTTCGCTCCGCGCTGAACCTGCTGCACGAAATGAGGACATGTTCGGCATCTTCCGTTGCATCGCACGTAGGGCACCTATCGCTTGTGTCGTGTCCGAATCTGAACAGGTATGCCCTAAAGCACCCGTGACCGCTCAGAAGTTGGGTCAGGTAGAAGTTTACTTCCCCGTGCTTGCGCTGCATCCAGTCATCTATGTTGTGTATTAGGCGCGCCGTCCATCGTCCGGTTTCCGTTCTCTCCCATCTGGTCTGCCACTGGTATAGGCTGGCTCTGCGTGCGTCGGCTTTTATGTGTCTAATCGGTATAGACCCGATAACGTTTCTTCTCGACTCGTGTACGTGTCTGGCTTCTGATATTAGGATGCTGAGTGGGATCATGCCTGATATAACTAGGACCGCCTCCCCAGAGATAGTTCGGAAGGCACTGGAGACTCTGATCGCGCAGAGTCTGTACGCTGAGTCGATGCCTCTCATGTACGACTTCTTTTCGGGTGCCTCGGCCCAGACCGGCGCCGCGTATAGGATTCGTAGACGCCCATCTTGGAGATAATCCCAGAATTGAGTCCAAGAGCGACTCTTCTGATCAGGTAACAGTGCCCAAACGAGTCAGTGCAGGAGAATATAGAGAGTGCAAGCATAAAAGCGGCACATTACACGTTCGAACGTACATAAAAGTACAGCTCCATTTGTTGCACATTAGAGATACTGCGTTTCGGCACTGATATATTTGTGATTTATTGAAAAGCAATTTGAAGCAAAACACACAAAGTGAATTAAACAAATGTAAAAAAAAAAACATAAACAAAAATAAAACACTTAACAAGTGCATATATATTTGTTATATTTATTTTGCATATCAACGTTAGCTGTTCCTCTTTGATTTCGCTATTCGCCAACATCTACATATTTCGGTGGTGGGTTTTTTGACCTTTGTTTTTTGCACATAAGTAAAGCGCTGTTCGCTGTTGGATTTGGCTTGCGGTAGTTAGCTTGTATTTTGTTAGTGCTTTATTTTGATTCTGCTTTGCTTTGTTTGTGTCGCGCTAGCGAACATACAAACGTACGCTGATTAACTGCAAGCCCTTTAGTTGTTGTTGGTAGATCGCATCATTGCCTACGCATGCGCTGTGGTTGTTGGTAGATCGCATCGTTTGTCTACCTGCTCATGCGCTGTTGTTGTTTTTACCTAGTGTGCAGTCGAATAGTCGGAATATCGCTAATCAGCTGGTTATTTTGTTTTGTTGTCAGCGCTTATCTGCAAACGCTTGCGTTTGATAAGTTGTTGTTAGCTCTGCTATTCGAGTAGTGTAGTTAGCCAGCTGATTGTCATTACTCTTCGATTCGTTTTACATCTTAAATTATATTGAACAGCTACTGTCTTTGTGACAGTACACTTAAGTGCATTCAAATAGGGCCAACTTTAATTAGTCAATATGGCACACAAAGTAGATTATAATGAGACTGTAGTGGATGTCGACGAAACTTGCCTTAGTGCTCGTTTAAGTTGTAACGAACACATGAAGTGTGCAGCAGACTGGAGACGTACTCTGTCTACGGGGTCGACTAGAGCTCAGGGAAAGTGGGGTGGGTACTTTGCCTCCTAGTTAGCTGCTGTGCCACATAACTAAAATTGTAGACAGAGTTGGATTAGGACAAGGATGATAACCATAAGCGTACAGCACAACGGCCAGAATGACAATCTTTAAGGAAGGACTATGATGTTAAGGTCCTCCTTCTTTACCCTCCCAACCTGTAAAGACTTTTGAAGGCTCATGTCTTTAACCTATTATCAATGCAACAACGTTTATTTTAGGTGCCCATTATAGCGGAGATTTTTAATTCATAATGATTCTTCAGATACAAACTAGAAAGACAACCAATCGCTGGTTTCAAAATTCATTTTCCTGGATAAGCTGTCTTTACAAAAAGTCTACTGAGATCAGCTTACCAGTGACAAAAGGATTTCAAAAGCGAACATACATGTTTCAGGAATTTATAAATTTAAGCGGAGAAAGGCGCAGCAGTGTATGTTTGCTTTTAGATTTGTTTGGTTTGGTATGTATGATATATTACTTTTCAATATTATTAATGCTGGATAGCTGCCATATATAATTTAGTGTTTTGTTTTAACTCACTCTGTTTTATTTTATTCTTACATACGTTGATACAGCTGACAATACTTTATGGTAGTCGACAGGCCTGAAGGCGACGATTTGCTGTGGGGGACTTCAAACGGATTAGAATATATAACAGCTAATATTGGATATTATTTTATACATACCATACCAAGAAAATTTACAAAAGTCTTACGTGAATAATGGAATTTAAAAATTAAAGGCTGACTTTAAAAAGTCTTATTAATTATATAAAAATTAAGTATAGCATCAAAAGGGTATGAGACTCCGAACGAAAGAAATTATCCAGATATACAATTTTGGAAACAAGTTGCGTTAGTGGAATGACGTTTTTCAATCCATTCCGCTTTCTCTTTTTTTTTTTTTTATTTTATTTTTCCGAAGTGGTTAGTAGATCATTATCTCCAGTCCCTTTTTGCTTTTCTTAGAAAAAGGTGCGCAACTCAATTTAAAACCAACAAGGTGCGTAGAAATGGTCTCCAAGCAGTTTTATCGCGGCGTCGGCGACTAGTCATTGGCTGTGCGCTCTTGAACGGACAGCCGTGTCGCAAGCAGAATGGGTGCGCGCTTGAGCGGCCAGCCGTGTCGCAAACAAAATGTGTGCGCGCAACGTTCGTTGCCGACCCAAGAGTGTGCGAAGCGCCGGTACTGCGACTTGTGCCGTATTGGCCAAAGCGTCTTTTAATTCGCAAGCACAGGCTTGGCCTCGTCGCCATTGATTGTTTGGAGAGGCAAAATCTTCACTTCTACACCAAAAAAAAAAAGGAACTTATGAGACGCCAGTCTGACACTGGTTAATCAACATACCTTTAGTAGAAAAATATTTTTCTAAATTCCTTAAATATGTGTGCGGACGCACACGGTTTTTCACGCACTTTTAGTGTTAGAAAATATTTATAAATTGCAAGGCAACTTGGATGCGTCACGATTATTTTTTTAACACTTTCGTTGCTCATTCATTCAATAGACGAACAGGAAATAGGCCGATCGAGGAAGTCGACAACTACTCGAAATATTGCATACCCAAAGGTGATCTGCAAGCATTATCGATTGATCGCATGCAGGGTTGCGTCCTGCCATCGATCGATAGTTAACAGTGCGTTAACATAACAGCTGTAGCTATCGTGAAACAGTCGCGTCCAAAATAATGCATACAAAGAAATAAATGTTGTGTTGCATACGTTAGGGCGCACCCCTACAAAGACAATTATTTTTAAAAGTAGAGAGCGACATAGAGCGCCAGAGGAGTTCACTCATTAATAAAATGGTGACTCCAAGTAAATTTGAGAATCAGTGCCGGATTCAGATATATTAAATTCGCACATTTCCAAAGCTATGGATCTGCAGTCAGAGATCGATGCAATAGATCCTGACAATACTAGCCGCTCAATGCTTGAGGAAACTTGCATTCTTGCACGGTCATCATATATGGCTGCTCTTAGCAAATTTGAAGTTGTTGACCGTGCTCCAGTGTCTCATCATTCGCACTAGCCCAGACTTAAGTTGCCTAGGTTCAGCGGTAAACATTCGGAGTACAAACAGTTTATTGGTCTGTTTGAAAGTTTGGTAGACTCTGATCGTTCGTTATCAAATATTGAAAAATTCAATCACTTGATATCATGTCTATCAGACGAGGCTTTGGGAATATAAAGGCTTATCAGGTATCTGATGCGCATTACTCGAAGGTATTAGAATGTCTGAGTCGAGTTTACGATAACAAATGCCTTATGTTTTTTGACACTCTCGTTCAGTTGTTCGACATTGAGCCGATGTCCAAGCCATCAGCAGTTGGAATTTGCACAATGGTTGACTCGGTATCGGCCATTTTTGATTCGCTAATGTTGGTTGGGAATGAGGAGGATTCTGCTAACGCAATTTTAATTCATATAGGTATGTCAAAGGTGGATCCTCATACGAAGTCGAAGTATGAGGAGCAACTTGACTATAATACATTGCCGAAATGGACCGATTGCGTTGTGGAATTGAACAGGCGATATCAGCACTAATCTGCTGAAGAAAGTTCAAAGTCCCGGAAGAAGCAGAAATCCGACAAAGAACATACAAGAAAGTCGTCATTTGCATGCACGACTGTCGAGAAAGAAGTGGAACACAAATGCAACTTTTGCAGTGCCAACCATGTGATTGGAAACTGCCCAGTTGATGACGGAGATTTGCCAGTTGACGAAAGATTCAATTTTGTAAAATCCAGTCTACATTCGGGACACAGAGTGTCCAACTGTACTGCGTCGAATTGTAGAGTTCGTTCTCGTCCTCACAACACTCTCCTTCAGTTGATGACGGAGATTTGCCAGTTGACGAAAGATTCAATTTTGTAAAATCCAGTCTACATTCGGGACACAGAGTGTCCAACTGTACTGCGTCGAATTGTAGAGTTCGTTCTCGTCCTCACAACACTCTCCTTCACAAATACGCACTCATAGAAACATCACAGGCTTCTGCTCATCCTGCCCATGTTGATCATGGTGCTAGCGAAACCGATCAGGTAATCCTGGCAACTGCTGTTGTTAAAGTTCAAGACAGTTTCGGTAAGAATCGAAACGCTAGAGTCTTGTTGGATTCAGGATCACAGGTGAACTTCATGACGGAAGACCTCGCTGAAGCCTTATGCCTTCAACGCAAAAACAAATGCTTAACCGTCAAGTCGGTTGGACAGTCGAGATTTACTGTAAAAGGCAAAGTCTCGACAATAGTTTCGTCTCGTGTATCGAGACATCAGTTCAGCGCCGAGTTTTGGGTGCTGAAATCGATTTGTAGCAGGCAGCCAGATGGTGATCTTCCCATCCATAGGTGGAGGATCCCAGAAAATGTCGAACTGGCTGACCCTGAGTTCCACAAACCCCAGAAAATAGATTTACTTCTGGGAGCCGACTCCTTTTTTGAAATGCTTTGTAACGGACAAGTTCGATCGTAGATCGTAGATCGACACTGTGAGGTTAAAGCTGTCCCGGAGAAAAGTGTTTCTGCAAATTTTTCTGCGGATCACATCATTTGCAAACAAAGCTCTCGGGACAGAGCTCGTAAATTGCCGATTGGACACTTTGGTGTCAATTTATTTTGCATTACTGAGCCCAAAGTGGTGATATCATCAAAAGTTGCAAAGACACATGTACTTTCCAAGAAATTGGAAGTCCATGATGCATATTTGAGTTTCATGAACGTGAATCTTGACCTTGGTCGTATGTTTATAGATGCAGAAGTTACACTCTTTCACACCAGTGCGTCCTGAGACCTGAAAGCAGTTCCACCAAAATTGGAGTAAAAGTGGACGCGTGTAAAAAAACGTCCTCATACTCTCTCAAGGAATTACTAGTGGGACATGAAATTCAGAGGGATCTAATTCGTTTATTTTGTAGGTTCCGTCTGAACCGTCCTGCCCTATCGGCAGATATCAAAGCGGGCAAACTTCAATTGGCAAAATGGTTTTCAAACCATTCTAAATTATTCGAAGAAGGCGGAAATGAGAAACTTTGGATTTCCAATGATGTCGATTCGACAAGAACGATTGGCATGAGGTGGACCCCAGGGTTGGATACTTTTCGGTATCACTTGGTTGGTAGTTTCGCCAAATTAAGTTCCACCAAGCGAAAATCATTGCTAGAATATTTCGCGTATATTTTAGCCCAAATATACGCGTTGGACCGATGTCGAATCGTAAGTGCGAGTTTCTCGAATGATTCGGAAACCGCACTACATTGTTTAAAAACTTTCCCTTCAATACTAGCAAAATTTGTAGCCAATCGAGTTGTAGGCCTCGAAGAGACGGCCAACAATGTATCTTGGAGACATGGACCAACATCATCAAATCCAATCGATTTGTGGTCAAGAAGGTGTACCGTTCAGAAACTCGATCAGTTCGTTCGGCCTCGTTGCAATTCAAAAAGACAATGGGCTCGAGGCTTAAAAGAATACTCGATACTCGTTTGCTTAGATGGTTTGGCAGGTTTGCAATCGCTGACTCTATTTATTCATCATCGATTTTGGAATCTCTTTGATTCATGTAGGCATAAATTTGTATGGTGCCACAAGTGTATTAAGGAAAATGAGAGGACGAGCCCCGCCCAAAGTGTTGATTGCGGTGTTCGTGTGTTTTGTATCAAAGGCTGTTCATATTGAATTTACAGCACGATCCACTAAACCTCTTATATTCACAATGAACAACTTATTTGCTCGACGTGCACGCCAGTCCGGCGAGGCATGGAGAAGACGACACATAATCGTAAGGAACCTGGAAATGCTGCAGATCAGCAGCGCGTCGCTTACAGAGAGCGATTTCCAATTGCACCTGACCGACGTGGTGGCGATCCTCTACCCACGGACGCTGACTTCATTGGACACCAGAGAAGCACTCATGCTGGGCTACCGCGATTGCCTGTCTAACAATAAATGGCATTGTTTATGAACGTGCGATTTGTTCTTAATTTAAAGTAGTTTCTTGATTTTTCAATATATTTAGGCGCGATTGTGCTAATCGACGTGGTAGTGGAGTCCTTATTTCAGTAAAATCCAGCCTTAATGCTGAAATAATAGATGTTTCACCACTAGATGAAATTGAAATTGTTGCCGTTAAGGTTACTTCTTCGTCATTTGCGCTTTATGTAACTTGTTCCTATATTCCTCCATCATCTGAAATGTCGATTTATTTGACACATTTCAATTTCATTAAAGAAACACTTCAAACACTAACATTCGTGATCATGATTTCTTTGTGACACTTGGTGATTTTAACTTGCCAAACGTTTCCTGTACGTGTTTTGACAAGTTTAATTACATTCCCACACCCAATAATGACTTTTTAGATGGTTTGATTGATCTTCCTCTTTTCAAGTCAATTATATATCTAATCGTCTAAACAGAATGCTGGATCTCATCTTCGTAAATGATTCATCCATTGCCGTTGTCACCAGATCTTCTCCTGTAGTTGTACCTGAAGATTCTTTTCATCCAATTCTTCAAGTATCCTTGACTATTCCTAACTTAACCCATTTAGCTCCTTCTTTCTCTTCCAAGACGCGCCGTTGCTTCCGCAAAGGAAATTATTCTTTGCTAAATCAACTGATTCTTGCTACCGACTGGTCTATACTATACAGCACGAATGATATTAACATAGCTGTCGAGTATGTTTACAACATTTTAAACTCAATCTTTGATGTCTGCATTCCATTTTGTGTTGTAAAGTCCGTTTCACGTAAGCCAGCTTGGTTTTCACCAAGACTATCCAACTTAAAAAACAAAAAATCTAAATATTTTAAAAAGTGTAAGCAGACCGGTTCTATCTTAGACTTTTTAAATTATTCTAAATTAAAAGCTGCATTTACCCTTCTCAATTCGCAATGCTATGCAAGTTATCTCGTGCGCTGCAAGAATCAATTTGCGCGTGATCCTAAATAATTCATTAAATTTGTTAATTTTAAACGTAAATCTAGTACCTTACCCAATTCCTTCTTTTTCAATTCCTGTAAAGTAATCGATGACTCGGCTGCTTCCGATCTCTTTGCTACCTTTTTTCAATCAACTAACACCTCTAGTTTGCCTACTAACTTCTCTTACCCCTATAATCTCCCATCCACTAACTCTGTTTTCTTACCTCACATTACTAATAGTTGCATGCTTTCCTCAATTAACACCTTAAAGTCTTCCTTCTCTCCTGGGCCTGACAGCATTCCAAGTTGTGTTCTCAAGGAGTGCTGTTTTTCCATAATAATTCTTTTTCTTTCCTTAGAATCCTCTGTTTTTCCTAAATTATGGAAAGTATCTTACATTATCCCACTGTATAAAAAAGTTGTCCGCAATCCCTAAGCTCTTTGAAAAGATAATTACTTCGACTTTGCAACATCTCAGCAAGTCAATTATCTCCCCTGCCCAACACGGATTCGTTAAGAGTCGGTCGACTTCAACCAATCTATTGGAATTTACCTCTTTTATAAATGAGGCATTCCTTAATAGAATGCAAACTGATGTCATCTATACTGACTTTAGCAAAGCATTTGACTCTGTGAATCATAACGTCCTTTTACACAAACTTAGTATTTTAGGCTTCCCACCTTCCATTCTTCTATGGATATCTTCATATCTAACAGGTAGGACCCAAAGGGTTATGGTTAGATCAGCCATCTCTAAATCTGTTTTTGTTAGTTCTGGAGTTCCCCAGGGTAGTCACCTAGGACCTTTACTCTTAAATCTTTTTATAAACGACCTTCCCTGTATGCTATCCCATTGTCGCATACTTATGTATGCAGATGATGTGAAATTATTATTATCTTATAAGAACCCTTCGGATCATGCGTTATTACAAGATGATTTAAACACAATGCACAACTGGTGCATTACCAATCACTTGCACCTCAATTTCTGTAAATGCCTGTTTATGACTTTTAACAGGGTTACTCCTTACATAGCCAATTATTATATCGACAATGTACCCTTAAAACGCATACTATTAGTTGAAGATCTTGGTGTTCTCTTTGATAATAAATTAAGTTTCACACATCATATCTCCACAATTGTTAATAAAGGCAAGGGCACTCTTGGATTTATTAAACGCTGGTCTCAAGAATTTAATGCTCCCTTCGTAACTAAACTTCTTTATACATCCCTTGTCCGGCCCATTCTTGAATATTGTTCATGTGTCTGGTCTCCTCAACATGCTCATACTCAAGATTTAATTGAGTCGGTGCAGACGCAGTTCTTGGAGTTATTTTTCTTCATAAACTTATAATTGGCGATATCTGCTCCCCATCCCTCTTAGAACGCCTTAATTTTAACATTCCAACCAGGGCAACCAGGTACTACATTCCTTTATTTCTTCCTACATGCACTACTGACTACGCTTTGCACAATCGTTTTCGTTTTCGATCAATACTATAGAATAATTGATACATGTCTCTCTCTTTTCCAACTTAAAGCTTCACTTTTCAGCCAACTCCGTTAAATCTCTGATTTCCATTGGCAGTATGTTTGGAATCTCTGCCATTCATGCGTCCCTTTAAATTAGAGATCTTTTGTGGTAGTTTTGGCACACATTTTTATTGATCTGGTTGTGTTTTTCTGGGTTTTTCCCAATCCTCGCAACAAATGTTGACTCAATTTCATTACTTTTTATCCCCAGATTAACTACTAACTATAATTAATTTATCAATCTAATTAACTAAATTTTTTTAAGCCTTTTCAGTAAAACTAAATTTTTTTTTTTTTTCAAATTTTTACCTTGTAAAAATTATTAATATTAATTTTAATTATATTTAAAAACTTATTTTTGGTTAATACTCGCGGCTGATCTTAGTCTGCGTTAATAAATAAATAAATAAAATAAAATTGCTTCCATGGCTCAAGAATCCGGAGCTGCCCTAAAGCAATTCGCGGGGCGCTGATTGCTCTAGGACATTCTGGCATTAGCATTACAATTTGAGAAAACTTATTAGTGTGCTGGTGCAACTCTAAGCTTCCCAAAATCACTCGGACCCAATGGGAGCAATTCCTTCTTGATAAAACCGTGCGCGACGGCCGTCGAGCTCAACCACAAAAGCTTCGGTTCCGGTTCTCCGAAAACCTCCGACTAATGTTCACTCCTTTGAACTGCAGTCAATGTTAAACCATAAGTCTGCAAATTGTGTGACCGGGAAAATCCGACTTTGCCCCAGTTTTCTGAAACTATCTGTCCCAGATCGTATAACAGCAATCAAACAACAGAAATTGTGTACGAACTGTTTTGCAAGAGTTTATCAATTGCGAGACTGCACAATACTGCCGCATTTGCCAAGGTCGCCATCATACCCTCCGTCATCGAGGTGGTTCACCCGAAGCAGGGGCCTCACGTTGCAGATCTTCAAGTGGAGAATCTTCCGCTATGTTTTCAACGCTGACGTAACGAAGATGTACAGGCAAATCATGGTTGATTCAAAGCATACGCCCTTTCAGCGAATCCTTTGCCGGGATGAATGCTCATGCCGCTATCCAGCAGCTCCGAGATGATCTGCAGTCCGCGGGATTTTCTTTAAGGAAATGGTCGTCCAACCATAAGGCCTTGCTTTGAAGGATTATCTGCTAAGTGACGATTTTCTATAAATCGAGGATGCAAGTCACACAAAAACTCACGGCATTCGCTTGAAGGCGACGGCAGACTGCTTCTTTTTTGTTGCGCTCGGACCAGAGGTTCAAACGACAATTACTAAACGAATGATCTTGTTTCAGATTGCGAAGCTTTTCGACCCAGCCGGTTGGTTAGCCGCTTTCGTCATCCGTGCCAAAATCTTTATGCAGCAAATTTGACTTACCGAGATTGGTTGGGATGACCCACTTCCGGAATGAAGTATCCGAGAACCAGTTCACCAACCTGGTACTGGCTAATCCGCAATTCCACCAGCCGTCGGTCGTCTCTATTATCCTTGGGGGTGACGTCTATCCAGACTAGAGGTCTGCATGAATAGCAGAAAAAGCATATTCGAGTGAACAATTCTCAAAATGAGTTGAGTGAATTCGAATGCAAAGCAGAACAAGTTTGAATGAGTGAGTGCGCCAGCGTAGGACTCAGAGGCACACGTTCAAACGAAAAACAATGAATTGAATGAGTGGGAATGCGACAAAATTTCCATGTTGGACTCGAATGCATTCAAATGCTTAAGCGGTCACTGAGCGTTTTTGTTGTTGTATTTGCGCGAAATGAGTAGAGACAACGAAGAGAGAAAAACACAAAATTCTTTGTAATTATTGTATTTTTATTTTTTTTTTTTTTTTTACATTTGCATTGTAATTTATACATTAACTTATACATTTATAAATTGTTCTTATAAATTGTTGTGTAAAAAGATTATTTTATTTATGTATATTTTCTGGGTTTGTTGCTACAAGACAACGTTCCTCGATTATAATACAATAAAACATAACAACAACAAAAAACGCAGCAAATAACATACAGTCCATTCGAGTCCATTCGAATGAATTCGGCTTCTCAACATGCTTCACCACTTTTTCGGCTTATTTACTCGCACTCATTTCATAGAATTCTGTATGTTGTGAGACACAGCTGTGATTCATTGGATGCTTCGAACTCACTCAACTCAATTCAATTCAAATCCATTCATTTTCAGACTGCAGACTGCCTGCATTCTTAGTACTGGGAATGTTCCTGTCGCCCAGATCAACATCTTCGGGTGGGTCCTCTCTGACTCCTGCGGCTATGAGGCGATCCAGAACGCGGCCACTCCCCATCCACGTCTCTGCCGGGCCAGGCGGATTGTTGCAATTGTTGCAAGGGGGGCGGCATGTTCACGCCAGAAAGTATGACCGGTAATTTTTCACCAAAGGTAGCGCCATACCTTTTTTTATACGTCTAGACAATCACTTGTCATTCCATTTTATTTAAAATAAAAAGCGAAAAGTTTTTCGTTGTTTCCATCAACAATCTCACGTGTGTTTTATTTGCGTTGAAGTCTGAAAGTTTTTTAGTTCTTATGAGAAAAGGGAGCATGGCAGCTCAAAGTTTTTAAAGGCATTGATGTAAGGCTGTCTCTATGAACCTGTGTACCAAAATTGGAATTCCTATGTGCGAATGGTGCGTGGTATCAAAAAAAAAAAAAAGATTCTTTTATTGACTGATTAAATATAGAATCGTTTGAGCCCAAGCTCGAACTTATAGCTCTTACCATATCTAAAATCTGTTTGTTCATACAGGCAGACAGACGACCATGGACATATCTACTCGGCTTGTGATACTGACCATGCCTCCTTCTGCCTGTTACATACTTTGCACAAACCCAATATACTCTGGCTGAGAGTATAAAAAACCGAATTTAAATGTGAAACACTGGATACATGTGAGTTGAGGTGTATCAACTCAGTATATATTGTTAAATTTGTGTGTGCGGGTAGTATAAATTGTCAAAAATATACACATAGATCAAGGAAAAATGATTTCAGAACTCTAAGTAATTTGTTCTGCTTTTAGCTCCATTTCTTTCGGCTTCGCTTTTATCAAAGTTTCTCAACTTGTTTTAGTGTTCCCACTATATATTCGGCAGCTGCTATTCTGTTGTTGCTGCTTACTGCTAACACTACACATTTTTATACAAATTACATACATATTTTTTAAAGATTTGACCTACGGGAGCTGTATAATATAGTTATCCGATCCTGCATAAGCTTGATATTGTTAGCTATTTATTAACCATGTTTATGAACCAATTTTTGGTGTTTTTAACGTGTGCTTTCATACAAACAGTTGATGCTTATCTGAGCTAAAGCAATAGACCATCGCAGGGTATAACAAGTAAAACAAGTAAGAAAGGCTACAGTCGATCGAGCCGACTGTAAAAGACCCCGTACTCCCATAATAATGCGCATTTGAATTTAATTTGAATTAAAATTTTATAACGAAATTTAAAAATTTAAATTTATATGTATATTTTGAATTGATATTTAAAAAAAATTAAATTAGCAATTCTCATTGCCAACATTCGAGCCTACGACCCTCAGGCAACGATTTCACATCGCGCTGCAACTCTACCATTCGCACCACGCGCTACTTTCAAGCATCTTTCGCTTATTCGCATTTACATGTTATACATACAAGTACACACTCGTTTGAAATTATGTGTATGCACATATGTATGTATGCGTGCCTAGCACTGGTCGGCACGGCAGCGTCGCAGCGTCTGCGAGCAGCGCTGACGTCACACAGGCGGCGAAATTGCAGCTATATTACATAAACTTTCTAACGTTCTAACTTTTTTGTTAATTGACGGATTTTAACGCCGCTTGGAGGATAGTTTGATATGATATTCCTAATTTTAATTAATTAATTACAACACTGTACTATTTGACTAAATGTCCCAAATCCTGAAAATTTGGAGCTTGAAATTTTGAAAGTTTTTTAGCTCATATGAGAAAAGGGGGCGTGGCAGGCCAAAATTTTGAATGGCATTGCATTAAGGCTGTATGGTGTTCCTAAGAGCGATAGTTACTGAGTTATTGGCCCAAAACTACATTTTTGTTCGAGGTGTGTCTGGTTTTTTGCTCATTGCGGGGGCGGTAAGGGGCGTGGCAAAAATTTGAAATAAACTTAACCTGCCTGACTTAATAACGGACTTTATTTTTATAATGAAAATTTGGTGGCTCTAGCTTTTGTAGTTTAAAAGATCCAGGTGTTCATACGGACGGACGGACAGACAGACGGACATATATACTTTATGGGGTCGGCCACGCCTCCCTCTGCCTGTTACGCACATTTCGCTTCTGACAAACCTAATAGACCCCTCTAATCATTTTTAGAGTACGGAGTCTATAAAGCCTACAGTCGAGCGAGCCAACCATAAAAGACCCCGTACTCTTTCGAATGAGAGGTTTTTCATATATATGACCAGTTTGTAGCCGATTTATCCTATGAGAGTTATAGGCTTTAGTCGTCCGATCCATATCAAATTTGGTGAAGATAGTTATAATGGTACTATACACATAATGTATGAGTTTGGTTGCGATAGCTCACCTAAAAGTACTTGTGTTCATACAAATTTTCTATTTTTTTCCGATGTGTCCTATGGGAGCCATAGGCTCCGGATCAAATTTGGTGAGGATAGTTATCATAACACCACTCACATACTGTATGAATTTGGTAGCTGATAGCCTGATAGCCTGATAGCTGTAGTCCTTTCCAAGATAAGTCGTTTTTTACAAATTGCGGGGGCGGTAGGGGGCGTGGCAAAATTTTTAAATAAATAGGGAATTATTGAAAATTGTTGACACTCCCCCTATCAGCTGTTTTTTAGAGAACTGGGTCTAAAATTGGTTTCCCTATTAGGAAAAGTGAATTCTAGGCGTTGAAAAAGAAATGCATAGCTGATAGAATTCAATTCAAAAGATTCAAAAGCAAGAGTCTGTTGGTCCAAATAAGCCTAGAAGCGCGAAAAAATCTTCTGCACTGATAACTTGAGACGTGTTAAGAAATGGGTGTGAAGATCGACACACTAATTGTAGATCCATCCTATAGATTTTAACAGATGTCTTAGTTTAAATAAAAAATGCTCTATGTTGGAATAAGTTAAGATTGATCCTATAGATTTTAACAGATGTCTTAGTTTAAATAAAAAATGCTCTATGTTGGAATAAGTTAAGATTGTTGCTTCGATTTGTCCAGAATGCAAATTTTGGGATCAACATTTCTCTTATATAAATGCTAGGTTGGTTAGGTTAAGCTGGACGAGGGTACTGAACATAGGCCGGATACGGTCCTTAGTAGTCGGGTCGCGGAGGTTGTCCAGGCTTGAAGTCCAAGAGAATTTGGGAGCGTTTCGCGAATTTTAGTAGGTCTTTTGGCGGGCACTTGGATAATTCCGCAGTTGAGGGAATTTGCGGCACAATTAGACATCTTAGCCGTGTTTGCTCTAGAGCAAGGCAGTAGCTCAGTTGATGTTCAAGCGTTTCGATGGTGTTAGGGTTATTGAATTTCCTGCAGCTCGTGTTAGTGGAAATGCCAAGCTTAGCCGCATGTGAAGCCGCCAGGCAGTGACCTGTGAATACTCCAACTAGCATCTTAAAGTCTTTTCGAGAGAGGTGCAGCAGATACCGGCTAAGTTGTGTATTATACTTGTTGCACATTAACATTGTTATTCTGCAAGGGTGGGTGTTCTGCCACCTTGGCTTAATGCGCTTGTTGGTGCTCTTTTCAAGACACCTGCTATTTTCTATATACGGATAGTTCATCGACTGCCTTTGCAAGAGTGTCCGCCTCATCTTTTCCAGATATGCACTGGTGGCTTGGAACCCAGAGATGTGTACTGACTTAGTCGTACATAGATCATCTAATGCCTCCCTGCTCACCTTGATCGTTTTGGAACTGAGAGTAGACGACATCATAGACTCAATGGCTGCCTGACTGTCAACCATGAGGTTTATTGTGTGGCTGCCTGAACCGGCATACGTTTTTCACACTTTCTTCAAAATTGGCTCTCCAAGTCAGTGTGCTGTCCAGCACCATGCCCAGATACATCACGTGGGTGCTCGGTTTAAGGCGCGATTCTAAACGGTTACAGCATCGGTGGGGAGCCAGCGCGTTCCATTGTACCTCTTAGTAAAGAGAATGAGGTCCTTCTTTTCTGCATTGATATGTAGTTCGTCAATTACTAGATTCCACAGAAGCGGGGACAGGGCTCCTCCCTGGGGGGTGCCTCTGTTTGCGCTTCTTGTTATTGAAGCTCCACTCCACTCCATGCTGGACGCTCCTACAGCTTAGGAGATTGTTGATCCAGTGCGTAACGGTTGGGTGTGTATCATTTCTGATGCTGAGATCCAGCAGCATTCCGTTGTTTTCAGCATAAAGGATGTGAGACTGATTGGTCTGAAATCCTTGAAAAATGGGTGGACATTAGAGCTTCAAGTGTATCCTTGCTACTCTCCGTCCATGATCCGTCGTCTAGTTTCAGTTGGCTTTGAATAGGCGGCTGGTTAGACAGCAGCCCCCTCAACCTGGCGGTCTCTGGCACTGACTCCAGCTTGGAACAGAAGTTCCTCCAGAAGGAGGTTGCTCTGAGAGCAACCTTATATTCGCCGTAAATTATTAGCGTGTCGGTCTGTATAGCTAGCTTGAACAGAGCCTTGGCATCGTTTCTTAGTGCTGAAAGTTTGGCATTCCACCAGAGTGGCTTGGACCTCACTTTCCGCCTAGATGATTGGCAGGACTTGTTATAGGCGTCCAGGAGGGTGGTGTTTAGAAGTAAGATAGACTTCTCAATGTCATTCACCGACTTAATAACGCTTGGTCGACCTAGTACCCTCGACACGAGTGTCCCGAATAGGGCCCAATCGGCATTCCTAGGGTTCCTAGGTCTGTCTCTATTAAGAATGCTTTCACAATTATATTCGTTTTGAATGTACTTGTGGTCTAAGAAGGAGGGTCTGTCTAGGACCCGCCAGTTTGTTATGTCTACACATGTCGCAAGTTCGAGATCAAGGACGTTAGAGGACGTAAGACCTTTGTATGTATGTACATCCTCAGTGTCAGCAATACTTAGGTTTGTGTTTGGACAAAATCTAAAAGTGACTTACCCCTAGTGTTTGTGTCGGTTGATCCCCATACGCAATGGTGTGCGTTAGCGTCTGTTCCGACAATGAGTTGGTTGGCTTTATTAAGTAGAGATCCAGAAATATTCTTTCTCCTACCTATCGACTAGATAATGTCCACCGATCCTTTAAATTCTGCTCCTAAGTCCGCAAGCCTTACAGTCCGTGAGCGCACCGACACTTTGACTCACACTCCAACTAAATCACGAGCACCGCCTAGTCCAGTGATAACCAAACGCACTCACCTTCGAAAACGACGTCTCATAGTCACAGCGTCTCTCTGGTTTAACTTTCTTCTATGACATCTCTTTCGAATCCTCGTAAGAGCGCTTCCCTTCTCCAAAAGTTGTCGCGACCTCTCCTGAGTATCCTATACTCACTCGATCCGCCACTCAACGAATCCGAGAACAGTCCAATATGTCGGTTTCCGATTTTATTGCCACATGCGATGCCTTGACACTATTTAAGGCCCGAGAAACAGATGCCTTGTTGGCCTAAAATCTAGAGGAAGCCCAAATGACTATGTGCATCATTAAGGCAAAACACAGTAAATAAGTTCTAAGGCTGGGGTATTTCTCCTTCTACCGGAGTCCTCTTTATAAGAAATTTATAAAACCTGGAACCATGGAGCGAGAATAATAGACGCTGTGATGTGCGTAGCGAATTTAATAGGGTGTGACGCCCCATAAATGAGCGCACAGCTTTAGGGTAATGGCCGAAAACATACAGTACGCACGGTTTGAATTTAAAAGGGCACAGTCCCATAACTGCCAGCCGGCAGTGTGCAAAACTAAGCGGCGAGTTATGTTCCCACTGGAAGCAGCCAGTCAATACGGCAGCGAGACAGAGAACAATGCACACTTGTCGCACTCGTACGTACAGCAAGATCGGAGACAAAGAGACGAAAGCAAAGAGCGACACATGCGCAGTGCAATGCATGGATCGACAGAGGCTAGGCAGAGAGAGCGAGAGACAACGGCCGCTACACAGAGCACACATACAAGTACATGGCAGACGTCACAGCGACGAGAGAGCAGTGCAGCAGAGACAATAGCGGCAGTGAGCAAGGGACGGCAAGCCACCTGCGTCGACTTGAGAGTTGGCACGCGACAAAAGTACGCGACAGACGAGAAGCAGAGGCGTTATCAGCGCTGCCTAGAATCTCGTACCAGGCAAAATCGATCGACGCCGGGTAAAGACCGTTGCATCGGCGCTCAAAATATGTGTGTCAAGGGCAAAGCAACAAAAGCGACGCTGGCAGAGGGAAAATTTTGGCAAACAACGCGCCAATTAATTGTCACTGGAATCAGTGATTGTTCGGGATTGAGATCGAGTGGACGCACAACGATAAGTCACAGTACATATTCGCCACGGAACCAAGGACCAAGGAAAACGACACGCAGGATTACGGATACCCAGGACAACGCAGACCCCCCACACGACCAGGAATAAGAAGACACGGAACAACGCAACGGAACAACGCAACGGAACAACGCAAACAAAACTAGGGCCAACGCGGTGAGCTTTAAGTTTAGTTGAAAAATAGTGACAGCTCACGTGCGGATAGGCGGCCGGTTGTATATTCTTTTTTTTAGACCCCGTACTCCAAAAAAGAGTAGAGGGGTCTATTAGGTTTGTCAGAAGCGAAATGTGCGTAACAGGCTGAAGGAGGCGTGTATATATTCTTGATCAGCATCAACAGCCGAGTCGATATAGCAATGTCCGTCTGTCCGTCTGTCTGTCTGTCCGTCTGTTCGTCTGTCTGTCCGTCCGTCCGTATGAACACCTGGATCTTTTAAACTAAAAAAGCTAGAGCCACCAAATTTATAATGAAAGTCCATTATTAAGTCAGGCAGGTTAAGTTTATTTCAAATTTTTGCCACGCCCCTTACCGCCCCCGCAATGAGCAAAAAACCAGACACACCTCCAAAAAAATGTAGTTTTAGGCCACTAACTCAGTAACTATGGCACACCGGAACACCATTTCTGGTAAGCAGGTTGCTAGATACAGCCTTAATGCAATGGCAATTTTGCCCTGCCACGCCCCCAATTCTCATATAAACTAAAAAACTTTCAAAATTTAAAGCTCAACATTTTCAGGATTTAGGGCATTTAGTCAAATAGTACAGTGTTGTAATTAATTAATTAAAATTAGGAATATCAAACTATATTCCAAGCGGTGTTATATTCCGTCAATTAAAAAAAAAAGTTAGAAAGTTTATGTAATTTAGCTGCAATTTCGCCGCCTGTGTGACGTCAGCGCTGCTCGCAGACGCTGCGACGCTGCCGTGCCGACCAGTGCTAGGCACGCATACATACATATGTGCATACACATAGTTTCAAACGAGTGTGTACTTGTATGTATAACATGTAAATGCGAATAAGCGGAACATGCTTGAAAGTAGCGCGTGGCGCGAATGGTAGAGTTAGGGCGCGATGTAAAATCGTTACCTGAGAGTCGTAGGTTCGAATGCTGGCAATGAGAATTGCTAATTTAATTTGTTTTTAAATATGAATTCAAAATATACATATAAATTTTAATTTTTAAATTTCGTTATAAAATTTTAATTCAAATTAAATACAAATGCGCATTATTATGGGAGTACGGGGTCTTTTACAGTCGGCTCGATCGACTGTAGGCTTTCTTACTTGTTATACTCTCTGCAAAAGTATATTGGGTTTGTGCAAAGTATGTAACAGGCAGAAGGAGGCGTGACAGACCCCATAAAGTATATTTATTCTTGATCAGCATCACAAGCCGAGTCGATATAGCCATGCCCGTCTGTCTGTCTGTCTGTCCGTCCGTATGAACAAACAGATTTCAGAGATGGTAAGAGCTACAAGTTCGAGCTTGGTCTCAATCGATCACATATTTAGTCAGTCAATACAAGAATCGATGCCACTCCACATTCGCCCACAATAAGCAAAAAACTAGACACATCTCGGAAAAATCGGTGTATTCGGCGAATATCTCAGTATCTATGGCACCTAGAATCACCAATTTTAGTATTGGGCGTTCCTACCGACAGCGTTAATGTATGAGCATTAACATTTTTTGACTGCCACACCCCTTTTTCCCACAATACATAAAACTAATTCTTAACTTTCGTTCCGGTTTTAGGCATTTGTTCATATTGTTCAGCATTATAATTGTATAATTCGAGTGGAGGCTAACTATATCAGACGCATTGAAATCGGACTATAAACAAGAAAATTGGAAGCGTTACAATATTGATAATTGAACGCAATATCAAGGTATGAGTGCAAGCGAGACAGAAACATCCAAGCACACGTTCGCCGCCTGCGTGGCGGCAGCGCGTCCCGCAGACGCTGGCCTCGCCGAATACACACATACATACATATAATGTCAAACGTATGTGTATTCGCATACAAACAGATGTTTGATTTTGCTTAAATTGTTTTTGTTTCAACAAGGGTTAATGCAAGTACAATACATTGTAATATCTCGATACCGATTTTTATCATTTAATCAGAATTAAAATGCAGAGAGGATCATACGGTCGGGCGTGCACGACTGTACTTTTCTTTGTTGTTCTAAATTAGGAACGATGTATTTTAAGTTTATCGAATAATTGGTAAACCTATAAGAGTTTAGGTATAGCGAACACGAATGTTATGCTCTCTATTTTATTCTCTCTTATATCTCCGTAATTATACAAGTTGTGAAATTCATCAGCTTCTTCTTCTATCGCGCGTCGCGTCGTTGTTGTTAGCCCTGGACTATCGACCGTGCGAACACCTTCTAGGAATTCTGCACATTGCCGATAGGTGTGTTGCTAGACCGCCACAGTACTCCCTCTTCAGTGACGACGTCACGATTGTGTGAAGTGTACTCTCGGTGTCCTTGCCTATGTAAGTGGCTCATTGGCAGTGGGTTGTGAGCCAATGATGGTGTCATCTTTGACTAGGAAAGCGGGTTTGAGTCGGTCGACGGACACAGCTACGTCCTTGCTATCCGTCCTGATGGTGAACACTCGGTCGCTGTTACGATCGATTGTTGACTCGACGTCATCAAAAAATTCGTTTGGTATTCGAATAGGGGTTCCGCACAGCATTTCGGCCACTGTTGATTGTAAATCCTCTTTAAAGCAAGATCGAAGACCTAGTAGGACTGCTGGTAAGAGCTTTGTCCAGGGAGTGTCTGTGTGACTCATTAAAGCAGCCTTAAACGTCCGATGCCATCTTTCAACCAATCCGTTGGATTGTGGATGATAGGCTGTGGTATGAATGTGTTCACTGCCTATAAGGTGTGCAAGTTCTTTGAACATTGCGGACTCGAATTGACTGCCCTGGTCTGTTGTGATTGTTTTGGGAGTTCCAAATCGAGTGATCCAATGAGACCAAAGTGCGTTGGCGACGGTTTCGGCCGTGATGTTGGTCAACGGAATAGCTTCTGGCCAGCGAGTGAACCTGTCGATCATTGTAAGACAATACCGGTAGTCTTCATATAACGGCATTATAACAATGTCAATGTGGACGTGGTCGAATCTTCCATTGGGAACGATGATTTTATCTGGTGTTAGATGATTGTGCCTGTTGATTTTCGCTCGCTGACAAGGCAAGCAGTTCCTGCACCATTTGATGACATCCTTGTTGATTGATGGCCAAACAAACTTTAGTTTTATTTGCTTGAGTGTCGAACGGCCACTTGGATGCGAAAGATTGTGAAAAGATCCGCAAATCTGGTTCCGAAGAGCTTGAGGAATGTACGGACGAATGTATCCCGTTGAAACGTCGCAGTATAACGACACGTTGTCGTTATAGTTGACTTTCTGCAGCTTCAGCGATGTGTATCCTTCTATCAGGTGGATTAGTTCCGCATCGACCGCTTGGGCTTCTTCAATCTGCTGCAACTTCACTGTCGTCGGCATCTCAATAGTGCAGAGTCTGGAAAAGGCGTCAGCTACTACGTTGTCACTTCCTTTGATGTGAGTGATCTCTGTTGAATATTGAGAGATAAAGCTCAGATGTCGAATCTGCCGAGGCGATGCTTTTTCAGGGCGCTGTCGAAAAGCGTAAATAAGCGGCTTATGGTCTGTCCTGATCACGAAAATTCGTCCATCTAGCAGATGCTTAAAGTACCTGACAGCTTCGTAGTCGGATAGTAGCTCTCTGTCATATGTGCTGTAGTTCTTCTCAGAGTTGTTGGGTTTCTTTGAAAACCAATTGGTTGCCACGAATCGTTGACTTGTTGCTCTAGAGCTGCTCCAATCGCAACGTCAGAGGCATCGCAAGTCAAGGCTAGCTTTGCATTCGGAAGTGGATGAGCTAATAACGTTGCATTAGCGACACTTCATTTACACTCTTCGAATGCAGTAATACGCTCAGGTGTCCACTCTATGAGGCGTTGATCATTCTTTTTCACGTCCTTGAAAAGATTCGACAAAGGTGCTTGAATGAGCGATGAATTAGGAAGACATCTACGGTAGTAGTTGATGATTCCCAGGAACCGACCCAGCTGGCTAATTGTGTTTGGGCGTTGGTATTTCTGAATTGCGTCTGTCTGCGCGAGCTGGCATTTGCTCAAGTTAATGCAAAGGCCATGTTTTCGCAAGATTTCCAGGACGATTCGTAGATGCTGCTCATGTTCTTCCATGTTGTTGGACATGATAAGTATATCGTCGATGTAGCAATATACAAAATCGATCCCGCTGAAGATGTTGTCCATGAATCTTTGAAACGTCTGGGTGGCGTTCTTCAGACCAAACGGCATGTACAAAAAAATGCTATCAGTCCGAATGGTGTGCATATAGCTGCCTTTCGGATGTCATCTTCTGCCATGGGTATTTGGTAGTATGCTTTTACCAAATCGAGCGGGGTAAAAATCGATTTTCCATGAAGCTGATCCGTAAAATCGTGGATATGCGCAATTGGGTAATGGTCAGGTGTGGTTACCGAGTTCAGCTTGCGATAGTCGCCACAAGACCGCCACCCGCCATCTTTATTTGCCACCATGTGGAGTGGATTTGACCAAGGGCTGTTCGAGGGCCGGCATATGCCTTCTTTTATAAGGAAGTTGATTTCCGCTTTTGCAGTGGCGAGTTTTTCGCCCGCCAAGCGGCGTGGTCGATCCGAAATTGGGGCGCATATTGTTTCGATGTGATGGCGAACTTCGTGCAAGCTAGTTATTGTTCTTGTCGGTAACGTTACATCTATGAACTCTTTCAACAGATGTTGGAACTTTGACACATTCTGTATTGTTGATATAGAAAAACTTTTTGTGTTTAACAAGCATGTTGAAGACTTCAAACCAGTGGTCGAATCAATCAATTGTCTCTTGTTGAGATCAATGAGCAACTGGTACTTCGACAGAAAATCAGCACCTATAATAGCCATTTGCACGTCGGACACAATAAAGGGCCAAGAAAAACAACGACGTAATCCCAGATTTAATTCCATCGGTGAACGTCCATAGGTGGGAATTGTTGTTCCGTTTGCGGCATACAGCGTGAGGTTGCTGAGTTTATTGTTTTGCTTAGCCAGATTGCGTGGAATGACAGAAACAACGGATCCAGAGTCGATGAGGAAGCGAATGTGTGAGATGCGATCGGTAATATGCAGGCGAGGCTCGGAGACGGACAAAGTTTGTGTGTTGAAATTGCCGCAGTTGAATATGCTGTCGCCGACTTGCGCTGTTGACGACAGCCGTTTTAGTTTAACGACTGGTAACGGGGACAGTCTGGACGACACTTCTTTGCCTCATTTCAAAATTTCAGATGGTAGAAGCAAAGTTTTGATTCTTGTCCATTTGGAGCTAGAGACGTCGATGTACTGCGTGTTTGAAGCATCTGAAATCAATGCCTGGACTGAATTGTGTCCAACAGCTTCAAGCATCTTGTCCGAAATCTTGGCAAGTTGGTTAAGGTCAGTTTCTCCCCAAACTGTTAAAATTGGACGTATGGATTGTGGCATCTCCGCCAGGAACAATGTCCGAATAATGGTCTCACTAGCTGGATCGGGAGCAAGACGGCGCATGTTGGCTAATATATCAGAAGGCTTCGAGACTATTGTTCCTCCTCCTTGCAGTAAGCAGCGTAGCTTAGATTCTGAGGACTCGGCGAATTTCTCAAGCATACGGTTATTGATTGCTTGATACTTGTTTGTCGCCGGTGGGCAAGTTACCAAATTCTCGACGGCGAGGATGGTCTCTTCATCCAAATGCACCGTGATCAAATCAAATTTGTCAGTGTCGTTGTCAATCTTGTGTAGACTGAACGAACGCTCGATTTGAGCAAACCACAGATGAGGGTTGCTTCGTGCAAAACGTGGCAAGTGAATTGAGGTCGTTCGTTGACCAGATTGATGCTCGTTTGATGCACCTGAGTTATTTGACCTGAGTGTGTCCAATTGTAATTGAAGTTCTCGCATTTGGGTTTGCAGAGCATCTATAATGAAATCGTTTTCAGGTTCGGTTTCGTCGGAAAATAGTTTTCTTGAAATTAAAGCGCGCAAGTCGTAGCGCGCGTTTTGGCGTCGTTTTGCATATACTGCCAAAATATGATATTTGCATAACTTTTGTACAATATTAGCAATTATTTATTAATTTTTGAATGCTTGTTGCATTTTCGAGTTTTTGTTGTAACTAATGTTATGCTCTCTATTTTATTCTCTCTTATATCTCCGTAATTATACAAGTTATGAAATTCATCAGTTTCTTCTTCTATCGCGCGTCGCGTCGTTGTTGTTAGCCCTGGACTATCGACCGTGCGAACACCTTCTAGGAATTCTGCACATTGCCGATAGGTGTGTTGCCAGACCGCCACATAGGGATGCTGGCAGCGCCCTCTGCCGGGAGCGCCGGGAGCAGTCAGGTGCAACTCTGCACGAAAGCTCTGTGGTGAAAAGAGAGCTTTCGTGGTGGAATTGCACGGGGACAGCTTCCGCGCTGCTCAATCGAGAGCGTGGCCAGCCCTTTGCGATCGAACACAGAAGCGAACAGAAGTAAGCAGTGAGCTGCAAAAGGATCAATAAAACAGTGAGTAGATAGAACCGTTAGGACCAGTGCGACGATAGGATGAAATAACAAGAGAAAGAAAGAATAAAAGAAATGAAAACGCAAACGCAAAGGAGCAGCGCGTTCTTAGTTAATTGAAAAGAACAAGAAAAGCCCAAGATTGGTTAGGTTCTGCCCATCACCTCCCTACTCCCGTTATTTTCCGTTTCGTTCGAGAATAGCAGTGACTCTTCGGTGCCCCTAGAGTCACGCTCTCGATCGAAAACTCGCAAAACGTTATCTCTTCCTGCACGCAGCGACTCGCTGAGATCAACGGTGGCGCTCCCCGTTTAGATATCGCGTCCGCATCGTCCTATTCCCTCCTGTACTCCTCGCCTGAGAACAGCGGTAGTCGCCAGAGTACCTCGGCACTCCGTTTCGATCTCGCGGGGCAGCGCGTGACATTGCTGAGAACAACGGTGGCGCTCCCCGTTAAGATCTCGCTTCCCCTCTCCCGACTCAGTGCCCTCCCGCACGGGAACAGCGGCGGCTGCCCGAGTACCTCGGCGCTCCGCTGTGATCTCGCGGAGCACCGCAGCGGCTCGTGGAGAACGGCGGAAGTGTCCCTGCCTCGATCTCACGTTCCGTTTCCCCTTCCCACGCTAGTATCCACCCCCCTCAGATCGGTCAGCTTTCCCCGTCTACTTAGAATATTCTTGATCATCATCACAATCTGAGTCAATTTAGAAATGACCCTCTGTAAAAATTTTGTCTGCCACGCCTCTTATTTCCATTAGATTAATGTTCGATTATACTTAGTTTTTTTTTTTTTCAACGTGTTCTGATACAAGTACAATCCATTGCTATACCTGTATACCGATTTAATTAATTTAATCAGGAATAGAGGCAGAGAGTGTTACACAAAACTACAGTATCCTCACCAAAAGCTATGCTCAATAACTGTAATTTATGTACACGTGGCTGACAGATTTTTACCTATGTATATTGACCGCTCTGTTTATCAAGCGAAGTGTGGCCCCAGTGGTAGAGATAAATTTTATTATTTATTTATTATTTACAAATTATTATTACATGTAAATGCAGATAATTGGAACCTTAAAAAAGTGGGGCATGCTACAGCTGGGAGGGTTGTTAATTAGCATTTTTAAATATCAATTGCAATTTTAAATATAGAATTTAAATTGATGCAGCTGGTAGGGTTGCCGTTTGTTGATTGGCGGATATATGTAAGGTCGCATCTTCCAATTCTGCCAGAGAATTAGTTTTTTTCTATTTTTTAAAAATTATTATATTAAAGTTTTAATTATAATTAAATGCACTATTGTGAGTACTGGGTCTTTCAAAGTCAGCTCGCTCGACTCTAGCCTTTCTTACTTGTTTTTAAATTAAATATAGATGTATATAAAATATGTGTGCAAAAGGATTTCCCGATCTAATAATTATATTCGAAGTTTCAGCGACTCGAACGCATCTGCCTTCCACGCACATGTTTTTTAAAACACCACTTTCCAACCAAACTTTATGGGTAGGGGTCTAACTTCCCATCCGACTTGAAAACTGAAAAACTTTAAAAAATTGAAAGATTCGAATTTTGTTTATATAAATTGGGACTTTATTATACTGCATGACTTTAGGTATAGTACACTTTTAGCCTCCCAGAGGCTGCACATGTGGAGTTGTGAAAACATGGTACACGGAAACAGCCATTTTGGAGCCGCCATTTTGTTTATTTTTTTTCAACAAATTATAATATATGTTTTTTACTCTCCCACAAAAAATTATCAAACATTGCCTTTTTTGCTCACTCAATCAATTAGAAGTTCCCCTTAAAGAATTAGGAAAAGCTTAGAAAATAACACACACTAAACAGTAGGTGTACTTACGTGTCCATATGCGTCTAAAATCGACTTTTTCACAAACAACAAAGCTTTCACAAACAAATAGCTCCAAAGGACTTCAAAAGATGCAATCAATGATATGTCGAGCAGATGGTGCACTCTGATCACCATAATCTTAAAACCAGAGAAGAGTCCGTAGTTGGTAGGTAGTTGGTAGAGGTGCGAACGAAAAAACTAAATATTGTGGCACAAGCATCGATGCACGAGCCGGTAAGAATATTAATGCAATCGAGCAAATTATGAATGTTACAATAACAATGGTGCGAAGCGATATGAGAGAAATGCCGATACAAGTAACAGCTGATCGATATTTTCTCGCAGGGCAATTTACAAACATTATTAGAAATATATCAATTGATTTATTGAATTAAATACACTACTAATGCAGAAGACACAGCGGTGTTGACAAGTAGCTCAAAGGTTCGTAAAGCGAACGTCAACGTCCAATAATTATGTGAGTAATTTTGAAGATTGGGCGCTTAAATGCAAAATCAATAGCAGCAAGTGTGCCAATCTATCATTTGCTACAAAGCCAGCGAGTTGTGGCCACATTAATATGCAAGGTGTCACAAAGCAACAGATCCTTTCATTATAAATATTTGGTCCTTGGTCTGTATAGGACGTTAATGCTCAAGACGCACAAAACAATGATCAAAAAATCATTCATGGGCTTTAAATATTGCAAATTGTCTTTGCATAGTAAGGTTACAATCTACAAGTCAATACCACGCCCCCTATATGCTAATTCGCGCTTCAAGTATATGACAATGCTTCTTAGTCGGATCTAAACAAGATAAAAATTGCTCAAATCAAAGTTAAATCTGTTATGCATCATGCTACATGTCAACCAGAGACATAGAGAGAAACTTGAAGGTTTCCAAGGCAGGGGACATCATCCAAAAAGTAGCAAATAACTATAGTCATATATACCTTGTAAGAGTTGCAGAACATTCCAACCCTCTCGCGTAAAAGCTCAAGATGAAACCCAGTATTTGCATTAAAACAAGTTGATGCATTAATATATAACAATGATGATAGTGCAAAGAATCAGCGGGAACGCGCTGGCTCCGAACCGTTTGCAGTCGCCAGTTGGGAGGGTACAAAATACATTCGCTGCTCTTCAGGCTCGTCTACTATTTAATTATTATATTCGAATATCGCGTGCTATGATTTGTCTAAAAAAAACAGAAGAAGAAGAAGAAAATAATCAATAGCTCTAGCAAGTTTGTTCCACGATGGCGCAAGATGGAACGCCTGTACTGCCCACCCTTCTATGATCGCAAAAATAAAAAAAAAAAAAAAAACAATATCTAAAGCGATTCCTAAACAAACCCACAACTAGATTAACATAATCCTAACGATCGACACATGACAACCCCACAACAGAACTTAGCAATTAGACATAATTAAAACTGAAAGAAATAGATTTCGGACTAGACATTTATAATTATTAAAATATATATAAGCATAGTAATAAAATTATATCGATTAAAATTAATATTTACAATAATAGTTTAAATATAATATTTAAATTACTGAGTTACTTTACTTAGAAACGGAATTAATTCACTACTGCGCGAGAAGAAAAAAAAATATTAGCTAAGTTTTTCTCGCAGTGTACAGCTTCAAAGCTTTAGCAAAAATGCAAAAAGAACAAACGAAAAGAAAATTCCAATAAGTCAATCGTTTCCCTCTTTCCGCCTTCGCTTGCTGCTCACACGAAACGCGTTATAGGAAGATGAGATGAAGCGAAATTTGAATTCCTCCGCTCATCTCATCTCATCTTCGTAAATGATTCATCCATTGCCGTTGTCACCAGATCTTCTCCTGTAGTTGTACCTGAAGATTCTTTCCATCCAATTCTTCAAGTATCCTTGACTATTCCTAACTTAACCCATTTAGCTCCTTCTTTCTCTTCCAAGACGCGCCGTTGCTTCCGCAAAGGAAATTATTCTTTGCTAAATCAACTGATTCTTGCTACCGACTGGTCTATACTATACAGCACGAATGATATTAACATAGCTGTCGAGTATGTTTACAACATTTTAAACTCAATCTTTGATGTCTGCATTCCATTTTGTGTTGTAAAGTCCGTTTCACGTAAGCCACCTTGGTTTTCACCAAGACTATCCAACTCAAAAAACAAAAAATCTAAATATTTTAAAAAGTTTAAGCAGACAGGTTCTATCTTAGACTTTTTAAATTATTCTAAATTAAAAGCTGCCTTTACCCTTCTCAATTCGCAATGCTATGCAAGTTATCTCGTGCGCTGCAAGAATCCATTTGCGCGTGATCCTAAATAATTCATTAAATTTGTTAATTTTAAACGTAAATCTAGTACCTTACCCAATTCCTTCTTTTTCAATTCCTGTAAAGTAATCGATGACTCGGCTGCTTCCGATCTCTTTGCTACCTTTTTTCAATCAACTAACACCTCTAGTTTGCCTACTAACTTCTCTTACCCCTATAATCTCCCATCCACTAACTCTGTTTTCTTACCTCACATTACTAATAGTTGCATGCTTTCCTCAATTAACACCTTAAAGTCTTCCTTCTCTCCTGGGCCTGACAGCATTCCAAGTTGTGTTCTCAAGGAGTGCTGTTTTTCCATAATAATTCTTTTTCTTTCCTTAGAATCCTCTGTTTTTCCTAAATTATGGAAAGTATCTTACATTATCCCACTGTATAAAAAAGTTGTCCGCAATCCCTAAGCTCTTCGAAAAGATAATTACTTCGACTTTGCAACATCTCAGCAAGTCAATTATCTCCCCTGCCCAACACGGATTCGTTAAGAGTCGGTCATCTATACTGACTTTAGCAAAGCATTTGACTCTGTGAATCATAACGTCCTTTTACACAAACTTAGTATTTTAGGCTTCCCACCATCCATTCTTCTATGGATATCTTCATATCTAACAGGTAGGACCCAAAGGGTTATGGTTAGATCAGCCATCTCTAAATCTGTTTTTGTTAGTTCTGGAGTTCCCCAGGGTAGTCACCTAGGACCTTTACTGTTAAATCTTTTTATAAACGACCTTCCCTGTATGCTATCCCATTGTCGCATACTTATGTACGCAGATGATGTGAAATTATTATTATCTTATAAGAACCCTTCGGATCATGCGTTATTACAAGATGATTTAAACACAATGCACAACTGGTGCATAACCAATCACTTTGCACCTCAATTTCTCTAAATGCCTGTTTATGACTTTTAACAGGGTTACTCCTTTCATAGCCAATTATTATATCGACAACGTACCCTTAAAACGCATATAAGCTAAAAAACTTTCAAAATTTCAAGCTCAAAATTTTCAGGATTTAAGGCATTTAGTCAAATAGTACAGTGTTTATAATTTATTATTCAAAGAGAGGCATATCATATCAAACTATCATCCAAGCGGCGTTAAAATCCATCTTTTAACAAAAAAGTTAGAAGGTTAGAAAAATTATTATTTAGCTGAAATTTCGCCGCCTGTGTGACGTCAGCGCTGCTCGCAGACGCTGCCGTGCCGACCAGTGCTAGGCACGCATACATACATATGTGCATACACATAATTTCAAACGAGTGTGTACTTGTATGTATAACATGTAAATGCGAATAAGCGGAACATGCTTGAAAGTGGCGCGTGGTGCGGATGGTAGAGTTGCGACGCAATGCGAAATCGTTGCCTGAGGGTCGTAGGTTCGAATGCTGGCAATGAAGATTGCTAATTTAATGTTTTTTAAATATCAATTCAAAATATACATATAAATTTGAATTTTTAAATTTCAATTCAAATTAAATACAAATACGCATTATTATGGGAGTACGGGGTCTTTTACTGTCGGCTCGATCGACTGTAGCCTTTCTTACTTGTTTTACCTGTTTATCTTGATATCAAAAGATAACACGTGCAACTTCTTGAAAATTTGTAACGAACTGCATAGCAAAAGCCATAAAGTTATACTTCAATCACCTATATGATCAATTAACGATTGTTATTTATTTTGTTATTGTTTTACAAATTCATCACATTTTGAGCAAATGGAAGAGTATTCTTTGCGACGCAAATTAATAACCTGCATTTCGCTCAAATAATCATTCCCGCTCTAACTAAATGAAACAGAACAGAAAAATAACGGTTGTTCTCGGAGTGCAAGCGAGTAAGTGAACGAACAGACCATAAATCCATCGCTCGCGAGTATTTTTTTTTCAAATAGTCAGTAAAGAGTGTTATTTGGAGACGACGTGAAACGCCGCAGAAACCGCACTCGATTTTCTGTGCGCGTTTGCTGTGTGTTCAGCTTATGCGCACGCGACTTAATTTAATAGCGATTTTAAAACGTGTCTGTTTGGGCTGAAAATAGCGCGAAATTTATCTGTTCGGTTTTCTGATAACGCTTATTAAGGTTTGTTGTAGTAAGTTTTAAATATTGTCCGATTTAAAATTATATAATACAACAACATATAATACAACATATAATTACAACATTTTTAAAATATACATTTTCAAGAATTTGTATTTATTTTATTAAGGGAGGTTTCTGCTTTGTTGGGTCCGAAAATTCAAATTTTTTTTTTTTTTGCATTTTTGGATGGATATGTGTTTCGAGAATACGTGTACAAAGTTTTATGACCATAGCTTTTGAATTGCGGAAGATATCCCCCATAAGAAAACGCGCGCTCGAACGATTTTCTACTCAATTTAAACTTTAAACGCGTTTTTTTCGAAACCGTGTTTTTCGATCTGATGGAAGTGATAACTGGCGCAAAAATCAATCAATCGGCATGAAACTTTTTACACATGTTCACAGATAGTGTGTACATAATTTAGACCTTGATCATGAAAAAATATTAAAAATTGTGGTTTACAAAAAATAATTACTATGTCCAAAAATTTCAAAAATTTGACTTCAATGTTAAAATGTTAATAACTTTTTGATTTTTCAAGTTTGTTTTAAAGTAAAGGTCAAAATTATGCGCGTAAGTGTTCAGATTGATAAAATGTATAGATTGTCTGTTTAAGATTATCGTACAGGAAGGGAAGCCTTCCATCAGCGAGACATCATATGACCGATGCGCCGCCTTTTTGGAACGACCCCTTCCACCCCTTTTTCGTTTTGTGATTCAAGAATATTTTTAAAATAAAGAATAAGCTATGATTAACTAGATACAAAAGGTTTCAACTCCTTATCTATTATAGTTTCGCCAAAAAATTGTGAAAAAAGATTAGTTTTCAGGTCTACAAAGCAGAAACCCCCCTTAAATAAATAATTCAATTTATTAAATAAATAATTAAATTAAATTTTTTTCTGTTGATATAAATTATATAAGAATTAAGTGTTTATATAAATATTTAATATTTTTAAATATTTTACATATATATAATCCGTAGGTCAGTGATAATCGAGAAGCAGAACTGATTGGAAATTCACAGCAGGGATCGCAAACAGGCAGCCAATAATGAGACTGGACCCACAGGTTAGGCAGAGCGAACGGGTTTCAGATGCCCATCGCAGAAGAAGAAGGGATCTCGAACAGGCAAAAAACACTTTGAGTAAATCTATTAAAAGGCAAAGTGCACAGATTAGACAAAGAGAGCTGGCAGTAGACACTTTGCGAAGATCGCAAAAGAGACAGAATATTTTATAAAGGCGAATTGATAAAGTGCGCAATAGCCAGGCACATTTTGAGATGAGGCAGAATGTAGAGATTAAAATTTTAGAAAGAGAAGTAGATAGAATAGTAGGTCAAAAAATAGCTCGAAATACAGCTCAAAGAAGAAGTGCTCTTGAATGAGCACTGCAGATTGCAGTAGATTAGTTTAAAAGAAAGATTCGTTTCTCCGCGCCTTCCGTTCATGACCAAAGATTGCAGTAGATTAGTTTAAAAGAAAGATTAGTTTCTCCGCGCCTTCCGTTCATGATCATAAAATATTTAGATTATGATCTACCAAATAGTATTAAAGAAGCTGTAGTTAATGTGCCATTTCCAGTTGCGAATATCGTAAATTCCCTTCCAAGGGCTTTCTGTAACGCAGAGGTTATTCAGCTCCAATTCAAACGTAGGTTAGAATACCGCTTTATAGAAAGGATGAAATTAGCATTAATGAGGAGTGGTTGGCTTCAAATACATCTGAAGTCGTTCCATTTATTGCATCAACAGAAGATATAGATTTAGTAAGAGAAATGGGTTATAGAGCTGCAAACCCAAATGTAGAACAGAATGCTTCAGTAGAAGAGCAAGAATTAATCCTGGTGGTGAGGAAACCCTTATGGAGAATATTCCATTTCCGATTTATGCAGAAGTCAAAAGGAATTGTGTAGAAGCCTACACAAAAATTATTAGATCAGAGCTTAGGAATTTTGATAGAAGGGCTTGTAGGGTAGATAAGCTTTTTTACAATCTTAGAAAAATTCAGTTTATTAATATGCGGAATAATTATCCATTTGCTTGAGAAAAACAGCGCTTCCCGCGGCGTTATAGAAATAGATAGGTTAATTTTGTTTGAAGAGGGATTCACAATTTTAAAAGGCATTTGCTCGACTCCTGCTCATTGGGAAGCAGAGAAGAAAAGGTTATGGCGATGATTAGGCAATTTCGCATACCTTCGTTCTTCATAACGCTCTCTGCTGCAGAAAGTAGGTGGTTAGAACTGATTGTTATTTTGAAGAAAACAGAAAGGAAGTTCTAACCGAAGAAGAGTCAGCTGGCATAGAAAGGTTTTAAGTTGTAGAACTGTCAGTCAGTCCCAGTTACTTGTGCTAGGTATTTTGATTATAGATATAGGCAACTGTTAAAATTTATGATGAAGGATGGAGGCATTTTCACCACACATTCATGGAATGCTTTGGTTGAAAGACGCCCCTTTATTTGATTATAGTAATCCTCCGACTTATCCGCCTGTTGTACAGTTTGCTGATCATTTTATTACGACGGAAAATAATCCAATAAACGATGAATTGAAACCCTTTATTTTGTACAAATTGCATAAGCTACTCCGTTTTGCCAGCGTTGTATTAAAAATTGGCAAATCTGTCGTTTTGGTATACCATATCCTTATATGCCTAGTACAGAAATTCTCTTTCCTCTTTCTGAAGATAGTCAAAGTATTTCAATTCATCAACAGAATTTTGAAAAAATAAACAGTTTCTTGAGTTCTCCCATAGATAGTAAAGTTAGGGAATAACTTAATAATTTCTTTCTCGCAACCTCAATTTGGTCTTAGTTATAAGGATTGTATTCTAGCACTTAGATGTAGTTTAAATAGATCAAAAATATTTTTAAAAAGAAGCTTCGACGCCATAGGTCAAAAGTTCATGAATGCCTCGGAAATATCTGCACAGGACGCAGCTCATTGGTGTTTAGGAATTTCGTTGTTAGAGAGCAGCAATTCAGAAGTCTTTATAAACACTGGATTGCCTGACAAACGAGTTCAAATGCTGAAGCCGAGGGCACAACTCAGACGTTTGCCCGAGGATTCAGAAATCGAGAAACTAATAATTAAATTAAAACAAATTGCAAGTTTTTAAACTTTACAATTTACTGATCGACAGGCAAAAGGCTTGGCAGCGTGTTTTTAGTTTATGCGAGACAATAAGACGAAGAATAGTTAGGTAATGTAGATAATCGGGAAAATTTAGATAATTGACTTAGAGTATTAGGTGTAGCTGAAATAGATCCCCAGGTAAACATTTTAAATATAGGAAATGATAATGCAGACATCAAAACTGTTCAGTTTGTTAAGTTGCTTTTTTAATGACATCGTCTTGTTTAGAGGAAATAGTATGTTCCCTAAACTTAAAAAAGAGAACTTATCTAAACCATGTGTTGCATAATTTTAAGATTGGCAAAAGGTTTTGTGAATTTGTAGGTGGTGGAGCATGTGTCGGCAAAAGCCGTCTAATTTCTGTATTATGTCAAGCCCTAACAGGTAGATTTAATAATAGAAGAGGCTCAAACCCTAAGTCATTTAAAGTTCTTTTGTCCGCTTCAACAGGCATTCGAAATAGGAGGTTGTACACACCATTCAATGTTTAGCCTTCCTGAAAATCAGTCCGATAGAACGGTTCCTTACCCGCTGACTTATTAAATACGCTACATTCGAGATTGATCGATCTCAAACTTCTAATTATTGACGAAATTTCAATGGTAGGAGCCAACATGTTTATAAAGCTGAGGCTACTTGCTGGGGATACTTGTCATCATGCTCGGCGATCTCAGACAACTGAGGCCTGTGGGCGACATGTAGATTTTTCAGCAGTCCTCTAGGGAAGACTACAGTGAACTACATGGCACACTGTGGGACAACAATCTAATGAGATTTGAATTTTTCGATTTGACCGAAATAATGCGTCAACGAGATGACTAACCATTTGCAGTAGCCCTTAATAATATGGCATCCGCTTATATGACAGACATTGACATTGAGCTACTTAGATCAATAGTAGTAAGGGAAGATATAATACAAGATGGTGCTATTCATCTTTTCCACTCCAAATCCGCAACAAATTCATACAACTCTTAAAAACTGAATCGAATTGCGACCACCCAATATTGTTCTAGTTCTGAGGATTTTGTAAAAAGTAGTAATTTCGGTGAGGCAAACAATGCCCGAATTCTTGAATTCGTAAAAAGATTAAAATCTTCAGAAACCCAGGATTTGTGTAGTAATTTTATTTTTAAAACTAAAGAAAAATATATATTGACTGTTAATATAGAAACTGCAGATGGTTTAGTAAATGGAGCAACAGATTTAGGCAAATAGATTTAGATTCAAAAAGTCATCCTATTCTTTTATGGGTTGATTTCATTGAGGAAAGAATAGGAAAAGAATTACGATAAAAGTATAGAAGGTATTACCATCCATAAGAATCAGGGAGAAACCTTTAACAGGGTGGTGGTCCACATTTCCGAAAGTTTAGATAGAGCAGCTTTATATGTTGCCTGTAGTAGAGCGACAAGTGCAGATTGACTGTTTCTAGTAAGCAACTCTCCGACGCCCTTCCAAGGTCGAAATGTAGTTCAGGAAAGTTAGTTAGTACTCATTTCGACTGTTTACCTAATAGTTCTAATTTCGAGATTATTTTCTACAATGTCCAGAGTCTGCACTGTCATATTAAAAGTATTCAGTTAGATAAGCTGATGCATCAGGCATCAATGCTTTGTTTTGTTGAAGGATCGACCTTCCCAAATGAGACTTATGAAGTCGCAGGGTTTAGAATTGCTGTATGTTTAGATTGTTTAAGTGAAGATAGGACTCTATCACAAAGAGGCATTCTTGTCTTCGTCAAGAAGGAACTTTTTGAGAATGTTAGTCTTTGTTCCACAGGTCGCACGTATTCGAGTACTCTGATTTAAAGTTTAGGTCTACAGTAATTTTAGTAATTTATAAGAGCCCCCATTACTCGTTACTTAGATTTGGAATTGCGTTTATGGATTTATTTGTAAAACATAGCGAAATTTTAGGTAGGGAATCAGTAATTTTAGATTTTAATTTATATTTAAGCGCTTTGACTTAGGCTAGGAAAACTTATGAAAGTTTGGTTAGGAAGGGATTTAGATCCCTTTTATAGTAGATTTGAAAATGTCCACAACACGTGACGATACACATATTGATTGGGCGTTTTCAAATGCGTCGCTTGGCCAAGCCAACGCAAAAACAATTAAGACTGCGAACAGCTTTCACGACGCGACTTCAGTAAGTATTATAGGCAGCCTGTATGTTTATAGCTCGAAGTTTTTTTGTATTACTAATATACCGATTTTAATATTAAATAATCGGGAATAAAATGCAGAGAGTATTAAACGGTCGGGCGCGCTCGACTGTACTTTTCTTTTCAACATAGCTCGCAAATAACAATTGAGTGTTTTGCGACGTCTTCAAATAAGACTCTTTACTGAGTATATGAAAAAAATACTCGCGAGCAGAGTATCGGTAATCTCTTCGTTTATCTCACACGTGCTCGGACAACAATCGTTTTTTTTCGTTTCTTTTTCGTCTCACTTAGACCGCGAGTATTTGCATGAGTGAAATGAAGCAAAACGTCTTTAAGCGAGTGATGCTTATTAAATTGCGACGTGTCAGTAGAACGGGCATTTTCAGCCCTGCGTTTCATACTGAGTGAACGTCGGAGTTCAATAGGAGCAGACAATTTAAACTCCCTGTTATTAATTAAGCTAAACAATTAGTCAAAATAAATACGAAATATTCATTGAATTCATTTATATAGTTTTGTTTTTATTTTTTCTATTTTGTCTAAGTGGCCCTGTCATAATTGCAACTGAACAACGGGGATCCGGGTTCGAATCCCATGTTAGTGTATGGATGTGGTTATCGTGTAAGCCGATGGCCGTAGTAGCTAGTGCTTGTAAAAATTGTTAGGTTGATAGTTTACAACTATATTCTAAACTAAACAAACAAACAAATATTTTTTCTATTGTTAATCAAGTATTCGATTTAAGCTAAAAAAAAAGAATAACCGGAGAAAAATTAAATATTTTTGACTTATTACTTACATTAAGAAAAATAAACAAAAAAAAAAACGCAAAATAAAAATAAAGTAAATATTATTTATTAATAAAAATCCTTAAAGAGTGTTTGCGAGACTTTTTGAATTGACTTTTTCAGTCATTCACTCACTTACTGAGTCTCAACTCGCGAGCGACAATTATATTACTCCCGAAAAGAGAATCGTTAAAAGAGTTCAACACGAAGAACTCAACAGCAACGCTCAAGCGAAGACCGAAGCAAAATAGAAAAAACTCTCTTGCTCAGAGTGGGAGCAAATTTTTTCATTTGTTTCGCTTCTGCTCAGAGATTGAGCGTTAAGAAAAAAACACTCAATTGTTATTTGCGAGCTATGCTTTTCAATATTATAACTCTTCTAGTTTTCTTGTTTGTAGTCCGATTTCTATGCTTTTTTTTTAGAATAGTTTTATATAGTTAGCCTCCACTCGAATTATACAATTACAATGATGTACTATATGAACAAATGACTAAAAACGGAACGAAAGTTGAGAATTATTGTTTTGTATTGTGGTAAAAGAGGGGCGTGGCAGTCCAAAATTTTAAATGGCAATGCATTAACACTGTCGCTAAGAACCTCCATACCAGAATTGGTGATCCTAGGTGCCATGGTTACTGAGATATTCGCCGAAAACAACGATTTTTTTCGAGGTGTGTCTAGTTTTTTGCCCATTGTGGGCAAATGGGGCGTGGCATCGAAAAAAAAAAGATTCTTGTATTGACTGACTAAATATGTGATCGATTGACACCAAGCTCGAACTTGTAGCTCTTACCATCTCTGAAATCTGTTTGTTCATACGGACAGACGGACAGACGGTCAGACGGACAGATAGACGGACAGACGGACATGGCTACATCGACTCGGCTTGTGATGCTGATCAAGAATATATATACTTTATGGGGTCTGCCACGCCTCCTTCTGCCTGTTACATACTTTTGCACAAACCCAATATACTCTTGCAGAGAGTATAAAAATTTGCTCCCACTCTGAGCAAGAGAGTTTTTTCTATTTTGCTTCGGTCGTCGCTTGAGCGTTGTTGTTGAGTTCTTCGTGTTGAACTCTTTTAACGATTCTCTTTTCGGGAGTAATATAATTGTCGCTCGCGTGTTGAAACTCAGTGAGTGAGTGAATGACTGAATAAGTCAATTCAAAAGTCTTGCAAACACTCTTTAAAGATTTTTCTTAATAAATAATATTTACTTTATTTTTATTTTGCGTTTTTTGTTGTTTATTTTTCTTAATGTAAGTAATAAGTCAAAAATATTTAATTTTTCTCCGATTATTCTTTTTTTTCTAGCTTCAATTGAATAGTTTAGGATATAATTGTAAACTATCAACCTTACAATTTTTACAAGCACTAGCTTCTACGGCCATCGGCATATACGATAACCACATCCACACACTAGCCTTGGATTCGAACCCGGATCCCCGTTGTTCAGTTGACAAAATAGAAAAAATAAAAACAACTATGTATATACATGAATTCAATGGATATTAATTATTTAATTAATAATTAATAATTATTAATTAATAACAGGGAGTTTAAATTGTCTGCTCCTATTGAACTCCGACGTTCACTCAGTATGAAATGCAGGGCTGAAAATGCCCGTTCTACTAACACGTCGCAATTTAATAAGCATCACTCGCTTAAAGACGTTTTGCTTCATTTCACTCATGCAAATACTCGCGGTCTAAGTGAGACGAAAAAGAAACGAAAATAAACGATTGTTGGCCGAGGGCGTGTGAGATAAACGAAGAGATTACCGATACTCTGCTCGCGAGTATTTTTTTCATATACTCAGTAAAGAGTCTTATTTGAAGACGTCGCAAAACACTCAATTGTTATTTGCGAGCTATGATTGTAATCGTTGGAATGTATGTAACAGGGTGAAGGAGGCGTGGCAGACCCCATAAAGTATATATTTATATGGAGATAGAACGCCCTAAAGTGGGCGTGTTAAAAAACAAAAACAAACTTGTACTGCTTGAGTATTGTAACCACGGTTGCCACACTTGGCGATTTGGAGCCAAAACTGACTCCTTTTTTTTCGTTTGGCTCCTGAATTTCAATATGAATTGGTAAAAACCAGTATATTTGGCTCCTTTTTATTGAAATTTGCTCTTTTTAAAATTTTTTTTGGCGATTTTTAAAAAACTTATGTGGCAACCGTGATTGTACCTTTTATTTGCGACCCCTTTCACGTTTCTAGCTCTTATAGTCTCTGAGATCCTTTTGTTCATACAGACGGACGGACGGACAGACGGACATGGCTGTATCGACTCGGCTATTGATGACGTCAAGAATTTATATACTTTATGGGGTCTGCCACGCCTCCTTCACCCTGTTACATACATTCCAACGATTACTATATACCCTTTTACTCCATGAGTAACGGGTATAAAAAGCACCACCCGTGCAGTTCTCTGATGCGTACATATATACATACATAGTAAGTATTATTATTCATATGTATTCTTTATGATCATCAACAGTCGAGTTGATGTAGAGATGTCCATTCGTCCATCCATTTATCCGTATGAACACCAAGACTGGAATGAAAAACCGTCTATGCGTCAGGCAGATAAATTTAATTTAAAATGTTTGCCAGTTGTAAAACAAGAAAGAAAAGTAGAGTCGAGCACGCCCGACCGTATAATACTCTCTGCATTTTTTTGAGACAAAAAATTTGTTGTACTTGCATTAAAACACGTTGAAACAAAAACAATATAAGCAAAACTATAAGATAGTTAATGAGATATTCGCTAAAAAAACACTAATTTTTCCGAGGTGTGTCTAGTTTTTTGCTCATTATGGGCGAATGAGGCGTGGCATGGGGAAAAAAAAGATTCTTGTATTGACTGACTAAATACATATGTGATCGATTGACACCAAGTTCGAACTTGTAGCTCTCTTACCATCTCTGAAATCTGTGTGTTCATACGGACAGACAGACGGACATGGCTATATCGACTCGGCTTGTGATGCTGATCAAGAATATATATACTTTATGGGGTCTGTCACGCCTCCTTCTGCCTGTTACATACTTTTGCACAAACCCAATATACTCTTGCAGAGAGTATAAAAAAACTTTTAAAGAACATCAAACCTTGAAAACTACAAAAGGTGCAGTGACCCAATTACACATATAACTAAAATTGTTCCAAATCGGAGAACGTAATCATATAGCTCCACAAATCCCAATAGTTCGGAAATTCGTAACTTCCATAAAAATATAGTGTTATTTGAGCTACCCTCACCTATCTAAAAAATTATGGAATTATCATGATATGAACTATCCTATTCAAACAAATGTTTGTTAAAATTTTACTAAATTTTGTCCGAATCGCCATCTTTGAATTTGCTGTGTAATGAGTATAAACTTTTATTTTTCTCACTATTTGTTAAAACGAAAACAGTATACCCGTTAACTTTACTAGTAATGGGGACAACAACTTGTATATTACAAATTAAATGCATTGTTCCTCCAATTCTTAAGTGTAATTAATTCACTCAGTTCTCGTTTAACTAAAAACAGTATGGGCGCTACTAAATGACTTGACTACTGATTGTTGTTATTATGAAATAAAACAAATTTTTGAAAATCATTACATCCGTTTAGGCAATGGGTACGGATCAGTTATTGTTCTACTTTGATTGTGAGCGCACGTCGTTGATGAAAAAACTCAGTCATTCGAGGATTTTTATTGACTAACAAAGGATTTAAAAATGCCTATCAGTGAACACAAAGCACGACTAAACGTAGTAAAATTTTTGGAATTGGTAAAGATTTAAATTTATGTTTCAATACATTTTAAAATTGAAGTTGTTTAATTATTATAATATAACACTTGATTTCTACAACAAGTTGTGATTAGTTTAAGATTAACAATTTTATCCAAAACAATTACTATGTCTGTAAAAGTTGACATATTTCTAAAAATCGTTGTATATTTAACAAATTCATTCATTAAGCTAATTTTTATTAATTAAAATTTGTGTATAATTTATATGAAATGTGTGTCATTTACCCGTGAAACCATGAATTCAAATACAGACGGACTCTCCTGGCAGTAGGATACCCTGTGAGAGTTGACGAATTTGATCATTTGACATGAGCATATCAATTTAATTCTTATTTTAATTATTACCTATTGTGAACGGTCATTTCACTTCTGACAGATAGAAAGAAGCTTTTTTTGACCCCATAAAGTGTATATATTCTTGACCAGTATCGACAGACAAGATGTTATAGCAATCTCGCAGGGTTATAGTCCGCGTAAAATACTCTCTGCATTTTATTCCCGATTATTTGATATTATAAAAATCGGTATTTGGGTATTATAAAAAACAAATTATAATCGAAAATGTCCGATTACTATTACAATTCGCCGCTCGAATTCGTTCCCGATTTAAATAATAATAAATAATTTAAATCGGTATGCAGGGAACACCATACGGTCATTGCAATGCAATTAGATATTTTAAAAAGATCTTCGAGTCGATTTGAAATGTGTAAATATTCAAATAAATAAATTTAAATAAATTACGCACTTCCATGTTCCCCGCTCGGAAAAAAATACAAAAAAACTCCCGAGCTATCAACTTACAGAC
The DNA here is from genome assembly GCA_018152125.1 of Drosophila dunni. Taxonomy (NCBI): domain Eukaryota; kingdom Metazoa; phylum Arthropoda; class Insecta; order Diptera; family Drosophilidae; genus Drosophila; species Drosophila dunni. The sequence continues at coordinate 53,788 of JAECXC010000385.1, read as the reverse complement.
TACCTGAAAAAATTGATGTAAATTTCAGTAAAAACATCGATGTCGATGTCCATCGATGTTTTCAAAATCAAAATCGATGTTGGGTTTATACATCGGTTCAAAACTTCGATGCATCGATGTATTTCCTCATTAAAAAAAAACGATTTATAGGTTTTTTAAGCTTTTTCTAGGTGCTTTCATAGCATTATTATTTTAGTCAAATAATTTTAAGCTTAGAAAATAAAAATAAAGTTATAATAGAAAATAAATAATAAATGCTAACTTATTCAGTTTTTTAAATTCCATTAGACATCTTAAAAATTATTAAACATGTAAAATAAACGTATGCTTTCATAGCCGTTTTTTTTTACATTTCAATAGTACCAAATTGTGCTTAACTACAAACTATTTATCAATTAGAAAGAGAACTTAAAAAAAATATTTTTTGTCAATGCTTTATAGAAATAAAATGCGACTTAGGCGCTCAGATGTAATTCTATTCCGCTTACGGGACAAAATATTTGAAGCCGCTGAAAAAACCCGTTCAGAAGGAACGGACGATCCCATCACCGGCCAAAATTTCATAGCAATTCTGTACAAATTGGGATATGTACATTTCATGCTTTCCCAAGTAATCAATGGGTTACTCTGGAAGGAAGATAGCGGTATTCGCAGATAAGCGCTCATTTCAACGTCCATATCCACATTCGGGTTGTGACACTGTGCGATCTGGTGATGGTGGTCCCAAAAAGAATCAGAGTTCCCTGTTGTCGGTGGTATGACCTCATTGTTTCGTTTGGTTGAAACTGTGATTTAATTTTCATAAATGCATTGGCACATGCTACTGGATTTTTGATATTATATCTATAAATATATATATATATATTTAACAAAACTACAAATTAAATTATTATTATATAAACCAATTATTTAAAATATACCTGCTCTACCGATCCCATTCGCTTTTCAATTTCGAGAAGCAGGAACTCCTTCATATCCTTCGCTTCTGGTGTGTTGTCACCATAGCTCGCAAATAACTGTCGACCGTTTTTCTTCTTGCGCTCTCGTTGCGAGCTTAACCGAAAAAGTTCATACTCTCTCGCTCTCGCTCTGAGCAATAGACTTTTGCTGTCTTCATTTATGTTTTCTGTTGAGCTCTTTGTGTGAGCTCTTTCAGTGAACAGTGCGTAAAGAGCGGAACGAGAAACGCTCGCACAATGAGACTCAGCAAAATACCGATTGACCGAAAAACTCAAAGCAAACGGTCTTCAAATTTATTTTCATTGTTGTAAAGAAGAAATAATATAATTTGTTTATCAAAACAATTTAAGTTTATATTTAAATTTAATTTTATTTTTATTTTTTTTTCTTTTTTTAAATTTAAATTTATATTTAAATTAATATACAATGTATTACATCTGCAAAACAGACGCTTACCGATTTGCTTGCCTGTGCGTGTGAATGTATACCAATACATGCGCAAAAGACTGTTTGCTTCACTGAACACGACGAAACGGTCTTGGAACAACCAGAATAAAACAGAATAGAAAAGAACAGTTTCGCTCCGAGCGCGAGCGAGCTCATTTAAGAACCGATAAATCGGTTGCTCGCTGAGTCTTTTCGTAAATAGTAAGAAAAATACACTTATTTGCAGACAACAAGAAATGGTCGACAGTTATTTGCGAGCTATGGTTGTCACTCATTTTTTGCAATTTGTCTTTAATGACGATACTGGCCGTGCAATATTTTTCTCCGCTTATAATTTTCGTTACTTCCTCGAGGGGGCGTAGCATTGTAAGCACATTGTTCAAAAGCTCAAATTCCTTTGCGGTCAGCAACATTTGGTCGTTTGGAATATTCTGCAATACGTCGTTCACTTGCATTTTGACCTCCAAAAAGCGCTCTATCATATAATAAGTATTGGTCCATCTCGTTGGAACATCCTGAATGTGTACTTTTTCTGTTGCCTTCGGGTCGCTGGCCACATTACTAAGGTTAAAAAAAGTAAAGATCGATTTCATTTTGCCAATGCAAAGACGGAGAAAGTGAGCAGTTATCCCTAAAAAACTGCGCATTGACATTTGGTCACTCCATACGTCCATTGTTAAGGATATGCTCTTTCCATTCAGCCTTGTTATTCACAGATCTTTCAGTAGAATATACTTCACGTCGACCTATTTAGTTACTTTATACAGCGAAGTCATTTCGTAACGAGGTGCGACAGTATTCATCAAATAAATAAAACCTGCATTTTCAACAATTGAAAATGGCTGTATGTCCTTTGTGATCATGTAGACAATCGCATCATTCATTTTTTTTTGTTTTTTTGTCCTTCTATTCCAAAGTCTGTTATACTTTGAAAGCTTGCAGCGATTGAACCTTGCCGTGGTGGCTCGCTGCTAGACACTGGTGTTTGATCTTCGCTTTCCTTGTTAACTTTATGGACATTGCGTATTTCATATTTGTCGTGTTCCCTGAAGTTTTGATGGTTTTGCCACAAACATTGCATTTTGCACTATTGCCATCAATTTTGGTGAAATGTTTCCAACAAAAACTCGTCTTTGTTGATATTCTAAAACAATTGATTTTGTAGTATCAATATATGTATACATACATACATTAACTAATAGTAAACAGCCATCGAGCAGCTACATTTCACCAATTTAAATATGTTTACTTACTTCGGCATTGCACTATTTGCTGCTAAATTTTATTAAACACACTTATAGAAAACGACAAATTTGCAATATGGTTAAATCAAACTAGCGATGCTATGATAAACATCGATGCATCACTAAAAATCGGAAAACATCAGTAAACATCGCCAAAATAAAATCGATGGTCGATGCATCGATGTTTTTTCACATCACTAACCTGAAATACTAACTGAAATCGCGACGTGAAAGCGACGTATTTGAAAATGCACAATCAATATGTGTATCGTCACGTGTTGTGGACATTTTCAAATCTAAAAGGAAGTAATGGGGGCTCTTATAAATTACTAATATTACTATAGACCTAAACTTTTAAACTGAGTACTCGAATACGTGCGACCTGTGGAACAAAGTCTAACATTCTCAAAAAGTTCCTTCCTGACGAAGACAAGAATACCTATTTGTGATAGAGTCCTACCTTCACTTAAACAATCTAAACATACAGCAATTTAAAACCCTGCGACTTCATAAGTCTCATTTGGGAAGGTCGATCCTTCAACAAAACAAAGCATTGATGCCTGATGCATCAGCTTATCTAAATGAATACTCAGTGCAGACTCTGTACATTGTAGAAAATAATCTCGAAATTAGAACTATTAAGTAAACAGTCGAAATGAGTACTAACTTTCCTGAACTACATTTCGACCTTGGATGGGCCTCGGAGGGTTGCACTTGTCGCTCTACTACTGGCAACATGTAAAGCTGCTCTATCTAAACTTTCGGAAATGTGGAGCACCACTTTATTAAAGGTTTCTCCCTGATTCTTATGGATGGCAATTCCTTCTGCAGGTACGATCGGAAACTGCTTGCGATCGATCGACACATTTTCATTCTTCCTAAACTGAAAACTTCGAACAGTTTTGGCTATTGGGGTCCTCAATGAAATTAAACCATACACCAATTGGATGACTGTTTGAATCTAAATATATATTCCTAAGGATTCCTGTTGCTCCATTAACTAAACCATCTGCAGTATCTATATTAACAGTCATGATGTATTTTGCTTTAGTTTTAAAAATAAAAGTACTACACAAATTCTAATGAATAGCATCATCTGGTATCATATCTTCCCTTAATACTCTGGATGTGTGCCGTGTAGTTCACTGTAGTCTTCCCTAGAGGATTGCTGAAAAATACACCTTTCGCCCACAGGTCTCAATTGTCTGAGATCGCCGAGCATTTTGACAGGTATCCCTTCAAAAAAGTGATTATTTTTGAAAATTTGCTGTACCCTCACGTTAATAATGTCAACAATTTTGGCTCCTACCATTGAAATTTCGTCAACAATCAGAAATTTGACATCGATCAATCTCGAATGTAGCGTATTTAATAGGTCGACGGATAAGGCCCCAATTCGATCGGACTGATTTACAGGAAGACTAAACATTGAATGGAGTGTCCAACCGCCAATTCCGAATGCTTCCTTCCCCGTTGGAGCGGAAAAATAACTTTAACTGACTTTGGATTTGAGCCTCTCCTATTATTAAATCTGCCTGCTTTTGCCGACATAAAATTTCATAAACCTATTTGCCTATCTTAAAATTATGCTACACATGGCTTAGATAAGTTTTCTGTTTTCAGTTTACTATTTCTTCTAAACATGACGATGTCATTAAGACAGGTAACTTAACAAACTGAACAGGGTTGCTGCTTGGACCATCTGCATTATCTTCATTTCCTATATTTAAAATGTTCACTTGGGGATCTATTTCAGCTACACTTAATACTTTAAATCTATTATCTCCCTATCGTGACCAACATTATATCTCCCATAACGGATTAACCGTGCACTCATTCTGTGATTCTTGGCGAGTCCTACCTGCAGTTTTAGATGTAAAATGCCGCAAAATCTGCTAAGCATAAACTATTTAGATCACCTGGAGGACGTAATGATCTAATAGGCATACTTCGAAAATATCCTCTGAATCTTCGGGCTAACTTCTGAGTTGTGCCCTCGACTTGAGCATTTGAACTCGTTTGTCCGGCAATCCAGTGTTTATAAAGACTTCTGAATTGCTGCTTTCTGACAACGACATCCCTAAACACCAATATGCTGCGTCCTGAGCAGATATTTCTGAGGCATCCATGAACTTATGACCTATGTGCTGTAGTTTCTGCCTAATGCTGAAATTTCCAAAACGCGCTTCCTCTACAGCTTCTCGCATCAGCTTAGACATTTCTCTTGGCGACTTTATATATTACATAATTTATTACATAACTGCAGCACGCATATGGATCTAAAAGATACTAGATATCCATGTTGGCTCTCTGCATTGACAAAATATGAGTGTTATACGCACATTTATAACTATGACCAATTTGAAGTTTGGAGAGTAAATTATTAAAATCGTTAAGGGATTCCCTAACTTTACCATCTATGGGTGAACTCAAGAAACTGTTTATTTTCTCAAAATTCTGTTGATGAATTGAAATACTTTGACTATCTTCAGAAAGAGGAAAGAGAATTTCTGTACTATGCATAGGAGGATATGGTATACCAAACGACAGATTTGCCAATTTTTAATACAACGCTGGCAAAACAGAGTAGCTTATGCGTTTGGTACAAAATAAAGGGTTTCAATTCATCGTTTGATGGATTCTTTTTTGTCGTAATAAAATAATCAACAAACTGTACAACAGGCGGACAAGTGGGAGGATTACTATAATTAAATAAAGGGGCGTATTTCAACCAAAACATTCCATGAATGTGTAGTGATCCCCGGTTTTGAAACTCTATTCGCCAATAATACTTATACACAGAATGTTGGCCGAAAATGCCTACATCCTTTTTCAAAACTTTTAAATGCTGCCTATACCTATAATCAAAATACCTAGCACACGCAACTGGGTCTGACCTAATTAGTTTTACAACTTCAGACCTTTCTATGCTAGCTGCCTCTTCTTCGGTTAGAACTTCATTCCTAACTGTTTTCTTCAAAATAACTATCAGTTCTAACCACCTACTTTCTGCAGCAGAGAGCGTTATGAAGAACGAAGGTATGCCAAATTCCCTAATCATGGTCATAACCTTTTCTTCTCTGCTTCCCAATGAGCAGGAGTCGAGCAAATGCCTTTTAAAATCTTAAATCCCTCATCAAACTGAACTAACCTATCTATTTCTTCCTCATTAAGGGATGTCCTATCTGTAGCGCCGCGGAAAGCGCTGTGCATTCTTAAGCAAATGTAATAATTATTCCGCATATTTATAAGCTGCAATTTTCTAAGATTATAAAAAAGCTCATCTACCCTACAAGCCCTTCTATCAAAATTTAATTTTGCAAGCATTTCGGTTTTTAAATAAGCTAAATCTAGCCTTAAATAAGCCAAAATGGCTGGATAACACACACACTCACAAACTAATGTACTTATTGAAAACCGAACTATTTAATTGATATATTAATATTAACTATATTAATATATATTATTATACTAATCGTAATAAATATCGCATTTTGTTTCCTTTATTTTTGTAATTAAAATAACGTTTTGTTTAGTTTTCTATTCCGATCGACGGTATACATATATGTATAATAAATCAATGGACGATAACAACCGCTCAATCGAAACGTTCGGAACGAATTATGAAAGTATGAGAGAGGATTTCTCTCTCACAAACATGAGACAAGCATAGTGTGAGTCTAGGAGCGAGAAAGATAGGCTAGAAGAAGTAACGGTAAATATCGTTACTTTTGACTCATGCTAAAGAAGTGCAGACAGAATCTCCGAAACACAAATAGCTAGATTTGTGGACTAATTTCTGAAAACAGCTAAAATGTATGTGAAAATTGTAAAAACAAAATTGGTTAATCATTTAATTGCCTAATATATTTAATGAAAAAATATTTTAAAAAAATACAATAATCTAAAATAATCTTAAAGGAGTATAAATCTTAGAAAAGGAATTCACAATAATGAAACTAAGAAAATAATTTCACTGTATTCATTATCTTGAATAATTAAAGAATAATTATAATGCTGGTTAGTTCATTACATTCACTGCTAGATCAAGCAATTAAATGGCTTAATTTTAAATGCAATGCATTTATGCTGTCGCCAAGAACCTCCGTACCAAAATTGGTGATCATAACTTACTGAGATATTCGCTGAAAACTTAGATTTTCTCCGGGGTGTGTCTAGGTTTTTGCTCGTTGTGGGCGAATATGGCGGGCATCGGAAAAAAAAAGATTCTTGTATTGACTGACTGGTATGGAGCGTGCCTAGCGGCGGCGTAAGTGCATTGGCATTTACAATTTTTGTCTGCCACGCCCCTTTTTCACACAATACATAAAAATAATTCTTAACTTTTGTTTCGTTTTTAGGCATTTGTTCAAATAGTACAGCATTGTAATTGTATAATTCGAGTGGAGGCTAACTATATCAAACTATTCCTGAAAGGTGCATTAAAATCGGACAATAAACGAGAAAACTGGAAGCGTTACAATATTGATAATTGAACGCAATATCACTAATGAGTGCAACGAGACAGAAACATTTTCGTCGTTTCGTTTTCGCTGCTTGTGTGGCGGCAACGCTGCCCGCAGTCGATGGCCGCGCCGAATACACACATGCATACATGTATGAACACATATTATGTCAAACGTATGTGTACTCGCATGAGATGTATGTGTGATTATGCTTAGATTGTTTTTGTTTGAATGTGTTTTAATGCAAGTACTACTTATTGAAACTTATCTCTAGACCGATTTTAATAATTAAATCGGGAAAAAATACAGAGAGTATTATACAGTCGGGCGTGCTCGACTGTACTTTTCTTTCTTCTTTCTTGTTTTATTGTTAGGGTGGGAGGACTGGCAAGTGATATTTCAATTAATAAATAATCACTTAAGTAATTGTTTACTAACCTAAATTTTTCTGTAGGCATTTTCCGTAGCCTGCCTTGTATTGCATTTCTACAGTTTCAATGATCGCGACATTATGACATCGTTTTTGGCTACTGGCACGTTTACCGGATATATCATTGTTGTTATTGGCGTTTTTGCAGGTGAGTTTTGTACAATACAGATGTCTATATTTGTTATCAAAGCTAATTTCTTATATTAATCAAAAGGTGTTCTAATGCGATCGCCAATTCATAAGCGCATTGATATTTTCTTCAGTTTTGTGGGATGTGCTTTGTTTGTGGCTAGTGGCATATTTATTATAGAAGCATGGGAATTTTCGATTCGGACACGCACCCGTGATTTGGCACTTATCAAGGCTTCGTTGGCACTTGTGAATGGGATTCTGTTTGGCTTCGATGCCATTTTTACGTTTCGAGATAAGTAACATGACGTATTTTTGGAATTCACTCACATCTAATATTACTCATTGCATAATTGATTCCGGTGTATATGAAATTAAAATAATGATGCATTAAATTCGTTCAAAATAATACATTGCATACTCTTACTTCCATTTTATATGCTCATTAATAAAATGTATAAATATATCTAATTTTTTTTTAATTACTACCAATAAATAAAACCCGAAGTCTTGTGTTTATAAAGTTATTAGTAAAATAAAGCTTACTCCTGAGTGACGCGTAATATTAAAAGACAGCCTAAGATAAGTCACAGTATTCAGGGAGATAATGGCTGGTGCAGATCAGATTATGAGAAGGCGGAGCTCTTCGCTTCTGATTTGTTGAATCGTTTCAAACCATTTAATTTTTCTACTGAGCATTTTACTAATTTCGTTAGAGAGGAACTTCTACGTGAAGCTTCTTATAATATTGAGAATTTGCCTATTTCAAGAAGTGACCTTCTGATGGAAATTAAGGCTCTGAAACCTCGAAAAGCACCTGGTTTTGACGGAATTGGTGAGAAGGTTTAAAAAAGTTTTCCTCAAAGCGGTATAAATCTACTTCTAAATATTTACAACTCTTCTTTTAAACTGGGATATTTTTCGAAAATCTGGAAAAAGGCTGTTGTTTCTATGCTGCTTTAACCTGAAACCAGCGTTCTTAGTCCTACATTGCATAACATTTTTACTCATGACATGCCTATCCTGTTGAGAGAAAGTGATATTGTGCAACTTGTGATGATGATACAGCCGCTTTATGTTTTAGCTCTTCACCTTTACAAGCAAGCCGCAGACTCCAAAAATTGTTTAACAACTTTGACTCATGGACTAAAAAATGGAATATCAAAATCTCAACAAAGAAGACAGTTCGAATAACATTCACCAAAAGAGCTAAAGTTTGTCCCAACATTCTTTTGAATGGAGTTACTATTCAAAGAGTCAACAATGTTAATTACTTTTGACTAGTTTTGGAAAAGGACTTACGTTTAAAGATCATGTCAAAAAAATTAATGGTACCATTATTACTCGTATGAAAAAAATAGATTGTTAATAAGAAATTCTTCACAATTAAAAGTAGATTTTAAGTTGCTACTTTACAAGGCGTTGATCGAGCCCATTTAGAAATATGACATTTTAGTGTGGGGTATTGCTGCTGCATGTTATTTAAAAAAAGTTCAAGCAATAGAATGTAAAGCCTTACGTAAAATAATTAGAGGTTACCCTTTTGCGCACAATGCAGACATTCGGAAAGATCCAAAAATGAAGACGATTCTGACAATAATTAATGAACCTGCCTCAAATCAAAATACACGCCATTGCAACCCTAATATCTTGGCTAATCAACTTGCGTTTGGCACGAATATGCTGGTCATCCATAGGCTTAAGCGTTACTTTTTGGAACAACTTCCACATCGCCAAATCTTGTTTACTGTTTTTAACGCCTGGATCATCTTATAAGTGTTTTTAAGATTCCTGAATGAAACCCTTTCTTATTATTGTCTTATTAAAAAAAAAAAAACTCGTAAAACGTCGTAAAATTATGAAAAATACAACTAACACTACATACAAATGCCCTACATTTCGAGCTATATTATATAGTTGTTCGATCTGGATCAAATTTGGTGCGGATAGGTATAATGGTACATAATACAAAATGTGCGAATTTTGTTATGATAGCTCTAGTTCTAGCTCTTTATTGTGCTGATTAAAACAAAGCTTTTTGTCAGGTGACCATAGCTTTTTACAGTTTGCGTCATCGATAAGGGGCGTGGCAAAATAAATAAACTTAATCTGCCTAACATAATCATGGACTTTCAATCGAAATGTTATGGTTCTAGCTCTTGCAGTTTTAAAGATCCTGGTGTTCACACGGACAGACGGACATTGCTATATCGATTCGGCTGTTGATGTTGACCCAAAATATTTGTATATACTTTATGGGGTCGGACACGCCGTCTTTTCCCACATTTCGCTTCAGACAAACTTAATAGACCCCTCTACTCTTTTCTAAAATTTGGGGTCTTAGAACATAATTACAATTGAAATATATATCACACAAGATAGACAGGCTAAGAATATGAACATACTGATCAAGTTTGATCAAAGTCGAACTTCTATATCGTGCGACAGGAGCAATCGGCATGAACATTTTCTATTTTCACCAAGATATCTTATCCATCACCTAAACGATTGCGCTTATATTATTATCATTTCGCATTGTTAATAACATATTGAAACTGAATTACGGGTATCCTAAAGTCGTGAGGCGACTATGGCATTCTTTCTTCTTTAAGACTGAAAATCAGCATGGCCATCAAATGGGTATTTAAAAATAAATTTTTTGAGAATAATTCAAAATAAAAGTACTTACTAAATTGATAAAAAAGTTCCCGTAATTAAAGTATATAAGAAACAATACCTTATTATTAGTAGAAAATTGCTCTCCATAAATTAGGCCCTGTTGACTGCAACGCCCTTACACCAGCGCTTGATTCAGTCCGTAAAAAACGTTTTATACTCGATATTAAGTATATTAATAAAGGACTTCTTCATTTTTTTCGGGTGTGTTGTACTTGCATTAAAACACATTGAAACAAAAACAATCAAAGCATAATCACACATACATCTGTTTGACTGTATTCGAATACACATACGTTTGACAATATATGATGCATTTATGTATGTATGTGTGTATTCGGCGCAGCCAGCGACTGCGGGCCGCGCTGCCGTCACACAGTCAAAAACGTTCTTGTATGTTTCTGTCTCGCTTGCACTCATTATCATTATTGTAACGCTTCTAGTTCTCTTGTTTATAGTCCGATTTCAATGCGTCTTTTTAGGATAGTTTGATATAGTTAGCCTCCACTCGAATTATACAATTACAATGCTGTACTATATGTACAAATGCCTGTAGGTGAAACGAAAGTTGAGAGTTATTTTTATGTATTGTAGGAAAAAGGGGCGTGGCAGTCCAAAATTTTAAATTCCAATGAATTTATGCTGTCGTTATGAATGCTAGGTGTCATGGTTACTGAAATATTCGCCGAAAACACCGATTTTTTCCGAGGTGTGTCTAGTTTTTTGCTCATTGTGGGCAAATGGGGCGTGGCAACGAAAAAAAAAAAGATTCTTGTATTGACTGACTAAATATGTGATCGATTGACACCAAGCTCGAACTTGTAGCTCTTACCATCTCTGAAATCTGTTTGTTCATACGGACAGACGGGCAGACAGACGGACAGACGGACATGGCTATATCGACTCGGCTTGTGATGCTGATCTAGAATATATATACTTTATGGGGTCTGCCACGCCTCCTTCTGCCTGTTATATACTTTTGCACAAACCCAATATACTCTTGCAGAGAGTATAACAAGTTTTTAAATTTGCTTAAATACTTAAAAGGGCTTAAAATTAGATAGAGCGGTGCACGGCGAGGTGCGGAAGTTTTACAATCCAGTCCAACATCAGCCGCAGAATCTGAAATGGAATAAAAAAAAAATAGCCAGAAGTAGAAGAGAGATGAAAATGCCATAACATTGTGGGTAAACTTGGAGGATTTCGATTCGAGTCAAGCGATGGCCGGGTATAATACTCCCCTTTGAAAAAGTTACCTTAATCTTTAATTTAATCCGAAGTAAATTACATGCTGAGATTTGACTGCTACATGGCCCCAGTGTTGCCAACTTGTCCTTTTTCCGGACAGATCTGTCCTTTTTAAATTGTAATTGCCGGAAAAATTTTAAAACATCCACTGTCCGAAAAAATTGCCTTTTATATTGTATTTTATCCTTTTTTAGTCCTTTTTTTATTATTTTAAATTGCTTGCACAATTTGTTAATTAACACTAGGTGGCATTTATATTGTTTTTCTGATTTCGATAAACATCATGCAATCATGTTTTCTGAACGTGTAATCGAAATCAAACATCAAATATCTGTATTTAACACATACTGCCATAAATCCAGTTGAAGAGAATACCACCGTTGACGACGTATTATACGCATTGGATGATAATAAAAATTGAAAAAGGTAATTAAAAAAATAATAATTAAAAAAAAAAACATTTTTTAGCTTTTTTTTGTCCGCATTTTTTTTAATATTTATCCCTTTTTTGTCCTTTTTTTTTAGTTCAGCTAGCCTTTTTTATGTGAAAGTGTTGGCAAAACTGCGTGGCCCTGACACCAGAAAAAAAAGTTAGAAATGCTACAGTCGATCGAGCCGACTGTAAAAGACCCAGTACTCCCATAGTAGAGCGCAATAGTATTAAATTAGAATTAAAATTTTAAAATAAAATTAAAATATTAAAATTTTATATGTATATTTCGAATTGAAATTTGAATAATTAAATTATCAATTCTCATTGTCAGCATTCGAAACTACGACCTCAGTCGAAGATTTCACTTCGCGCCGCTACTCCACCATTTGCGCCACTCTCACCTTCCGATTATCAGCATTTACATGTTATACATACAAATGCACATTCATTTGAAATTATATGTATGCACATATATATGTATGTATGTATATGGAGCAGTGCACGGCGCGGCCAGTGTCTGTGGGCAGCTAAATTACATAAACTTTCAGGATAGTTTGATATGACATGTCTCCAAACGATTGTTATAATTACAACACTGTTTTAAATGCCTTAAAAACGGCATTGAAGTTTAAAAGTTTTTTAGTTCATATGAGAAAAGGGGGAGTGGCAGCCCAAAATTTTGAATGACATTGCATTAAGGCTGTCTCTAGGAACATGCATACCAGAATTGGAGCTCCTAAGTGACATAGCTACTGACATATTAACCTAAAACGTGAATTTTTTCGAGGTGTGTCTGGTTTTTTGCTCATTGCGGGACCGGTAAGAAGCGTGGCAACAATTTGAAATAAACATGATCTGCTCGCGAAAATTACGGACTTTCATTCCAAATTTGGTGGTTCTAGCTTTTGTAGTTTAAATGATCCAGGTGTTCATACGGACGGATGGACAGACAGACAGACGGACAGACGGACATCGCTATATCGACTCTGCTGTTGATGCCGATCAATAATATATATACTTTATGGGGTCGGTCACGCCTCCTTCTGCCTGTTACGAACATTTCGCTTCTGACTAACCTAATAGACCCCTCTACTTTATTTTAGAGTACGGGATCTAAAAATCTAAAAGGAGAGTGTTACGAACGCCGCACGGCGGTCATTCCGAGTACTCGGTAGTGTGCTAAGCCTATCCATACCCGGGCTAGGTATCGACGGCGAAATTACCTTAACACAATTCGTTGATTTGATGCAAAGCTCAATACGGCGAGCATCCTCTTTTTCCTGTGTTTTTGCTGTGGCTGTGCACGCGTGTTGCACTTCTGGGTAGTAAGTGACTCTGTGACTTGGTGGATTTCTTTGCTTTGATGTTATCTCTCTCCACAACATACATATAAGGGAACGTGAAAAGGGCGTGTTTGTAATCCTGAAAGGAGTTGTATCGGCTCTTGATGAATGCGAGGTTAAAGCATGCCTCGCCCGATTGAAGAGCAGGCGTTTTCCCGGCCTGGACTGCATCTCGTTGGGTGGCAAAGGGATACTTCCCACTTGAATGGAATTGGCTACGAGTAGTCGGACTCTTAATGGTTCTGACAGGAAAGGGAGTAACCCAGCATTCAATCGGGGTAACTGCAAAGTGCTGAAAGGGACCATGAAGGCGTTTGAAGGCGGTGCTTCCGGAAGAAAGGTATGGCAATTCGGCTTTCGATCTTAACATAACCGGTGGAATTTTCAACTTTATATCGCAGTATTGCGATAAAGCCTGTATGCCGTCATCGAAGTATTGATTTGGGGGGTCGACTGGGGTCGACCCATTGTAACCTGTGCACTATTTGGTGCCAAACATTGGTATTTTACTGTCGTGGGAGAGTCAGTGGCCAAAAAGCGCCTCATATCCTGCCAAAGAGTTATACTCCTGGGAGAGGCTCCTGAGGCTGGATTCGTGCTGACGGGCAACGATGCAGATGTACAAAACCTGGACGAATATTGTAAAGAAGTTTTCCCAGCCGGGGTGCAGATCTCCATCTGCACAGGGTCTTTGCAAGAATGTTGTTTGCAAAACGCTGAAGTTGTTTCAAAGGGAAGTGCGCAAGAGCGATGGAGAAACGAAAACGAAATCCCACTAGGGGTCAATTACCCGGAATCAGGCCCCCGTCTATCTACAAGTTAGTCGTCAGGGTTAGTTTGAAAGAAGTGAAAATTCGGATTAGCTTTCTTTCAACGTTTTATTCTCGTGAGTTAATTAGTGTCATTAAATTATACCCTACGATGCCCTGCTGCACTGTTTAACGGAACCCCAGCGCCCCGCTGTTACCAACTTACGTGCTTTACGCTGTATAGGCGCGCCAACTTGCTACATCTATATACGCAGAAGACATCACGATACAACTCCACCACGAAATACTGTCTTCACCACCGCGTCTTCGCGGAGAGTTGTATCCGACCGCTCCCTGCGTTGCCGATAGAGGGCGTCGCCAGCTTATACAAACTCCTTCCTTCAAATTAAAAAAACCGCTGACAATTTCTCACTTAAACATATAATTTCTTGCCTTCAACGGCATAATAACGAACTTATGACTAACAATTCAAATACTTAAAACTAAGGGCCTTCATTGGCTTACTTATGGACTAACATGATAAAGATTCAATTATAAGAACTACGGACCTTCATTAAAATATTAATATTAACGCATGTAAGGCGGTCAATTCGAGGGCCTTTTAACAATATGGTGTGAGAGAAGGAGACGCCGGTTGGTTATTTTTCTCGGAACCTAGACACAACAAAGCTCAGCTCTCTGGAGTTGTTTATTGGAGAGGCGTTTGCCCGACAGCGGGTCAGTGATAGCTAAAACAGTCGAATCCCTCATCGATGGCGCTCTTCCAGTGTTCGGTTGTCGGTAGCGAAAATGAGAAGCTGTCTAAATAGAGAACAGCCGATCAAGGCTCTAAATTTGGCATCACGGGCCTCTTTGTAGGGGGAGTTTTGTGGTAAATTTATGTTTTATTCAAGTGCGGGGAGAGTCTTTGACTCGACGTAGATTTGCGCTATATAACCTGGTACTATACCAAAAACCAGCAGAAGATGTTTTAAACAAAAAAAAAAAAAAATTTTGGAAAAAACGATTAAAATCTGGAGAAAAACTTTTATAGAGAAAAAATGTCAATTTTAATTTCGATAATTTCTTTTTTAATTTTATGGCGGCTGCGCTTCCACCGGACACTAGACTTGTTTTACTTTAAGTACTTTGTAATACCCTGTTAACGGTTTTTGCAGGAGAACGCAAAGCTGAGGCTGTATAATTTGGCGGATGCCAATATCTGCTAATGCTGCTGTTGCGGGAATGTAAAAAATGTCGGTTGAAATGGAACGCTCGGTACTTCGTTTTATATGTTTTTAATCTATATTTATTGTGAATTATTTTGCACTCGCGTACAGTGAGCGGAATGAAAATAAAAAGTTGCAAAATAAAGTCTCGCATCCGAGCACCTCCGATATAGAGCAAGGCCGATGGAAGCTTCCACCTGCCAGCACCAAGTTGGCAAACTTGTTGCGTAGCTTCTGAAACTTCCCGGATGGGTGTGCGGACTCGAAGATTGGCCTCCACTATGAGCACGGCCGTCTTTTTCTGTAAAGCTAGACTACACCTCGATTCTATTACAGCAGTTGATACGCCTCTCCGGTGCGCATACTTCCAAAAGGACGCTGGTGCCGAACGGCTTCAACCCGTTGCCAATCCTAATTTCTGCTGTGGACATGAGCGTGGTGGTCCAAGAATGTAGGAGGGACGTGAGCGTGGGGGCCTGAGTAGGCATCGTGGCAGCCGGACGATCGGACAAATGAACCGATCGCAGCCTTGAATGCCGTTTTTCGGCTGGTCGTTACGTTGAGTTGGCGATCGACGCCGGGGAGCTTGGTCCGCCATATGGAGGAGTGTGTGATGTGGTTGCCTATTATTATTAGTTGGAGCAAGGACAAGGAATGAGAGGATACTCTGACGCGGACTTGTAGCACATGTAACACGGAGGAAGTTACTTGGTCGCAGCGATGAAATCAATCTCATCCTGCAGCAGGAGAGGGCTTGGAGAGGATCTCCGGCTCAGCAATGGATACGAGTGGCCCTCCGACCAGGAAATGTCTGGAACTCAATGCCAAGAGATCCGATGGGTCCTCACGCATGAGGGAAATGGGCTAAGAGTTTAGGAGTGCTTCGATTCAGCATGGATAGTTCTTCGATCATGTAGGTTACAGTAGCCGTGGACTTGTAGAATAAGTCTTTGAAACTCTTCACCACGGCCTTCCATAATCCACCTATATGTTGTGCGCTGGAGGACTGAAATTCCAATCAAGGATGTGCTGGCGAAAGGAATCTACGGTGCATTGTTTCGTAGCCGCCAAGAAGTCCCTTTCAGGCGCCTTGGATGCTCCAACAAAGGTTTTGCCGTTGTCGGAGTATAAACGTTGTGAAAATTGTCTCCAGGACACAAATCTTGAGAAGGCCGCCAGGAACTTCACGGTGGTGAGATCGGACGTAGCCTCGAGATGGATTGCCTAAGTGCTAAAGCACACGAAATCGCAGACGAAACTTGTTGTAATAAGACAGTCTCGCCCAGTGTAATATCGAAGCGACGTGTAAAATCAATGCCTGTGTGCGTGAACGGCCTAGAGAATGTTTTACGTTCTCGCCGAAGATCTCACAATATCTGTCTCTGTTGATGGCGTCGATAAATGACGCAAGTCTTACAACCTTGCATGGCCGTTAGTCGTCGGATATACAGGGGGAAGAACAGTGGACCTCGGTCATACTGCCGTAACTGAAATATCGATGGCAGAGAGAAGGAGGAATCATATCCATGGTAAGATTATGTCTCTGCCATGGATGCTGACAAATGGTAGTCGGGCTCGAAGTAGAATACTTTTCTAAAAAGACACCCCAATTCAAAGGTGGAACAGCTTATACCCACGGATGCATGGTCGAGGGGGGTGGACAAGCCAGCCCTTAGCTCCCATTCTAATAAGGTGGTATCGGCTTCCAACCAAGAGGGAACATTGGAGAGCGGCTCCCTTGCAAAGGGCATCGGTACTCAGAGCACTAGTGCGGCTATCATGCCTGGAACAGAAGCGGCTCTTAAAGGCGCCAATCAACAAGCAGGATAAAAGAGCGTAGGGCTGCATTTATCATTTTCAAGAACAACTCCAACGGTTCTGCGGAAAACGAGGACATCCCAAACTGGGCTCGGTCGATCCTGCCAAATTTCCAGAACAGAACAGAAGAAGAGTGCTGGAAACAACATGCGCCAATGCTCGACTGAAGAGTATATATCGCAAGCCAAGCGACAAATTTCTGAGCATCCGCGAGGAGAGCGGAAGCGCTTCGCCTATCTGTAAGGACGCGGGTGGCATCAGGGCAGGGTGAAAGCAATCGCCTGTCTAGATGCTAGCTCAGTGGATCTCTACAGGAAAGCGGTCGTCTCTCTGGGGGAAGTCAACCCAGGTGCAAGGCTTGAGATTGTTGATTGGGAAGATGTTCCAGCAATCCCAGAGCATGGATATGAGTCTGCGCCAAGCCAGCGGAACCCGATATAATTCTGCGGTTGCGTCAGGTTTGCAACCCTGCCCTGCCTACTGCAAACTGGATAGTTGCTAGGGTGGAGAAAGCAGTTGGCCTCTCGAGACAGGTAATACTGATTCTCGATGGGGCCTCCGCAGAAGCACTAGCCAAAGCGGACGCTAAGGGCACAGGATCAGTACCCAAGACTGATCCGGAGTTGCAGAATCTCGAGATGGAGATCGATATGGAAGAGGACATACTGGAAGGGTATGTCTCTGAAGTGAGCGACCTGGCCAGAGGTCTCAGGAAGGTCGACGTGGCTGACCTGAATGACTTGAAGTCCAAGTTTGTTTTACGTGGCGTCAACCACCTTTAGGGGTTTACAACCAGGGTACACGATTTCACCACACACCAACGCCCATAAAAGTTTATCCTTTCAGGTGCCAATCGAATCTATGCTGTCGGGCATAACATTCATCCATGGTGAGGAGCGACGCCTATCGAAAACCTCTGCTGGTCTATGGGTACAGCAGCCGGTTGTATGACGCAAACCCACGCTTAGCCGAACACTCTTCCCGCATTTGGGTACAACCAACAGCCCCCACGATACTCCGACAAAGGGGGCCAACCTCATTGTTCTGGCCTTGGCCACCAGCCCATCCCGTAGTACCAAATTGACAGCTTTGGATCGGCTGTTCACAATCGAAGACTGCTTCCTATACTGGTTTTCGACAACCGGGCAGTTGTATTCCAGATTAAAGTGCTCGACTTCGTGAATTGGCACAAGTACCGCATCACTGCCAGATTTGGTACTCTGGTAAGACCTCTTGAATTGGCACAAGTATCGCATCACTGCCAGATTAGAGTGCTCTGGTAAGACTTCGTGGCATGGTCCAGGTTTCAGTACAACTTCCAGTTTTGGCCATCACTGACCCAGCACTGGTTGATCCTGGGTGTTCTCCGTGGGGGTGTTCCCTCGCCGTCGTCTAGCAAATGCCTCTCTCGCAAACAACTCCAGCATGCGGAGCTGGTCCGGTGAGTCCAGGCGGTGTGCTCATAGTTCTCCGATGCAGAAATGCGTTCAGCAATCCATGGCCCTTCAGAAGAAATCCAGCGTGGAGACTAAACCTAAAGTCCTGCCGGCTGAAGACGAAGCGTGCGTCCCGGATAAAACGATGAGTCGGTCGACCGTGCTCATCGTTATCTCTACTACTGCCGCTCTACGACTCTTGCTATGTAAAGGGGGAGTCGATATGGTCCTCATCAAAGAACTTTGGCCCTGCAAGTGCCGGATCACTGCTTTGAGGACCTCAGTCTATAAGCTGTATGCAGCGGAGGCGCCAGGTATTTTATTACGTAATGATATGCCAATCTTTTTATTGCACAATTTTAGCGACGAAGACAACACCACGGTAAGCCTGGAGCGAGGTGGCGAATGCTGCACATAAAGTCTGTCCGATTAACACGATTATCTCCGATGGTACATTTTTCGTTTGCGGCGCCAACAATTTTGTTTTTGTAAGTACGCTGTATTTCTGCTCTAGCTTAGCATCTGTTTACTTAACCCTTGTGCATATCTTTCATTCTTTTTAACACTTTATACAAATTTAAAATTTGTCCATTTTTTTTTTTTTTTTCAGTATAATCTTTTCCATTTGTTGTTGTTTAAATTTAAATTTTGTACCATTATGAATGTCTGATATTGTAAAAACTGCCACGTATCACACGAAAAATATGCTGGCCTTAACGGCCGTATTATCGACATTATAAACTCTAATTCGGATATTAAGTGGACATGTGAGTCTTGCCGGGAGGTTGAAAGGGATATGATGGGCTTCATGAGGCAAACAAAAAGAGTTTTGGCGAACTATTTGGCAGATTAAAGAACCTTTTTGATAGTTTCAACTTGTTGGATAAAGATTTCAAAAGTATGAACTTTTTGAATAATTCTCCTAAGCGGAAAAAGGCCAATTTTAGGTTGTCAATTGGTCCAAATGAACTTTTAGTTCCTCCTCATATCTCCATTAATTCTGATCTGTCTTTATTATATCTTTCTACCCAATCTCCAACTAGTATTGTCAGTAGGTATGCTAATTTTACTTCCCCCACAGAAGTTATTCCTACGGACACCGAGCCAGTCACTGATACAGTCGCTGTCAATACAGTTGTTGTTGATCAACATACCAGTGATGACATTCCGACTGGATCAACTAGTCAATCTACCAGTGTTGTTAGTTCAAAAGACGATATAGCAGTGGTAGATAATAACATGAATCTCATAGGTATTCCACCGAAAAAACAAATCTTTGTTTCAAGGCTAGCCCCTTATACTACATCTGATGATGTCAAGAAAAAATCTATAGCCAACATTAGGGTATTATTTAATATTAGTGTTCCAGCCGAACAATTTAACAAAATATGCTGTAAAGAGTTCTGGCCGTACCACTTAGTGGAAGGAATATACTGCCAAAAAAGAAATCGGACTCCGATTGCTCTTCTTTATCTTCATCTAACCAATTAGCAACCAATAACAAAAAAAAAAAAAACTAAACTCCTCCTCTCGGTTGCCTATCAAAATGTAAGAGGTCTTTGTAGCAAACTTAACAACCTACACTTATCTAGTGTTTCTTTTCCTTTTCACAGCTTTGGAATTCATGGCTATAAAGCTTAATGTTTTCAATGTTCGTATTTTATTACTTGCTAATATATTCCTCCTTCTGCTGATAGGTCTGTTTATTTTGAACATTTCTTAGCTGTCAAATCTGTTTCTCCCATAACATCCGATCGGGATACCCTTGTGGTTCTGGGTGACTTTAACATTGCAGGAACTACTTAGATATCCACTCCGGGCTCCGCTGTATTGACTCCCACGACGCAGAATGATTTCCTTGATCAATTATTTTGGATTTCTCTATCTCAAATAAATGACATTCCCAATTTGTATTCAAAGTATCTCTAAAAAATCGATTTTGTTTACACGCGAATTAACACGATTTAAACAAATTAAATCTAAATTTTATAAGAAATTTAGGGAAACTGGCGCTTCACTGGATTTCTCTCGTTATGTAATAATAATAATAATTGGCCATAACAATCCTAATGGGGCTCAGCCTGATGCACGATTTGCCTCCACGCTGATAGCACCAAGTGTTGATAGGAGGGCATCAATCTGGTCCTTCCAATGTGCGCGTGACCTTCCTCTCCTTCGTTGACCGCGAACTACCGCATCAAAAACAGAGCGAGCTGGAGTTGTTTCCTCCATACGGGCAATGTGGCCTAGCCAGCGAAGGCGCTGAATGTTAACTCGCTTGACCATGTCCACATCCCCATATAACTCGTACAGCTCGTCTTCCACCTGATGCGATATATACCGCCAACGCAAATTGGTCCGAAGATCTTGCTCAGAATCTTTCTTTCGAAGACATCAAGAGCAACTGCATCTGACTGTATCATTGTCCAGGCTTCCGCACCATACTGCAACACTGGAGTGATAAGCGTTTTGTATAGTGCAACCTTTGCCTTCCGAGAGAGGGCTCTATTATTGAAATGTCTACTGAGCCCAAAGTAGCACCTGTTGGCAAGTGTGATCCTCCGCATGATCTGTAGGCTTTCTTCCTCATGCAACCCTGTCCAATCCATCGCATTTACTGAAGAGCTGTGATTGAGGGTAACTCATTGAGGGTATCCGCTAGTTGTTGAGCAGCACCGGGTCTGTATAATTCATTTCGTACATTTCAAGTGCATACTCTCAAATCGTTGTCCTTTTTACGTTTGCCATGGTCGTCAACGTTGTTTGGGTTCCTATCTGAGGCTCCTCTTGCATCCTTCACTGATGTTGATTTTTCCATGGGTGGGTAACAAGTCCTACGCCAAAACCTTATTTAGGGATTAGGATCCCGCCGCGCACTTTGGTTTATAACTCAGTTGCCGTGGCCGTTCTGTCGCTACGCTGTCGACGTCGTGGCGGTATGTAACAATAAGAACCCTTGGCCAACGACTGGGCAAGCAGTTGCAGATTATACAACGAGAGTACTAGACTTCAATTGTACAAGCATCCAAATTATTTTAAATAAAGAGTCAAACGCATAATACTAAGAGTTATTTTTCGTTGATTAAAGCATCGTAAGTATATGATGAGGCTTGCCACGCTTGGGAATTCCTTCTAGCTGTGGCGAGCTATCTTAACTGGCTCCCGAGCAGGGAACACTTTCGATCGTATAAATGTGAATAACGAAATAATAAAGTTGTGCCGCATGTTCCACCAATTTATCAATTGAAACAAATAAAATGATAAGTGAGAATGTTTTCCTTCGACGCTAGCGGGATGAGAAACAAACGATAATGTAAAGAGAATAAATTGCCGTTTTGCCCTTCCGCGATGTGCAATCTGAGAACATTTTTTTCGCTCTATCACAGAATACGTTCTAAAAATTATGTGAAATTCGCGTGCACAATTAAATAAAGAGAATAAATGCGTTGTGTAAATAAAATGTGTACGCACCCTCCACTTGCAGGAGGGGCGGGGTTCGACTCCCATTTCAACCCAAAATAAGAAAATAAAAAAAATTAAAAAGCCGACGGCAAATTTTAGTGGACAGTGCACTTGTGATGTGTGACGTCGGGGTTCGACTCCCTGCCGTTTGGCTTTTTCCAAGTCAAAACTTAAAATCCGTGCTATAAAAAATGTACAGCTATGAGTTGTGGATAAAAAATATTGGTGGGTATTATATGTCGGGGGTTCGACTCCCCTCCGATCAACTGACAAAGCTGATAACTTATGCACATTTTACGATCGAAAAGTGGTCCACATAACCACTGTGGCAGCTCCGACCTGCAATTGGCAATTTAAATGTGCGTGAATATGGTTGAATGCAAGTGCGATATGTGTACAGTGAAACTTGTATCATGTTCCGTTGGAAAGGCTTGACGATCGAATAGGAAAAAAAAACCAACATGAAAATACAAAAACCGAAATAATCAAAAATATTGCCACTCTTACCCCAGTAGGCTGTAAAAGGCTAAAAAGGATCATAAGGACCTCCCGTGTGGTGAAAAAATTAAAAAAGTGAATCTACAAACTAAGTGTAGTAAACACTGCCCACATTCCCTGAAACCTTACTAATTTTAAATTGTATCTTCGACAGATTGTAAAGGAAACAACACTACCACACAAGCTACATCATCCACACAAAAAAACACTTAAACAAGGTCAAATTGGGTAAGTGAGACGTTGTCCTTCCCCCTCGGCTAACTTAAAATATAAGAACAATTAATTTTGATTTCGAGACTGTGGAAAGTTTTTTAAGTTCGTGATTTTAACGTAAAGAGTCCTACCTTTGATCACACCAATATACTTGTTTATATACTATCCGATTTGTAATAAATTTTCTTGTTCTTAAAATACTAAAAATGTCTGTGTCAGATCAGGAATTGTCGTTGATGAAAGAGTCTATGGAAAGGTTTGAGGCGACTTTGTCGTTGTTGACGAATCAAAATAGCGCGCAGAAAGAAGAATTGAAACAGGCCTTGGCGAAAATTAATTCTTTAGAGATCGAACTTGCTAGGGAACGAGAAACTCGTAATCCGGTAGTGGTGGAACCGAGGGCTTTGGCTCGTCCACGCTCGATTTTCGATTTGGCAGAATGTGGTAAAATACCCGACTGCGTAAAAGATTTACAGGTTTTCGAAGGGAATGCTTCTGAGTACGAGTCTTGGGCCAATAGGGTCGATAACATCTTGATTGACCACGAGTTAATAAGGGATAAGCCTCAGTATAGGGCCTTTATAATGTACCTCAGGCAGAAAATAAGGGGACCCGCGGATGTAGCCTTGACATCTTATGGCGTGCCAGACGATAATTGGCCCAAAATTAAACATGTCTTAGCCTTACATTACGCGGACAATCGTGACCTGAGTACGCTGGAACTTCAATTGGGGAAAATGCTTCAGGGCACCACCAGTGTCGATGTTTTCTTCAATAAGGTTAACAGCCACTTTTCTTTGATAATGGGCAAGTTGAGGAATGGGTCTTACTCAACGGAGGTAGCGTCTGCTATAATAGACATCTACAGGAAAAAAGCCTTAGACGTCATCGTGAGTGGATTAAATGGGAATCTGTCCAGGTTCCTCATGTTTCATAGACCGAAAAGCCTCCCTGAAGCTTACACATTGTGCAATGAGCTGCAGAACGTGTGCATGAGAGCGGGTCCTGCGTTCACTCCCAGGAACGCTCCTTTCTCAGGAAACTTGCGTTCAACAGGTCCAGTGTCAAGCCTTTCACGTCCTTCGCCAAATTCCAACGACTATAGCTACACGGCACCGCAGCACGGTTATGCCAACCACAATGTAACCCCTCGACCACCGTTCACTCCGAGGTACGGGGTACAGTCAACCAGACCAGCTTTGAAAATGGAATCTAATTTATCGGGACAATCGCAGAGGTCAACCACCTTCTTCGCCAGGGAACTCGAAGAGAGCTCCCAGCGGAGTCTCCAACCCGTTCCGTAAGGCTCAAAGGCTTTACCATTTGGAGGCCCCGAGTGATTCCTTGCGCTCAGCTAGTGGGCAAGGGATCCCGGAGGAAGAGGAATACAACGAGACGGACTTGACTTATACGGAAAGTAACCGCACGAATGACACCGGTCTAGCCGAATACTCATCACAAGAGGATGAGTCGAACCAGACTGGGGACGAGTTGGCACAATTGGACGAGGGGCAAGTAAATTTTATGACGAACGCCTCTCTAGCGTACCGTATATAGAATATGGTGCGGGAGATGGGGCAAGGCTTCAGTTCCTAATCGACACTGGAGCCAACAAGAACTTTATTTGCCCCAAGGTAGCTGCCGGTTGCACTAAATTACCGAAACCTTTTTTGGTTCAATCTGCGGCAGGTAGTATCAAGATCAGACAACAATTGACAGGTTTATTCTTCGAATCCGTAGGCAACAAGACACCCCTCACTTTTTATGTAATCCCCGGGTTAAATTCGTTTCACGGTATTATTGGCGACGTGATCTCCTCACGATAGAACCGGGGGTGAAGATTCCTTTACTCGCTAAAAATTTAAAAACATTGCATTTGTTGCTGGACGACACGCACTCTGAGGAGGTTCGGAAGGCACTTGGCCTGTTGCTTGATGAGTTCACGGATATTTTTCAACCTCTCGTCCCTGGTAGAACTGTCAAAACAACAGTAAGGGCCGAAATCCGCACCACCACTCAGGAGCCCGTGTACTCGAAAATTTATCCTTACCCTGCACACATGCGGGAGGAAGTAGAGCGACAGGTGGCAGAATTAGAAAGTGAGGGTATAATAAGACCATCAAAGAGCCCTTACAACTCACCGATTTGGGTAGTACCGAAGAAGCCTAAACCAAACGGCGAGAAACAATATCGCATGGTGATTGATTTCAAGCGCCTTAATGCGGTAACCATACCAGACACATACCCTATACCGGACATTACTTCGACTTTAGCCAGTCTAGGCAAAGCAAGGTATTTTACAACACTTGACTTGACCTCTGGGTTTCACCAAGTGCTGATAAAAGAAACCGACATGTCCAAAACGGCATTCTCAACATTGAACGGCAAGTACGAATTTACGAGATTGCCTTTCGGTTTGCGAAACGCCCCTGCCATTTTTCAGCGCATGATCGACGATGTGCTTAGGCCTTATATAGGCAAAATATGCTATGTGTACGTAGATGTTATAATCGTTTTCAGTGATAGTTATGACAGTCATTGGGATCATCTACGAAATATTTTCAAAACGCTTCGCGAAGTTGACTTAAGAGTTAACCTCGAGAAGACCCACTTTTTGTCCACCCAGGTTGAATTCTTAGGTTATATTGTGGCTGCCGATGGCATAAGACCAGACGTAAAGAAAGTCGATGCTATTAAAAAACTTGCACCACCTTCTAATGTAAAGGAACTAAAAAGTTTCCTTGGCATGACTTCCTACTATAGGAAGTTCATACAGGATTACGCGAAAGTCGCGAAACCTCTCACCAACTTGACTAGAGGGAGGGCGCTGGAGTAAAAGCTTCCCAATCTAAAAGAGTGCCCATCGTGCTCGATAGCTCAGGTTTAAAAGCGTTCGAGGAGTTAAAAACTCTTCTGTCATCTTCCGAGGTGTTGGCTTTCCCTGACTTTCACAAACCATTTCATTTGACCACCGATGCATCCGAATACGCGTTGGGTGCAGTTCTGTCGCAAATACAAGGCGGAAAAGACAAGCCAATCGCTAACATCTCCCGGTCGTTGAATAGAACCGAGGAAAATTATGCGGCCAATGAGAGAGAGATGTTGACAATAATATGGGCCTTAGACAATCTGCGCTCGTATCTTTACGGTGCTGGTTGTATTAAGATCTTAACGGACTTTAAACCCTTGACTTACTCTTTAGGTAATCGTAACTATAATGCGAAATTAAAAAGATGGAAGGCACGCATTGAAGAATATAATAGCGAGTTGATATACAAACCCGGCAAGTCCAATGTCGTGGCGGACGCGTTATCGCGCCTCCGTCCTCAATTGAACATGCTCGATACAGATTCGCATGCCGTTGACGTTTCAGAAGATGGGTCGGATTCGGCAGCTACTGTACACAGTGCACTGTAAGATGCGTCAGACCTTGTACCGCACGTGGAAGTCCCAATTAACGTTTTTAGGAATCAGTTAGTTTTTGATCCCGAGGCGGTAACCTGATCTCTCGAAACACCTTTCCCGGGGTACACTAGACATATCATTCCTTTGTAGAACGAGACCATGACAACTTTAACCACTATTCTGGAAGACGGCTTACGCCCAGTTGTAATAAACGGAATTAAGATTCCTGAGAGTTATTTACAATTCTTCCAAGAATGCTACCTGAAATCATTCACTCTTTTCAAAGCACGAATAGCGCAAAGACTAGTGAAAGACATCACCAATGAAAACGATATAGCGGCAGCAATAGCGAAAGAACATTCTCGCTCGCATAGGAACCCAAAAGAAGTAAGGTTACAGCTCTTGAATAGCTGTTACTTCCTGAAAATGGCTAGCCGAATTAAAACCTTTACGGCTGCATGTCAGATTTGTAAATACCAAAAATACGATCGACATCCAAGTAAGCAATTTCTTCAACCCACACCCATTCCTACCTACCCTTGCGAGATTCTACTTATCGACATTTTCATGCTCGAAAAAAGGAAATACCTTAGCTGTATAGACAAGTTCTCTAAATAAGCTAAGATGTTCCCGATAGAATCGAAATCAGCATTACGTCTGCGTGAAGAATTGACTAAGGTCTTACATTACTTCACGGCTCCAAAGACCATGGTGTCTGACAATAAACGGGGTTTACTGTGCCCAACGGTCCTGAATTTTCTCAAGGCCCTGGGCATCGAAGTGTATTACGCCCCAACACAAGCGAGGTGAACGGTCAGATCGAAAAATTCCATTCAACATTCTTGTAGGTCTACCGTTGCCTCAAACAAGAAAACTCGTCGTTTACAGTCAAGGAACTTGTTGCAATCGCAGTTGATAGATACAATAATTCTATTCACTCGGTCGCGCAGCGTAGACCGGTAGATATATATTTTAATCGTTCTACATCCACGGATCTACAAAAAATGGTGGCGCTTAGGCAAAACGAACATGAGGATATACGGGGACTTCTATTGCGTAGGCAAGAAGTCTCCAACAGCGGAAAAAATAGGAACATATCAAGACCATTGACGTACGAAGAAGGGCAGGAGATATTTGTTACAAATAAGCAAATAAAAAGTAAGGACAAAAAACGATTTAGTAAAGAGACCGTTGAAGAAGATAGGCGGGTGACGGTGAAGACACGATCAGGAAAGATCCTTCACAAATCACATGTGAAGAATTGAGGTCTTCCATCTCACCTCTTCAACCTAGGAAGATAATAGTAGGTTTTTCAAAGACTTTCCGCACGTCCCAATTTAAATTCTCTCACACAACAAGCCGAGACAAGGATTTCGTGTCCTTACCAGACCCTTCATTCCCCATTCTAAAAACCAAAATGTTTGCTTGACACCCCCATGTAATCTTAAGCTAAAATGTTAATATTAAGAAAATATAATTGTATCATGACGCGTATTGTATTCCACCACTAGCGAAGCACTGCTTATTTTACTTTGGATTACGTCGGGTCAAACGGCCCACATCTTCAAATACGATGGACCGGTTGTTACGCTAAGGCAAGGCAGCGGCTGGAGAGTTGATGGTTATTTCAACCTTATTCATTTGGTGAGGTTGGACGACATAGAGGCAGCCATCGAGGGAACACGGGCGGAAGCACGCGAATTAATCGCGGGTCAGAACCGGATTTTGGCCCTGTACCATCTCGAACAAGCTCAGCAGATGCTCTCCAAGCTGACAAAGAGCAGGAGAGCTCGTTCGATCGATTGGTTGGGATCCGCTTGGAAGTGGATCGCGGGGTCGCCGGACGCGTCGGATTGGAACTCGATATTGAACACGAGGGACAGGCTCATGGAGAACAGCAACCAACAGTACCAAATCAACGATAAGCTCTTCGAATCATCAAAACAATCGTTGGAACGGCTGAACGCTATAATAGAGACGGTCAACAGCATCGATGACAACGCCCAGGACGCCACAGTGACTCTACACAAGGCGATGTTAATAGAAAACCAAGTCGGCGAGCTGAGCAGAGCTTGCCAATTTGCTAAAGCCGGCTTGGTTAACAGCAATCTATTGGATGAAGCGGAAATACGTTCGCTTTTAAAAGAAATGGACTCATTGCCCTATCAGAGCGCCGTAGAGGCAACGGAATTCGCCAGGCCTATAATCGTAACAAATGGCACCACGCTGCTGTACATATTGGCATTACCCAAGGTCATTCTCAAGGAGTACCAGATGTTGGTCATCCGACCTTCGATCTCCGCGAACAAAGAGATAGACCTCGATTATAGTAAATTGTTGGTGGCCCCTGACGAAACCTTCTCCATAACAAAAAATTGCCTAACGATAGGCAACACCAGCGCTTGCGCAGACGAACACCTGGCCCCGTTAAATGAAGCTGGTTGCATTCCCAGGATACTGAAAGGAGGCAACGCAGAATGCCACTATGTGGCGTCCAATCGTCAGGTCGTCGAGCTCTTAGAAGACGGGACATTATTCCTAAACAACTATAACGGATCAATTACTACTAAAGGATTAACTCACAATCTTGAGGGAACATTACTGGTACAATTTTCAAAAGAGTCTGTGACTGTAAACAACAGAACTTTCCACAGCCGTTCACAAGCACATTTAGTAGCAATGCCTTCGGTCATCACAAATCTGACCAACAAGGGATATCACCTGAATCTAGAGCTCGTTCACAACCTAAGCGTATGGAACCTGGACTTGTTACACACAATGCGAGGAACGCTGACGACCTCCATTACGACGGAAATCGCTTTAATTACAGTGGCAGTCGTCATCATCATCATCGTTTGGAAAAAAACTAAAAGTAGTCGTGTGCTACCACCAAACATCGACGCGATGACCACCCAAGCTACGCAGGGAGAAGCAACTGCTCCTACCGACCAGAAAACCAGCTGATCTGCGGGAGTTAATACCAGCATATGCCGAACACCCCCTCTTCTCCCTTACCCCGTTCGGATACCGCCGGCCTCTGCCCTCAGCAACGGTACAACTACTTCCACGCCACTCTCGCCCCCCTGCCAACCTCTCGCCTCCCTGCCAAACTCTCGCCAAGCCAACAACCCGGATCGAGATACCGGCCCAATTCCAGCCCTTCGCAAGCGTCAGCTATTGCAACATAGTTGACGTTTTGCTGACAAGCTCGAGCTTGAGAATGCGGAGTTGACAACGGAAACCGATCCGCGGATTCAGCAACGGGAACGCGTTTGATATAGTTAGCCTCCACTCGAATTAGACAATTTCAATGCTGTATTATATGAACAAATGACTAAAAACGGAACAAAAGTTGAGAATTATTTATATTAATTGTGGGAAAAGGGGGCGTAGCAGTCAAAAATTTAATGCATTAACGCTGTCGCTAGGAAAGCTCCATACCAAAATTGGTGGTCCTAGGTGCCATAGTTACTGAGATATTCGCCGAAAACACTGCTTTTTCCGAGGTGTGTCTAGTTTTAAGTATTGACTGACTAAACATGTAATCGATTGACACCAAGCTTGAACTTGTAGCTCTTACCATCTCTGAAATCTGTTTGTTCATACGGACAGACAGACAGACAAACAGACAGACGGACATGGCTATATCGACTCGGCTTGTGATGCTGATCAAGAATATATATATTTTATGGGGTCTGCTACGTCTACTTCTGCCTGTTACATACTTTTGCACAAACCCAATATACTCTTGTAGAGAGCATAAAAAGGGTACTAAATGTAACACTTGTAACTATAGGGGTATCTCAAAGTTGTCTGCAATTCCTAAAGCTTTTGAGAAATTAATAACTTCTCAATTGCAACATCTTTGTAGATCTATTGTTTCACCTTGCCAGCACGGGTTTATGAAATGTAGACCGACTACCCCTAACTTATTAGAATTTAATTCCATTGTTATACAGTGGTTTCAAAATAAATTGCAAACAGATGTCATTTACAGTGATTTAAGCAATGCTTTTGATACCGTTAATACATAAACATAATTTGCTTGGCTTTCCAGATAAATTAATTCATTGGATTTCGAACTATTTATGTTCTTGAACTCAAAAAGTTAATTTTAATGGCACATTATCAAAGCCCGTGCATGTTACCTCGCGGTTTCTCAAGATAGCCATCTTGGGCGTTTACTTTTTTCACTAAAGATGTGCCTTTATTGATTTCTAGTTCCCGGGCTCTGATGTATGCCGATGATGCAAAACTTTGTTTGTCACGAACTGACTCTGGCCTGAGTCACGGTCTCACACACTTCAAGCCTGGTGTAAAGTTAACTTACATCATCTCAACTTTAGTTAATGTAACGTAATGTCCTATAGTAGGCGAATACCAACCTATAATAACTGCTTTCTCGACGGCAAGCCTCTTCAGAGAATAGAGCCGGTCAATGATTTGGGTATCCTTTTCGATCCAAAACTAAAGTTTGATAAGCACATCTCCTCTGCTGCTAATCGAGCTTTTGGGGTCATAAAGCGGTGGTCTAAAGAATTTGACGATCCCTACCTAACGAAAACTCTTTATACTTCACTTGTACGTGCTATTCTTGAATATGGATCGTATGTATGGTCTCTCCAATATATGATTCATCAGGACATATTAGAAGCTGTACAAAAACAATTTCATCGGTTTGCTCTTAGGGGCCTTAGCTGGAATACTAATATTCGATTTCCTTCGTATCGTAGTAGAGTTTTATTGATTAACCTTTCTTCCATTTTGGATCGCAGAACCATGCTTGGTGTAGTTTACTTACACAAACTAATTAATGGTGCGATAGATTCCTCGAATCTAATTAGCCAAATTAGTTGTGCGGTTTCGATCCGAAATACTAGAAACTTTCTTCCTTTGTCCCTTCAACGCTGTACCACAAATTATGCTTTACATAATCCGTTTCGTATCCTATGTTTTGACTATAATAGTCTTTCTTATGTAGTGTGTGTAGCCACTTCTTTGTCTTCACTTGGAATGTCACTTCTCTCTTATCTCTAATCAATCTACATAGTGTTGCTTCCCTTTAATGTATAACATATTCTTTTAGTATAATTTTTTTAAGTGCCTTAACGTTGCATATCATTCTCGCGTATTTCGTTTCCGCGTGCCTTACCGTTGATAACCGCATTACTAACATTTGATTTTATTTTAATTTTTATTTTGGTGTGGTTAGTGTTATTCTGAGGTTTTCCTAAACCTTTCAAAGAATGTTGGACCAACATTTCTTAATGTTTTTAATTTTTCTAATACTTCCCCAATTAAGTTTATTAATTAAACTAAAATTTAAATCATAATGCCAATTTTAAAACTTTTTTTTATTTTTAAATTTAATTTAAATCATATTTTAAATATTTGTTATTTTCTAATTACATTAATTTAATTTATTATTCTTTTTGTGTCGACTGCTAATAGTCTGACTGTAAATAAATAAATAAATATATAAATAAATTAATGAAAACGCAGGCCGTCCTTGGCCTCCGTGGTGGAAGAGCATCGAAGGAGAGCCAGAAGGCTCTTCAATCAAGCAGAATATTTTGACTTAGATGAGGCATGGGGCAGCTATAAAAGCTCTCTATACTCCTATAATTAGAAACTACGCAAAGCCAAACGAAACTCCTGGCGCAAGTTTTGCTCAAGTGTAGAAGACACATCAGAAGGCGCAAGACTTAGGAGGATAGTCTCTCACACTACTCCCTCTTTAGGCTTCCTCAAGAGCAGTGACAACACCTAGACCTCAAACAGCGAGGAGTCGCTAGAGCCATTGATGAACACCCACTTTCCAGGATGCTCCGGTAATCCTAACCGTCCCTCACGCTCATTATCAGGGGACGGGTGTGGCCCGCTCCTGTCGCTGATCAGCAGGGGTAATATTTCTGGAGCAATTTAAAGTTTAAACCGTTTAAGTCTCCTGGTCCAGATTATTATTATTATTATTCCAGCCCATCTCATTCGTGCTGGAGGAAGCTGGTATTAAACTGGCTACATCAGATAGTCAAAGGAATCCTCCTATACGGAGTTATTCACAAACCTTGGCGCCGCTTCAAGGTAGTTTTCATCCCAAAGGCAGGGAAACCATCCCACTGTAACACAAGCCTTCAGACCTCTAGGTTAGGTTAGGTTAAGCCCTCTCGCGGGCAATTCATAGGCCAATGATGACCTTTAGTAATCCGGTCCCGGAGGACCGGACTTCAAACCGTAGTTCATTTAGAATGCGGGATCGCTTCGCAAAGGCCAGCACTTCCCCTAGTGCCCTTTTTGAGGCATCTTCCATTGAGGAGAGTTGTGGTGCCCCTTGGCAACTTAATCTAGAGCGATATAGAAGGTGCTCTAGGGTTACATCAGTGGCAGAGTTATTGCATTTCCGTCGTTAGTCGTTAGTTTTGCCTAGTTTCATCGCATGTAATGCCAGTGAGTGGCCAGTGAGAATTCCCACCAATAGCCTGCAGGCCTTCCGTGGAAGCTGCATCAGGTAACGAGTACGCTGGGCATTGAAATCATTGCACATTGCAGATGGACGTCTGCTTTTGCTAGTGTGTCTGCCTCCTCATTTCCAGGTATGCCTTGGTGGCTCGAAACCCAATAGACGTGTACTGACTTCATCTAGTGCGTCTCTGCTCACCGGGATAGTTCTGGAATTGGTGGCTGACGTTGACATAGCCTTGATAGCGGTTTGGCTATTTACCAGTATATTTATATTTTGGCATTCTGGGCCTATGCCAGCTCAGTTCCGCCAAACGTTGGGCAGACTTGGCGGCCACTAGCTTTGATTGCAGATCCAGCGGAGGTTGCCCCAGTAGGAGTTTCAGGGATTTTGTCGGGGTTGTTCTTAGTGCACCCGTGATGCATATAAGTGCCTAGCGCTGAGCCTTCTCCATTAAGGCCAGATAGGTCTTCTTTTCCGTCGCTGGCCACCACACAAGAGCCCCGTAGACAAGTGTCGGGGCACTACGGAGATGTAGCTTAGCATCTCCAAGTCAGTTTGCTTTCCAGCACCATGCAAGGGTACTTCACGTGGGTGCTCGGCTTAAGGCGCGATGCTAAACGGTAATAGCATCGATGGGAGCCAGCGCTGTACCTTGTACCTCTTAGTAATGAGGATAATATGTTGTTGCCGTGCCCCATTTTGACTAAACTCTCCTTAGGAGATTCTTGATCCAGTTGGTGATGGTAGGGTGAGTGTCCATCGATGTCAGTCAATTGATTATGGCGTTTGTGCTGACGTTGTTAAATGCGCCTGAGATGTCTACGAAGGCTCTCAGTGCATATTCTTTGTGATGTAGTGCATCAATCGAGCTTACAAGTGAGTTCTCCCGTTCCCGTTCCCGTTGTCCCATATAATTTCTGATGTGTAGTTCGAGCAACTTCTCCATTGTTTTGAGTAGGAAGGACGTGAGACTGATAGGTCGATAATCCCTTGGGCTATTGTGCCCACATATCCCAGCCTTTGGTAGGAATGCTACCCTAGCTGTTTTCCAAAAAGTTGGAATGTGGCCAGTTTTTAAACAGGCTTCCAAATCTTTGGTATTCTGCAGCATGGCAGGTATCCCATCGAGTCCTGGGCTCTTTTTGCTCGCCAAGGACTTAATGGCCCAGGTCAGTTTGTTTGGCATGTATATGTCTGTAGAAATTTGATTGTCGTTGCCCAGCGTAAATGGCCGGTCCGTCTTGACAGCTCTGTGCACCCCGGAAAGTGGGTGGAAATCAGAACTTGCAGTGTTTCTTCACTACTTTCAGTCCGTGTCCCACTGTCAGGCTTTAGTTGATTTAGTATCGTGGGTTGTTTGGAGAGAATCTTCCTGCCCGTTTCCGGTACCAACTCTAGGTTTCAGCAGAATTTTCTCCAAGAATTCCTTTTGGCCTTCCTAATGGAGGCCTTGTAGTTCCTTAGAGCGAGCCTGTACTCATCATGTACGAGTTCCGCATTGGTCTGTGTTGTAAGCCTGAACTGATCCTTGATGTGGTTTCGTTGAGTGGAGAGTTCGGTGTTCCACGATGGCGGTCTTGACTTCCTTATCGGTTTTGAGAGTGGACATGTATTCTGGTAGGCATCCTGTAGATTCTTAGTCACAACTAAGAGTGCATGCTCTATTTTGTTCACTGGCTCAATCTCACCTGGTTACTCCAGTGTTGCTGCCACTAGTTCCTTAAACTTTGCCCAATCGGTCTTCCTGGGATTTATATGCCGAACTTTTTTAGGGATGTGTTTATGGTCAGAAAATGAGGGTCTTTTAAGGAATCTCCAATGAGAGATAGTTATGCCAGACGTTCGACGACGTTGTACGTATGTACCTTCCCCGTGTTAGCGATACTTAGTTTAGAAGTTAAACTGAAATCTAAGAGAGGCTCACCTCTTGCGTTAGTGTCGGGCGATCCCTGTACGGTGTGATGTGCGTTGGTGTCTGTTCCCATCACTCTTTGTGAGCCTTAACGGGCTGCTGTCGTGAGTCTCACAAGTTGATCGGGTGGTGCAGGCACGTCGTGCAGCAGGATGCTGCCATGAGGCCCCTTTCCACTTTCCAGTATCACCACGGTAAGATTATCATTACTGTAATTAGATACTGAATAAGCCTGGCGGCAATACCCTCAACATAAGGGGTAGCTGCGTCACCTGCTGAGGAGGGGTTGACTATGACTAGGACCCTGACCTTTCCTAATCGTATGCTTCCTCATCCGAGACTATCTCCAGCGTCTGGGTGGCTTCAAGGACAGTTTCGATGCCTGGGTCCCTCCCTACCTCCCCAGCTTGTAGCGTATGCGTATCCTTGTCTCCAGGGTTACGCTTCTTTAGCCGTAGGTATACGCAACCTAAGCCCCCAGCCCTTTTCCCATAATGGCGATACAGGATGTCCTCTGCCTCCTTACTGATTTGGAGGATCACATGCTGGCCACCCTCTGATGAGCAGAAGGTACCAGCATTCAACACCAATCCGCCGACGGGAGATCTTTGTTTTGGCGCCTGGTCACCTTTAACGGCGATGGAGAAAAGTACCTTAGCTTTCGGCTTTGACAAGATATCATCCCTTTGGCCACCTCCAGCAAGGCCCCTCCAACACCGCCCCCAGTGTAGGGACCTTCGACTTAAGCCAGCATAGCGTAGAGTCATCTTTGCAGCTTATGATCTTGGCTCCGTTGAGCCACCCTGCGCCGTCAAAAGTTGGCATAGGAGCCCCCGGCTCCTCATCAATCTTCTCTAGCAATAGCCCGACTAGCTTCTCATGAAGTGCTTTCCAACGTTCTTCTGAGATTCTGTCGTTCTCGTCGCTGCGGTCTATCAGAGCTACAATGAGGTGCCTTATCGCGACATCCTTCATTGTGCTCTTTTAATTGCGTCTCCGACGGGGGATTGCACCTTTCGGGCTGCGCTGCCGTTTGCTAACCGGAGCATCTCTGCTCTGGTTGCTCTCGGTCGAGCGTTGCCTCTTCTCGGTTATCATCCCCTTAACTTGTTTGCGAAACCACTTGGGTTTACTCGCAGGTGCGGCAATTGATCGAAATGGCGGCGGCTCTCCTCGATCCTTTGCACGGCCCAGGCCAGCTTGGCTTTTTCCTTTTCGGACAAGTCAGCAGAGTCTTGGAGTCGGCTCTGGATCTTCAGGCCCGCTTGTAGTGCGCCATAGCCTTCAGCCCCTCCTTCGAACTTTTAGGTCCTTCCCTAAGCAGGGAGCTGGTACCTTGTGCGGGGGAGCGCAGTAGGCTCTCTTCTTCCGTCATTATTACTGACATTACGCTCTCCATGTCTGAGTCTGCATCGACTACAGCAAATGTGTGTCATCTTGTTGCTTGTAGTTGCAGTTACGACAGTAGTACTAAAACTGACTTGGCCTGCTCCCGCCACGTCAGAGGTGTGACCACTGGCGATACGGAGAGAGGATTTCTCCCCCCCCCCGTGCTCATCGGTGGTAGCGGTCTCGCCTTCCACCGACGTTTGGATTGACATCCCAGCCCCAGTTGAAATCATTTTCGAACCTTCACAAGCAGTTGGAAAATCCTCCGTATCGGCCAGCCCTAGCGTTGTATTCCTAATCGCCAGGCTACCTGTAGCCATGGCAATGCACACTGGGCGGGATTGCCAAAGAAGAGGCATTAAGTCGAATAACTCAGATATCGAGCTGAAACTTCGTATATTTGATAATTATGGCTCTCTAAATATGTAAACAAAAATTTTAGTTCATTTCACCTTTTCTACGCGAACAGCCCATATATGGGAAGTAAGCGTATGCATGATCTCAAAATAAAATGTAAAAGCTTAAAATAAAGTACTAAAATTTGTAAAGACGCATCATTTTTGTATTTCTTGTGAATAAGCTAGTAAAGTTTTGATTAAATTGGTACGTAATAACACGTTTGAATTTATTTATTTTAGTTTCAATCTAATTCTAGCCCTATATTTTTAAATAAGCATTTAATTGTTTTCTACAGCTTATTCAATAGCTAATGGATTAATATCATCTATGTATATCTGAATCATCAGACTCATCATTAAAACTGTAATCTTCGGTTTGAGGTTGATTATTTCAAGCTTTCTTTTAGCTTCAGTAGCCTTGCTTTAATTTTCATTTGATTTCCTGGCTGACATTGTAGCTGCATGAATTAAAAGTTGGGTAGCAATATTATTAATAACTGCTACATCGCCAGCTAGTTTTCTTTTAAGACGGGGACCTGCTTCATCATAACTTACCTTTGGTCTACCCATTTTAAGACTGTGCGTCTCAACTTTGTTGTCCAAAACAATTTGTAAGATCATTGATAGCCACTGTGCATGCTTGTTTTCGAATGTGCGCATATTTTGGCTGCATTTTTGCAGAATTGAAGCAACGTAAATATTCAAACTTTAAATTTTCTTATCCATCTGACTTATTTTTTTTACTGGTAATTGTAATTGAAATTTGCCAAATATACAGTTTACCAGTACGGTTGTGTTGCGGCCACTGTCAATGCATGCGTCCAGCAGCGTTGCATTGCAGAATTCCAGCTGATCTACAAATTTAAAGTAGCGCAAGGGTCACAAAAAGCTGCAAGCAGCATTATTACTATCCTGTAATACACACTTTCTAGATTATTTTAACATATACCACTTATCGCAGAAACACACAGAAGGTTAAGTTCTACTCCGCAGAAGATGAACACAGTGTACTGGATTTCTATATTTTTGGACAATACAAAGCAATAAATAAATGGACATCAAGACATATGGTTGAGGACAAAAATTGAACTAACTATATTTCTTAAATCCTAGGCCTTATATAGCTACAAAATTACATCGGAGCACAGCTCTCCTCTAAGATATTGTACCACACTCGCAGGATACAGCGTGTTTTTATTAATAGATGTATTTTTATCTTAGGCTTCGTTGCCAAGTATGTAAAAGGGTCCCAATCATAAATAAACAAGTATATTCTAAGATTATACATTTTTGGGTTTACATCGTTTCTTAACATAATCGCCGTGTTGTTAATTTCTGTTAGTATAATAAAATATGTTCGTGAACATTCTGCCAAGGGCCTCAGAAACGGCTGTTTTTCAATTAAAACAAGAAAGACAAGTACATTCGAGCACGCCCGACCGTATAATACTCTCTGCATTTTTTTGTCGCTAGGA
Organism: Drosophila dunni; assembly: GCA_018152125.1. NCBI lineage: Eukaryota > Metazoa > Arthropoda > Insecta > Diptera > Drosophilidae > Drosophila > Drosophila dunni. The sequence continues at coordinate 15,965 of JAECXC010000385.1, read as the reverse complement.
ACGCTTCATATCAAAATTGGTGATCCTAGGTGCCATAGTTACTGAGATATTCACCGAAAAAAACGGATATATACTTTATGGGGTCTGCCACGCCTCCTTCTGCCTGTTACATACTTTTGTACAAACCCAATATACTCTTGCAGAGTATAATAAAATGACATTTAAACCACGTTTACCACATTTTGTTGTTGTCTCTGTTTATGCTGTTGACGCTTCTGTAGTCGATGCTGCTGTTGACGCTGCTGCTGACGTTGCTGCTGATGATTTTTGCCAGGCCTTCCTTACCTCTTAGTCTATCATCCTGTCTTCTAAAGACTTTTGAAAGGCACATGTGGTAGGTAGGTCTACAGAAACTGCCCTGCACAGCATCGTTTCAAACTTCGAAAGATTGCGCTTTCAATAATATCATTTCACAACCCAGCACCGGAGCTCTGGTATTCATGGGAATCGACCCCATCTTTGTGGGCTTTATCGACCAACTGCTAAGAAGAAGTTTCATCGAAGCCTCGTTAGGAAATGTCAAATGCTCGAAATTGGTCAACAGGGGAACTCTCCAAAGTGGGATTCTTTCCCCTTTTTTAGGGAACGTAGCTGTTAATGACCGTTCTCCGTTCTCTGGAATGTGGAGGATGCCGGTTGGTTGCCTATGCAGATGACGTTGCCATAATTTTCGCAGGTCAATTCCCACAGACTCTCAGCGACCGGATGAGTAATTCGTTGTTCTTCCTATCCAACTGGTCGACAAGCAACGGTCTAGGTTGCTTGGTCCCCTCACTTCGAGAGGAACGTCTCATATTAAGCGATAAATCCAAATACCTTGGCGTTTATCTTGATAGAAAGCTGAATTGGAATGCATACATAGAAGATAGGGTAAAAAGAGTCTCCGTATCCCTTTTCAAACGCGGGAAGACAATTGGTTTGAAATGGGGTCTGAACCCCACGTCACCAGATGACTATATACTGCCGTTGTCTGCCCTATTCTTTTATTTGGCGTAGTAGTGTGGTGGCCAAACACAACAAAATCCAGCGTATGGCAGGGATGTTTACCCTGGGCGCCCAACGCTTTACACCGGAAATCAGCCACCCTCTCTGCCGTCAGAATGAGAGAAACTAACCTCTGGAGCTCGAATAGGATAGGTCACTTAAGCATTATGTCTGAGTTTCCTTTCGAACTCTCAAATACCGTCTACTGTACTCCAACAGAGTATAAAAACACTCCATTTAATGTGGTTTTCCACTCGAGGGAGGACTGGACCAATGGGCCCCCTCATCTAAACTCCTTCATCCATTTCTACACCAACGGCCCAAGAGCGGAGCGTAGAACGGGTGGAGGAATCTACTAGCACTTAAATCACTTAGGCTTGTCTCCTCCAACTTTAAAATCACCAACAAATGTCGCAGATCTCTGACGGAGATGGCGGAAAAATTCGAAATCCACCTCATTTGGGTCACTGGCATAGAGGAAATTGCGCTGCAGACGAGCTGGCTAGGATGGGCACAGTCTCCCCTCTTGGTAATGAAAGAAAGAGAGTCTCCATGCCTTTGGCGACTTCCAGACTCAGCATTGATAAACACTTATAACACCTAGCTGAGTTGAGGGGGGAATTCACCTCCAGGTGTAGGATATCTCGCCTTATTTGGCCCACGCGATTAAAAAACCGATCCTCCAGATTTTGCAAGGTGACTCGGACAAACTGCTCCGCTGTCTTCTGTGCAATCACTGAAATGAGGAAGAAGAAGAATCTGTGGTTCACTTCTTTTGCTACTGCCTAACTCTCAGCTATCGTAGGCACCGTCCTCTCGGTGGCTACCTCTTCAATGATCTGACGGAATTATCAGAAATTCGGCGAAATCTACTCTCTCGCTTCATTCTCGCCTCTGGATGGAGCTCAACAGGCTCTTAACGGTTGTTTTTACTTACCTACCTACCTTTGTTTACCCCTCCTCGTAGATCCCTCCAGGTATCATAACGGACCGACTCTCGGCTTATATGCGCTTGTGTTCTCGACACCAGCAACCACCTAACCTAACCTACAACCTTGCATGTGAGCCTTAACCAAGTTCTTGATTTTGGGGATCCAAAACTTAGTACGAAAGTACCGCACCATTAGCTGGTTGCCACCGTGCAATGTAATGCGATGTGTGAACTTGACAAGGATTCGAGTTCGGGTGCCTTCAGAAGCCATTCCGGCCCATGCCACCATAGACTGCTGACCACTAAATCAGTTGGAGGGATGGAGCGACCTCCGAGATCCGCTGGACCGATCATGAAACCAGTTGTTGACGCTGGCACTCGGTTGGCAACGAATGTGGAACAGCTGCAGGGAGGCTTGTTAACCCTTGCCAACACTATTGTAGAGTCAGTCCAGAAATGGTAAAAATGGCGCTTTGATTGGAAGCTTCGGAATTACGGGCGCGTACAAATCAGCAAGCATGACCGCACCGCAAAAGCATTAGTCGGGGTAGCGAAACAGTCTTGACTGGGGTCTCTCGGGTCTGAGTTGTCAAGAGATGGACACTCACATGGTCTTGATGATGGTCCCGCACATACAGGTATGCTCCAAAGTCCTTCTGTAAAGCGTCGCAAAAACCGTGTAGATCTAATGCGGAATTAGTCTCTAGCCATCAAAGATTGCGCAGACGGCGGAGACCCGTGGAGTCTTGAAGGAGTTCATACCACTGATGGAAAAGAGGCGTCTTCTTAGAGACTGAATTTTTTAGTAGACGGTCCGCTTTGGGCTTGCCAGTGAATACCCAATGTCTTAGCCGTGCTCGCGTCCTGCAAACTCAGAAAATACTTCTGCAACAAATGCTCTTTCAGAAGAGCATGGAGTACTTCCATCTTGTTCGCTGTCCATTTTCTCAATGGGAATCCAGCTGAGTGGAGGGCAGCATTGAGTTCTTGGACGGCGGTGTTCATGGTGTGGGCACCAGCAAGGACGTCATCTACATACATGTAGTGACGGAGGAATTCACTTGCCATCGGATACACATATTGCAAGTTGTGCCTCAGCTGTAAAAGGACTCTGATGGCTAGGAAGGGCCCACAGTTAACGCCGAAAGCGACAGTTTGAAGCTTATAGTCTGGAGATTCCCGCTAAGGACACGCTGAAACGGAGTCGACCAGGATCTGTCAATACATTTATGTAATGTCGGCTTTAAAGACGAATTAAAAAAATCGCGTTTTTGGAACCTGCCGCGTAAGGTCGGCCTGGAGAGTTGGCACTGTATACAATGCGTCATTCAGGCTAATACCTCTAGTGGAAGGACTTGAGGCGTTGTAGAAAACACAAATCTGGGTTGGACTGCTGCCACGCTGATGAAGAAGATAAAAATTATGGCAGTTGGAGAGTGGAGTTATCCGAATCATGTGGCACCTCATCATACCTGGCTTTTAAGGAGGGATAGGTCTGGAGTGACCCAAGCCGACACCGTTCGCGTCTTTGAAAGGTAGGGAGACTACATAGTGACCATCTTTTCTCCGTCTGTTGGTTTCTTTGAAAGTCTGCTCTCAGATTACATCTGTATCCTTTTAAAGCTTGACTGGAAGATCTTCCACCTCCTAAATCTTGGTGAGTAGCTTATCATGTTTTGTTTTGGGCGCGACTCCCGTTTGAGTCGAGAGCGCTTTGCGAAGCCCCTGGGACTTAAAGAGGATAGGCCCACAAAACACCCACCCGAAGATTGTCTCCAGCCCGACGAATCCAATAATGTTCTTTTTGATTCGTTTCCCAAGGATATGAGGGAAGAGATCCACCATTTCGGTTGGGGCTGGCTTGTTATGGTGCGGATCAGCCAGCGGGCGATCTAAGTACCCGTAACGGACCATGTATGAAAAAGGATAAGCTGGGATCGTACCTCTTTTGCCTAACCACTTTGGCTCTTTTCAGAACTGTCATATCCGGAAAACTTGGACTCGCACGGATGAGGTGGTATTCCTTCTCACATAGCCTACAGGAAACAGCTTTTGTCTGGGTCTTTGCTGGGAACGCTTGATAACAAACTGTGCTCACAGCGATAGCGATCAGTCAGGAAGCGGTTCAGATCATCCCAGGATAACACCGCAGTCTTATTCGGGACGGATTGCTCCCACAACAGGATGGTGGAGTTGGGCAGATTACTGGTACGGATTGCTATGAGAAGAAGAAAGAAGAAGAAAGAAGAAAGTCGTCTGCAGCTCTCTCAAGGCCTTGCCTGACTCGTATGCAACCGAGGGAATTTGGACGAGCTGCTTGGCTTGCGTCATGATCAATTATCTATCATTTTCGTACCGAGCAGTGAGCTTGTTCCCCGCGGACTGGAACACCTGATTTCTCAAAGGGGACTTGGAGACGATGGCTCTCGCTTCACCGCGGGTTTTTGAAGTTCAAGTGGTAAAGCTTTTCCGCTTCTCTAATTACGCCCTAATTACGGATGTGTATCGCGGAGAACAAATCGCGGAACGTTGGCCACGCGAGACTAAAACCCTCGAAAACGTCAACCTCGCTCAGAGGTAGTCACTGGAAAACTGGAACCGCGGAAGGCCTAGCAGGAGCGGAAGCATGCTGAGCGGACATCTGCTCAATGCGCTCTCCACACAGAGTTCCGCGTTCCACGTATACTATACTGTAGAACAGTATTCATGTTTGTGAAGAACCCTTCTTCACATGGACTGGAACTTTGCATGGAGCCCTTTTGCATAGTATGCATTATGAATTGTTATTTTTTATTATTATTATTTGTATTACTTATTATTTGTATTACTGCGTTTTACGCGTACATTTGCTAACACAGTGAACAACGGGAACTAGCAAGTGTCACGTGCCAAACATTACCAACGACGCACAGTGGGACGAATAAGCAAACTACTGCGTTTTACGCGGGTAGTTGCTGATACAACGGACAGTGTAAATTTACACGTTTTACGTGTAAATTATTAACAACAACGCACAGTGGGACGAATGGGCAAATTACTGCGTTTTACGCGGTTCTTTGCTGACACAGCGGACAGCGAAATCTATCACGTTTTACGTGCAGATATCCAACGGCAACGCACAGCGGGACGAATGGGCAAATTAGTGCGTCTTACGCGGTTCTTTGCCAACACAGCGGACAGCGAAATCTCGCACGTTTTACGTGCGAATAGCCAACGACAACGCACAGTGGAACCAGTACGTAAATTACTGCGTTTTACGCGGATATTTGCCGACACAGTAAACAGGGAAAACTAGCACTGTTTACGTACGAATACACCACGACTGCGGACAGTGAGACATAATACGTTTTACATGGATCTACGCAATGTACAGGGGATTCCTCATCGTTGGTGTGTCAAATTAAACTCTTTTCCACTCAATCGCAACTTGCCCTATAATATTCGTTACGCACATCACAGCGTCTATTATTCTCGCTCCATGGTTCTAGGTTTTATAAATTTCTTTTAAAGAGGACTTCGGTAGACTGAGAAGTACCCCAGCCTCAGAACTTTATTACAAGTGGCGCCCGAGCAGGGACCCTGGAGTTAATTTTGAAAGAAATCACCTTTGGTGGCCTAAAAACCCACAAGTTGGGAATCTCGGGTGAAAAGAGCAAATTAACCCCAATGGCACACAGGGCGCGTGTTTTTTCCGGAATTTTGCCATTTTTGATTTTTTCCTCTTGTTTCTGCACACGAAAAGGATAGCAGCAGAATACGCAAAGGAATAGGGATAAAAGCCACACAGCAGAAAGTGAAGAGAACCAGAGAGAGAGAGAGATAGAGATTAGCAGAAAGCGCACCGAGTAAAACAGAGAGAGAGAGACATAGGGGAGTTAGGCAACCGAAGCCGAACCCGAATGGCAACGACGCGACGCTAGCGACGTGACGGCAGCAGCTGGTAGCACAACGTGCCGAGATAATTCTTTGCTCGACACGCGAACCAAGCACATCATAAAGCCACTCAACAATAAGTACCTATAGTTATTCCTCTACACCATCGCTTCACTATAGTCATCGCACAGTGTAATAGAGTATTCCTCTAAATCATTGCATCGTTTGTAGAGCATTCCTTTAATTCATCGCACTGCTTAGATAGAGCATTCCTTTAATTCATCATATCGTTTATGGTGCATTCCTCAAATTCATCGCATCGAGTTCAATCATCGTCGCATTGATTCCATCACATCTAGTATTCCTCTAAATCATCGCATCGTTAATTCATTGCATCGTTCAACTGTCGGCATCGTCGAATAGAGTCTTTCTCTAATCATCGCATGGATGCACTATCGACATCGCCGACAAAAGTTTTCTCAATCGTCACGCCGCCGAGCAATCGCAAAGTCCAACTATCGTACGACTAAACTATCAAATCTCTCGCCTTTGCAACATTTACGCCTCTCAACTGTCCTAACTTTACATATTGCTCTGACGCACTGGTCGACTATCCCATTTGTCTATCACATCGTCGTGCTAGCCTAGCTTGATCGTTAACAACATGTATCGCTTCGATAAGAATAACATCTAATCGATTTTTTCAGTCAGACTTATTGTGTAGATTGATAAGGTGTTGATTTATACCACTCCGGATAAGTCAGCCTAATTGAGCTTCACAAAGAGATTGGCACAGAAATTGAGCTAGAGACAACTCCAACCGAATACGTAACATCGTTGGTTTCACCTGTAGGCTCTTCTACACAGGTGAAGAAATTGTACCACAGGTACCCCTAGAAATGGACAAAAGCGAACAGCGGACGATATCAACCAGGGGCAACAGGCATCCACGTCGGATAAACACCGAGACGAACCCTAGTACGCCGGTCTGGCACAGCAACTCCAGAAGTGGGAGTCACGTTCAATGGGAAAACGGATAACCTCCGTTTCATCGAGCAACTGGAAGAGAGATCCGTCGCCTATCAGAGCTATGCAGGAATTTCTGACCGACCGCGCCGAAGATTGGTTCCAAGGAAGCGGACTACAGGGCGCTACTTGGTCAACGACTTTTTCCTGCCGCCTCGATACTTCTCACGACTCGGTGATGAGATCGGAGCAATTACCCAGAAGGATAAGGAACCTTTTCAGGATTACCTGATCGACATCAAGATCATGATGTGATGGGCCGGATTAAGCGAGATGGAACAGCTGGACAGGATTTACGATACAACGAACCGACGTTGACACCGTAGCAGCATTGACATTGATGGCAATGACCTACGAGGTATTGCGGAATCTAGAGGATCAACGCGCAGGTAGGCATACCGGAACGATGCCGAGTCACGTGAACCCGTTTCGCAACCCTCCTACTACCCACTCCGACATCGATGCACCGATCCATCACGAATACTACTGCGGTTGCAGTTGCCGATCTCGTCCCGTGCTGTTCAGTTGGGAATGCGGATGCAGAGGAATGCGAACCGTGGATTTTTGCCGACGACAGCAGCCGGGAAACGACCAACGTCTTCAGGGTCAAATGAACCACCTGGAAACGAGTCAGCAGTTGTCCCAACAATAAACACGGCGTTAATCATCGTAGCAGGCCGGGTTATCGCCCCAGTTTGGGTGGCCGGACGTCCAATGGACGGAACCGTCGATACTGGAGCGACGGGGAGCTTCGTCAGCGCAGCAGGAGTAGCACACCTCCCATTCCAATGTGATGAGCGGAGGGTTTGCACGACAATTGCACTAGCAATCATGGCAGAGATTCACTTGTGCACCAAGAAGGTGACACTGCAGTTACTCGTACTCCCCACTAAGGTGGGCGAACTGATCTTAGGCCTAGATTATCTGAGATCTGTAGGAGCAACCCTCCAGTGCGGGGGCTATCGACTGAACTTCAAGGAAGAAAAAGAGAGGAAGGACGTGAATGGACCAATGCCCTCGGAAGTCGCTAACGACCCTACCCAAGCAGGAGTCGTGCGCCGTAGCACGCAACCGGAGGCGATTCCAGCCAAGAAGCTAGGAACGGGACCGACGACCGAAGCGCTGAAAAGGAATTCAATGGACGTATGTCTAACTGTAGCATCGTCTGTACACAATATGTCTGCCGCAGAATGCTCAGCGGACAGAATGGACCCGAACACACCCGGAAAACCTAACTCGGCTATGCTCAACGAATGTATCCATCCCACCCGAATGTAATTCTATTCTTGGAACAAGAGCTAAGGAAATTCTCGGCGTTGCATGGAGCCCGTTAAGCAACGGTAGTACCCGAAGAACCCGGCTATGCAGCAGGTCATCAGCGACCAAGTGGATGACTTACTGCGCCAAGGATGCATCGAACCATTGAGGAGCCGACACAGGGTACCGATCATCGTCCCAGACGTGGAACCATTCGCTTTCGCTAATCTGGACGACATCGTAGTGGTGGCATCGACGTTGGAAAAACATATGGAGGTCCTTGGCGACGTATTCAGGAGGCTGTATCGAAACGGTAAGCAACTACACACACAACGAACCACAACGACGCGTCAGAGCAAGTGAACGTAAGACAGACAGAACATTGCGACGCCACACATCCGAAAATAACGACGCCAGCAGCGAACGAGAGCAAGCTACAAAGGGGGAGAACAAGCGAAAAGCAAGCAAACAAACGAGAGCAAGGTACAAAGAGGGAGAACAAACAGCAGAGATAGAGCATTGCGACGGTGCACAGTGGGGCAGCGGGCCGAAAAATTTTGCAAAAATCATATCTTTTGAACCAGGGGAGGTATTTAAAAAAATTGAAAAACATTTAATAGATAACTTATTAAGCTTTAGAATGAATGTCTGAACAGGGTGATCGGTAAACAGGGTGCTTCAAAGGTGCTTAAGGTCAAAGTTCACTAATGTTTCTGCCTATATTAGGCGTATAAAATAAAAATTTAAAATACTTTTTTTTATCACAAAGTAATATTTTTAATATTGTTTTAACATTTATATAACTAATCAATGTGTTTTAATTATTTTTCTTTACTAATTTACTTAATTTTGCTAGTAACATTTTTGGTTGAATTATTTTGAGGTTATATTTTAAATTTTTTTTTGGTGCCCAATTTTCATCAAAATAAACACCAAAATTTGTTGTTATATATAATAAACTTAATAATTTGGAACTGTAACTATCAGCTTTCAAAATCTTTGGAAATACGTGGATTTGAAGACGCTACTTGAATGCTAACAAAGTCAACATTCTTTCTAAATCTAAACTCATTAAGTTAAGTCCAAATTAATAGAATAAGCTCTCTACAACAAATAAAATCAGTGTACTTATATTAAAAATTCAGTTAAGTTATCTCGTTGATGTGTTCCTCCCTCATGGAATCATCCAAACTTGAAAATCTTTTTCCTAAAAAGAACAATTTATTTAGTTTTCGGTAGCCAAAATGTTTCTAGACTGGTAAAAACCAAAAAAAATAGTATTTATTAAATTCAAATAACTCAGGTATAATTTATCAAATGATTTTACGCAATATTTTTAATAAAATTCCCATTCAGGAAATTTTAAATTTGCCTGCGCTCCTCTTCTTCCATACCTGAGCCGCGCATTTTTAGCTCGAGGTTGTGTTAGTTTTATGACTTTTAATTCTAAACGGGCAAACTAGGGTAAAGGAAATTATATAAGCATATTAGAAGAAGGTTCATTCTATCATATGTATATAGTTTCCTCGTGAACATCAGTGAACATTAGAAGTAATGTCCATGTTAAATTAAAAAAACTGACCAAAAATAGTATATTTTTTAAACTTTTTTGGAATATTCAGTTATAAAACGAAAATTTTTGCTGATTTTAATGCAGAATTAATTATATTTGAATAGAAAAATAACTACTTTAAGATTGATCGATTATTTCGCCCAAAATTTATGCATTTTGGCACATTGCAGGAAATAGGTCAACCAATTTCCAAAAAATTTCGGATTTATCACCCATGATCATTTTTTAACGAAACGCAATTATTCTTTTTGTCGTACGCTACCATCACAAAAATGATTTTTGCTACGTTTTTCGGCCGGCTGCCGGAAGTAATTGGCAGACGCTAGGCTCGGCCACTTGTTTTTTCACTGCGGCGACGACAGCTGCCGATTAGTGCAGGTTATGTTAGATCATGTTTAGTTAGACGGTGCGAGAAGTAGTAGGAATTAAGTTGAAAGAAAAGAAAATAAACACAGAGCATTGCACAGAACTAAACGGGATTATTAATTCGACAAATAATCCAACGACGATGCACAGTAAGACGGACTAGCAAATTATTGCTTTTTACGCGGTTCCTTGATGACATAGCGGGCAGCGAAGTATAGCACGTTTTGCGTGCGAATACACCACGACTGCGGACAGTGGGACATAACACGTTTTACTTCACGTTTTACTCCACTGTCTAAGCAATGTACAGGAGATTCCTCATAGTTGGTGTGCCAAATTAAACTCTTTTCCACTCAATCGTATTTTGCCCTTGTAAGGAAGTTTCTAAGGCCGGGGTATGTCTTAGTCCGGTAAGGGCTACTTACAGAAAATTTATAGATATTGACTGGGAACGCCTGGTGAAAAGACGCAGCGACACGATGATGGGCTTGTCGCTACCTAGTGGGAAAGGGAGCAAGAATTTTGGGGAACAGGGCCCGTGACTAGCGCGTCCGGGCAACGAGGGATTCAGTGGGTTCTGCACACGATTTCTGTTCAATAGAGGAGTACAGGCTGCCACTATTGCATAGAGATCGGGACCCTCAACACTAGTATACCCCACCACAAGGGCTACCAGACGAGGACTTGGTAGTGGTCGGCGCGGTGTTGCTTGTGTATGCCCGGCATAGGAAAACCAACAGAGAGGCGCAACAGCTCCAGTGAGCACGATGCGTACGATGGATCACAGCTTTCATCCAATAGGAGACGGATCGCGGTTTCCGTTCAATAGGAGAGTACAGTCTACTACTATTGAGGGAAATCCGGATCATCAACACCAGCAAACAACACCACGAGGAATACCAGACGAGGCCTTGGTAGTCGTCGGAGCGGAGTTGCGTGTGTATGCACCGCGCGGATCACTCGGCACACTACGGAGGAATGCACACTACCACTTATGTCACGCCCCACCTTTTGTCTTATGTTTTCTTTGCGTTTTATTTGTTACTCTCTAGGTGTGCATATATATGTATATATATATAAAAACAAGTAAGAAAGGCTACACTCGATAGAGCCGACTGTAAAAGACCCCGTACTCCCATAATAATGCGCATTTGTATTTAATTTGAATTAAAATTTTATACCGAAATTTAAAAATTGATATTTAAAAACAATTAAATTAGCAATTCTCATTGCCAGCATTCGAACCTACGACCCTCAGGCAACGATTTCACATCGCGCTGCAACTACTTTCGCACCACGCGCTACTTTTAAGCATCTTTCGCTTATTCACATTTACATGTTATACATACAAGTAAACACTCGTTTGAAATTATGCGTATGCACATATGTATGTATGCGTGCCTAGCACTGGTCGGCACGGCAGCGTCGCAGCGTCTGCGAGCAGCGCTGACGTCACACAGGCGGCGAAATTGCAGCTAAATTACATAAACTTTCTAACATTCTAACTTTTTTGTTGATTGACGGATTTTAACGCCGCTTAGAGTATAGTTTGATATGATATTCCTTACGGGGCGTGGCAAAAATTTGAAACAAACTTAACTTGCCTGACTTAATAACGGACTTTCATTATAAATTTGGTGGCTCTAGCTTTTGTAGTTTAAAAGATCCAGGTGTTCATACGGACGGACGGACAGACAGACGGACAGACGGACATTGCTACATCGACTCGGCTGTTGATGCTGATCAAGAATATATATACTTTATGGGGTCGGCCACGCCTCCTTCTGCCTGTTACGCACATTTCGCTTCTGACAAACCTAATAGACCCCTCTACTCTTTTTTGGAGTACGGGTCTAAAAAAAAGAATATACAACCGGCCGCCTATCCGCACGTGAGCTGTCACTATTTTTCAACTAAACTTAAAGCTCACCGCGTTGGCCCTAGTTTTGTTTGCGTTGTTCCGTGTCTTCTTATTCCTGGTCGTGTGGGGGGTCTGCGTTGTCCTGGGTATCCGTAATTGGCGTGTTGTTTGCCAAAATTTTCCCTCTGCCAGCGTCGCTTTTTGTTGCTTTGCCCTTGACACACATATTTTGAGCGCCGATGCAACGGTCTTTACCCGGCGTCGATCGATTTTGCCTGGTACGAGATTCTAGGCAGCGCTGCTAACGCCTCTGCTTCTCGTCTGTCGCGTACTTTTGTCGCGTGCCAACTCTCAAGTCGACGCAGGTGGCTTGCCGTCCCTTGCTCTCTGCTGCACTGCTCTGACGTCGCGGCTTGCGCTGTGTGCATGTTTTCCGTCTCGTCGCTGTGACGTCTGCCATGTACTTGTATGTGTGCTCTGTGTAGCGGCCGTTGTCTCTCGCTCTCTCTGCCTAGCCTCTGTCGATCCATGCATTGCACTGCGCATGTGTCGCTCTTTGCTTTCGTCTCTTTGTCTCCGATCTTGCTGTGCGTACGAGTGCGACAAGTGTGCATTGTTCTCTGTCTCGCTGCCGTATTGACTGGCTGCTTCCAGTGGGAACATAACTCGCCGCTTAGTTTTGCACACTGCCGGCTGGCAGTTATGGGACTGTGCCCTTTTAAATTCAAACCGTGCGTACTGTATGTTTTCGGCCATTACCCTAAAGCTGTGCGCTCATTTATGGGGCGTCACACCCTATTAAATTCGCTACGCACATCACAGCGTCTATTATTCTCGCTCCATGGTTCCAGGTTTTATAAATTTCTTATAAAGAGGACTCCGGTAGAAGGAGAAATACCCCAGCCTTAGAACTTATTTACTGTGTTTTGCCTTAATAATGCACATAGTCATTTGGGCTTCCTCTAGATTTTAGGCCAACAAGGCATCTGTTTCTCGGGCCTTAAATAGTGTCAAGGCATCGCATGTGGCAATAAAATCGGAAACCGACATATTGGACTGTTCTCGGATTCGATGAGAGGCGGATCGAGTGAGTATAGGATACTCAGGAGAGGTCGCGACAACTTTTGGAGAAGGGAAGCGCTCTTACGAGGATTCGAAAGAGATGTCATAGAAGAAAGTGAAACCAGAGAGACGCTGTGACTATGAGACGTCGTTTTCGAAGGTGAGTGCGTTTGGTTATCACTGGACTAGGCGGTGCTCGTGATTTAGTTGGGGTGTGAGTCAAAGTGTCGGTGCGCTCACGGACTGTAAGGCTTGCGGACTTAGGAGCAGAATTTAATGGATCGGTGGACATTATCTAGTCGAAAGGTAGGAGAAAGAATATTTCTGGATCTCTACTTAATAAAGCCAACCAACTCATTGTCGGAACAGACGCTAACGCACACCATTGCGTATGGGGATCAACCGACACAAACACTAGGGGTGAGTCACTTTTAGATTTTGTCCAAACACAAACCTAAGTATTGCTGACACTGAGGATGTACATACATACAAAGGTCTTACGTCCTCTAACGTCCTTGATCTCGAACTTGCGACATGTGTAGACATAACAAACTGGCGGGTCCTAGACAGACCCTCCTTCTTAGACCACAAGTACATTCAAAACGAATATAATTGTGAAAGCATTCTTAATAGAGACAGACCTAGGAACCCTAGGAATGCCGATTGGGCCCTATTTGGGACACTCGTGTCGAGGGTACTAGGTCGACCAAGCGTTATTAAGTCGGTGAATGACATTGAGAAGTCTATCTTACTTCTAAACACCACCCTCCTGGACGCCTATAACAAGTCCTGCCAATCATCTTGGCGGAAAGTGAGGTCCAAGCCACTCTGGTGGAATGCCAAACTTTCAGCACTAAGAAACGATGCCAAGGCTCTGTTCAAGCTAGCTATACAGACCGACACGCTAATAATTTACGGCGAATATAAGGTTGCTCTCAGAGCAACCTCCTTCTGGAGGAACTTCTGTTCCAAGCTGGAGTCAGTGCCAGAGACCGCCAGGTTGAGGGGGCTGCTGTCTAACCAGCCGCCTATTCAAAGCCAACTGAAACTAGACGACGGATCATGGACGGAGAGTAGCAAGGATACACTTGAAGCTCTAATGTCCACCCATTTTTCAAGGATTTCAGACCAATCAGTCTCACATCCTTTATGCTGAAAACAACGGAATGCTGCTGGATCTCAGCATCAGAAATGATACACACCCAACCGTTACGCACTGGATCAACAATCTCCTAAGCTGTAGGAGCGTCCAGCATGGAGTGGAGTGGAGCTTCAATAACAAGAAGCGCAAACAGAGGCACCCCCCCAGGGAGGAGCCCTGTCCCCGCTTCTGTGGAATCTAGTAATTGACGAACTACATATCAATGCAGAAAAGAAGGACCTCATTCTCTTTACTAAGAGGTACAATGGAACGCGCTGGCTCCCACCGATGCTGTAACCGTTTAGAATCGCGCCTTAAACCGAGCACCCACGTGATGTATCTGGGCATGGTGCTGGACAGCACACTGACTTGGAGAGCCAATTTTGAAGAAAGTGTGAAAAACGTATGCCGGTTCAGGCAGCCACACAATAAACCTCATGGTTGACAGTCAGGCAGCCATTGAGTCTATGATGTCGTCTACTCTCAGTTCCAAAACGATCAAGGTGAGCAGGGAGGCATTAGATGATCTATGTACGACTAAGTCAGTACACATCTCTGGGTTCCAAGCCACCAGTGCATATCTGGAAAAGATGAGGCGGACACTCTTGCAAAGGCAGTCGATGAACTATCCGTATATAGAAAATAGCAGGTGCCCAAATCCCTAAGATCACTGTACAGCAGTCTTGAAAAGAGCACCAACAAGCGCATTAAGCCAAGGTGGCAGAACACCCACCCTTGCAGAATAACAATGTTAATGTGCAACAAGTATCATACACAACTTAGCCGGTATCTGCTGCACCTCTCTCGAAAAGACTTTAAGATGCTAGTTGGAGTATTCACAGGTCACTGCCTGGCGGCTTCACATGCGGCTAAGCTTGGCATTTCCACTAACACGAGCTGCAGGAAATTCAATAACCCTAACACCATCGAAACGCTTGAACATCAACTGAGCTACTGCCTTGCTCTAGAGCAAACACGGCTAAGATGTCTAATTGTGCCGCAAATTCCCTCAACTGCGGAATTATCCAAGTGCCCGCCAAAAAGACCTACTAAAATTCGCGAAACGCTCCCAAATTCTCTTGGACTTCAAGCCTGGACAACCTCCGCGACCCGACTACTAAGGACCGTATCCGGCCTATGTTCAGTACCCTCGTCCAGCTTAACCTAACCAACCTAGCATTTATATAAGAGAAATGTTGATCCCAAAATTTGCATTCTGGACAAATCGAAGCAACAATCTTAACTTATTCCAACATAGAGCATTTTTTATTTAAACTAAGACATCTGTTAAAATCTATAGGATCAATCTTAACTTATTCCAACATAGAGCATTTTTTATTTAAACTAAGACATCTGTTAAAATCTATAGGATGGATCTACAATTAGTGTGTCGATCTTCACACCCATTTCTTAACACGTCTCAAGTTATCAGTGCAGAAGATTTTTTCGCGCTTCTAGGCTTATTTGGACCAACAAGCCTCTTGCTTTTGAATCTTTTGAATTGAATTCTATCAGCTGTGCATTTCTTTTTTCAACGCCTAGAATTCACTTTTCCTAATAGGGAAACCAATTTTAGACCCAGTTCTCTAAAAAACAGCTGATAGGGGGAGTGGCAACAATTTTCAATAATTCCCCTATTTATTTAAAAATTTTGCCACGCTTCCTTTCCCGAGCAAAAACGACTTATCTTGGAAAGGACTACAGCTATCAGGCTATCAGGCTATCAGCTACCAAATTCATACAGTATGTGAGTGGTGTTATGATAACTATCCTCACCAAATTTGATCAGGAGCCTATGGCTCCCATAGGACACATCGGAAAAAAATAGAAAATTTGTATGAACACAAGTACTTTTAGGTGAGCTATCGCAAACAAAACTCATACATTATGT